>CM062077.1:22242045-23442577 GCA_031163375.1 Conogethes punctiferalis | reverse complement strand
GGAGGGCTAATAACCTGAGTTACAGGTTTTCCTAATTCAGGTATTAGCCCGCCATAGACTTACTGGTTCTTTCACTTTACTGTGTCACCGTTGCATTCACTTTGAATGTAATTTACAAAACTACCTACAATCGTTTAATAACCAAAATGTGTGAACTTACCTTGTAAAATGTAATATCCTCTGTGGTGAGAATAAATGAATTTATTATTATCAATATTTAAATATAAATAAATAATAATATAAATAAATATCAGACAACATCACATACATTGCTCCGATCCCAAAGTAAGTCGCTCTAAGCACTTGTGTTATGGGTATCAGAACAACGAAGGTACCACAAATATATACTTAAATACAAATATAAACATCCAGACACGGAACAAACACAAGTGTTCATCACACGAATGTTTGTCCCGGGTGGGAATCGAACCCACGACTCTTGGTTCAGAAGGCAGGGGTCACTACCATTGAGCCACCGAGCCAGTCGATTTAAGAAAAGTTTGTTTCTTAGTTGACCCGACCGGAAAGCGGACATTTGCGCTTTTACCTTAACGTTGAGGCATCATCGGCATATCATAATTTTGTTGTAACGAACAGTAGGTACCTAATATACAACATAGTACAAAAGTAAAGTAAGTTAGTTGTTGACTTAATTGTCGACCGATGTTATTAGGTGATGAAAATAGAACTAATTTGAATGCTGTCTCAATTTTCAAAGTGAGAAACATTCTATAAACTTTGATCCGTCCACTACACTATCATTGCCTGACTGTTCTAAATGTTGTCATTTTGTTTCAGGGTGTGCGTTCCTGACTTACTTCAATCCAGAAAGCGCTTCAAGCGCTCAGACGGCGCTTCATGAGAAACGGACACTACCAGGGGTAAGCAATAATTTGTATTTAAGTTAATAATAAATAACCCAAGACATGCCACGCTGGGCCACACAGCAGTCCAAAACTAAGCAGAGGCTTGTACTAGTAGTACTACACGACTGATAAACTTACTTAGATGTTTTTGTAAACGATAGATAGATACTCTTTATTGCCCAAAACACAGACATTACAGGAAAACATAATACAAACAGAGTACAATTAATAAGAGTACAGTTTAGGCGATCTTCTCGCTTGTAGCGATCTCTTCCAGACTATCGTCAGGTAGATAAATACATTATTATACATAGAAAATATCGAGATCAATACAAAACAGACATGTTCATGCGCACAAATGCTTGTTCTGTACGGGGGTTGATCCCGCAACCATTGCATCAAAAGCTGCGTCCATCATCATCATCAGCCTATCGCAGTCCACTGCTGGACATAGGCAGTCTGGACATAGGCCTATCCAGGTGTTCAGCATATTATTATAGGAAAACACCTGGACGTTATATCATTTATCACCACGCTGGGCAGGCGGGTTGGCGATCGCAGGACGTAACTCCTCGCTCCGGTGACGCTGCTGCGCGCCATCGGCCTGTGCTATCTACTTACGCCTTCAAAGCAGCGTTCATTATCACTGAACCAAATTGGTCTTTTCTCTTTTACTTTTCATCACACGCCGGGAGGTCACTATAACAAAAAGCTCCTTTTTTCGCTTCCAAAAACTCTCCGCAGACAGGAACGCGACCCCCAAAGTTACGTATCAACGTCAAAAGTCTGGATGTGGGTCAAATTGTAACAGCACTGTACTTAACTCTTCGTGAATTATTACCGTGGCCCTTGAACGCTCAGGTATCCTTCAATTTCGTAAAAAGACTTGATAAGGGTCCGCACACCGCCCGGAATAAAGTAATTGTGCCTTACAAAATTTAAAGCGAACACGAAAATTAAGCACTACTTTATATTCTTGCCGTGCCGCAGAATTTCGTACTGAAGTAATTTTATTTAAGGGCGTAAAACGATTCGGACGTAATGACTGTATCATTGTAGATGCACTGGAGATAGGTTTTTAAAGATTATTTAACGAGTGTTGTTGGATAAAGGTGTTACATGTACCTAGTCTTTTCTGTGCAGTTTCCACATTTAAGTAGAATAGGACCATTCAAATAGCGTCTATTCTATCTATCATCCCTAAGAAGATGCAGCGGAAGGCATTTTTCCAAGTACATGAGATAATAAATTGTTAAAGTTTGTAATGTATTTAAGTGCCAATTAAATACCATTGTTTTGTGTAGATTTTATCAACCTATCACGCCGACCAAAAAGCGACCCTATCGCATCTCGTAATGATGGTTAAATTATAGGTTAGATTCTTTGGAGTATGATAGTAATAAGAATCATAGACGATATTTTTTATTGCATGTCAGTTTACATATTAATTTGGTGATATATGTATAGTCCTCTAAGGCTCAGTGAAATGATAAAGTTATAGAATCAATGAAGTAAATTATCTTCAAGCGTGCAATAATGTCTAATGACTTGTGGCGTCGACAACTTTATTTGTATGGATCCGCAGACGACTTAAAACCTGTTTACAGGAAGATATGTCTCCAAGGATCCACTATAGTGATACAACTCTACACCCGAGTTGTATTGTAACTTGGTCAAAGCTTTTATATGTCATCATCATCAGCCTATCGCAGTGTACTGCTGGACATAGGCCTCTCTAGCTGTTCGCCACTTTGGGCAAACATCTAGAGGCTTCACCCATAGTCCGCCACGCTGGACAGGCGGGTTGGCGATCGCAGGGCGTAGCTTCTGTCTCCGGTGACGCTACTGTCATCGGCCTAGGGTATTTGAGCTATGCTTTCAATCGTGATGGTTATACCGCCGGTAATCGAAGGCGTAGCCAAATACCGATGATAAGCAGCAGCGTCGCCGGAGCGAGAAGCCACTCCCTGCGATTGCCCACCCGCCTGCCCGCGATTATGGGTATATCCTCCAGTGGCCAACAACTGGAGAGGCCTATGTCCAGCAGTGGACTGTAATTAAATAGGCTGATGATGATGATACCGCCACCAGTCGGTTGCCAGAGCCTCGTTTGTTATTCGGCAGGATGAACAACGGGCAGGTGAGGGTCGCTCCCTTACCTCCTTCTTTTATATGTATATCACCGGTATTCACATAGAAAAATCCGTGGGTTATAGCTAGTAAGAAATAATTCTTACCTGGACCTAAATTAACAAAAGCGGCCTAGGCACACCGCAACAACAATACCTGTCCACCGATAAATCGTGAAGAATTGTATTAAGTAAAAAACGAACTGCCCCCACGAAATAGACTGTAGCCGGAAAAAAATCCAAGCAGAAATTTCTCCATAAATCATTTTCCGCAGTAAAATTTTATCACAATGATTTACTACCTACTTTTGTGTATAGGGAATATTTCGGCCGCGAAAGATAGAAAAAAAAAATATTATTATACAAAATATCATACGAAAAGTCGCGCACGGCTCCGATGTGTTGAACTCATTATTTATGAATGCTTTTATGGCCTCAAAATTTCTTACGGGTGAATTATTTAATCTGCTTTTCCATTAGGGTTTTGCCGAAACGACACAATTTATATTCAGGCCGCTATGCGGGAACTCACAAGTATGACTTTATGCGAAGATTAGGGTAGATATCAAAAATTAAATGCGTACGTGGAATTGCGTGCGGGTTTTTTTTTTATTTGCGTTTCCATTTGCAGTCGTGGCGTGCCGACTTTTCGCAAAGTGAATAAGTTTTATGCATTGTGTCTACTTGTTCTTGATGTAAAAAATGTCAGACGTAGGTAATAGGAGTTCATTGATCGCAGCTCAAGGATATTATTCTTATGTTTATGGATCAAAATAACCATTTAAAAAATGGTTATTTTGATCCAAAAGACAAGTTTTTTTTATAGTAGCTCGACATAATGGCTTCTCTACGCCTGATGGAAAGCGAAAGAGAATCCCAAGTCGCTGTGACAACTGGCAAGTAACTGGTCAGTTACCTGTCAGTTGCCACTGCCATGCCGACCCAACCCTAAACCCCCACGAGCTCCGGAAACCCTACTCACCGGCAGGAACACGACCCGGACTCCGTCATTTGGCTGCGGTATTTTATAAGGTGGCGGTCCTTCCCCAGACAGCTCAGTTATAGAATAGAATAGAATAGAAAAACTTTATTTGGACACATAACACAAACAAAACAGAGAAAAAAAAATACACATTTAGCAAGTAAACAAAAACAAAATACAACTTGTTGGTTAATAAAAAGAAAAATGCGCCTCTGCGTAATGCGACCAAAAAGGCGTCCACTCAGCTATTGTTACAGCAAACCTTTGCTGTAACACTGGTTTTCAGTGAAAACCATCGGTAATGATCGGTAATGACACCGGTCAACGTAAACAATATAATAATATATGTATTAACTATAATATGTCTGGTAGTAACAACAAAAATTAAGAGTGCTAATACTACTACTATAAATATAAAAAAGTGAGCAAAATTATTTTAATCAAATGGAAAAACAATTTAATTTGGGTTTTTGTGTGCGTCAGGAAAACGTGTAGGTATAAGTATGTGTGTATGAGTGTGATGTGGTGATGAGAGAACTGAGAACGAAGAAACGGCTGTTAGGACTTTTGCTCCTCGAGTAGGTACTTCCTGAGATTGCGCTTAAAAGAAGCAGCAGATTCGAGTTCGAGCGAAGTATCGCTATGCCCTACCTCTCTTAAAAAAATTCAAGTATGTTAGGTATTTTAGTAAATCGATTAATTTACGGCGTCTTTCCGTTAAGGCGTTCGACGAAGGCGAGATTGGCTGGAAAACTATTTCGACTTTGAATCTTTACCATCCTTTGAGCATTTCTTTGTATTGTATAGGAATTGAGTCATCGTTGTAACCCAACTGGCAGTACGAGTATAGCACTGGCCTGGCGATTGTATCTGCGCACGTGAGCACCTCGCCTTAATTGCGGCGCCGCGTGTGTCCGACGCCTAATGGTCGCTGTAATGTGTCCGTCTTGTTTCTTTATTCTCACTGTGTTGGAGTGAGAAATGTTTCACTTTTAATGTTTTTTTTTTTTATAGTGGCTCGACATAATGGCTTCCCTACGCCTGATGGAAAGCGAAAGAGAAGCCCAAGCCGCTGTGACAACTGGCAAGTAACTGGTCAGTTACCTGTCAGTTTCCACCGCCATGCCGGCCTAACCCTAACCCCCCATGAGCTCCGGAAACCCTAATCACCGGCAGAAACACCAGCCAAAGGTCATTTGGCTGCAGTATTCTATAGGGTGGAGGTCCATCTCCGGACGGGCGGCTCAATTCGAGCGAAGATTCGCTATGCCCTACCTCTAAGGACCTCTACCCTATAGAATACCGCAGCCAAATGACCTCCGGGTCGTGTTTCTGCTGGTGAGTATAGTTCATTCGCGTTAAGAAAATAGTGACTGACAGGTCACTGACAGGCCACTAGCCAATCAAAACGCTAGAATTATAATTTCTAGCGTTATAATTGGCTAGTTTTAAAACGCTAGAAATTATAATTCTAGCTTTTTGATTGGCTAGTGGCCTGTCAGTGACCTGTCAGTCACTATTTTCTTAACGCGAATGAACTATAGGGTTTCCGGAGCTAGTGGGGGGTTAGGGTTGGGCCGGCATGGCAGTGGCAACTGACAGTTAACTAACCAGTTACTTGCCAGTTGTCACAGCGACTAGGGCTTCTCTTTCGCTTTCCATCAGGTGAAGGGAAGCCATTTTGTCGACCTACTATAAAAAAAACACATTCTACAATATTTACGTAACTTATATACACGAACATACGAACATTTTCCTTTTAATATTCGAATATAAGCCAACCTCGGGTTGCTCAAACGCTATACCTAGTTCCATTACCACACCACCGTGCTATAAAAAGGCGACTCTTTGCATCTAGTCGTAAAAAGTGTGCATATTTGTTTATTCAACATTCCGTAGTAAAACCATAAATTAGATATGCGTATTCTGCAAACTGAGGAGCCCGTACATTTGATCCGAGTCTGTTATCCCGCGCCGGATTGCAAGGTGTAAACTTACAGAGGGAGAGATGGGAAGCAGTGGCGTAACTACAGGGTGGCATGTCGGCAAAATGCCACGGGCCCCCAGCCGTAAGGGGCCCCCGGCCAGAGGAAAATCCAAACTCCCAACATTTATTATTACACATTTAGTGAAAATCTGACGAATTTGCTACGGGCCTCGAATGGTATAGTTACGCCACTGATGGGAAGATAAGTTTCGAACGGGCTCCGTACTGTTTGTTTATTTATTATTTATTTATTCTTTATTGCACAAGGAAAATATAAATGGCAGACTTAATGCCGTGTGGCATTCTCTACCAGTCAACCATTGGGCTAGCCAGAAAACTATAATGTGGTGCGGTAATAGACATTTTAACAACTGCTATAAATATAAGCACAAATATACAAGTAATGCACATACATATATATTTAAGATAATAATAACTATTACACACAAGATACTTAAGACATGCCACGCTGGGCCACACATCGCCATCTAGCCCCAAACTAATCTATAATTTGCACATCGCTGTAGCGATAGAATATGCTGGAAATATTTTAAGTTAAGAACCTATTTAACCGTATTCTTGCAAATAAATAATTTATTATTATTATTAAGCCGAAGCTTCTACTATGAACACATTTATTTATGAGTAGTGATGCACCACGGGCAGGTGAGGATGAAAGGAGATGGGTCACTTCCCTTACATCCTTCATCAGTTAACTACAAAAAAAGTGTAAATAAACGTTACTACAGAAATCTTCACACAAAAGAATCCCATTTTGAAAATAAATCAATTATATTTCCTCCCGTATTCCGTAGCAGAACCCGAAACCGCACCACTTGCGAAACTAAACACGTATGTATGTATTTGTTATGATTTTACAAAAGTCACGTACCGATATAACATATGTATGGGCGTTCCCGACTTCGGGCCAATCCCTTCGGGATAGCCCGGGAATTTCCCTATGAAAATATTATTATATGAAAACATACACCTATAAAACTTGAGTGTTTTGTGGTTCGCCAACTGAAAAGAGAAACGCCGTACTAATATTGGCACGGTTAGGAATGCTCAAGGGAATACGCGTCGGAGTTTAAACCGCAAAATGGTGATATATTTTGTTTTCTTATTTTTTAGTCTTTAGCGTGAATCGCAATGAATATTATAGGATGGAATGTACTTGGTATCTCGTTAAAAGATCGTGGAATCAGCTTCCTGTTGCAGTTTTTCCGAGTGGATATGATTTAGGGTCCTTCAAAAAGCGAGCCTACAATTTTTTTAAGAGGCCGGCAACCCACTTGTTACTTCTTTGGTATTGCAGTGTCTATGAGGTGACCTTCAGGTCACTAGATCGTGTTCAAGAAAATAAGGGCAATTGCCCCCCGTATCATAAAAAAAATCTGGCGATTTCATCCAGCATTTAGTCCAGTCCAGTCCAACTTCGGACGTAAGCTTCATTCTTGATCTCCACAATTTCCTATCTCTCTCTATTTTCGTCCACTTTAGACTTACTAGTAAATACCAGATAGAATTAGTCATGTTAGAATTAATGTTTTTTTTTTCTGCCCTTTCCAGCATTTATTTGGGTCAAAATCCCTTATCCAACACTAATAAATAACGAGTCGATAGTTGCGATATTTCTATACACGGCTAAAAGCAAGTCCATTAGAGCGTTATTTAGAAATGACAAACGTATATTTTTATTGCCGTTAATATTTTGGCGCAGGAAAACATTTTCCTGGCGATAAATTCAGAGAGTGGTGAAGGTTACTTTTCTTGTCTTCTTAGGAACAAGATAATCACAAGGATTTTAACGTTTATGTATCAACGAAGTGATCCCTATATGTTGTTCGGAAAATTTTACCGTTACATTTTCTTTTGATTATTTGGTTTGGATTGGATTTATAACTATCAAAAGTAGCATAACGCATAAAATACAACACACATAACCCAAAAACCATTTTATACGAGGAGTTTTGTTGAGTTACTTTAGTGATAAATGATCCATAGTAAGCTCCTTTTGTCAAAAAATTATCAGGAGTCTTTCGAGACGAAAAATGTTTTATAATTATTTTGTGTAGCGACTTTTGAAAAGCGATATCCTTTATGTCGTGGTCTTTCTGTTATGGCATTTTATGAGAATCACTTCCACGTCAGGTAAAATGTTAGGTAAGCTGTTATCAATTAAAACTTAGTTCAAAAAAAATACACCAATTATTTCCCTATTCTAATCATATTCCGAAATACGAATAAGTAAACAACTAACAAATAAACGCCCAGCCATAATACGAAAGTAAACTACCAAAGTCGCGTCTCACGTACCAATATTGCGATAGTTCCACGAACCAATAACAATAAAGCATTAATAAAAACATTTTATTACGAGGGTGATAAACAAAATGGACCAGCACAAACGATTAGCTATAATACACACCTATAATAGTGTCGTTATTGCACTGAACTTTTCTCGCCACAAAAGTGCGGAGACGGATGAAAATACAAATCACTACTGAGTCTCTTCCCGTTATTTTTTATTTTTATAGTGGCTCGACATAATGGCTTCCCTACGTCTGATGGAAAGCGAAAGAGAAGCCCAAGTCGCTGTGGCAACGGGCAAATAACTGGTCAGTTACCTGTCAGTTGCCACCGCCATGCCGGCCCAACCCTAACCTCCCACGAGCTCCGGAAACCCTACTCACCGGCAGAAACACGACCCAGAGGTCGACTGCGGTATTCTATAGGGTGGAGGTCCTTCCCCGGACGGGCGGCTCAATTCGAGTGAAGATTCGCTATGCCCTACATCTCTAAAATAGTACGTTGGTACCGTATCCGACTAATGAAGACTTGCGATTGCAGTTTCTGAGCTGGTGTGGTAGAGTTTACCCATCTTTCACCACAGCACTCTTGACGAAGCAGGACATGTAATTTGGCGAGGCTGGCAACCGACTGGTGGCGGTATAACCATCACGATTGACGGCGTAGCTAAATACCACAGGCCGATGACGGGCAGCAGCGTCACCGGAGCGAGAAGATACGCCCTGCGATCGCCAACCCGCCTGCCCAGCGTGGGGATTACGGGTATATCCTCCAGATGTTTGCCCTAAGTGGCGAACAACTGGAGAGGCCTATGTCCAGCAGTGGACTGCAATAGACTGATGATGATGGTTATTGAAGGTGTAGGTAAATACCAGTCCGATAAGAGGCAGCAGCGTCACTGGAGCGCGAAGCTACGCCCGCCGCCCGCCCAGGGTAGCGACTATGGTTATATCCTCCAGATGTTTGCTCTAAGTGGCGAACAACTGGAGAGGCCTATGTCCAGCCGTGGACTGCAATAGGATGGTGATGATGTTCGGGAGTTACAATATCACAGACAGACACAAAGACAAAAACGTCGTACTAACAACCTCTTTATTAGTTGAGGGTTAAAAAGATACCACACAAACGCTTTAAACTTTTGAACAATATCCAAGCAAACTGTTGTATTTCGCACATCCCGACCGCACGCATGACCTGTTGCCCACTGGATCCTTTCCAGTGTTTAAGTGAAATATAGTCAAATAAAAGGCTGTGCAGTTATCATTTACATTTTTCAATTTTCAACCGTTTCGTGCCAAGGGTGCGTGGCGAACGGCGTTTTTCGACGAAGTTTAGCGTTAGATTTATTTGTTTGGGTTTCATTTTGTTGTTAAGAGTTATGTCGTTTTGTATTTGATCAAATGGTGAATGTAGTAAATTTTGGTGATACTTTATTGTGATCTGAATGGTAATTAAATAAAAATGTTTTATAATAACAACTAAAAGGTCTAAATCACTTTCCACCTTATTTACAACATGGAAAAAATGGATACGAATTCGGAAACTATGCTTTTTTAAAACTTAAACGATTTAACAGTGTTGACTTTTCTTGTCGATAATATTTCCAAAACGTTAATTTTTTTATTCAATATAGGTTTACGCTTGACTGCAATCTCGCCTTGAATATCGGAAGATTATTCGTCTCGGGGAACAAGGAGCCTGGCAAAAAGTGCCATTGTTCCGCCGTTAGTAGGGGAGACCGAGGGGAGTTGAAACAATTTTCACATTTTGTTTAATAAATATTATACTATAAGGAGAAATATCGTGATATTAGTACCAATCGATAGGTCATTCGTTAAACTTGCCAGTGCATCACATAAAGAAATTGCAAGCTTAAAATTTAGTGGTGAAAAATCGATTTAACCGAAACAAGTCAACTTGTTTCAACTCCCCTCTTACCGAGGTAAGATGAAACAGAGGCTAAGGAGAGTTGAAACATATGATTTCGGAGAAGTAATAAAGGCTGTAATATAAAAATTATGATAGAATTTAAACATATTTATTAAAATAAACCTTTAAAGTACGTAACAAACATTTTTATTAATATTTTGTACTGATATAGATATCTGTCAAGTAGGTAACTATAGGTCATAACGTCCTATTCGTAACATTAATTATAAAAAGAGATTAAGAATAGAAAAAATAAACAAACTAGCAAACCGTTTTACGTAATGAGTCTTGATCAATATTTCTTCAAATATAAGTTTCAATAATTTTACAAATGTCAAAAATATCATGGAAATAAAACACATCAGTCTGACAAGCCGTTGCTTTATTTTCATACATTGCTTTCTACAACTGTAGCAAACATAAGAAAGTTCTCCATTAGTGCAAGCTTCATGAGCCCAGTTCTTGCATTTTAGACACTGCACCCAATTTTCTTTGACTCTGCTATTTGAAAATGGCTATAAGCAACAAATGCAAAATGATTCTTCTCTTTATTTCTTGAGAACCTTTTTAGTTTTAGTGCCTGGTCTTGAACCTTATTTTTTGCTTATTTTTTTACTTCGACAAAGTGACGTCTTTTCACTTTTTTCGTTTTAGCTGCTTTAACCCTTAATTTGGCAAAGAAATAAAATATGTAAATGTATAAATTTGATGAATGTTAGGCTTCAAGGGTAACCTAATAACTCCAAAAAATTTATGAAAAAAAATCCTACATTTCCCACAGCTGGGAAAATTCATGTCCGCCACACCGGACATTGCCAAAGATGTCACAATTGACTGGCTGCTATGTTTGTCCGCTGTACCGGACATTGCCAAATGTTGGGTGTAATAAAAAATCCTCAGTTTTCATATCTAATTATTATAAATACTTATAAAAAAGGCTTAAAAATATTTTTGCCACTAAAAAAACAAGAAATAGTCCTAATTATCACATTTTACAGGGCTGGAAAGACATTTTGCTTGAAATTGTTCTACTTTTGGAGCTGTATTTTTCGTCCGATTAGCACTGCAGTTTTCCGCCAATATAATCTTATAAACAGTATATCTGAAGGCTTGGAGTGCCATTCTCTTCTTCCTATCGACTTTGTACTGCTTTCGATGGACAAGCCACGCATTATTTATGTATATATCCACGAGTTGCCTAAGAAAATAGTAGAAGCAAAATCATCAAGCTTTTTATACTGCAAATCCAATTTATCACTTGCGCCTGAGGCAGCTTATTCCTTAGGGACCAAAGCCAATATTCATGATATACACGCATGCTGTTGACAAGCGAAAAATAAAAATTAGTAACAAACAACCAATAACTTCAAAATAAGCCGTATTTGACGATGTTCGCCACACCGGACAAAGTTATATTTGTATGTATTTGGCAATGTCCGCTGTGCCGGACAAAGAGAGTAAGCGAATAAAAAATCACTAAAACACGTTCAAAATGTTAGGCATTTCAGCTAAACATTATCACATATGTATATTCTAATAAAATCAGAAAAGACAATGAACTTTTATTTGCAAAAACATTGAATAAATAATAATTTTACCTTGTCAAAATCTGAAGACCGCCTCTTCGCTGACATTTTGTTCTTGATTGACAGATATAGTGTCGCCAACGTGCAATTTTATTTTCTATCACCTATTATATATATTTTCCAAGAAATTATCGTGCAGAATGTAACAAAATAATGTTTACAGTGTACACCAGATTTTTTTAAAAAGTTTGTCCGCCCCACCGGACAAAATCAAATTAAGGGTTAATTACTGCTACTTCATCCTTCGGGAGTGTCGGTGAAGATAGCGGATTTCATTTTGATGGACACAAGATCGATGGATTCCGAGTACGAGAATCATGTAAAATACTGTTTGCAAGAAGATGTTCATCACTTGTGCTAGAAGTGCATGACATGAGATCGTCAATTCTTGAAATTTCTGTTAAGGTGGGGTGGACCAGGACTAACTTTTCTGTAGCAAAGTTGCTTCTTCTGCTGTGAGCTCATTATATTTTGCGACTCGCCATTCCTCTGACAGTCTTTCTTTTATAATCAGTAGGCATTCTAAAATATTATAAACAATGTAAATCAACAGAATAAACATTTGTGTGCCCAGGATTTATTGAAGTGACTGTTCTGACATAAAATTGAAAACGAGGAGAGTTGAAACAGCCTGTTTCAAATCTCCTCAGTAGGAAAAAACCTCCCAATTTGTATTAAATCCACAATCAAGAAATAAGTATACAGAAATCAAACGTCCCGAACATAAATAATAAATCTATAGTTATTAAGCTTTCGAAACATATATAATTTAAAACAAAATACAAATTCCTTAGCAAAATATAAGCATCGTAATAAAACGTTAAAAACTTACTTTTCACGATTTTAGTCACCTGGTACGCAGAACTCCACAACCGCGCGGCTTGGGCCTCCGATGTGAACTGACAAATCCGCGGGTGGAAGGGAGTGATTAAAAAGCGATAGAGCCACCTCGCTAACAGTTTTTATTTCTGAGAAATTCGCACTGTTTCAAATCACCTTTGTTTCAAATACCCTCGGTCTCCCCTACTATGAAAGTAGAGGCGAAATTTGCTGTGCGAGTGTGCGAATATTATACTAGATATTATTCATTTTACTATCATTCATTTACTATAATTAATTGAAATAATGAATAATAATTGTTTTTGGATATGATGCTTTGCATAAGTCTTTCTTTTTCTAAAAATATATAGACGAATTTAAATAGGACTCATTGAAAACAGGACAAAAACGTAAATAGAGAAAATATTGTAATATTTCAATCTCAAAGACATAGCAATGTAATTGATGCCCGTATTTTTAAGTCTTTTTATTACTTTTGTAACGACATTTTTAAAGTATAAAGCACAGTTGAACTAATTATAAAAAAAGCACAACAGTAACTGCACTGTATATCCTGCGCCATAAAAATTAAATACTTGATTACCCACCTGTAATTAAAGTACAGTGGTTAATAGGGAGTGTAAAAAAATTAGAATTTACAGCATACAAGACTTATAAATCTAGCAGAAATTACGGCCCGCTTTTTAATTAATAACCGTGCCTCAGTACTCGCCCGCCCATTTATTTCTTTTTTAATCTTTATGAAATTCTGTCTATGACTGAACTGATTCAGACAAAATATTTTCAGAGCAAATTTAGGAAAACTCATTTTAAATTGACTGACTTGAGTTGACTAAAAACTATTTTTTTAATTTTTGGATAACTAACAAAATATACACTGAATTGAATATTTTTTTCCTTTCACAAAGAACATAACCAGAATCATATAAAAAGAAAATTGACTTATTTCGTTATAATAAATATGTATAAACAAAGTTAGTGTATATCGCTCATAAGCATGAATCAGATTATGATATTATACGACGGCGAGATAATTTATGCTGAAACTTTAAGGTCACTTAATAGGTAAGGGCTTCTCTTATCTTATAGATACCTTCCACGGGAGAGACGCAGGTGCTCAATTGGTCCTTCAGAAATTTATAAGCAGGCTTACCAACTAGGCACCCACAAAAAGCAATGCATTCATATTTAAAAGGCCGGCAGCGACCCTAAACTCGATTAGAGCTGCGGGTGTCCAGGGGCGGTGTCGACTGCTTACCATCAGGCATCACACTGGCTCGTCTGCCGCCTCTCGCATAAAAAAAAAAAAAATGCATTAGGTTGAGGGTTATTATTATTTGTCATACTAGGTTGTTCTATCCTTGCCCCGAGTGGTGAGTGCGGGGGCGCGATCCACTCATAGGGGCGTAACGGTGTGGTGGGTGCAGCCACACCGTTGCGCGAGGTCCGCCCGGGGGGCACTCTATTGCTCCCCGGATCCGGGGGTAGGGGTATTTGCCCTCCCCGGACCAGGAGTGCCGGCCGCTTATCATCTGCGGCTGGCCAGGGCAGGCAGGGATGTGGCCGTATGCTTCGGCGCTACCCGTGTCCCTGCAACTTGCTGCCCACTGGCGACACAGGGGGGTTTAGTGGGTATGCCCACCCATTTTGAGAGGTGTGAGTCCCACACACCATGCCGCCTCCCCCCGGAGGCGGCATGAAGGTGCCTAATGCGTTCCCCTCTAGAAAAAAAAAGGTTGTTCTATCCTTGATTAATACATCATACATCTTCATGTATCTAATCATCATCATCATCAGCCTGCAAGCATCCACTGGGCCTATACCTATAATTATGGAAGTCTTTACCTCCACCAATAATAAGTGTCATTTGGGAGTATTCACTTTAGTCATCACGTTGGGCAGTAGGGGTAGGTTTTCATCATCATCAGCCCGTAGGCCTATGTCCAGCAGTGGGGTAGGTTTTACTCAGGTAAAATCTGCTACCCATTAATTCCTGATATTCCTTTAGTCATCCTCTACAAAACTCACGGGATTCTATGTGATTCTATTCTAAATCCGAAAACGGCCAACGTGCTAAGTAAAGAATTACAAAACGGAATATTACGTTTGTATAACATTTCAATGGCCAATTCTGGGGTGCCATTACACGATGTATGACGTAATCAGGGGACGGTCACGTTAAAATTAGGCTTTTATTTGCCATAGTAATGTATGTTCGTGTAGGTCGGAGGGGACGCTAATCGCTTTCAAGAATTCTGTGAATGAAAAGGTAATAATTTATTTTTATTGAAGCGCTAGTCTTAGAAATGGCGGAGTTTTTACGGTATTCAAGTTAAGACAATGCCTTTATCTGGTGAAAATTCTGGCACAGAAGAAAAAATATTATTAGAATGTAGTTTAAAGGTCGTTAACGTTATAACTTTTAAGGTAGGTAGGGCATAGCGAATGTTCGCTCGAATTGAGTCGCCCGTCCGGGGAAGACTTCCATCCTATAGAATACCACAGTTAAATGACCTCCGGGTCGTATTTCTGCCGGTGAATAGGGTTTCCGGAGCTCGTTGGGTGAGTGCTGCATCGGCAGCCGTGGGGTAGGATTGGCAACGGGCGTGTGATACCCCTGGTGTTCAGGCGTCCATAAGCTGTGGTAACCGCTTCACAATACATCAGGCGGGACGTAGGCTCGTTTGCCACCTTAATTAATTAATTATTTAAGGCCAGAGTAAGTTAGCTTTGTTTAAGTAAGCATGTTCTATAATCGTACCATCACCATCAAATAAAATCTGGTGTGATGGTGGTATGATGGTTTTAAATTTAATGAAGAGGAATAGAATGCGTTGAGGGTTTTTAATCCAAACTTTAATATTATAAATGTGTAAGTAACTCTTATCTCTTTGTCGCAATTTGGTACACTGATAACTTACAGCCTGATTAACGAGGCGTAAAGAAGCATCTTAAGGGCTGGCATGGTGGGTAGTGGCAACGGAAAGGTGACTAGCCGGTTCCACGTCCGTTCTCGTAGTGACTTGGGCTTTTCTTATGCTTTCTATCCGGGAAGCCATTACACCATACTACGAGTACTATAAAAAATACACTTTAAAAATATGTTTTGTGTTAAACATTTAGCTTTATTTAGCACGACACCATGTACATATTTATGAATGTATAATTATTACATTAGATATCATTCTTAGACTCATTAAAGGGTTAAAACTTTCTATGCGTGCATGAACCCGCTCTAATAAAGCATTTTATCGCAGAAGTTACTCAGTAATTATAGAACAAACATGAAGTTCTAAGTAACGCGTGTACGGTATAACTCGCTTCCTAACATTGAGGGAATCGTTAGAGTGGCTCCGGATGTGACAGCGTAGGTTTTGGTGTGACAAAGAAAAAATATCAAGAGCAGACAATGCACCTGTGTCTGTCTGATGTTGCGGTGTCTATGGGCTGAAGTGGTCACTTACCATCATGTGACCATCAGGCCCATTTGCCCCTCTGTAATAAAAAAAAATGGTTCGGTGGATTATTTGCTAGAGATATCTTTTGCAGAGATTACAAACCCGGGCCTGTGGTTCATATTGAACAAAATAGCAAAAAAGGTAAATTAAAAATATATATATATCAAGTACTGACGAAAACAATACGATACTAAATAAATAAAAACACGTTAGTACGCATAAGAAATTTCAAGGACTGATTACGTCAGAGAATACGGAAAAGCAGTTTTCCGTATTATCTGTATTTACAGAAATGAAATAAATAATTTTCTAAGACAAACATTCAAGTCAGAGGATTGTGTTCTCTAGATTTATTTATATTGTACTTAAATATGATTTTTTTATTAGCTTTGTTTATCTAGTTCTATAACTAAAGCGTTTAAGCTATTTTGGGATAGAATCAATGAATTAATATACAATGTAAAATTTCAATTTCAAATGAATAGTCAATAAAAAAAAAATTACGAAGCATTTCCATTTATTCTGCATACCAAGTCAAACTTTGCCTCTTAAAATCTTGTAACCTTTTATACTATCACTCACCCATCTACATTTATAGCCAAAACATTATATTTACAAGCATTTGTATTTAGATTTTACGAGCGAGCCGTTCGTAGCATCGGTTACTTCACCTCTATATATATACGTAGCGGCAGCAAAGATTTGTGTTTAAAATTTGGTCTTATTTTAGCTTCAGACGTTAGTACACGTCAGACTACTCGGCCAATGCGTCTTAAATCGAAGCCGGCCGCGCCCCGGAAAATTGTCCGTGATTTCTTTAACAAATTGATGGAATTCCGCTTTAGGAAGTGAGCGGGCGGGTTTTGCGGTGTTCGCTAGCGGGCGGGATTAAGCGTGAGCGGTGACAGTGCGAAGCGGCGGTGATTTTAAGAAGTGACGCGGGCAGATTTCGCGGCTAACATAGTTTGAGCGTAATTTTTTATTTTATTTTGAGAAGTGACGCGAGCACGTTGCACGGCTTTCACAGTTTGAGCATATATTTTTTTATATCTGTGCAATTTAATTGATTTTAAAAACACTCGATTTGAAAAAATAACAAGTTTCAGTGTCAACAGTGAAAATATTGTGTGTTGAAGTGAACGGAAGCAGCCGAGCGGGTTCGGCAAACGATTTATCGAAACAAACACAGTGACATCGAAACTTGTCCCTCATTTCTTTGCGGATAAGCGGCAGCGGAAGTGAGCGAACGGTATCGCTGACGTCATTTTGTCAGCGGGCGGAATTTGAGTTCTACCAGCGACAGTGAAGTGTTGACAATATGGATTACGATTCGCTGATCTACTCGCAGATAGCGAATTACTACGAGGAATTGGTGAGATTCTTTTGTTTTTATAGGTATAGGGCGCAGGACAAGTAAAATAAAAAGCATGTTAGTTTTAGATAGGACAGTTTGTATTGATGTAAAAAAAGTTATTGACAAATCAATGACAGATAGATTAAAAGAATAAACGATTTATGAAGAAGGTAGAACTGGATTTTTGTAACAGTTTTAAATCGCTTTTTTATAGAGGCACAGAATTGTTTCTTCTTTTCATCTGATAGAAAGTGAAAGATTAGCCCAAGACGGACGTCAGACAACTAACCTGATCAAGCAAATGTTTGATGTACCAAGTGGCTATGCAATGCTCGTTTAAAAGTGGTTCTACTACTACTAGCAGTTTACTATATCAGGCGGGTAAAAAACCGATAGAGATGTTAAATCTAAGTAAACCTTGGGGCAGTGTTAAAGAATATAAATCATTGCCCACACGGATAAAATAAAGTTCAAATAGTTATTTATTTATTTAATCTTTATTATTACTTAATTCCTTGTGGCATTCTCTACCAGTCAACCATTTGGCGAGCCAGAAAACTATAATGTGGTGCGGTAATAGGCATTCTAACAACTATTTAATTTTTTTTAATGACCTTTGTCATCACTACATCCTTTGAATCTATCGTTTTTGGAAATCATAATCCAGTTATCATAGGAATTAGAATCTAGTGATCCTCTATACAATTTCAGTAGATCACTATTTCAACACAGCAGAACCATGGTTCTAAGGTAGGCTTAGGGTTCATGTGTTATCATAGTGATAATTAACTAAGGAACATTCAAATTGTAACTAGGTAGAAGCCACATAATTATTCAATTTCCAATAAGTATATCGTAAAAAGTTCAAACACAATCGGCCGAGTGAGTCGCACAAACGTTTTCCGAAGAATCTCCACATTTTTTTCTTATAAATACTTTATTACATTACGTGGTCTAACCGTGCAATTTGGCGGCGGAACTCGGTAAAGTTAAATTAACAAAACTTGTATTCCTATTAATTTGAATAAGAGACTTTAAAACTTTTTAGTTGACAAAATAAGTTTGTTGAAGTTTTTCCGCTGAATATTTATCGTGAGGCGAGGCTCTTGAGCTAATACTCTGCATACTGAAGAGCTGCCCGTGAGCGCGCTGTTTGCTTTGGGGGTTGAAACTTTTTATCATTTGAAATCGGTTGGCACTTAATTAGAGTTCTGAGTCCCTGAACCGTTAAGACTTCTGCGTTAATGCCTATTCCTGATCGTACCACAATCAAATGGAATCTGTTAACATATTTTATTAGAAGGCAGGAGAGGAAGAGGGAGGCCGAGACGAACATTTACATGACAGTTGAAGGAGAAAGTTAATGTCATGACGTACAAAGAGTTGAAGTCGCTGGCAGAGTCTGGGCAGGGGTGGAAGTTGCTCCACCGACAAGAGCAAAGCTCTTAAATTTAGTAGTAGTAAACATTATTTACCAAGATAATAGCTATGTACTGTCGATTAAAAAGGTGGTCTAAAAATTTTCACAAAAATCATAATATTATGCAACTTCAACGGATGCTTCAGGGTCTTACACATTTCTTTATATATATAACTAGCTGACCTGTGCCTGCTTCGTTGGGCATAACTATATAACCTATGACACTCAGCATTAATGTGGCTTTCTATTGGTGAAATAATTTTCATAACCGGTTCAATATATCCCGAGATTACCCCTTACAACTTACTAAATATACAAACACACAAACTTTACTTCGTTATAATATTAGTTTAAAAAAGCGTTTAGGATGACCTCACTCCACCTGATGGTAAGCGATCGTGAGGTCCAAATGTTAGGTCGACGGGCATAATAGAACAAACCCGTTCACCGTGGGATGCCGTTTCACGCTCATACATTGAGAAAAGTAAATTTTCAAACACTATACATTTCTAGTTTTAGTAGAAGGTCTTATACTTTATCAAGGCTCGTAAGAAGCAAGCTACGTGTCCCCATTGCTTAGCTTAGCTTCCGGAAGGGTAAAATAGAAGTTTTAGATATCGATCTTCCGACCGAAGATGAGAGCACGTTCAGGCTTCAAACTGTATGGCGATAAGCCCTAGTCATAACTTTAATCGCTGTATAAATTCGTTAATATACGAGCCAAATTAGATGATGATAATATAATGATGATGATAAATAAATATAAAAATAATATGTACAGCGAGCGAACTGCTACGTCCACAGCGTGGTCGCTGGGCAGGCGGGTTGGCGATCGCAGGGCGTAGCAGTTCGCTCCGGTGACGCTGCTGCCCGTCATTGGCTTGTGGTATTTAGCTAGCTACGCCTTCAATTTTGATGGCTATACCGCCACCAGTCGGTTGCCAGCGCCTCGTTTGTTATTCGGCGGGATGCACCACTCGCCGGTGAGGTTGGCTTGGAGCGAAAAGAAGATAGGTCGTTCCTTTACATCCCATACAGTAAATAAATAAATAAATAAATAACCCAAGACATGCCACGCTGGGCCACACAGAGCCATCTAGCCCCAAACTAAGCCGAAGCTTGTACTATGGGTACTAGACAACTGATAAACTTACTTAGATACTTTTTTTTTTTTTTTTGTAAATAAATACATATTATACATAGAAAACACCCAGACCAATACAAACAGACATGTTCATGCACACAAATGTTTGTAATGTGCGGGGATCGAACCCACGACCCTTGGCTCAGAAGGCAGAGGTCACTACCAATTGAGCCACCGAGCCTGTCGTGTAGTAGGTTTTATAGTTATCTATGTCATCATAATTAACGAACAAACCCACCTTCCACCAAATTCCCTTATCCATAATTGTAATTCTACACCATGTTTGGGAAAAACGAAAACTTCGTTACGCATTGTAAACATGCAGAGATGTTTTTTAGAAAAATCGGTTTCCGAAACAGCCTTGCGGCAGAAAAGATTTACATTTTAAATCTCTTTCGGTTCAGCTGTAACATTCGAATAGAGGAAATCCGCGTTTTAGATAACGCCCATAACTGTTTTGGATAGAAAAAAATGAAGTTTTTGATAGAAAAAAAAAATGTTGCATGTGCATTTTGTTTGAATTTTTATATTCGGAAATGTTTTTTTGCTCTATTGTCGGTTCTACTGTGTTTACGTTGAACCTGGGATTGCGGAAGTGTTCTAGTTAGATAGAATATCAAAGAGGACTTTTTTTATGGGAAATTTCCGTTCGTGGTTTGGTTTTTGATATGCCGTCAAAAATGACGCAACCTAATTTTTTTACAAGAAAATAATAGGAGGTGAGCGAGGCAAATGTAGGTAAAAAAATCCTTCCTGAACAAACCTCAACATCCCTATGTTTCCAGGGTCAAATAATTGATGATCAAACGAACTTCTTGAAGTGAAGTTCGATCGATATTATATGAGTTGTATCATTCGAAGATATAATATTTACAACGTAGTCCTTTTATCCTACAAGGCATAATCGCACGCTTTTTAGAGAGAATCGATTCTAAATCGATTGAGCTCTCATACTTTTTTTTTTTTTTTTTTTTTTTATCTACCCAATGCTACTACTACTGCCGAGCCGTCATTTCTTTAGAGTAATTTGGAGTTAGCATTTACATTTTCTATACATAGTTATAGGGTTAGGGTGGGTGGGTGTATTTATATCTTCGAATGATACAACTCATATAATATCGATCGAACTTCACTTCAAGAAGTTCGTTTGATCATCAATTATATTTCGTTGTATCATTCTTCGATATAATATTTACAACGTAGATGTTTAGAGATGGTAACTATCTAGGTGTATGTTTTAACATAAACACTAGTTTTATAGAAAATGTATATACCTATTATGAACATAATAACATTATTTGTAAATTATTAATATATGTTATTGTGATTACACAATGAACACAAAAAAGTCTTTCGTCTCAACTTATTTTAACTTATTTATGATAATAATATCTTATTAATATTATAATACATAATTATAATATGAATCACGCTAAGCATAGCCTACTATTAATCCTCTATAGGCAAGGAACATACAGCCCGAGCAAATGCACCCTCATCATTGAGAGGCCGATTATAAAATCGACTAAATGTTGAAGATGAATTAGACCAACCCGCTGTCTTTCTTATGGTGCTTATATCAATTCCAGCAGACTTAGCAGCCGACGTGGAAGCATGTCTTGTGCTATGAGCACCAGATACATCTAAATCGACCCCGCTTTCTGACAAAACCTGCCGAATCCATCTACTGATGGTTTGAGGAGAAGCACTGGAATGTGGTTTTCTAAACGTGATTAATAATTATCGTTTCTATTTTCCGTTCTGATGTCAGATGTAACAAATAAATAATCCTCTATGGTCGTAGCTGGGCATATTCTTATGTTATCAGTAAAAATATGGTAAATGTAAAACCGGTTGATCGCGACCTGCTGCCGATGTCTTAATAATATCTGAAACCAAAATCTTCAAACCTAAGTGGGACCGAGTAATGTGTGAAATTTTAATTAACGATAGAGTTTGTACACAAAGCCAGTAAAATAGTAAATTTTTTGGAAATTTTCTCTAGTGGTAACGTTCTATTTGGATACCAAGTAGCTACATGACTTAGTACTACCTGCGGGTCCCGCGTATTTGAATATTTTGGACGGGAAGGCCTTTGCCTATACATCCCCCTTAGCAAGCGCTTAATTCGATCCTCTGATCCGAAATTATTTCCTAGAAGCAATGAGAGTACCGACCTATGGCTATTAATGGAACCGTAAGATGCCCCATTATGGAATATTTCAACTAAGAATGACATCACAAAAGTACTAGGAGTGTCAAAAAAGTTTAAGTTATTGTCAATACAAAACTTCCACCATAATTTATATGTTACTTCGTATTGTTTCAATGTGCTCTTAGAAACGGATGCCAATGTAAGTTCTAAAGCTACAGGCGGAGTATTTTGTCTCGGAAGGCTGCCCTGAGAGCGTTGCGACCCCCAGGATAAGCTGACGGTTCAGTGCGTGTTGCAACCTGTAACGAGAACGTAAAAGGTCCCTTCCACGAAATATATCTACCAGAGACATTTGGCTTTAGTGCGAGAAGCAAACAAATCTATGTCGGGTTGACCCAAATTTTTTACTTTTGGAAAACCCAATCCGATAGTTCCCATCAATGTTAGTTCTTCTGGATTCAATGTCTGCTTCGACATTATCGCGAGTATTAATATAATAATATGATGCGAAAAGAAGGATATCTCGGCTTTCGCACCATTGCCAAATTTCTCTCATCAGGTCATTAAGGTGAGGATGTTGAATTCCTCCAAACCGATTTATGTAATTTATAGCAGTTGTATTATCAAATCGAAGCAATATTGTGCAGCTAGTTAAATGTTTTGCAAAACATTTCAACCCCATGAAAACCGCCACTAACTATAAGTAATTAATGTGACGTAAAAGTTCTCGTCTTTCCAACCCCCGTTGACACGATCGCCGTTGCAAACCGCTCCCCAGCCAGTTCTCGACCCGTTAGTATATATTTCTAATGCAAAATCATTGTTTGGTTGCATACAATTATTTGAATATTATATTGCATTCCTCCAGCAACGGAGATCCGGTAAGATAGAAATATCGGATTTTATTTTTACCCCATAATTATGATATGTCTGAACGGCTAATAATTTAAGGCGTTCTAATTTTTTGGTATATAACACCTATTAGTTGAGAAAACTCTCTTATAGTGAAATTGGACAAGAAAAGGAACTTTTCTATCAGAATTAAAAATCTTGCTTCGTTTATCTAATGGCAAGCTTAAGGTCATATCGACAGTATTATATATAAAGCCTAGAAATTTACACGATTGTTGTGGTAACAGCACACTTTTCTCAAAGTTAATAATGAACCCCCGGCAAGTAAGTAACTAAAGTGTTAGGTACTTCTACGTTATGGTAACATTCAGAAAACGCAAACGCAACCTATGCATGAAATATCATTAAGACATATTACGGACTTATGTCCTTGGCTGCGTAAATAGTTCATAATTTCTTTCATTATCTTAGAAAAAATTCTAGGTGCGACAGATAGACCGTATGGCATGGCGCTAAACTCATACAGTTGATTAAACTCAAATCGCAAGTACTTGCGATGTAGTTGGGTAATGGGAACTAGGAAATAGGCCTCCTGTATGTCAATAGTGGCTAAAAACCTCCTTTGGATATGAGCTTAGCGGCAGTCCTATGGTCCTCCATCTTAAAATGTTTTTTAGAGATGAATTTGTTAAGGTGTTTCAAATTTAGAATAAACCTTTTACCCTATTATGTTTCGGCGCCAGGAATATATTCGAAATATACTCGTCTTCTAAATGCTCACATTCAGATACAGCCCCGAAGTTAAGTAGTTGCTGTATTGCCGAAGACATAGCCACCTCCTCCTCGGGAGAAAGATTATTACATGGAATAAATGATTGTCTAGGTTTATGTGAAAAAGGGATATAAACTCCCTCTGAAATCCATCTAAGGATTGTAAGATTGTTAGTAATTTTACACCAACAGTCATAAAATGCTGGATTCTTCCAGCGTGTACCTCTATGGGTGTTGATTGGTGACACGTTGCTTGTGAGGGGCTGCCGTCCTCGACTGCGGTGCTGAGGTGGTCCTGCGGCTGACTGGTGCCGAGATGGTCCTGCGGCTGACTGGTGCCGAGGTGGTCCTGCGGCTGACTGGTGCCGAGGTGGTCCTGCGGTTGACTGGTGACCCCCCCCCCCGTTCATGGGTGGTGGGTAACGGGGAGGGCCCATCCAGTTTCCCTGTGGTCTTTGACGACTGGTGGAGGGTTGAGAGTGTGGGATTGACGATATTGTTGACTTAATATTCGAATATTTCTTAATCTGTAAGCTCTGCTTTTCAATAGCCCTGGAAGCTTTTATTTTATCAGAAAGCTTTATCAAGACTAGGTGTAATAAACTTCTTTCTAGCCTCTGTTTCAACGAAATGTAAATCGCATAAGAGCCGACAACTATCGCTCAAATGCTTTACGGCCTGAAGCCTATCAGAGTCAGCGTCCAAGTGCAGATCTAGGCCCCTATTAAGTGCTGTGATGGCAGCACCTAGTTGCTGCTGAACGCTCTCGACCCTCTCGACTCGAGTGGGGTCGGATACGGCAGCCAAAATTTCAGGGTTTAACTTTGGAGCTTGAAGGAGCGCGTAGTTCTCGGGCACCGAGTTCTGCTTTAAAAGCTTGTTCTTAGCGTCTTTTTCCATACCCTTACGAGGAATGGGAAGCCATATCTGTGCTAAGCTATCGTGAATTTTTGGGCCCACCTTAGGAGTTTCTTCGATAACCTCACCCAACGTGGCGAGTACATCGGCGTCCAGCTCTGGCGCTGCCGCTGCTTCTTGGCGCTTGGCGCGCATTCGTCCAAAACAGGCTGGGACTGAGTATCCTTCTCGGGATCTTCCTCAATAAGTTGGCATCGCTCATTATCTTGAAAAAATAATGAGCTAATTAGGAATAGTGCGAAAACGCACATAAAAATTTGCTCACGTGAAGGCACACGGCCAACCTCCGAGCAATGCATTAGTAGCGACTATGCATATAAAGTTTATTTTACCATCATGTTAACCCACGGTTAACCTCCTGGCATCAAAAAGCTACGTTGTGTTGACCCACGGACAACCTCTACGTACTACATACTCGTATGTAAAAAGATTTATTTAAAGTTATATAGTAGGTACTTAATATTTGCACGCTTGATCGCATGGGCAAATTTTAGTGAGACTCGTACTATTTTAATACACCACATTGTTACACCTAAAATTATGCAAATAAATTTTTGATTATGATTATGATTATTAAGCTTTAGCACTGATAAAACGCACATAAAAATTTGCTCACGTGAAGGCACACGGCCAACCTCCGAGCAATGCATTAGTAGCGACTATGCATATAAAGTTTATTTTACCATCGTGTTAACCCACGGTTAACCTCCTGGCATCAAAAAGCAACGTTGTGTTGACCCACGGACAACCTCTACGTGCTACATACTCGTACGTAAAAAGATTTATTTAAGGCTTTAGCACTGATAAAACGCACATAAAAATTTACTCACGTGAAGGCACACGGCCCACCTCCGAGCAATGCATTAGTAGCGACTATGCATATAAAGTCTATTTTACCATCGTGTTGACACACGGTTAACCTCCTGGCATCAAAAAGCAACGTTGTGTTGACCCACGGACAACCTCTACGTGCTCCATACTCGTATGTAAAAAGATTTATGTAAAGCTTTTAGCACTGATAAAACACATATCCGTATACTTTCTTTTCGGCATTATTTAAATGCCGCTTTACGAACGGTTACGATTTTTAAATCTATGAAACGTTCGGAGCGCGCGTACTCTGCCTCGCACGAAAAAAGAATGACGGCTCGGCAGTAGTAGTAGCATTGGGTAGATAAAAAAAAAAAAAAAAAAAAAAGTATGAGAGCTCAATCGATTTAGAATCGATTCTCTCTAAAAAGCGTGCGATTATGCCTTGTAGGATAAAAGGACTACGTTGTAAATATTATATCGAAGAATGATACAACGAAATATAATTATATTACATTTAGTCCGCATTTAAGATTATAAAAATACATTGGACAAATATTTTTCCTTATTTCATTTACACAAAAAATAACCAAGATACAAAGCATGGAAATGTAGGAATGGGGGTCTTTGACGTCACTCAGTGGCGAAAAGCTCCCACTCTGACGTCACGCGTAATTTTAACGGGCTATCTCTTTGTAATTTTTGGTTTAATTTACAAAAAAAAACATGTCTTTTATTTTTGAACAATCAAAAAGACGGACTAAGTAATCAAATTTTTTACGGCAACACCTGCGATTGAAGGACTCATAATGTTCTTCTAATCACGTTCTAGTGTTGCCCACAAACTCTCCCTTCAATTGAAAAGCACCACCCATTACCGCATTCCCAACATCTACCATCAATCTAATATTACTTAACCCGCATTCTATTTTCTAAGCAGAGGTCTGTCCGAGCCTCGGCAGGCATTGTCTCTAGAGGCGCGCTAATTGTTATTGAGTTAGATCGGACGCTCCTTTAATTATTCCCACTAATTATAGGAGGCGTGTGAAAAGGTATCTGGCTCGCGTGTACTGTGTATGTGCTTGACCTACCTGCATTATCTAAGGCTGTGTTTAACCCTAACTAATGCCTTTCCACAAAATTGAGACATATTTATTTATTTACCGCGAATCAGTTGTGACTCCTTAATAACGGGTGCAGGCTTAAGAAGTCATTAAAATAGTGTTCAGTCAATTGACACTCATACTAAAAGCAGTAAATCTTATTTGCCGAACCATTAAGCTGTAGAACTGTCTTCCAGCACACGTGTTCCCTTCTTCTTGATCTTTGGTCTTAACAGGGTGTGAAGCGGCACTTATGCAGGCCGTCATAACGTGATCGATCCGTGTTGCACTAACTAGATGTGATGCGGATCGCTTACAACTTGGTCGTCTGCTTAACATCGAGCAGAACGCAGTCAAGCAAGTACGAGTATAAGCATGTCAGAACATGCTTCATCATAATCATAATCATCCTATCAAAACATGCTTATACAAAAAAAAAGAGAAGCTGTAACAAACAGACATGTAGGCGCCTAATAGTGGCCCGAACATCTCAAATTAAATGTACAAGACATACTAGGTAATTTGTTAAAATTAGTTTTTTATAATATCGTACATACCTATATGTTTTATGGTACATGAAGGTTCACATCACACCAAAGAAACCATCACGTCTACCATAAATGTAATCCTATAAGTGAAAGCATTCTAATTCTAACAGCAAAGTTGCGTCAGAGCATACGCAGAGTACCTTTGTATATGGCAACAGGAATCTAGTTCATAACAACACTGCAGCTTCTTCGGCCACCGATTGCTCAAATATAGGTAAGCCGTTACTATTTCGGGCGAGCTTTTAACGTTAAAAAGTTGAACAAACAAATCTGTTCTCTCACCTTACCTTAAGGGGAATGATGTAGAGAGATAGATTTTTTTTATAGTGGCTCGACATTGGCTTCCCTACGCCTGATGGAAAGCGAAAGAAAAGCCCAAGTCGCTGTGACAACGGGCAAGTCACTGGTCAGTTACCTGTCAGTTGCCACCGCCATGCCGGCCCAACCCTAACCCCCCACGAGCTCCGGAAACCCTACTCACCGGCAGAAACACGACTCAGAGGTCATTTGACTGCGGTATTCTATAGGGTGGAGATCGTTCCCAGGACGGGCAGCTCAATTCGAGCGAAGATTCGCTATGCCCTACCTCTCTTGATTTATGTTCGAAAGTCAAAATAATCTTTATTCGTTTTTCAAAAAACATTTACAAATCGTCAAAACAGACCGGCAAGAAACTCGTGTAGTTGCTCTTTTCAATAAATGTTTATATTATTATCATCACATTTATACTTTTAACTACGTCCACGTCATAGGGTTTCTGAAACCTTACAAATATAGTTATGAACTAGTTTCCACATCATACATGGCAGTCCTATTACTAAGGTCCCAAAGCACACCATCCTATATGCCGCTTGATCGAGGGACCCGGGTTTTCCCTGCCTTAGTATGTTTTATAAATAAATATAAACATCAGACAACATCACATACCAATGTATGTGATATAAGACCCATTTTTTGTTTTGTCGAAATAACAAGAAAATACTTAGATATAGCGCATTAAAGTTACGGAGTGGGGGCTAACTACGTCACGTTAGAGTATATTTTGTACTCTAACGTGACGTCATGTGACATTTAAAATCAATGTATCTTCGTAAGTTTTTGAACAAGAGGCAAAATAAAAAATACGTATCCAATATTTTTCATTAATCTATCTGATGGACATTAAATTATTTTTTAGTCATCATCCCAAAATATCTATCTACGTCACCAATCAATTGTCTAAGCCAAGAACATAGTTTTTACAAAACTGCCAAAGTTAATACAAATTATTATGTTCCTGCTACCACACTGGTACAACCGTATATAAGTCAAGGAAGTCGTTATTCAATTAAAACAAACATTATAATGTACGAACGCATTCTTTATAAACTTTCTGTCTGTGCTTCTAATAATAGACTTTTAATGCATCCACGTGCTCCCGTGATTCATTTTTGTTGCCGTTACAGTGCACTTTTGTAGCTGAGCGTATGTCGGTGTTTAACCGACTGAATTTTATCACTTTACGAGAAAAAAAAGTAAGGAGTTTTTAAGGGGTTTGTACTAAAATTTAAATAACAAATCAATAGTGGGTCTATCTGTCTGTCCGTTTGTCTATCACAGCCAATTTGCCAGTGGCAAAGCGGCGATGACATCGCGACTCGGCCAGTCGAGTTACGATGTTTCCTAATCACTACATGTAATGTCAAATGTTCGGGATTTAACGCGTACATAACGGAGAAGACAGTCTTTCCCGTGACCATCAGGCTTAAAAAGTTATGTGCTCATTACATTTCGAAACTTTAACAGAATATTGTTGTTAAATATACAGGGCGAAACACTCACTTGACCGTTTTTTTAAACAGTGCCAGTACTCTGAATCTATATTGGATATTACTATATCCACGAAACCAAATCAAAACCCAATTAATCCAACCAATCATCGATCCAATTTGCCCATCAAACAGCATCCACTTTAATATGCAATGCATTAATTTTTTAGCTCACCAACACAAAATTATGTTATCAAAGTAATTAACCCTGTTAATGGGTGGTGGGGTAGGAGATACCCACCGTTTTAATTTCACGCCAGGTTATGAAGTGATAATCGGATTGTATGGGAGATAACACGTATTGGACGTTAATTTAACAAACAAAGTGTTTGTTTTTAATTAAAACGTCTAGCTGCTGTTGTTTTGGCGAAATAATTAAGCTTGTGAATTCTAGTGTAGGGTTCGGGGTTTAATTAGATGTCTTAAAAGGTAATATTAGGGGGTTTTCGTATAAAAACAATGCGTGGTCCTGATCAAATATAGTAAAAACTAGTTGCTGCCCGCGGCCCTGCCCGCGTAAATATTCGTATAAAACATAGCTTATGTGTTAATCAAATGTATAAGCTTTATTACTGTGAAGAAGTAGTTTTGTGTGAGAGAGTAACAAACATCCATCCATCTATCCATCTAAACAAACTTTCGCATTTATAATATTAGTAGGATATGATTAGTAGTATTTAAAAGCGAGTATGATGAAAATCTCTATAGAAAACATTGGCCGAATTAATTCGCTATTATGCAACTTTAATACATAAGGCATACAATTTTGAAGGCGAGAGTGGATCGATGTTTTCTGGCTAAGCGCGCTCCATCGTAAACTTCACTTAAAATTAGATGGATTGTGGCCAAGGCGCTTGGCCACAATTAAAATAATAAAAAATAATTGCTGAATATTACATTTTGTCGCTAAATCTAAGTGGTGTAATAGATAAAATTAATTAGTAAGTATTACAATCATGTTAATAATCACCATGTTATCGGATTACCTCAAGTCAGATTGACGATTTGCGCAAGATGGCAAGTGGTGGATGCGAAAAGTGAGCAACAAGAGAAGCCTATGTCCAGCAGTGGACTGCGAAAGCCTGATGATGACGATTGCTATCATTGGTGGCCACTGCAGCTGTCTTAAAGTTTTTATTTTTGTAAACCAGTGACACTTTTTTATGAGGTTCTTCGTCGTCCTGAAAATCAATGATAGGTATTAGGTCCTTTACGCCAATTTTAAAGATGTAAAATGTGTACATTACATTTCATTGACAATCCACCTAATGGATACTTCCGAATCGCATCATCGATCCCCGTAACCCGAACATTGCCAAAACACTTTGGTGGAAGCTGCACACAGCCGCGACCAGCTCCACGCCTCATAATACGCGCAAAGTCAACGCCATACGCCACTGTTTCTATTTTAATCACAAACCATGGCGTTAGAGAATACAACTACAGTAAGGCCGAGGGAACAACACGATAGTAGATAGAGAGATTTACGGGCGCACCGTACAATTGAATTAAAACTAGGTATAATGAACCTTTTTTGTACAATTTAAGCCAACTTTTTCTGAAAACCTTAGTATAAAGGGTAGTTATAACCACCTTATCTTTTTATTTTAAATTACAATGTTATTGTCGATAAACGTTCATCATCATCATCATCATCATCAGCCCACATCAGTCCACTGCTGGACATAGGCCTCTCCCAATACTCGCCACTTCGATCGGTCCTGGGCCGATAAACGTTAATATTTATCAATCTAATACATAGATAGGTTTCTGCTTTGTGATGATGAGAAACTACTTCACTGTTCCACCCAACACTGTGAAGTGAGTTACGTCGTAAATAATCCGTTTGGTACGTACAGAATCGAACGCGTGCATTCGTTGTTAGTGTTAGGCTAAAAATAGGAGCGTTTTGATACCACAGTGGCGAGTTCTGATATTGAACGAGCGCGTTTTGGGGTTAAAGTATTGTACTGGATTTGGCTCGCGGCTTACCCGTGAGGTTAGAACTAGTTACCATTTTATTAGCAACCACATCATAGTTCGTCCATTTTCTATAGGTAATCCAGAGCTCGAAGTACCTAGTAGCGGATTAGCAGTGTCCCTGACATTGCAAAGTCTATGAACAGCAGTAACCGTCCTTTTTTATAATTATGCAAGAGGCGGCAGACGAGCACGTGATGCCTGATGGTAAGCAGTCGACACCGCCCATGAAAATCTGCAAATTAAATCGAGTCTATCATCAGATAGGCCGCTTGCTCATTTGCCTTCCATAATAATAATAAAAAAATCGAACTATGTAATTTATTCTTTATCAAATCGCAGTCTAATAAGGGCCTGAAATAAAACTAGCTCATTTATTAATCTTAATATTATACTTTTCTTGTTAGGACTTAAATGTCTAAATTAATGAAATACAAGCGTTGTATGTTCTTTGATTTGCCACAAATGTCCCAAACGTGTTACTTGTTTTTTCCGCCTATCAGTCAAGTTCGATCAAAAACGATAAAGTATCGATTTCATTATTTAACTTCTAATATTGTTATACTAAACTTGACTTCAAACTCAGAACCTCCTTCTTTTTAGGGTTCCGTACCTCAAAAGGAAAAAACGGAACCCTTATAGGATCACTTTGTTGTCCGTCTGTCTGTCTGTCTGTCTGTCCGTCCGTCCGTCCGTCTGTCAAGACCCTTTTTCTCAGGAACGCGTGGAGGTATGAAGCTGAAATTTATATCAATTACTCAGGTCTACTGTCCCTTGAAGCTGTGAAAAAATCAAACTTCCAACGCAATCAAAAGATACAGCCCAAATTTTCGACACTTGCAAGGGAATCAAAACCTACAGGGTGCTTCCCGTGAACTCAGAATCTTGAAATTTGGTACGAAGCAACGTCTTATAGCATAGATAAAGGAAAAATTACGAAAACCATAAATTTTTAGTTACATCACATAATTTTTTTTTTTAATAATTTTAAACTTACTACCCATTTCCTCATAAACGCGTAGAGGTATTAAATTGAAATTCATACCAAATACTCAAGCCTATAATACCTTTAAGCTGTAACAAAATCAAACTTCTATGTCAACGCAATCAAAAGAAACAGCAATTTAAGCTGCATATCGTCGGCCGTAGGCTCAATTAAGGTAAGGGACAAAACTCACAAAATGAGTTGAGTATACAGTTTTTTTCAGAATTTTCCGCTCTTTCGAATGATATATATGAAAAAATTCTATCTTGAAAAAAATGTCCCTTACTCTAATTATTTTTTGGGGTCTAAAATTAATTCCGGCTCACAAAAACGATGTATCTGACAAAAAAAATAATGTAGCAACCTTAAATGGTGTAATTACTGCCACCAACCGATTTTAAATAAAGTAACGGTCTTCGCAATCAAAGAATAGCCTTTACATGGTATTTTTTTTAAGAAAACCTTATAACACTAGCGTTACTGTAATGCATTTTTCGTCTCATAAATCAATACCGCCCATACCTTGAAACGTATGCACGAGTTTTGAAATAAATAATCTTTACCCCATTTTACGTTATTATATTTTAATCAGTACGTCCCTTACACCAATTTGATTCGATATCCATTTAGGTTCCGTGTCCGTTACACCAATTTGCAACTGAATACTGATCAACGTGTGCACGTTTTCCATCCTTTTCTATCCCATATCTTCGCTCTGTGTGTGAAAGAGAGGACGCACTAGCTGCGGGCGGGCATCTAAAAAACCGTTTGTCAGGACGCGTTCACCTGTCGCTTGGTTGATTTGTCAATTTAGTGATAAACACTTTTTTTGCGTCCTACCCTTGGCAGCAGGTTTGGTTCACACCGGAGGATCTAATGTCTGTGCCAAATCTGTCGCGGACGTGGTGTTGCAGGGTATGGAACTTTACATTCCAAGCTCTGTAGTGCCTCTCGGTGGCAGATCTAAGCCCTGGTTTGGTCGATCTAGCAAATTGGCATCTCGCCAGAAGCAAAATCGTTACCAGGCCTGGGCTAAGGCGGTGGCATCTAAGTATCCAAATACCAGCGTACTCAAGAAAGAGTATAACATTGCTGCCAGGTCATTTAAGAAGGAGATTGCTAAGGCAAAGTCGTCCTTCATAGGGCGAATAGGCCTGTTTCCGTAAAAAATGTAATTAGTCCGTCTTTTAGATTGTTCAAAAATAAAAGACACGTATTTTTTCATTTGTAAATTAGACCAAAAATTACAAAGATATAGCGCGTTAAAATTACGCGTGACGTCACATAGTGGGAGTATTTTCGCCACTAAGTAACGTCAAAGACCCCCACTCCTAAATTTTGATGCCTTGTATCTTTGTTATTTTTTGTTTAAATGAAAAAAGGAAAAATACGTGTCTAATATATTTTTATAATCTCAAATACGGACTAAATATAATGTAATTATTTTGACCCTGGAAACACCCCCATTGGCGATAGACTGGCACGTCTCCCTTCGGGAACACGTGCGTTTTGGTCTCTTTTCCAAGGCTGTTCTTGGGAATTTCAGTGTCCCGTCGTTTCCACCGCTGCACATAACTGATGAAACTCTGGCCCACACTGCGAAAGAGAAAGCCGATCTCTTGGGTACTCTCTTCGCATCCAACTCGACCCTGGATGATCAGGGGAAAACACCACCATTAATACCGCATTGTGCGAGTTCCATGCCTAACGTTCGGTTCTTGCAAAGTTCTGTCCGGAGGGCTTTTCTTTCCCTTGACATCCATAAGTCGAGTGGGCCAGACGGAATCCCACCAGTTGTGCTTAAAGCTTGTGCTCCTGAGTTGGCACCGGTACTAACGCGTCTTTTCCGACTCTCATACTCTACTGGCGTAGTCCCGGAGACGTGGAAGATAGCTCTTGTGCATCCGGTCCCTAAAAAAGGTGATCGCTCTGATCCAGCGAACTATAGGCCAATCGCCATCACATCCTTGCTGTCCAAAGTAATGGAATCCATTACTAATCGCCAGCTCTTGAGGTATCTAGATGAGAACCAGCAATTAAGCGACCAACAATGCGGTTTCCGTAGCGGTCGCTCTGCTGGTGATCTTCTGGTTTACCTCACGCATAGATGGGCAGAGGCAGTGGAGAGCAAAGGAGAAGCCTTGGCAGCTGGCTTGGACTTAGCGAAAGCCTTTGATAGGGTTTGGCACAAAGCTCTTTTTTCCAAACTTCCATCGTACGGGCTTTCGGAAGAGCTGTGTGCATGGGTCTCCAGCTTCCTCTCTGGGCGTAGCATAAAAGTCGTCGTCGACGGCTCATGCTCGGACTTTAAGCCCGTCAATGCTGGTGTCCCGCAGGGGTGTGTGCTGTCGCCTACTCTTTTTCTCCTGCATATCAATGATATGTTGCGGTATAGCAACATCCATTGTTATGCAGATGACAGTACAGTTGACTCAATAAGTATACAAAGGATGCACGCGTGCTTCTCTGGAAAGCGTCGTCGAGAGCCGGAATAAACTTGTGTCCGACACACTGAGAACATGTTAAGTCATGTTTGAGACTGGGGCCGACTAAATTTAGTCCGCTTTACCCCTCCAAGACACAAGTTTGCGCGTTTACTGCTAAGCGTAGTCCCTTCGTCGTAACCATAAATTTCGAAGACACTCCCATTATTACCAAGTCGACTATCGGGATCCTGGGAGTCGACATTTCGAGCAGCGTTCAGTTTCGTGGACATCTGGAGGGTAAAGCCAAACTGGCTTCCAAGAAACTGGGTGTGCTTAATAGAGCGGGACAGTATTTCACGCCGACCCAGCGCTTACAACTTTATAAAGCACAGGTCCGGCCTCATATGGAATACTGTTCCCACCTCTGGGCTGGAGCACCCCAGTATCAACTCCTTCCATTTGACCGAATCCAGCGTAGAGCTGCTCGTATTGTCGATGACCTGACCCTGTCTAGTCGACTCGACTCACTGGCATTGCGAAGAGACGTTGCATCCATGTGCGTTCTCTACCGCATCTATCATGGGGAATGTTCTGACGAATTGTTTGGTTTACTGCCTGCAGCGGAGTTTCTTCACCGCACCACACGTAACCGACTGAAATTCCATCCACAACATCTCGATGGCTGGCGATCCTCGACTGTACGTTTTATGAGGAACTTCTTGCCTCGCGCCTCGGTTTTGTTGAACCAACTTCCTGCGGCAGTCTTTCCGAACAGCTACAACTTGGGAACCTTCAAGAAACGAGCGTATTCATATTTAAAAGGCCGGCAGCGACCCTAAACTCGGTTAGAGCTGCGGGTGTCCATGGGCGGTGTCGACTGCTTACCATCAGGCATCACACTTGCTCGTCAGCCGCCTTTCGCATAAAAAAAAACAATTCAATACATTTTCATAACTGTTACGCGAATGCCCCACTTTAAAATTGCGACTTACCTCAAAAGAGTTTTTTTAATAATTTATAAACGATCCCCTTACCCTTTTTTATCTTTCATACGTTATTCCAACGAAGTCCTTACGCTATTTTTATATTAATATTATGCACACAACGTATAGGTCAATTTCAGGTAAGGGACGAGACTACAAGTAACTTGGCATGTAAGGGACATTACGAACGAAAAAAGTCGGTGTAAGGGACATCTATTTTCTAAAATAATTAAAATATTTAAATAAACACTGCACAGGAAGATAGTGCACTTAAAAATAAGATAATGTGTGAAAAGAAATTTAAAAAAGGTTAATTACAAAGAAAGTTATGTACGATTTACTCCAAAAAAAAACTTTGTCGGCCTCTCCTGAAAAATCGTATTTTGTCCCTTACCTTAATTGAGCCTACGGTCGACGATATTTTGAAACTCGCAAGTACTCGCAAGGGAATCAAAACCTAAAGGGTACTTCCAGTCGACCTAGAATCTTGAAATTTGGCATGAAGCAACGTTTTATAGCACACATAAAGGAAAAATTCCGAAAACCTTAAATTTTTAGTTACATTACAAAATATATATTTTTAATAAATATAAACTTATTACTTTTTTCCTCATGAACGCGTAGAGCTATCAAGTTGAAATTCATATCAAATACTTAGATCTATTTGCCTTTAACCCGTGAAAAAAAAATTTCTAAGTCAACGCAAAAACTTTGTAAACCTTGCAGGTTTGTACGGAACCCTCGGTGCGCGAGTCCGACTCGCACTTGGCCGGTTTTTTTAGTCGTTTAAAGTAAAACCTTCTCCTGAATGTAACAAATACTTTTCTGAAAACCGCATCCAAATAGCTTTAGCCAAACGCGAAATAATCGCGGACAAACATACATACATACAAACAATCGAACTGAGAACCTCCTTTTTTTTGAAGTTGGTTAATAAAAATAAAATTTATTTTGAAACCTTTAACTTTTCTTAATACAAGTTATACTTGAGCTGCGTTACATTTACGAGTAATAGATATACACAAAACTTGCTACCCCTTACCTATATGTATGTGCTACCATCAATGACCCTAAGTTTCCTGTTAAAAAACCCGTCAGAAGATTACGTCATCTGCAATTCTCTGTAATTTTTTCCCGCCACCCGTGTGACAAGTTGGCTCTATTTCAAACGAAACTTGGCAGTATTAAGGTACAAGACGCGATAAATTACGAACACTTTGTTTCTTTAATCCATTCAGTGGACTGTTTAACTGTGTGCCAGAGAGCTAATGGTTGACTCGGGATTTTATTAAGATAATAGTCTGGAAGTGGGTAAATTTGTACTGGATAGAAGATCAATGCAGCAGATTTTATTGGTAAATGTTAGCTAACTGTTGTACTTTGCTAGCTCTCGCCTGTAGATTCACCCGCTTGAATAAGGGTCGGTCAAAGACAATAGGGAATATGCATGAAAAATAATTTCATGTATTTACTAATTTATCGTAAAATACATAAAAATATACTACGAGATACAGTCGTTGAAAGTAAATATATCCGTCTCTCTCGCGCGAAATAGATTTTTATATGGAGTTTGTATGGCGGGCACGGTACGTGACGTCGGATCTCTCTGTCTAAGTAATAACTTTAACGCTTTATAACTCGCTTAATAGAAGAGGTATTTTAAAAATTATTTGATATTTATGTATCTGGAAGATAAAAGATCTCAATAAATCCTTAAAAAACAGTCATGCATATTCTCTATTTTGACCATTTCATTATACGAGTACATACGTACTACTATGCTAATTTGCTGTATCATCATTATCAACAGCCTATGGCAGTCCATTGCTGTACATAGGCCTCAATTGATCACCACTTTGATCGATCTAGGGCCTCTCACATCCAGTCTTTCCCAGCCATATTACGCAAATTGTCACTCCACCTGGCTAGGTGGAGTCCACCTGAGGGCGTCCTAAATTATGTTTGTCGAGAAGCGGTATCTACTCCAAAGCCCGTTTACCCCAACAGTTATCGGTTCTGTGGCTAATGTCCTGTCCTGTCAAGTCAGTCTGTCTTTGGATAGCTTCAAAAAGTCCGTAACACTCAACTTAGGGGCTGCGCAGACGACAGACTTTTTGTGCAATAGAGTCTGCGTCTGAGACATTTAAAAAGAGCATCTAAGTCTCTACAGCTCTGCCGACAGAATGATCGAAGATGTGCGTTGAGTCTGTGAAATATCCGCGACAGATTTTTGCGCGTCGTGTGCGTTACTGCATATTATTATAATTGCATCACAGACTAAAGAGTGCGTCACGGATAGTCTGTCGTCTGCGTTGCCCCTTAAACTAAAGTTATACGGACAAACAACTGATAAACTTACTTCGATACTTTTTTATTGTAGAGAAATTACACATGTATTAAACATAGCAAAGACTGTTCAAAAACGAATAAATATTATAGTGTAATCACAATTTTATTATTATTCAATACCAACCCGGGAGCTTCCAATCAAAGAACGAACTAAAGAAAGTAGGTGCCACAGAGTTTGTCAAATTCTTCATTGTTCACACTTTCATTATACTGTGTCCCGGATTACGCCCGGCGTTATTTCACCCAATCTTCCCTATCCCCGCTAACATGCCACGTACGCACTTGTTTCTTTTAATTACGTCGGATCGAAAAACTTGGGGGGATTCGTGGGGAGGGGAGGGGGGTTCTATCTTAATAAGGCACGTTATTACTGCGAGGCGCCTGCAAGGGACGGTTATGTTGTTAATAAATTGTCTATCTAGATGGTCACGTTGTCAATTTGCGAACTAAAGCGTTGGGTTATAGTTTCTTTTAGGGTTTCGGAATTGAGTGGGAAGGATATTTTTTAACCGACATCAAAAAAAGAGGAGGTTCCCGATTTGACTGTTTGTTACAAACATACAAAAAAAAATCAAGTCCGGGAGTGGCCTGGTGGACTGAAAATAGCAAGCCTAATTATAGGCTTAGTTTCAGGCACCAGTCTACCACATAACTTAATTTAAAATGCACATTTTTCTATTAGTTAAGATAGTTTTAAGCATGAGTTTTGTGGAAGAAAAATAAAAAAAAAAATATATATTATATTATATCTTCGAGAATTGTGAACCGATTGAAAAAAAAAAACTTTTTTTGTTCGAAAGGGTGTACCTCTACTTCCGAGTTGGTCCCATTGTTACCATAACATTCGTCGTTCGTCGTTCTTTCTTTTTTTGTTTTTATTTTATTCGTTTATTTGGTTTGCAAGAGAGGTATTTTAATGATACAAAACGATGGTACAGCATCATGCATCACCAGCTCACCCTTTCTATCTTGTTATGCTCTACCCAAATGTTGGAAAAGATTACTCATAGCGATAAAACCGCCAAAATTGTACAACAGTTGTAAACTATTTCTAGCTATAAGTAATTTTTAATATGGTTTATAAAGAGTATGGAGTATAGTCATGGAGCTAAAATTTAGTATTTTTTTTTATTATTCTCTGTGCATTAGAAATTGATTATCTCTTCCTAAACGTTTCCAGGAAGAGTACGAAAGGCTATAAGACTGCCCAAATTATTCTACATTAAGTTTGTATTCGTTTTTATTTTTATTTTGTGCAACAAATCTGTCTGTTCCCGTGGTTCTATTGGCGCACCACAAAATGTTTCTTGTAACATTTTCACATCACACATCACCGTTTCACAATTTACGCGGAAATTGGGAACAAACGGTACACAGAGACAACAATAGAACGGCGCTATTGCACCGATTCTCTTTTCCATACATTTATCATGGCCCCAGTTCGGGGCGTAATGGAGGAACTGCTCGCTGACAGAAACAAAGATGGAACAGACGCGCGGATATCGCATGATTGATGGCGTTACGAGTGCGGCGGGATTGTAAACATAGGTGTTTGTGTGGACATTCGCTTAGGAAAGGGATTAGAGAAATAATAAATAAATAAATAAATAACCCAAGACATGCCACGCTGGGCCACACAGCGCCACCTAGCCCCAAACTAAGCCGAAGCTTGTACTATGGGTACTAGACAACTGATAAACTTACTTGGATACTTTTTTTTTTTGTAAATAAATACATATTATACATAGAAAACACCCAGACCAATACAAACAGACATGTTCATGAACACAAATGTTTGTACTGTGCGGGAATCGAACCCACGACCCTTGGCTCAGAGGGCAGAGGTCACTACCAAATGAGCCACCGAGCCTGTCTAGAGAAAAGTTGGATGGAAGTTATTATGTCACCGTAAAATGGTAAACAGCGTTTGATTGCAATCTATGTACTTACATCGGCGATGTAAGGGAGCGCCTATCATCTTTTCATTGCAAGCCAACCTCACCGTACAAAAGGCGGACTTATTGATTTACCATTGGGTTAAGCAGAAATAGATGTAGGTAGTGTGCTGCAAAGTTAAACAGCGCTAAAAATAAAGCGTGTATGAGGCTTTTTTTTATAGTAGTAGCTCGACATAATGGCTTCCCTACGCCTGATGGAACGCGAAAGGGAAGCCCAAGTGGCTGTGACAACTGGCAAGTAACTGGTCAGCTACCTGTTAGTTGCCACTGCCATGCCCGCCCAACCTTAACCCCCCACGAGCTCCGGAAACCCTACTCACCAGCAGAAACACGACCCGGAGGTCATTTGGCTACGGTATTCTATAGAGTGGAGATCCTTCTCCGTACGGGCAGCTCAATTCGAGCGACGATTCGCTATGCCCTACCTCTCTTAATAAAGCCACCTTTAAAAGGTTACCCATACTTCAAACGCAATTCACACTGGCGGATATAATCCGCGTATGCCCTAAGGAGACGAATTAATAACGCGGATAATTAACGCGGTTTGAGCTGAAGCGGTTCCGTATGCGTGCGTCGCTGTGACCCGCCAAGCATATTGGATTTTGGTACTTATGTACTTTTGACTATCCTTGTGAGATGTTAGGTACATTGTGAGTTTCAAGTGAGCACGATAGCGGAACTAGTAAAGGGTTTTAGATTTCTCAGTTGTATGCCATTTTAATTGTTTGAAATTTTCGCGGCCTATTAAAATTCAAACTTAATGGGACTTGTCGAACGTGAATCCATACTAATAATTATAAATGAGAAAGTGTTTCTGTCTGTCTGTATGTTTGTCTTTCTTCCACGGTAAAACGCAGCGACGAATTTGACGTGATTTTTTAATCCATACTAATATTATAAATGGGAAAGTGTGTCTGTATGTTTGTCTTTCTTTCACGGTAAAACGCAGCGACGAATTGACGTGATTTTTTAAGTGAAGATAGTTGAAGGGATGGAGAGTAACATAGGCTACTTTTTGCCCCTTTCTAACCTCCCACTTCCCGAAAATGGGGGAAAAAGCCCGTTTATGTATTAAGTACATTGTCTACTTACAGCTTGATATTTTGATTACATATATTGCAACTGTCGTGATCACAGGCACAAGGTTTAGAGACCTCATCATCATCAGCCTATATCAGTCCACTGCTGGACATAGGGGAGTGGATATAAAATGTGTGATTTATCTCCACCCCGGCAATACCCAGCAATATCGTTAGCCACAGCTTAGCTTAGCACAGCTCCGCTTGCCTCGAATCCCACCTTTTTTTTTATTACCAGGGAAAAATGCTTTTATGCATCCCCGCCACCCAGGGAGCGACGGGGTATGTGGGACTCACACCGCCCTCGGTAAGGGGAGGGTGGAACCCTGCCTCGAGATGGTAATGAGACAGGGACTACCCACTAAAAACCCTGGTCCCTTCGTCACACGCACCCTAACATTTAAATAAATGTTTGTCGATCCTGATTTGGTAGTCCTCATAACAAATTGAGAGACGTTATAAAAATGTTTATAATATCTTTTTAGGAATGCAAAGAGGATTTATTTCTTTTTTTCTTCTTACAGGTAAGTCTTCAATCTTCGTACTAATAAAAATCTCTAAGTAATGAGTTTTGGTAAGTGTTTGTTTTTGTTGCTTCCACTGGTATTTTCAAAGCTACTTTTGAGAAACATTAATTATTTTCTCGTTATTGGATCTGTTTTTGATTGTGTTTATAAAACGTATATTTACCGAACCCAATCCAAGATATGCCACGCTAGGCCAGACACCGCTATCTATGTAGCCCCAAACTAAGCCGAAGCTTTTAATATGGGTACTGGACAACTGATAAACTTACTTAGATACCTTATCTTAACTAATATTATAAAGGTGAAGAGTTTGTTTGTTTGAACGCGCTAATCTCAGGAACTACTGGTCCGAATTGAAAAATTCTTTTTGGGCTGAATAGACCATTTATCGAGGAAGGCTTTAGGCTATATAACATAACGCTGCAACTATTAGGAGCGAAGAAATAATGGAAAATGTAAAAAAAAGGGCAAAAATTAACTATTCCACGCGGACGAAGTCGCGAGCACAGCTAGTATATTATAAATACATTATTATCATAAATAGCGAAGATCCAGACAGTCAATACAAAACATACATTCATGCACAGAAATGTTACTAGGGGATTTTGCGCGGGGATCGAATTTGTAAAGACTAGTACAATCTTCGACTTAGTTTGTGACTAGATGACGCATATGCCACCATTTTCAGGAAGGGTATAAATATAATCAAACAAGAATTTATACGTAAACATAATAGAACCTGACATTAATCCTAAATACCTCGGCATCCATCCGCCCAACACCACTCAACCGATACGACTCAGAAACCAAGAATGCCTAAGGTATTCCATCTAAGCCCATAATTGTTTCTTGACATCAACAATTCCATAATACAGTTCAGAAATTATTAATATAGCGCTCTCGGCGTGATGTCGGAACGTGCCCCCATTCTTTGAGAGGAATTCCACAGCCTGCTATGTCGGTTATACATTAAGTATATGCATAATACGCTATGTCGGGTACAGCAGGGTCTTGTCGAATTTAGATTTTTATCAAAATAGAAACGTTCTGGATTGGAGACAGCAGAAATTTGTCCCTAGGGGGGCATCGGTGATAAAACTAGCGTATACTTAAATCTTTGGGGAATCCTAAACAGTTTTCGCAAGCCTAAATCTTCTGCATGTAATGGAGCGACCTTATCGCTCCAAGCCATCCTCATCTGCCTGTGGTGCATCCTTCAACCATCCAACAACAACAAACGAGGCTCTGGCAAAACGAATGGTGGCGGTAAAACCATCACGATGGAAGGCGTAGCTAAATACCACAGGCCGATGACGGGCAGCAGCGTCATAGGAGCGGGAAGCTGCGCCCTGCGATCGCCAACCCGCCTGCCCAGCGTGGCGATTATGGGTATATCCTCCAGAAGTTTGCCCTAGAGGGCGAACAACTGGAGAGACCTATGTCCAGCAGTGGACTGCAATAGGCTGATGATGATGATGATGATGATGAAATCTTCTGCGTGTGTATATTTTGATGATGACTAGGTGTACGTTCACGAAATGGGGCCGTAGTAGTTAGCCATACATACACAGAATCAAAGATCAATCACACTAAAACCACCTGCATTTATTCAGCTTCAGACTGAAGGACTCGATGTCACACGAAGAAGGAAATGCATGTTGGACGAGATTTAGGCCCGATGGATGCACGATTAGATATAGACTGGGTAACCATTAACATAGACGCAGCGATTAGGGCAGCTCTTTTACTTTCCATCCAGCTATGCTCATCATCATCATCCTAGCCTTTTTCCCGATTGTCTCAGGGTCGGCTTCCCAAACTAAGAGATTTGGCGAGGGCTAAGCTTTTACACAGAGCGACTGCCATCAGACCTCCGCAACACTTAGGGTAAGCTATACCCATTCCCAGTTAGGCGTCAGAGTTAATCCATCCATCTATGCTACTATGTAAAAAAAGCATAACTTAAAACGGCATTATTTTATAAGTGCTCATGTTTATGTTTACATTAGGAGTAAAACGAACCACTAAATGCTAAAACATTAATAATCTATTAACAAATATTGCAATGCTTTTCAACAATATTGTATTTCAATATTGATTTGTGAAATCAGTTGAATAATGAACAAGGCACTTATGTATCGCACAAATTATGTTTACTACCGACACCGTCAAATCTAATTTCCAATTGTTTGCACATTTAAGGCTTGGTAATTTACTAAAATTTTCATACTGATGATGATGATGATGATGAAACGCTGCTACCCATTATATTCCCATAGTCATCTACTACAACAGTCACGGGATTAGATGGAGTAGTCCTATATACTAAATCTTTTTTTTTTATGCGAGAGGCGGCAGACGAGCCCCTGTGATGCCTGATGGTAAGCAGTCGACACCGCCCATGGCAACTCTAACCCAGTTTAGGGTCGCTGCCGGCCTTTTAAATATGAATACGCTCGTTTCTTGAAGGCTCCCAAGTCGTAGCTGTTCGGAAAGACTGTCGCGGGTAGTTGGTTCCACAAAACCGAGGCGCGAGGCATGAAGTTCCTCATAAAACGTACATCCGGACACGGACACTCTTTCTAAGCGATATCTTAAAAGTATATATTAGTAATTATCATAATTAAGAGCACTTAAGCCAGTTAAAAGGGTCTTGGACCGTCACGGGTCACTCTGTGAACCGGGCTGTCGAAAACACAAACATACGGCGAAGTATAGAGGCGTTCAAGCTGCGACATGCCACGCCTTACGTAAAACGCGACACCCCGCGCCTCCTCAAACGAGCCATGGGGACAAAAAAGCCATTACTTGATGTTAAAATAACGTCTTACATAGAGACAAGACAATCGCTCATATCTCCCCTCCATCAGAACATCTGTCATAAATACGACTGTACTTGCGAGGCAACACCCAATTTCGGATGAGTACAGTTTGTATTGGCGTTTATTTAATAAAAACGTCATGTCGGCAAATAGCACACAGATATTGATTAGGGTTGCGAGTGAGGTGTGGTCCAATGTAAGGAATGAGCGTCTTATGGAATTAGCTGACCCGGAAGACTGTATCACCTTTTAAACTTCCACTGAACCTTGCGCAATTTTTTCTTATAAACTTTTTTTTATAGTAGCTCGACATAATGGCTACCCTACGCCAGATGGAAAGCGAAAGAGAAGCCCAAATCGCTGTGACAAGGCAAGCAGCTGGTCAGTTACTTGTCAGTTGCCACCGCCATGCCGGCCCAACCCTAACCCCCTGCGAGCTCCGGAAACCGCCGGAGCTTCTCTTGACTATAACAAAGATAACAAAAAAAATGAAAGCCGTTCACGCGTTATGGCGCAATGGCGTGATCAAGGGAAATAGAGATTGATTTTTATATTATAGATTAATCAGTCAGCCCATTACCGTCCAGTGCTGAACGTAGACCTCCCCCAGAAAACGCCAATACTTGGGACATCTATGTCTGTCCTTTGCCAGCCATCTTTCCCACCATGCTGGAGGACATCCCCATACATCATTTACCAAACCAAGGTCTATAATTTCAACACCCTTCTACTCTACTAGTCTATCGTCCATCTGAATGCCTAGAGATATGACCTTGTTTTATTACATACATAAGGACCTAGGGTAAAACATAGGAATCCTACCAAGCTATCCCTGCCTGCCTATATATTTTGTTAAAATTCGTTGAGTAATTTTTGTTTCTATAACGAACAGACAGACAGACAAAAATTTTACTGATTTTTGGCATCAGCATCGATTACTAATCACCCTCTGATAGTTATTTTGAAAATATACTTAATGTACAGAATTGACCTCTCTACAGATTTATTATAAGTTTAGATTTCCTATACTGCTTGAGCTTTTAACTTACGCGTCACACCTCCTAGGTCGCTGTTATCTGCAGCGTGTAGTCTGAGGCGTCAACCTTCGTAATTGATTGATACATCGACAGCTCGCCCCTATTTTTAAAGCAACCTTTATTGTTAGCACGAAGAGGAAAATAGCTAAGTATCTACGTTAGGCTCTTTATACACATTTACGCTCTACAATATTAGAAAATAAAAAGCCGTTGGCTTGTTGCAGTATTAATAGATAATTATAATGTCGAACTTGTTAATAGGTACATTACTTATCCGTACCGTAGAAGATTAATAAATATGTCGGAGGGACGCCGTTGGAATTATTCAGGTTTAGGGCCTTCATTTACACACATCGCAGGATCGTTGAAATAAAAGCACTAAAAGCTACTTGATTTAATTTGTAATTGGATACAATCACATTAAAACTAAAATGGCAAACATGAGGCGCGATGCAAAACGATTAGCTTCCCGTTCTGTAGTGCATGATGGCGGCTCGATCGAAAAGCGACCGTCGGCGTACGCACGCAAAAACATCACCTTCCATGTCATCTTCAACTGACATCTGTAACATAAGTTTGACGTTCGTCCACCAACGTCAAACTATAAACAACGTTAAAATAATCAAAAACTATGTTCACCGATAGTGCCGCTCCGACAAATAAATAAAATGACCATCTTGACGTCTCGTAAAACCGTCATTACCGGCCAAGTAAGTCCGTCTAACTCCACGCCGAAATCATAACCGGAGGGCACAAAGGCGGTCCCGGCGCGGGCGTCGCTCTCTCAAATCCGACCGGAATAAAAAGGTCCCATTATTGCGCACCAACAATGGCCCAACGAAAAGTACTCCGGATACCAGTTGCAACATTATAATAAAAGGTAACTGCGAATGGGTTTCCCGGATAAAATTTTATTGTAAGATCGACAAAGGAGCGTGGACGGGCTGCAGTAATTCACGGCTCGGAGTAAGTCTTGCTGCGCGGTACAAGGGAGGGCTTTAGACGAATACGAGTGATGTATGTGACGAGGAAGTGAAAAGCGGTGTAAGTATACCGATATGGTAGAGGTTTTGTGTTGCATACATTTTGTTCCTCTAGCTATATGAATAATTCTAGCGCTTAGTAGGATGTATAAGAGACGACCCTCATCGCCCGTGGTCCATCCTGTCAAATAACAAACGAGGCTCTGGCAATAGACTGGTTGTGGTATAATCATCACGGTTAAATGTAGCTAAATACCAAAGGCCGATGACAGGCAGCAGCTTCACCGGAGCGAGGAGCTACGCCCTGTGATCGCCAGCCCGCCTGCTCAGCGTGACCATAATGGGTAGTTTTCAAATATTTGCCCAAAGTGACAAATAACTGGAGAGGCCTATGTCCAGTAGACTGCGCTAGCCTGATGATGGATGATGATGATGAATTAAGTATAATTAAGAAATTGAAATCATCTTGATTGCCTCTTAGTATCAGGTCCTCCAATCACATCTTCGGGTCCTTGGGAGTTTTATTTGGTACAATTCTGAAAACACTTGGCCTCATTTAACAAAATATAATGATGAATTTAAAAATGCCAATATTAGAGCATGTTTGAGTGGATATAAATCGGAAACAGAAATTTATTTGCACAAATTTTGGCATTTACATTAACCAATTCATTAAACAATGGTTTATTAGAATTTGTTTGTTACCGGAATGGTTGAATACATGACCTAATTAATTACTGGCATAAAACTATTTAGCCATTATCATTAGTGTGTCTATAGTGTGCAGTTCTCGCAAGCATTCATAATAAAATTTATCTGTCTAGTCACCCAGACTGATAGACCTTACCACCAGATCCTCAGCTTCTCGGAAACCCTTAACTCGTCTCCAACGACATCCAAATCACCACTCTTTTAATAAAATTTTTTGATGAATGATGGGCAGCCTTGTCAACATCACCGGACTCTTGGAGGAGCGGAAGGCTCTTGCCCCTCTTACAGCTAATTTCATACTTAGCCTACTAGTCAATTTTTATTCAGCAAAGTAATGCCGTCCCATTCATTTTATAGTTGATTGCGTAAGTAAAACGAAATAGAAAGGATTTTCCGTTGAACTGTTAACCTCTCTCACTAAATTAAGGTTAAATAACCGTGAAGCGCTTTGTCAATTCCTCATTAGCAAAACAAAGCGCTGTGTAGCTGCCTAAAGTTGTCACCGTGACGTGACTCGAACTTATAACAATATGAGCCGGGCCTAACAAATAGCAACTTTGGCGCCCTTTCTTAGTTATTTTGTAAGTAAATTTACTTTGAATAACTGTATAATGAAGTTGGCGAAGTCATGGAGCGCCCAAAAATGTAGCTTTTAAAGTCAACGCAGTAAGTTTTATAATTCAAGTGATTTTTTTTTCTGTTTCAAGTTTGTTTATTTCGTCGTTCGTCGTTATGAGGCCCTTTGGGAGAGAGGCGTATTAATTTTAGGTGTGGTTTCATATTACAGGTTCAACTTTGGGCGGGTACGAATTTGGTTTTAGGTCAATTATTTGGGGATTCCAGTGAGTAACGTGACGTAGTTTAGGGTTGTCATTTAGTTCACAAATTGAACTATTTTTATGAGATTTGGATCATTAAATGAGTCTACAGGTAACTGCTCAAAATATTAATGTTTTAAGATTATAATTAAAAATAACTTTAGACATACCACTCTGGGCTACACAGCGCCATCTAGTCCACAATGGCCACGGGTTAGATCCTCGCACAGTGCAAATGTAATATGTGTGCATGAGAATGTCTGTATTCATCATCATCATCATCAACAGCCAATCACGGTCCACTTCTGGATACAGGCCTCTCCAATTGTTCGCCATAGGGCAAACATCTCGAGGATATACCCATAATCGCCACGCTGGGCAGGCGGGTTGGCGATCGCAGGGCGTAGTTTCTCGCTCCGGTGACGCTGCTACCCGTCATCTGTCTGAGGTATTTAGCTACGCCGGTAGTATTTAGTAGTCGGTTGCCAGCGCCTAGTTTGTTATTCGACAGGATGCACCACGGCCAGGGGAGGTTGGCTTGGAGCGAAATGATGATAAGCCGCTTACTTACATCCCTGTACTTACATACTGTTTATATTTTCTATACAATGGTGTACTATGTACAATTTATTAACAAAAATCTAAGTAAGCTTATTAGTTGTCTACAACCCAAAGTACAAGCTTCGTCTTAGTTTAGGACTAGATGGGGCTGTGTAGCCCAGCGAGGCATGCCTAGTGTTATTATTATTCATATTAGCCAATACCTCAAATCCACAAGTCGTCGACAAGCCCACGAAACTGAACTGTAATAAAACTAATTGCTTTGCATGGTCAAAGAGAGTGCCAAAAGGCGGTTAGTCCACACGCCCGTGCCTGCGTGACTGACTAAATTGGCGATTATGTTAATGCCCCATTAACAAATGGGGCAATTGTCACCTTTTCAACAATATAATAATGTGTGGTTTGAATACGGAAATGTACCGCGCTGTTAGTGCTGGGGAAACGGTTTTACATATTAACTACGGCGGGTCGCATGGATTAGCCAAATTGTGGTGAGCGGAACTATTCATCTGACGAATGACAGTTGCGGTCTCGTACTACGAGTACCTCTATACGAGTATTTAGTTCCGTCGTTTTAGTAAGAACGGGTCAGATTCTATCCGTTATCCGTTGATAAAGATAGAATATTATAAGCAACTATCAGGGATGTAAGAGCGAGCGATCTTTTCGCTCCGAGCCACCGTCACCTGTCCGTGGTGCATCCTGCTGAATAACAAACGAGGCTCTGGCAACTGACTGGTGGTATAACCATCACGATATAAGGCGTAGCTAACGTAGTCAAATTCTAAATTCCATATTCTTGACTGTGCGCTGATTTTGAGTAAGAATTGGTAACAATTTTTGATCTATCCTGTTAGGAACTGAGCGGCCTAAACTTATGTTCGTGTACCTATTTCAAGAGTATAAATACATTTCTATCAAACCTAGACTCGAACATTGAGTGAACATGACAATCCAATGCACATTCACCCAGCTGCATTACAATTTAATCGACAAAAACTAACAAATCACACAGCCGACAGTTTCGTCCGTCCGAGCCGAAAACATTTGATTGTATTGGAAATTAAATGCGATAATTTTGTTTGCTTGATAATAATTCCCAAAATACGATATTCGTTTCGGTACACAGCTCCACCAGACGTGGTCTACCAAACAAACGAATTATTAACATCCTGTTGCTATCTCAATGAATAAATAGACGGGATTGTGGTGTGTTGTGGTGCGTGTGTAATATGATTCTGTATGTTCAATTAAATATTGAACGGGTTATATTTTAAATATTTTATTTTTCGCTCAATTTTGTTAATGGGCTTCACTTTTTACTTTGAATTTTGGTAACGCAGTATTCTTGTAGTTACCACATACATATCGTGTTTTATAATCCATACTTACTATCATAATCATCAGCCTATTACAGTCCACTGCTGGACATAGGCCTCTCCAGTTGTTCGCCACTTATAATAATATACTAGCTTTTGCCCGCGACTTCGTCCGCGTGTTTAAATTTATACATACAAAAGTTTTTTCCCGCTAACTCCCGTTCCCGTGGGAATTTCTCAAAATACAGCCATAACTAAACTTTATATTTACTAAGGTACCTGCATGCCAAATTTCAAGCGTCTAACTTAAGCGGTTTAGATTTTTCATACAAAAGGATTTTCCCGCTAATTCCCGTTCCCGTGGGAATTTCGGGAATTCCTTTCTTAGTGCACCCCTACGGTACCTAAGCTACGTCCCTTCCAAATTTCAAGTGCCTACGTTTAGCCGTTTGGGCTGTGCGTTGATATGTCAGTCAGTCAGTCAGTCAGTCAGTCAGTCAGTTTCTCCTTTTATATATATAGATAGGTATAACAAACGTCTGGAGGATATACCCATAATCGCTGGGCAGGCGGGTTGGCGATCGCAGGGCGTAGCTCGTCGCTCCGGTGACGCTGCTGCCCATCATTGGTTATGTAGTACTTAGCTACCCCTTCAACTATGATGGTTATACGCCACCAGTCGGTTGCCAGCGCCTCGTTTGTTATTCGGCAGGATACACCACGTGCAGGTGAGGTTGGCTTGGAGCGAAAAGATGATAAGTCGCTCCCTTACATCCCTATTACTAAACTTACTTTTTAATATTATAAATGGGAAAGTGTGTCTGTAAGTTTGTCTTTCTTTCACGGCAAAACGGAGCGACGAATTGACGTGATTTTTTAAATGGAGATAATTGAAGGGATGGAGAGTGACATAGGCTACTTTTTGCCCCTTTCTAACCCCCCATTTCCCTAAAATGGATTCACCCCGAATTTAACGCGAGTGAAGCCGCGGGCAAAAGCTAGTAACATATAAACGGGTGGTGTACAAAAGCGAGAAAGTTGCTCATTGGATTGGATACTTTATTTTGTGATAGGAAATAATAGTTTTTACGTTCGGGGTAATCTCTTAATCTTATGTTATAAATATGGTTTTGTCATATTAATTAGCAAATAACAATAATAAAATGAATGAGACGTGATATGAAACTTGCTATAATTATTATTTTTATAATTTCGTTCGTGAAAATGCAGAAAAAGATTAAACAACAGTGTAGCATAGATAAGTGATTATTCTGTCGACCAGTCTAATCCATTCATTCATAATTACCAAGCACGGTCGGTTGCACTCCAACACAAAAAGCATATCTACTACATTTCATCCAAATAAAAGAGTAAGTGTCCCAGCGTCCCAGATGCGAATTCCCACAAAGGACGCGCAATATATTTGAATGTGCACAGCTTATACCCAACGTAATAGACTTGAACCGCGGCCAAGAATGCACCGATTGATTATTGATATTGCAATGCTATATTAGTTTCCGAGAAATGAGCCTGAAGTTAAGAACGATGCCAAGATTCAGCAATTGTTTGCTCTGTATTATGGAGTTGCAAATCCCCCTTCATCTAGGAATTAAATTTTAAAATTGTAGTCGTGTTTTCACTGAACAGTATTAGTATTCTAGATGCACTTTGTGATTTATTGTCCGGATCGACAGGATTATTTATCTTCCAGCTGCGTTTTGTTTTAAAAGTCTCGTCTCATAACGAGACGGTTTAATGTAGGCGGATGTTTTGTTCGCTTTGGAATAAGTGGAAACTTGTATTTCTGTTTATAGATAGCTTATATTTACTAGCTGACGTGGTGAACGTCGTATCGTCATAGTATAATTTCGTAAAGCTAATTAAATTTTGCTCTTAGACTAAGGCTTTGCCATATCCACCGCCCTCGGAAGGTGGATTGGTGACAGTTATTAAAAATTTCACTGAAGGGGCTTCTACCCACCTTCAAATCGGTATTTAAATATCGAGTGTCATTATACCGCCATAAGTCGGTTGTAAGAGCCTCAGCATCTCGTTTTGATGAAAGAAGTGTAGAACGCCCACCAAACAAGACGGTGGGACGATGACTTGATAAAGATGGCTGTCCGAAGACGAAACAGATAGATAGATAGATATTCTTTATTGCACACCAAAACAATTGACTTAAAAACTAGTTACAATGATCAACGATCGTACGTTCGGCAGTGGGATAATTGATTAAATTAGATTTTCTAAGTGTTAGAGAGATTGGATAGACCAGTTCTCGTAACAAGTCCAAATCCAATTTGAACCAAATTAAGTACTTACACTGAACAAAGGTTTAAACGCCGTTGCTCGTTTCCTGATATTCCCTTCGGTCGTCTTTTAGGACATCGTCTTCACGGCACCCACAGGATAAGATGGGGTGATCTTATTCTAAATCCGGAAACCACACGAACAAAATCAGGGCTGAATCTTCCAAACTACTGGAAGCATCCAAGACACGGCCTATTTTAGATTACAAACATGGCGTAGACAATTTGTAAATTGATTTTAGGCTTGGCTCTTGGCACCGGTGTTCCACTGTCCACTCCGTTTACCTAAGCCCCTATAGTCGTACATTTCTTTATGTTCTACGCCATAAGGTTCAATTTACAGCAAAATGGATGTAGGTTGGATTGCTGCGGATTTCACAGCTCAACGCGTTCTTGACGTATTTGCCAATGCAATGACGAGATATAAATATAGCTGTGCAGATATGCCTGCGAGGCGTCTGACTGGGAGGTGGAATTGTTATGGAGTCAGTTTTCGAAAAGTGTCTTTTTGAGACTGCTTTGTTGTTCTAGTGGGCGCAGGTGTCACTTGAAATCCCGGGTTCAATTCTCAATTTTTTTGTTCTAAAATAAAAAAATATATAAATAGCAGCACCGGTGTTAGTAAGTAAAGCCTAGGCAGCACTTTAAACTGTTGCTCTTGACCCTGGCATGTCGAACAATCGTCAAAATATATTACAGTGCTAAAACAAAGTATCAAAAACAAATAATACAAATTATGCTAGGCGTACGTAGCATCGCCATGCTTTTAAAATATTTATTTTGTGATTTTTATGTTACACAAACTTTGTTCCAATTATAAAAAAAATAATACCAAGAATCATCCAATTTGGTGCATTCGTGCGCAAGTTATGCTATCACATACATTTCGAATATGCATTTTTATTTACGAGTAAATATAGATCAAAATATAATATAATTATTTGTGCAGTGTGTTAACTAACCCCTGATTATAATTATAATTTGGCACAGTGGTAAGAAGTGTACAGTTAACACGAATACATACGCGAAAGTCTAAGCTCTTATACAGTATGCCATTTGTATAACTGTAAAATATTGAGTAGTTTCTGGTCTCAGTCTTAAGCCGATAAGTCGACTATTACCTCTAGAGTAATAAAAATAGTGGCCCGATATTTTACGGCAATTTTATACTCATCCCGTAGTTATGATATTTAAATTTCGCTTTTATGATCGTCCCAGCAAACTTGGAATATTTCGTGCAAAAATACCGAAAAAGATTACGATATTCTGACGTTGGAATTGTTTGGTGTCGTAAAATGAACTTTGTTCCGTTACGGCAGATGCGGTTGTGTTTTGCATTTTACTGTGCAGTATCGGAAATGATAGGGCTTGAGATATACACTATAACATATAGATAATCGAACGGAATATGGCTGTCTATAACTCCAGACATCTCCAGACATGCCACGCTGGGCCACACAGCGCCACCTAGCCCCAAACTAAGCCTAGGCTTGTACTATGGGTACTAGATAACTGATAAACTTACTTAGATACATTTTTTTTTGTAAATAAATACATATTATACATAGAAAACACCCAGACCAATACAAACAGACATGTTCATAAGATTACGAATACGCCAAATATGGAGTCTCTTTGATGGAGTCTCTTTGGAGAATCTTTTGATCAGCTTGAATACGTTCACTGCTGGGCATACGTGCTTGAATACGTTCACTGCTGGGCATACGTTTTTGTTGAAGAGTAATGCATTAGACACCTTCACGCCTCCTCCGGTCGAAGACGACGTGGTGTGTGGGACTCACACCTCCCAGATTAGGAGGGCGTACCCACTAAGCCCCCCTGTATCGCCAGTGGATAGCAGCTTGCAGGGACTCGGGTAGCGCCGAAGCATACGGTCGCATCCCTGCCTGCTCTTACCAGCCGCAGATTATAAGTGGGCTGGGCAAACGCCTTTTCCAATAACAATAAGGATTTTTTCAGGGTCAAAATAATTACATTATATTTAGTCCGTATTTTAGATTATAAAAATATATTGGACACGTATTTTTCCTTTTTTCATTTAAACAAAAAATAACAAAGATACAAGGTAAAAATGTAGGAGTGGGGATCTTTGACGTCACTCAGTGGCGAAAAAACTCCCACTCTCTGACGTCACGCGTGATTTTAACGGGCTATATCTTTGTCATTTTTGATCTTATTTACAAATGATTTTTCATACGTGTCTTTTATTTTTGAACAATCTAAAAGACGGATTAATTACATTTCTTACGGCAACAGGCCTATTGTCATTTAGGGGATTTATTAGTATCCAGATAAACGTGGAGACCGCGTCTCGGCAAACGTAGTGTAGGACGCCCTCAGACCAGGTGGAGTGACGATTTGCGCAGGACGGCTGGCAAGAGCTGGATGCGAGAGGCCCGGGATCGATCGAAGTGGCGAGTATTGGGAGAGGCCTATGTCCAGCAGTGGACTGATGTGGGCTGATGATGATGATAATGATGAGATAAACGCTGCTGTTCATTTTCTGAGAATTCCCTTAGTCGTTTTCTATGACACCCACGGGTTAAAACTCTTCGTTACTAAGTAGTGTTTCAAAAGCCCAATATTTAACTACACTTCCCAATAAGAACAGAAATGTTTCATTTAAAACGTGAATGAAATAAAATAATGGCGTTGTAACTGGTCTAACCTCAACACTTGACCGGCTTCAACAAGTTGGATCTTTGCCACTTAGAATTCGCTCCTAGGATAATTGCAGGACAAAATTAAATAAGTCCACGGATAACTCAATCGTCTAAGAATACGAGTTTTAAAATTTGTTCTTGTTTTCTTTTTAATATATTTTGCGAGGCTGAATAAATTATTATAGTGGTACAGCATTTTAAATTCCACTGTTTGATGAAAAGTAAAACTTGCCATTAGTAGCAAATTGAAAAAGAGAAGCCTAAGTAGGCGGCAACATAGGAAAAAGCAAATCAATTACTTGTCGGTTGCCACCGTCATCTTAAGTAATATTATAAAGCTGAAGAGTTTGTGTTTTTGTTTGAACGCGCTAATCTCAGGAACAACTGGTCCGAATTGAAAAATTATTTTTGTGTTGAATAGACCATTTATCGAGGAAGGCTTTAGGCTTTATAACATCACGTTGCACCTATTAGGAGCGAAGAAATAATGGAAAATGTAAAAAAAAACGGGGAAAAAATAACTATTCCACGCGGACGAAGTCGCGAGCACAGCTAGTAATAAAATATCGACCGAAGTCACTTTATGGGTATTCCGCCGAGTGTATGAAGGTATCTGGCGAAGCCTAATTTAAAACAAATCTTAAAGTGTTTGAGCTACTTCTTTTTACAGTCTGTACGACTGTTTACAGTCTGATAACAGTTATTTACTATACTGATATCAGTTATTTTTTAAATAACTGATAGGAATAATTATTTATACCTAGTTATGTTACCTCATCTAAGTAGCTACTCATTATCCACTATCTTAAAGGCCTATGTACTGGTGACAACTGACAAGAGATTCATCATCATCATCATCATCATCAGCCTATTGCAGTTTTGCAGTCCACTGCTGGACATAGGCCTCTCCAGTTGTTCGCCACCTAGGGCAAACTTCTGGAGGATATACCCATAATCGCTACGCTGGGCAGGCGGGTTGGCGATCGCAGGGCGTAGCTTCTTGCTCCGGTGACGCTGCTGCCCGTCATCGGCCTGTGGTATATAGCTATGCCTTCCATCGTGATGGTTTTACCGCTACCAGTCGGTTTGCCAGAGCCTCGTTTGTTCGTCAGGATGCACCACGGGCAGGTGAGGATGGCTTGGAGCGAAAAGGTGATAGGTCGCTGCCTTACATCCCACACAACAACGACAAGAGATTGATTTTGTTATATTATATGCGTTTCAGTAGAGACTCGTGATTTTGTTATCCATCAGGCAAGGCCAAGTCACTATCTTATGCCACAACAAAAAGAACCAATCCCCCGAAACATACAGAAACCACCAGCACGTTCCACGGGAATACCAAACATATAAACGTCAAAGTAACATAAGCAAATGCAAAAACGGTAACCGGCCGGGGAGCTCGGCCATAAACCGGCTCACCTTAGCGTCGCCGTAAACACGCCCGGATAGCGGCCAATATCAATCAGCTGAGTGCGTTCCACTTGCTGTTTGCACTATACGGTAGGTAATCTTTTGAATGAGAATAAGAAAACTTCTGACCTGAAGGCGTCCACTAAGTTTGCCGAGAAGCAGCATCCACTCCAGAACTCTTTCCACGGTTGATATGGTCATGTAGACTCGTTTCGGATCGACGAGTTGCTTGGGCGAGCGTTTATGTCAAAAAGCGCAAAAGATCCGTTTATACGGACTCATTTACATATACTTGTATATAAGTAGGTATAGGAGTATATACCAGCTTCCACCTCTAGATGAAATCCGTGCTGAACGGCCATCAGTCGGTGAGCGCTTTTGAGGTGGCCGGCTATTTCAGAGAGCCCAGTAAAAAGCCATTTCCTATTTATCTAAGCGTTACTGTAAGGCGCCCCATTCATGGCGCAATTTTTAAAAATTAGTAAGTTATTTAATTTTTTGTAATACAATTTATTTAGTGTTGTGATGTAAGGGAGCCTATCACCATTTTTCTCCAAGGCATCCTCACCTGCCCGTGGTGCATCCTGCCGAACAAGAAACGAGGCTCTGGCAAACCGAATGGTGGCGGTACAGCCAATCATCGGCGCAAGAAGCTACGCCCTGCGATCGCCAACCCGCCTACCCAGCGTGACGATTATGGGTATATTCTCCAGATGTTTGCCCTAAGTGGCGAACAACTGGAGATGCCTATGTCCAGCAATGGACTGCAATAGTGTGATGATGATGATCTGACCAAACAACAAAATCAAATATTTTACTTATGTAACTTAAAAACATTAATAAGTAAGAACAAATATTTATAATCTTATAACTATTTTTAGGAGATTCGAACACACGAGCTTGCACCGTCAAATTTTTTATGCACTATATTAAATTTGACTGCGCCAGTTAATACATCTGTACCATTGAAGGACTATCCTTCTATGGTACAGATGTATTCTAAAAATTATTCAAGAAATAAAAAATATTATCTCTATGCTGATAATAAACTTATGAATTTCCATCAAAATACCTATTAAACCAACAAAATATTTACTTAATATAATAATAACTGTTAAATTCCCTTTTTACTTATAAAATTTCTCTCTACAAAGTATAAAATGCACAAATGATTGAAGTCAATTTATTCTTCACATTAATTTGGCGCCTGCAAGTCGAGGTGTGAATAGGCCGCTTTATCCACGCTACAAATTTGGTATGAGCGGTGTAAAGACCGCAAACTCTGTGTGCATAACTATAGCTAGTAAGTATATGAGAAATGTGGAAATGTTTTCACTATCCGTAGTTTCCTGATAAGGCCTTCTTCTTTTTTGTAAAGCTACAAAAAAAATGAAAGTTACTGACTCAAAATGATTTTAAATATAGTACTGATGATTGCCTTGTCGGTCTAGTGGTCGCGAGTGCTACTTAAGAATTGAGAGGTCCCGGGTTCGAATACAGGGTCGGTTCAACTTCTTGCCTCGCGCATTGGTTTTGTGGGACCAACTCTCTGCGTCAGTCTTTCCGAATAGCTACGACATGGGAGCCTTCAAGAAACGAGCTTCTCTTATTTAAAAGGCCGGCAGCGATCCCAGAACTCGATTTGAGTTGTGGTTGTCCATGGGCGGTGTCGACTGCTTACCATCAGGCATAACATTTGCTAGCCTGCCGCCTCTTGCACAAAAAAGAAGTTCATGGTATTAACTTCCTTATTATTATTATAAGTCAAGACATGCCACGCTGGGCTATAGCGCCATCTAGTACAAACCAAACCAAGCCGAAGCTTGTACTATGGGTGCTAGAAAACTGATAAACTTATTTGGATACTTTTTTTGTCATCATCATCAGCCTATTGCAGTCCACTGCTGGACGTAGGCCTTTCCAGTTGTTCGCCACTTAGGGCAAACATTTCATCCCCGGATATCCCTATAACCGCTACGCTGGGCAGGCGGGTTGGCGATCGCAGGATGTAGCTTCTGCTCCGGTAGCACTGCTGCTCGTCATCTGTCTGTGGAGACAGATGACGAGCAGTGTTACCGGTATTAGTGGTATTTAGCTACGCTTTAATTGAAACGGTTATACAGCCCTCAGGCCTATGTCCAGCAGTGGACTGATAAATAGGTTGATAATGATGATGATGAACATTCACCCTTTGAGTTGCTGTGTCTGCATATGAGGTAAGCAATGGTTATGACAGAAAACAAACTCCATTCCCATCCCAGTTCAGAGTAAGTGCAGTATTACCGAATCGACAATTCCCCTCGGTGCAATTTGCCAGCTATCCCAGACGGCTCGTTGTCCAAAATTCCAGACACAGCCTCATTTTTTCGCGCAAAACTTGTTCATCGCACGTGAGAACTTTTACAAGGGGCGAAATGTGGATTTTTCCCAAAATTGACTCAACACGTGGCTACACAATACTGGGAACGTTATTTGGTGATTTCGTGGTAACGGTATAACGGATTTTATTGTTGAAATTGTTTGTTGTGACTGAACAAGTCGCTACATGTTCGGAATTAAATTTTAATTTTTTCTTCACTTCGCGTTATTTTTTAGATAGATTCAAAATTCAAAATTCAATTCAAAATATGTTTATTTTCCTTCACAAATTAGGCAAGCTTAAGGTTAAGTACAAATAAGAACATTACATGTTGTTGCCTAAAAAGTGAGGGCTGGTGCCTGAAATAGGCTTCAGAGCGAAACCTGTGCTACAGGTCACCAGGCCACACCCTCAGACCGCGCTATATAATGAGAAATTACATTTTTTATTTAAATATGTACATTAATTTAGTTTATTTATACATAGATAGATATTGCACATCATACAATTGACTTGAAACAAGGTACAATAGACATTTTTTTGTACAATGTTTAGTCAAATTAACGTGAGTTGAATTTTTAAAAAATGCATACTTGTCCTTTCTAAAATATTTCAGATTTTTTTATGTTTAAATACATGGTTCATTCAAATCAGTTATAAAAACGCGAACTCATAGGTACCCAGAAACCAATAGGATTTTGAGCACTGTGTGTCCGCACGCACGTCGCATAGTAAAGTTAGTTATCATAAGATGTGTGTTTTCCGCAACTTAACGTCCAGTGCACTTTTGTGTTTTTTTTTGTTTTTTTATATCGACATAATGGCTTCTCTACGCCTGATGAAAAGCGAAAGAGAAGTCCAAGTCGCTGTGATAACGGGCAAGTATCTGGTCAGTTACCTGTCGGCTGCCACCGCCATACCGGCCCAACGCTACTCATCGGCAGAAACACGACCCGGAGGTCATAACTGCTGTATTCTATAGGGTGGAGGTCCTTCCCCGAACGGGCGGCTCAATTTGAGCGATAATTTGCAATGCCCTCTGCCCAATGCTCTCTCTTAAAAGAGAAAGCTAAAGTTATTTCTTGTGTAAGTTAAACCTAACAAAACCCCCTAAAAGGAAGTAGTCAAAATCAGAAGTGGTCGTAACGAGAAGTGGTCCTAATGAGAAGAGGCCCAAATATGCCTAAACCAAGCTAAAAAAAAATGCACATAGATTCAAGGTATTTTTTCTATTCTATTTATTCTATTTGTTCGTATAATGAAAATGTTTCTCAATAAAGTTTTTATTTATCGAACTCCGAAATTCATCAAGTTGATTCAACCGTTCGCATTTTAAATTCCGTACAATACTAAATCAATGCAATTTCAACAGTACGGGCCAGTGATTTTCATCGGCACTAACCCCTCAAATGTTCAAGGGTTGTCAGAAGAGCTCCGAGTTAGTGCCAGTTAGTTAAATGTAAAACGGTTTTACAGTTCTCCCGATGGTGTCAAGGACCCGTGCTAGTAAAACCCTGTTCGCATATAGAAGATGCAGTAAAGGGGTTGAGTTACGACCCTGTTCTTGTCTGAGACAATTCGACGTCAATGTTCTTAATTGAATGTTTGGGATTTCAAGTGAAATAGGAATCTTTTTAAGGCAATCAATCTTCAATGTTTATGATTTAAGTTATACTTATAGCATAGATAAAGGTAGACAGATACTGATCATATTAGCTAGATCAGAGCCTATATTAGCCTGTAAATAAATATAAATATCAGACAACATCACATACATTGCTCCGATCCCAAAGTAAGTAGCTTAAGCACTTGTGTTATGGGTATCAGAACAACGAAGGTACCACAAATAAATACTTAAATACAAATATAAACACCCAGACACGAAACAAACACAAGTGTTCATCACACGAATGTTTGTCCCGAGTGGGAATCGAACCCACGATCCTTGGTTCAGAAGGCAGGGGTCACTACTAATTGAGCCACCGAGCCAGTCAAATCCACCATCCATCCACTATCCATCCAGTAAAGGTCCACTGCTGGACTTAGGCTTCCCCGAATGACAATTGTCTCCCGGAGGGATTTGTCTTAGCCACCTCACTTGGCAGTTGTTTTCACTTGCTACCAGGCAAAGGCTATTTCGTTTAAGGCTTCTCCTGATATTCCCTTAATCGTTTTCTACGACGAATTGTTTTCATGCCTTTAAACTAACCTAGTGCCTACCAAAGCCACTTACTTTGGGATCTCCTGATACATTTATTTATTTACCACATTCTTTCCGTGAAACGCAGATAAACGCTTGCATATCTCTATTCACAGAGCTATTGAAATGGCAGATTCGAATATGACATACCAAAATCGTACCTGCAAAAGCAGACATAGTTAGCCGTGAATCAGAAATTAGCTAATGACCACCAACAAAGCAGTCTGAAATTTCAATTCAGACGCAAATTGCGATCGGACCAAACGCAACATGAAACTAGAAACAAGAGTTGTATTGAACATTATTCTCGACATTTCATTACTGCCTACAGTATCAGCAAGCATTCCCTCAGAGGTTCAAGTAAAGAACCAGTCGATAGGAAAAAGGCAAGTGTCCGGTCCCCTAGTCCAATTTAGCTCTGCGGTCCCCGGTGGCGTGTCTCCGCAAAACAGTTTTACACAATAACAGTTTCTGAACTTTATTTTAAGGGGATACGTTTCAAATTTGTTGAGTAACGTGAGGCGAATCGTTCGGGCGGACCACACCTAGATTTTGGTGTCCGTTTAAAGAGATGGGCGCGGTATTTCGGGATTTAGGCCAGGTTGAATTGGGTGGTGAGTTAGTTGTGTGTTTATTCGATTACTATAAGCTCATTAAATTTTACTTAATAGGCTTAGAAAGGCAGATTTCCTGTCAGTACAAATTAAAATAAAATTAAGTAAATTGATTTGATCTTGTCCGTTTCTTGACTTATTTTTCTCTTTCGCTTTCCTTTAAATGACAGAATGTACTATACTAAAAAAAGTAGAAATTGCATAAAAAGAACATGTTTCAAATAACATAAAGGTATGTATTAAATAGATATTAGTTAGGTAATTTATCGCTTTTTAGTTATGCAGGTACAGTTTTTGCCAGATTAAAATTTTGATCATTTGTGTTTTTTGAAGTCGGTTTAAATTTTTCAATTGTTGAATTATATCATTTGTATTGAATATTGTCATGTAATGATGTCAATTTTTTAATTAGCAACCGGAGGTCATGAGTGTTTTTTTTAAATCCGTTTATGTTCAAAGAAGAAAACAAAAAAAAGCTGCTTCACACTTTGTGAATCTGTTAAAAGCCAGTCTTAAAAGCTTTGCTAAAAAATATGAATATTTTATACTCACTCTAGCAGTATTTATTTATTTATAACTGAATGCATTTCGATTAAAAATGTAAGTGGAATCATTTTATTTACATCTGTTTTTAAAAAGAGGACACTTAACACACTCAAGTTTCTTTTTCGACGTAAGATATACTTTTCCTACACTCGACTAAGGTTTCTTAAGAGCTGCTTCATTTGCATTTCAAGGGTCATTAAAATTTCCACCAGACCAGTTTTAAGATGGAGCGTTTACGAAACGTTGAGTCGGCAATTTTTAATGTTATCTGGAGTTGATCAGGGGTGGATCAGCCATTGCTCGGAGGCGCATGCAAGAATTTTTTTAAATGCGATTATGTGCGTTTGCGTCCAAACATAACTTAAGAATTTTATTTCTTACATTTGTATTGCACCCACCCTTTCTATCCTGCTATTATTTAACCAATGCCTGTCTGGAAGAGATCGCTGAGAGCGATAAGCCCGCCTAATTGTATATGTGCGAAATTGTTTACTTAAGTACTTAAATAACCCTAGCTCTAAATCACTTAGCAATTATCACTTAGACAAAACATAGTTTGAGATAAAGCTGTGTATTCTTGTTTTTCCTATAGTATAAGTACAAGATGTTGACTATGATTGTTAAATAAAGTGACGTTTCTTGTACTCAAGTTACACATTATGCTTATACTTTGAAGAGCATTACGTTACAATCCATACACTCTACAACTTTCATAGAAAAATGTATTTTTTGGGAGGGTCGGTATAATATTTACTTTATCCATTATAGCATTTTTCAGTCAATTTTGATTTGGTTTTCACTGTTCATTGTATATTTTAGTAAAAAGGTATACGAAAAATATAAAAATATTTTCGTTTACTGTTTTTATTGTGCAATAAAGATTAAAATAAATAAATAAAATTTCCCATTTTGCTCCACGTTAACGTCCATTCCGCAAAACTATTTTCACAGTCCAGTTATACAGTTTGGACGTGCACTCATTGCAATTCTTACCATTTTCCCACCCTTCATGTCCAACGGGTGGAAAGAGTTCGGACTTCATTGAGATTTAGTGGTTCTCGGAAATATTTACGAGCCATCGATACGATCGGATTACCATTTCATTAGCTCCCATTTTGGCTGTGTTTTATCGCGCGACCCGCTCAATCAATTGCTGATTTACGGTGTTTTTGTTCGTTTATCATTGTTGTAGAACTAATTTAGGTCTTTGCGGTGGTATATTCTGTATACCTAGATAATTAAGAGAGGTAGAGGTATTCGCTCGAATTGAGCCTTTCCGAGGAAGGATCTCCACTCTCACTCAATATCAGGGGGTGATAGTGATCGACACTGATGGCAAAAATGCAATCAGTAAAATTTGTGTCTGTCTATCTGTATGTTCTGGAGTCCATTGGATTATGGGTATGTCCTCCAGAAGTTTGCTTTAGGTGGCGAACAACTGGAGAGGCCTATGTCCAGCAGTGGGCTGATGATGATCTGCATGTTCGTTATAGAAACAACAAAATACTCGACGGATTTCAACGAAATTTGGTACATTTATTTGTCATACTCCTGGGCAAGTTATAGTATACTTTTCATCACGCTACGATCAATAGGAGCAGAGCGGTGATAGCAAGTGTTGGGAAAACGGAAGAAATTTTCGTCTGTATGTTTGATCGCGTATCACGTGAAAACTACTGCACGGAATTGAATGCGGTTTTCACCAATTGATTGGTAGAGGCTTAACTTAAAAATTAGGCACTAGGTAGAGGTATAGATATGTATTTTATGGAAGTCCGTTATTTTTGAAACTCGATATCCACGCGTGCGACGCTACCGGCACAGCTAGTAAATAAATAAATAGACACTGGATTAACATGCAAAAAGCACAAAGTTTCAAATTCATGTATCACAACATACTTATTCCATCGGCACTGGCTAATGGACTGAACCACTTTAGAGTTTTAACGATCTTTACTTAGCCGTGTTGCGTAGAGAACGGACGCGCGAATAGCCTTATGCTCTGAAAGCTTAACTATGGTCTTACATGTTTTTTATGTCATATATAGCATATGGCAGGCGAGCAAGTGGCCTGTCTGATGTTAAACAGTAACCGCCGCCCTTGGACACCAGCAATGTCAAGGCAATGTCTACCGCCGCCAATGGACACCAGCAATGACGGGGTATAGTCAAGGCAATGCCTACCACGAGGAAAAAGCTCTCTTTTAATTTCGTTTATAGGAAGAGACGTACCGATCAGGAACATCGCGGCTGGGAGCTGGTCTCAGAGTTTGCAAGTCCGTGGAAGATTATGAACGCTGAAAACGATTAGTGGAGCTCAATCACAGAAATGTATCAAACATCGATCCATCACCATTATCAACATCAGCCTCTCGTAGTCCACTGCTGGACATCGGCCACTCCGGTTGTTCGCCGCTTTGGTAGAGGCTTTTCCATAATCGCCACCATGGGCAGGTGGTTTGGCGATCGCAAGGCGTAGCTTCTCGCTCGGTGACGCTGCTGCCCGTCATCGGCCTTATATTTTGCTACACCTTTTTTCCATAGCCTCGTTTACTATTCGACAGGATGCACCACGGGCATGTAAGTGTGTTATGGAGGAAATGATGATAGGTCACTCCCTTACATCCCACCACATACCATTTACTTGTCTCCAATAACCATTCTTAAAGCAAAATTAAGCAATGAACAGAATAGCATCATGCGCGGAACATTTACGGCTCCGAAAATTATGTAATATTGCGCCCAAAGCAACCTTAAGGTACGCACAGCAAGTTTCAAAAGCATGTAACACATAGTCGGTCGGCTCTCAGCTAATGGACTAAGCCACTTCAGAGTTTTAACGATCTTTACTCAGTGCTAATGTTGCTTACAGAATGTAGACTAGCAAATGGCTCGTGTGTTCTCGAAACTTCGGCGGAAAGGGGACTTTGGAAAAATGCGGCGGCCGTTTTGGAGTGCACGCTGAATATTTTAGGTGGCGAATTTTTATGAAGTTTTTCTGGAGTCGCATTACGGCTCGAAGGTGATTGAAGCGGCCGAAGTTGGTTTTACCGGTAGAAATTGCCTGCGATGTGTTCTTTAATAAGGCGCTTTTGGATTTTAAATGAGGGGTCTTTTAAGAGGTTCCATTTAATTTTTACATTGGACGTCTCAACCCCGCATCCGGTATATTTTATATCTTTATGTTTATGTAATTTTTATATGTCCAAATTGAAATGTACCTACGTATGTATCTAATTTACTGTTGTTGTGTTGTTCAAATCAAATCAAATCAAAATTATCAAGTAGTAGTTGTTATGTCTAATATTAATAAATGTTCTTATTCTAATTATTAGGTAATATTTATTGCAAATCAAATAGTGTACAAAAGGATTCATTTTCTACCAGTGAACCATTTGGCTTAGCAAAGACAGTATGAATGACCACATTCATACATGTCTTTGCAAACAAATTGAGAACCTCCTCCATTTTTGAAGTCGGTTAAAAAGGTGATAGGTAGCTTCCGCACAAAATCCCGTCATCATGTCCGTCATTCTGTGGTATTAACTACGCCTTCAATCGTGAAGGTGATACTGCCATCAGTTGCCAGAAGCTCGTCTGTTAGTGAGCAGGATCCACCACGGGCAGGTGAGGGTGGCTTGGAGCGAAAAGATGAATATAATAGAAAAAGTATAGACAAATGACAACGGCAAACATAATGTAGGATGCCCTCAGGCTAGGTGGAGTGACGATTTGCGCAGGACGGCTGGCAAGTACTGGATGCGAGAGGCCCAAAATCGATCAAGGTGGCGAACATTAGGAGAGGCCTATGTCCGGCAGTGGACTGGCACGGGCTGATGATGATGATGAGACAAACGTTTATTACTCACATACAAGTTATATGAACATTGGTAAAAGACAAGTTTACATCGTTAGACTAAACGGTGTCCAGTCCACGCAGCATGAGCCGAGGCATCTTGGTAAGAAACCTCGACGCTGGTTTTCCGTAGACACCAAGAGTGGTGTTTTTAAGGGAGATGAAGGGTCGCTCCCTTACATCCCATACAAACAGTGCTCACTCGTCGTTATTACAAAGTGGAATCAGAGGCTGGGCACCAAACTCGTCCCGCCAGCCGGCCCCGTCGGACGAACTTGCACCTAATGCGGCGCCCGCCTAATGATTGCATTACTGGATTCCCCCGGGAGCTCACCTGCGAGGCATCCCGGGTATGTGTGCCTTCGAGCATGAGTTCAAGCGGGCGACAGTTATTTTTCTTGATAGTGAAACACAACATCATCTAGCCTCAACTTCAGCTGAAGCTTGCACCTACTGTACGTACATACAAGACAACCGATAAACTTACATACTTATATAAGGTTTGTCTGGAAGAGATCGCTTATAGCAATAAGCGATAATAGCAATTTTTTTTTATTATGTACGTATTATTATATTGTATTACTTTAATATTTATTGTAGTTCTATTATATTAATTTTAAAATTTTGTTTTTCAAACAAACTTTTTGGCACACTACCCTATTGCTAGTTTCTGCTTAGCCCAATGGTTGACTGGTAGAGAATGTTTATGTGGCATTAAGTTCGCCTTTTGTACACTACTTTACTGTGCAATAAAGATTAAATAAATAAATAAATAAGGCCGCCTATATTGGACAACAAAATGTCTACTTTACCTAGTTTTAAGTCAATTGTTTGGTGTGCTATATCTATCTACACTTGAATTCTTTTTTAAAATAAATACATATTATACATAGCAAACACCCAGATCAATACAAATCGCATTCGAACCCCGAAAACTGCTTCAGTGGAATCTCCTAATGGTAGGTGTCAATTATTATCCCATGATAATAGGAATGTTTCCAGGGTCAAAATAATTACATTATATTCAGTCCGTAAAAATTTATTGGACACGTATTTTTCCTTTTTTCATTTAAACAAAAAATAAGAAAGATACAAGGAGTAGGGATCTTTGACGTCACTCAGTGGCGAAAACGAATTACGAGTGACGTCAAACGTCACTCGTAATTTTGACGGGCTATATCTTTGTCATTTTTGGTCTAATTTATAAATGAAAAAATACGTCTCTTTTATTTTTTAACTATTTAAAAGACAGACACATTACATTTTTTACGGTAATAGGCCTATTTGTCAATTGTTATAATTGGGAAAGGTCTACGTCCAGCCTAGCTTTACAGGCTGATGATTATGAATCAGTTTGAATCACTGCGCCAACCTATTTAAGTTAGTCATATTTATATTCATCCGCTCTCAGCCTATAACTTACAGTCCATTAAAGAGTTCATTGTCATGTACGTGACTTTAACTATGTTCTTCAGAGAGGGCATTCGAGTTGTCTTCTAACGTTAATTATGCGAGCGTTGTAAGTAAAATTAAATTGCGTCAGTGAAACTGAGATCTAACAACTTAAAAGTTAATTAAACGCAAGCTAATTAAGTTGAAATCTGATTGGACTGCATGAAGTCCATTTTAATTTAGCGGGATAGCGTAGTGGCTTCATATGCGGGAAAATTTCAGTTTGAAAAGTAAGGCTATGTTTTAATGCAGATGAATCTCTTTTAACTCAAAATATTTTTATTCATATAGACTAGAGACAAGCATTTATAAATCATCAAACTTTAATAGAGTAAAGGAATGAGAGCCTATTGCTACCCCAACAGCCTAAGAATGATGACAAAGTCACCTTGGCTATCGTTGCATCTAGTGTTGCCCAAATTCAGTCTTGGTCTTGCAGTCTTGGTCTTGTTCTTGCGTTTTTGCAAGACCAAGACCAAGAACAAGACCGCGTATTTTGAGCAAGACCAAGACCAAGACTGACCGTGCAAGACTTGAGCAAGAACAAGACCTAGCCTGCAAGACTCTTGCGTCTTGCAGCTAGGACTTAGCGCTATTTCACTGAGTAGTTAGGTGTAACAGTTAGGTGTATAGGTAGGTACGCTTAGGAATTCTATGAGACGCAAAAAACTGTATCAAAGAATATGAAAAACTGGACCTATGCGCATTACGACTAATACCATAAACATAGCGAATAAAAAAATATATATTAAAATCAAACTGAGTGCATGCATAGTTATGTTTTAACCATCGGCACTTTGATAATGCGGCATCAAAGGTTTTGTACTTACTTCTCAAAGAAATTTGCCGCTTTTCGGAAGTCGCGGCTTCTTTTGAAATCTTAAACAATCGTTGCCGCCACGCCGAAATCATAACATTTGACACTACATATTTGATTGCCGCCATAGGGCGTAGGTATACTCATGCAAAATAATTTCGAATTTTAAGAGTACCTACAGGTGTTCCAAAAAATAAGTAAGTTTCAGAGTGCTTAGAATGAAAATGAATACATTATACTAATCACGCAAGTAGTACTAAGATTAGGATAAAATGGTAAGGATAGGTAGTAGATGTCATATTAATTCATTCTAGTAAGTATATCGCGTGTAAAAAGACCCTTAACGAAGCCGTGAACTACATGTTCTCCTGGTCATGACGAACATCGTTAGTTCTAGAAAAATACCTGGGAAATGTATGGTTACCGAGATATTGACCTTCAAAGTTAAAAAAAAAAATACGTTTTTCATATTAACGCTTTTAAAACGTAATTACTAACATTTCTTCTAAAGAAACCATATCCCAATTTAGAATATTTCTCAGCAAATAAGGCCATTCAAATCACGGCCCGCAATGTACGTACATCGCACGCGCACACACAGTCACTATCCCTTGTAGCGACAGCAGCGCACGCACACGCGCAGGCGCGCGTCAGATGTTCGCGCGAGGTCAACGACACAAAGGGCGCGAGCGGAAAACCCAGCTGATAGCTCGACTCGACCCTGTTACCTTACCTAGGTAGGTACATTGCTTAGGGTACCTTTGACGTAGGTGTAAGTAAGTATGTGGCTACTCTTACGTGTTCGTTGAAATAAGAAGCACACAGTTCTGAAAAGAACTATTTCACTCTTTCGTGTGTTTCACTGATGGTGGCTCTGAAAAGAGCCGTGGTTACTCTTCCGTGTGTTTCAATGAAGTGGCTCCGAAAAGAACCGTTGTCACTCTACGTGTGTTCAATGGATGGTGGCTCTGAAAAGAGCCGTTTTCTACACTGCTGGACACCGAGCACTGCACGCACACCGCACAGCTGATCGACGCGCCGCGTAACAACACGACGCCAACGAAGACGCACGCATGCGCGAGCCCAAGTAGTCGCGTCGTGTCAGGGCTTGGTAACGTTACCAATTTAACATTATAATAGCGGTAAGTAACGGTAATTAATAATGTTACTTTTTTTACCGGTAAAATAATTACCGGTAAGTCGGTAGCGATACCAATTTTAACGGTAAATTATAACGGTAATTTTTACCGGAACGCAAACTTAACGTTAAGTTTCAGGTATCGATACTGCAATATAACGTTAAAAGTATCGATACCTGCTTTAGTTACCGGTAAAAGTAACGATACTTATTACGCTACTTTGCTGCGTTGCCGCTCCGCACGGTTACCTATAGCAGAGCGGCAACTTCGCGACACGAGACGCATGAGACCATGTTGGGTGGGAGCGATAGAGACAGAGAATGAATTTAATCCAAAATTAAGTAAGTAACGTTTGAACGTTTACCGATACTTTTACCGATACCATCATGAAGGTAGCGGTAATTTTTAACGTTAAAAATTACCGCTACTTTAGGTATCGCTACTTAAAAAAGTATCGATACCTCGGCGAGGCAAAAGTAACGTTACCATATTTTTACCGGTATTCCAAGCCCTGCGTCGTGTGCCTCGCAGTTCGAAGACGCGCGCATGCGCGAGCCCAAGTCGTCGCGTCATATGCCTCGCAGTTCCTCTCGTGCGCACTGCGCGCCTCGCCGCTCGCTGCCGGAATGAGAGCAAGAGCGCGCGCGCCAATTTCATTCATCATGACTGCGCTGCGCGAAAGCCGCGACCGTCTGGCGCCGTGGCGCCATCGTGCGTGCGAGCGAGACGGATACATCCTGCATCCCTTTCCCCCTACACGTGCCACATTTAGTATTGTTACCTAATCTGTTTGTTTTCTGTATCATTTATTTACCTTCTGATCGGAGTTTTACTTCTGCCTCAAGAACCTTCAAGAAGAAATTACCAGCTACTGGAAGAGAATAGCAGACCACTCTGCTCCCCTACTGGCAACTAGGCACCTTCTGCCTACCACTTGCTAAAAGTACATAAGTCAATGGCCAATTACAACAATCATCTCATTTCCATAATTTTATCGACATACGGAATGCATTACCTACCGTAATCTCAGTTGGGGATCTTGATCTCAGATCGTGTTAGGGGCTCCTGGGGGCTTGAAAATACTGCGTTCATTGATTTATTTTCGATGGAGAAAAGATAAATACCTACCTACCTAATTGGGATGATGACTAAAAAATAATTTAATGTCCATCAGATAGATTAATGAAAAATATTGGATACGTATTTTTTATTTTGCCTCTTGTTCAAAAACTTACGAAGATACATTGATTTTAAATGTCACATGACGTCACGTTAGAGTACAAAATATACTCTAACGTGACGTAGTTAGCCCCCACTCCGTAACTTTAATGCGCTATATCTAAGTATTTTCTTGTTATTTCGACAAAACAAAAAATACGGGTCTTATATTTTTTTATTATCTAAGAGACGGACTAATTATTTTCTTCATTTTCATACCTTGTCATCATCCGTATTGTACATGTTAGTTTGTATCATGCATGATGTCCACTCGAGATCGAATTTCCGCCAATCGGTGCTGCTAATCTCGTAGGAGACTAGCCTGTCAAGTACGCACAGTTGTAATCCGATTCGAATCATATCATTCCGACCGGAGCATCGGATAGAGATCGGTCGCATGTCTTAACGTGGTTTCCGATGCACTGGGGTGTAAAACCGGCACTACCCTGGCTCCGGAGCTGCTACTAACTAATTTCTTTAATAAAAAGAAATACCTACCTATGAACAACTTTAGAAACAACCTGGAATTCGAACCCGGGACTTCTCGATTGACGGATGACACCTGCGACCAATAAACAGACCAATGAATCGATCTTATTGGGCACATAAAGCAGGTAGCGAAAACTTGCATTTAATTTCAGTCGTGTTGCAATTCAGGTAGAATTTGCTATTAACTTTTCTGCAGGATTGCATGATATTTAATTGACGATTTTCAAATTCAGTTACCTACTTATTATTAAAAGATGGTATAATATGTAACTTTTTTTCTTCATACAAATAGCGCATTCCAAGCGCCTGAGGGAATTCTACCATTTTCCTTATTCGGATTCAAGGACGAAATTAGAGTTTCACAATCAGAAGAGCATTTCTAATAGTCAAAATGTAAGTAGGTACTTGTTGACTACCAAGTACATAAAACAATACATAAGTAAACTCTTAGAAAAGCCAGAAATTATTAAAATGATACTTTACGTAGGGCCCTTCTTACGTACCTAATTGTTAGGTAATTGAGACGTATTGAAATTGAATTATGTTTGAAGAGACTACTTATGTTTAAAAACATGTTTAATTTTACCCCGAGTAGGTATCTACCTACGACATAATCAGTAAAACATAAAATACCTGTGAAAAAATACGATAATTTCTATTGCCGACATTGCCGTGGGTGGTGGTGTTGCCATTAGAGCATTCAAATAAATAACTTTTATTACTTAAAGTAATAATTTTATCAAGACAATAAAATGTATCATTTATTTCATAATTGGGTGTAAGTTAGCTAGCTAACCAAGTTTTTACGTAAGTAGGTACATTTGCAGCGTATAAGTAAATTATGGGCGGTTATTAACCTGGTTATTGGTATCAGAACCTAATGATAAATTGTTGAATGCAACACATTAGCGATGAATAATACTAGAAAAACAACAACTCCAATCATTAGGTGGTAACTTCTGTAACCTTAAACGCTCAGACTCCATAAAATTTAGGTACCTACTTATAGCAAAAATGTTAAATGAGTGAGAATTATTACATTGCCTTAGCAACTTTCAATAACGTGTATTATTGATGCAGATTTGTTAACTAGTTTAATTTGATTTTTAGGTGAATTACTTATTAGGTATTTTAAATAAATTTTATTAATTAAAATTATTACTAGTTAAGTAACTAGGTACTGTACAGTATATCCATTTAACTAATCGCTAATCTGATTTTGTAATTTACCGCAAGCAAAACAAAATTATGTAACCTAGTTTTTAAATGGCAACATCCGCGCGCGCGCGGCGACTCAAGGATTTCTTTCTGCGCTTCCGCGGAAGTTAGGTACCTAATTTTTCAGTTCGGTTCTAAACAACATCGAATGCGTTTTGATTTCGGATAATTTCGCCTCGTTGTGTATTTTTCTTTTGTGTTGAGTTGAGTGTTATTTGTTGTGTTGTGCTGTGGTCAGTGACTAGTGTCGAAGGTGCCATTCCATGCATACAGCGCTTGCGAGTACGTTAACATGGTGTAGGTACGGTATGGCCATACATGGAAAAGTGCTTCTGAGGCACTGCGGCTGTATTCATCGTTCGTTCCACTTGGTACCAGAACGATGGAGCTCCGCCATACATTGTGAGACCCGGCCGTGAGCAATGGCTTGGCAACCAGTAGATCGGGCGGTTCAGGCCCCATACGTGGCCCGCGCGTTCGATAGACTTGACTAACTTGGATTTCATTTTGTGGGGCTTCGTCAAGGACCTTTATGAAGGTTTTCGACCGCCCACTCGCTCATGGAGGGTCGCCAGTTCGAGCCACATCTTGTCCGCTTGGAGAGACCTACACTAGAAGACAACGAGCACTAGGTAAGTACTTAGACCTCATTTAAGGAGACGCGACACTACAGTCAACACGAGCTGCGATTTATGGCGAAGTATGGAAGCATAACAAATGCCAGTGACGTCGCCTATTGCGTCATGTCGTTTGTCTTAAAACCTGTGATTTCATACATTCAAAATAAGTATTTTTATGTGTAAAATAAGGGTACAATAGGTAGTTTAAACTTATTATTGTAGTTCTCATAAATTTCTATCGCACGAGCGCGCGTACGCGTAGGTATCTAGCGAAAGAGCGGAGACATGCCGCGCGCCGGCGACCGCGCCGCGCGCGAGACATAGGCACCTACGCGCTGTACATTGCGTGGTCTTGAAAACAGCTGTTTTTTACTCATAAAAACCAAAATCATTTCCCTGTCAAAATATTTGAAAATAGTACTCAGCTATAGGAACAGAATGCGTAGTTTCAGGCTTCGTTAAGGGTTTTTAAACTAATTACTTAGGTACTATTATTGTACATTTGTACATATCATAGGAAATGTTTATTAAGAAACAGTTACTTCCATGGAAAACGACATATAGGTCAGTTGATTTTTCGAATTTCTTATCAAATCTTCAGTTATTTATTAATCTGCTTGATCTTTACTATGGCTATGTTAATTCAAGCTCACAATGTTCCAATTCTAATACGTTTTTCTAAGATTTAAAGTAAACTTTAATAAATAGTAATAGACTAATAAGTAATTGCAAGACTTGCAAGACTCTTGCTGCAAGACCAAGACCAAGACCAAGACTGGGAGCGCAAGACCAAGACCAAGACCAAGACCAGGTGTATTGGCGCAAGACCAAGACCAAGACTGGCTAAGTCTCGTCTTGTTCTTGCATTTGGGCAACACTAGTTGCATCGTAGTCGCTTATAAAAAAAAAGGATGTCTCAACCACCGGAGTTAGAATATGGCTTCTATCGATAAGAACTAGCAAGAAACTCGATTAATACATGTTTTTTTAATGTCAAATATTTTTAACGAATATTTTAATGTTATTTTATCTTTTTATTTTGATTTATTTCACGTGTGATAAAAATCTTTTATGTGTTAAATATCATCATATTTTCTGCACCGCTAAAACCAAACTTCAACCAACATTAGCCCAAAACTAAGACTACCAACTCAGTACAATTCATTTTCATAATTTAGACACTTCTAAAATCCCGCGCAAAATATTTATTTAACGCTGCAGAACTTTCTAAGGGCGCTCTCCCTTAAAGGGTACAAGAAACTCGTATACGTACGTACTTAAGTGTATTTAGCATAAATAAATAATGCGAAAGGCAGTTAAGGGTGATTTATGGGACCCGTAGTAATTTTTGTAACGGTCGTAATTGAATAAAAAGTTTTGACACGAGTTTCCGACGCGGCGCAAAATTGTTCTGTTTTTGAACGCCAATTTTGGGGATTAGGGATTCTGTGGTGGAAGTTTTTTTTTGTTTTAAATACGTCCGATAGGTAATTGAGTCGGTTTTTGTTTGTGAGAAGTTTTAATGGCTGTGTTTTGTTGACGAGCGGCGTCTGGTTGGGAAAGCTGATGATGCAGTGAGGTGAGAATAATAGACAGGAGTACTGCCTTACGTTGTTCTCCCAGGGAAAATAGTGTGTCTCGATAGTATGTTGTAGTAGATATGATGTTTTTTTTATTACTATTACTAAAAAGCTGCGAGTTTGGAACGGAGTTGGGGTCACTGCGGATACCTCGGCCATGCGTTTTTTCTTAATACTTTTATAACGAATGAAATTACATTTGAGGTCCGAATTTTTGTTCACGATTTCTTGAAGCATTTTTACAATTAGCGTTATTCATTGACCTTGGCTCATAAAGTACCCTGCAAATTGAAAGTCTCCTTACAATTTAAACATGAAAAATTTTCAAAAATATTTCAACCTTATATTAAAAACGCAGGAAAAGTCTTCAAAATCAAATACTATTTTGCCTGATTTGAGATTTGTTCAACCAACGATAATAGCAGAATGCATTCTGTAACAAGGTGAGATTGTACTGACTAGCCAACGGGTTGGTGCTTAGAGACTTCAAGGCTATGAATAATTTAGTGTTAGAAATAGGGCGCTTGCCTTACCGATACGACATACGGACACGAGGTGTTGCGAGCAAACTTGCGGTGAATTTGACTGACAGGTAATTGAGGGATGTAAGGGAACAGCCTATCATATTTTCGCTCCAAGCCAACTTTACCTGCACGTGGTGCATCCTGCCGAATAACAAACGAGGCGCTGACAACCGACTGGCGATATAATCATCACAATTAAAGACGTAGCTAAACACCACAGACCAATTACGGAGCAGCGTCGCTGAAGCGAGAAGCTACGCCCTGCGATCGCCAACCCGCCTGTCCAGCGTGGCGATTATGGATTTATCCTCCAGACGTTTGCCCTAAGTGGCGAACAACTAGAGAGGCCTATGTCCAGGTGGAATGCAATAGGCTGATGATGATGAATTTATATTGTTCCGCATTGTTACGTGTCCGTCTGTATGTCTCGATACCATCTTGGTCTCGCCTACAACTGCCATTGCGAAATATCAAATTTTCATTAGTCGAGCAAAAAACTTGTTCGAGGTTGTATTGTTTATTCATAAGCCACGGAACTCGGGATTCGGGGACATCCCTAATTCAATTGAATTAAATTTGAATTATTGAATTAGAGGGAATCTCGTCTATCAATTAATTTGATAACAAATTGTTGACAATTTCAATGATTCAAAAGTTTAAAGTTTTACTTCCAGTTGGGCCAATCAAGGAAATGTGAGTTACTTCAAGTTTTCGTCGTTTCCCGTCTGTTGTCAGAGCGGCTTGGGCCTTCTTTTCTACTTTCCATTAGGCGGAGGATAGCCACTCAGCATAGTGGCCAATATAAAAAAAAGTCTGAACAAGACGTGACTGTTTTTTTTTTTTATATTAGCTCGTCAAAATGCCTGATGTTAAGCAGACGACAAAGTCCAGAAATGAAGACAGAAATGTAAGCGATCCGGCCCAAGCCTAGTTAGTGTTAACACGGATCGACTATGACGGTTTTTAAAATATAAACATTTACATAAAAATGTAATACAAACATCTCGTGGTACAATTTAGGCAGCCTTTTTGCCAGTAAGCGCTCTCTTCCTGACAAGCTTCAGATAGAGGAAGTGTAGTTTTCTGAAGAAGGAGAAAGTCTCACAAACTGTTTCAATAAGTCTGTACTACTACTGTTTTTTTATAGTAGCTCGACATAATGGCTTCCCTACGCCTGATGGAAAGCCAAAGAGAAGCCCAAGTCGCTGTGACAACTGACAAGTAACTGGTTAGTTACCTGTTAGTTGCCACTGCCATGCCGGCCCAACCCTAACCCCCCACGAGCATACGCAGTGTTATAGTTCATTCGCGTTAAGAAAATAGTGACTGACAGGTCACTGACAGGCCACTAGCCAATTAAAACGCTAGAAATTCCTGTCAGTCACTATTTTCTTAACGCGAATGAACTATAGTATTTTTCGTACGTCGAACATCGTTGGTAGTTAACACAGATAACCTCCAATTGATAAGATCTGTGGTATTTAACTGTAGCGCAAACCCAAAACGAATTAAAAATAAAGATACGTGTCATGAATAGTCATGATGTTACTTTCTTCAGATTTATTAACAGCTAAGTAAAACTTAACAGCTTAGTAACGGGATGTAAGGGAGAGGTCTATCATCTATTCGCTCCAAGCCAACCTCACCTGCCCGTGGTGCATCCTGCCGAATAACAGACGAGGCTCTGGCGACCGACTGGTGGCGGTATAACCAACACAATTGAAGGCGTAGCTAAATACCACAGACCGATGACGGGCAGCAGCGTCACCGGAGCGAGAAGCTACGCCCTGCGATCGCCAACCCGCCTGCCCAGCGTGGCGATTATGGGTATAACCTCCAGATGTACGTCCTAAATGGCGAACAACTGGAGAGGCCTATGTCCAGCAGTGGACTGCAATGGGCTGATGATGATGATGAAGTAAAACTTTATGCGTCCAAAGCCATTATGTAAGGAACAATATTTATTATGTAAACATGCTTTGGCGAATCTTCATTTAAGTTTCTGAGGGATACGCACTGCACATTAAGGATTTAGATTCACTCAATATGCCTCCGGTTGCCTTGGGACTGTTTTGAAACTTGTCAAGTCTCGGCTAATGTACCCTTGATACTATTAAGAGAAACTTGAAGTAACAAGCTTTTAACAGCAAGCCGGAATAACTAAGGCACTGTATAATTTATACATTACAGAGACGGGGCCGGTCTGTTTTTAAACAAAGTTTTGTGTTGGAGTAAAGATAAAGACACATAGGTTTTATATATTCAACATAACCTACGAGTAGGTACACTTTCGTACGAAAGTTTGTTTAGATAGATGGATGCATTTTTATTACTATTTTACGCAAAAACTACTGAAAAGATTTTATTCTGCATGACCCAAAGGTTAACTGGTAGGGAATGCTCCTAGCATTAAGTTCGCCTTTCGTAACATTTTGTGCAATAAAGTTTAAATAAATAAATAAAAGATTTCAATGATACTTTACAGTAATATACTCGTAGATCATACATCATCATCAGCCTATCGCAGTCCACTGCTGGACATAGGCCTCTTCATTTGTTAGCCAGTTTGGGTAAACACTTGGGGGCTTTACCCATAATCGCCACGTTGTGCATGCGTTGGCGATCGCAGGCCGTAGCTCCTCGCTCCGATGACGCTACTGCCTGTCATCGGCCTGTGGTATTTAGCTGCGCCTTCAACCGTAATAGTTATATATACAGCCACATGCAGGTGAGGTTGCCTTGGAGCGAAAAGAAGATGGGTCGCCCCCTTACATTCCAACATTATCATCCTCTTGAAATCCACAGCTGGTTCACAATTTTGCTCGATCCTGGGCTTCTTGCGTCCAGCACTTGCCAGCGATCTTGCGCAAATCACAGCTCTACATAGCCTGAAGGCATTCTCAGGCCAGGCGGAACGATGATTTGCGCAAAACTGCATTGGCCGAGAAGCGGTATCCATTATCATCATAAAAAATGCCAAATACGAATCCCAGACTAAAACATAAATAGCAACAATAACGCGATGCACAAATCGAAAACAATAAAAGTAAGCTTGCATATGGAAAATGAATAAAACCAATGATTTACAACCGTTGCATACGGTGCATTGGTAATTGTTTCCGAAACTAAGATGTGTAATGAATTGCATATTCCGAACGCCCGTAAATCAAGTCGAATGAAATGTTACGCATTTTGCGAACGGTGCCGATTTAAAATCGCTCGTTAACGGCAGTAAAGGTTGTGATTGGTTAACCCGAGGCTGTTGTGACGCTGACGTTTGTTGCGATCGCTTTCAGAAATGACATATTTGGTCGTGATTGAGCGATTTAATGATGTTACTTTGCAATAAGCAATTTTTTTTATTGATGGCTACGAGGGTCATTTCTGCCAATGGCGAAAGGAAATACAAACTTGGTTCTTTGGAATCAACTTTCAGCTTTCCTTGGTTACTTGGCCATTTCCCCAGCGACTTGGGCCTCTCTTTTTTCGTCATACGACGGAAGTCCATTATGCTAAGAAAAGCTATCGAAAGATTTACACCTCGTGACCCGGCACGCGCAATATAGCTCCCAGTGTAGAAACACCTCAAATACATGTATAAAAATATCTTAACCCGTCAAACACCCAAGAACAGCTATCTCAATCATCCTTACATGCAGATCTATAGCCAGTTAACCTGCTGCGGACCGCGCCACGACGGTCGAGATGACCTCTTGTAAATATTTTAAACTTTATAGCTTCAGAACACGCCAAGACGGACGAGGTGGGTGCCCATTGTTCTGTGTCCGACGGTATTCGAAATTTATTTGTCACGTGTATAAAATATCATCGTTGGCCTGCAAACGTCCATTGCTAGACATAGGGCTCCCCCCATGATGTATGTTATTGGAAGGGATTTGCCTTATCGATCACGCTTGGCAAGCGGGTTGCTCCCCACTACATTTATATGTACCTAGGTAAACGCTGCTGCCTGTTTCCTGATATTCTCTTAGTCTTCATCTACCACAGCTACGGAATGAGATGAGGCGGTTTTATTCTAAATCCAGAAACTACACGAAGTACATTTAAGGTGAAATCAATTTACCTACCGCGGCGTTGTCAGCATTACCTACCTATTAGCATGTATGCTATGGTCTTAATTGGTAGTCCTTCCTCCTTCTGAGCCAAGGGTCGTGGGTTCGATCCCCACATATTACAAACATTTATGTGCATGAACATGTCTGTTTTTATTGGTATGGGTGTTTTCTAAGTATAATATGTATTTACAAAAAAAAATCTAAGTAAGTTTATCAGTTGTCTAGTACCCATAGTACAAGCTTCGGCTTAGTTTGGGGCTAGATGGCGCTGTGTGGCCCAGCTTGGCATGGCATGTCTTGGGTTATTTATTTATTTATTGTTTATTCATTTCTATTTTGTGTTTAATATATTTGTTTTACCGAGACGTTCTTTATTTGATTCTACGATAAATACATTACGCAGTACATACACGATCGACATAATAATATAACTGCCAACATAACACTTAAAAATGTTGTATACCGTCTCCTAATGGAAACGCGCGCACTGAAAGAAATCATAAAAGTTTAACTGGCCGGCCAATGCGGTCATGATCTCATTCCTCTAATGTTACATTACCGGCCGCTATTATTAGACAACGCCTGTCCATTTGATAAGAAACATTTTACAATGTAAATTAACGTCAATCTTTTTCGGTCGAAGATAAAAGAAATACAATAAATTATTGTCTTTTTATTATTTGGTAGGGGATAACATACTTCTATATTTATTATAAGTATTATTTGAGTTAAAAGACTCGTTTATGATAACCTATCATAAGTGTACCTTAAAGTATTATTACAATGTTTGTAAGTCGAAATTATTTGAAGATTTTTTTAAATTATTTCTCAATATTCAGATTAAGGTGAAGAAGTATTACGACCATTATTGTTAGTTTAATGTTGTTAATACTTTTATTAAATTTAAATAGGTAAATTCTGAGAGTAGAGGTCTTACGGCCGTATTCACAAACGTTACTATGCAACGCGCGGACGCACAGTGCCCAGAATCCTAACGTTTTTGGGTACCTGTGCGTTCCCGCGACGCATAGTAGCGTTTGTGAATACAGCCGTTAATTATTTTCTGCTTGTTTTTTAAATCACGCTTCAACAGTAGTGTGTGTTCTCAAAGTTTCAAATTTACATAATTTTTAATGCGACCATAAAGTACTTGGTAAGCTTTGTACAAAATTACGAACGCAATTCAATAAAACGATTGTTCAACGTGCTAATCCGTTTATTATTCATCCTTTATATTTAGCTGATAGTTTTGAAATAATTTCCTCTTATCATTCTACAACGACCGAATTCCGCCTCATGTTATTCAACGACGCCAATAGCTTGGCAAATAAAATGGCAAAACTGGGTTGGATTATTAGCAGCCATAATAAAATTATAATATAATAATATAGCCGCGAGTGTACGTGTTGAATCCGGCTATTATTCTAATAATGCTGTTAACGCTTGGTGAAAAACGTTAACTTTTATTGCTAGACGTTTCGTGTGTGTTTCCGTTAATTTCTGGCTCATTTGTAAAATGAACCATTCGTTGTAATTATTGTCGGCGTTGTAATTTTTGTGGTCGAAAATGGTTGGTGAATACTGACATGTTGAGGGTTGTTTTTCGACGAACGTTTTTATTTGTGATGGCATTTTTGGGTTAAACGTTCATATTTCATTATTGATTTCCTTTGTGGTTTAGATATTGTCTTTTCTTTTGTTTATTGCTGTTAGTGGCAAACGAGCAAGTGGCCTGTGGTTAAATGGTAACCGCCGCCCATGGAAATTAGCAATGCCAGAGACACTGCCATGCCATATACGACTAGCTTAGCGGTGAAGGAAAACATCGTGGGGAAACCTGCACATCCAGTTTGAATCCATGATCCAAATTTGTCTGGTTCCCCTTTCTAAGGGTTACGAAGGTCAGATGGCAGTCGCTTCAATGTAATAACCAGGCTCGCTAAATCTAGGATCATGGTCAAAGCGGACCCTGGGCCTAGAGGCACAAACCGGGACAACGCTAAGAGGATGATGAGGGCCACTGCCACTCCGCTGCCTACCCTTGAGGTCTCTTTAAACCACGTTTAAAGAAGTAGGTACCTACATGTCAAAGAAAATCGGAAACACTGCGTATTTTATAATTTAAAATCTCATTGTCTATTAAGGTGCAGCGTAGACGACACACTTTCTGCGATAGAGTCTGCGTCTGAGACATTTAATAAGAGCGTCTAGGTCTGCCGACAGAATATTCGAAGATGTGCGTCGTGTGCGTTGAGTCTGTGAAATATACGCTACAGATTTTTGCGCGTCGTGTGCATATAATTGCAAAAAAGTGCGTCACGGATAGTCTGTCCTCTGAGCTGCCTCTCATTATGCACTTAAAGTCCTTTCCAGATTGTACATAATAAGAACTATGTACTAAAAAGTAGGTACTTCTAAATAGAAACTATAACTTTCTAATCCTAATAGATACCTTATGCACATCAAGAATAACTATAGGACTAATGTACAGGATTATCTATATTACCTACATTTTAGTTAATTGTATGGTGTGCAGTAAATGAGGAGCTCGGTGGCGCCGCGGTCTTGTTCGTTTAACAGTGATCGCAAATGTTGAGCAACCATTGGCGCGGTCAATCCGATGATGGGTGACCAAAATTTGACACCGATTTCCTCCGTGCTTCGGAAGGCACGTTAAGCTGTTGGTCCCGGGTGCTATCTTTACCAACTCAGATAGCAGTCGTTACATCATATCAGAGATGATGATAACTCTGACGCCTAAACTGGGAATGGGTATAGCTTACCGTAAGTGTTGCGGAGGTCTGATGGCAGTCGCTCTGTGTAAAAGCTTAGCCCTCGCCAAATCTCTCAGTTTGGGAAGCCGACCCTGAGACAATCGGGAAAAAGGCTAGGATGATGATGTATGGTGTGCAGTAAATAATTTATCTGTCTGTCTTTATCAATATTTTCCCTGGAAAAGTCCTCCAAAGATTACAAATTTACTAAAATAATATGAAATGCTTTCAAAAATAAACCAGAATGTTTCGACAAAGAGCAATTATCCTTAATACATGCATTTTACAAAGCGAAAAAAAATATAAGCGTATATTTTAAAACGCTTAATCCCGCAATAATTGTGATAGTAAATGAACCGGCATTAATTTATATCAAATTGGCATGGCAATTACACGTTCAGCAGTGGGGAATAATGGCCCAGGACTGTGATTGTGGGGAGAGGGAAACGGCTTGGAAGTTTTATGGGAGTATTTTTACCTCAACACTAATACATCAAAGTTCCTATCTTCTGGTTAGTTCGAATGAGCCAAGTTTAATTTCTTAAAATTATTTTCTGAGTCGACAATGTTTTGAGATTTATCTGGTTTCGTTTGAAAGATATTTTTATTTAAATTACCTACTTTTAAAGATTTAAAAAGTCGTTTGGCGATGACAAGGCGTAGCTTTTCGTTCCGGTGACGCTGCTGCCCGTTATTGGCCGGTGGTATTTAGCTACGCTTTTAATAGTGATGGTTATACTGCCAACAGTCAGTTGCCAGAGCTTCGTTTGTTATTCGGTAGGATGCACCACGAGAAGGTAAGTGTGGCTAGCGGAAAGCCACTTATCGTTACTACCTCAGAGGTGGTTGAGGTTAAATATCTGGCGCTTTGTCTTTACTTTTCTTTCATGAATCTATTTTTTTAATTTATCTACCTAAGATAGGTACATATCTTGTCCCGTCATGATTAAAACAGCGTAATTTCAATTAATCACGCGTCCGGCCACTCTTGATCACTTCACGCGATGAATAATACGCCTCTAATGAGCGGACAACACTTCACGCGACTCGTGTCCGTGACGTATGTTTAACGCTATTTGCATGGTCGGAATTAAAGTGGATTGATGTATGGGATTGGACATTATGCATGTCGTGTAATGTAGCATGAAACGCTGGTGATTCTATTGCGTTTTGACGAATTGTCAATTTAAAATGATTTTTTATTATGACAAAGGAAATAGATTTTCAATCCCTTGACCACCGAGAAATTAGATAATAATGTAATAGAAAATCTATTGTTATTGTCACATATTAATAGTCACTGGTTTCAAAAGCTTTTTTCTTAAGGCATTGTCTAAAGACCACTTTTTGTAGTTAGTATCTACGCCGTTTATGCATGAGGAAACCAGTTACCAAACAGATAATAAGCCGAAAAATAGAACAAATAGTGCGTCTCTTTTCTTGTACATGTTCTTTTTTTTACGTGATTTGTATCCCATGATGTTAAGTAATATTGAAGCCTACAATTAAGCGCACTTTCCCAGAAATTACCGATTCACTTTCGCCTTGGGTGTTCAAGGCGAAAGTTGTAATTATTGTCGGCGTTGGTAATTTTTGTGATCGAATATGATTGGCGAATACTGACACTTTGAGGGTTGTTTTCGACGAACGTTGTTATTTTCGTTTTATTAATTAATTTAAAATAGTAAAAAGAATGTGTATTTTATTTATTTTAAATATAATTTTTTTTTCTATTTTTAGACTCTAATTTATTTTTCTTCTAAGCTTATTTTCCTCTAACCTATAACTTTTCGTAAAGTCACTAAAATAGCAAATTTTCCTCTCAAATTTCACAGCTACTCAACATTTCGCATGCTAATATGACCCACCTACACTACACATTAAAGTCGCGATAACTGTAGTTATCAGGAGTATCAGATTCGCCAGTTACACCGCGGAGTAGCGTGCGCCCGATGATCGCCGAATTACATTGTGAGGAATGCAATTGCATTAGTTAATGCACTGCCGGCGATGAAGAATGACAAGGGTTCAAGATTTGGAGCGAACTGGAAGAGCGGGGCTTTCTAAAATGATGGATAGATATCTCTATCTATCTAGAGAGACCCCTCAGTGCATACCAAAACTAGGTTTTAAATTAGGTAAAGTAAGCAATTGCAGTACAGTTCAGGCGGTGACATGAGCGATTTCTTTCTGACAACCTTCGGATCGTAAGAAAACATGGGTGGTACGGGACAATGTACGGAGCAGAGACGAGATAGGGATCGTAACAAGTGTCGGGTTAGAGATAGAGGTCGTTATAGTGTTCGGAATATATTGGTCGAAGAAGAGATCAAGGCATGGATTAGGATGAAATAGAAACACGTACAATAAACAATTCTGTGACACACCTACATGAACGCGGGCAAAGCCGCGGGCACAGCTAGTTAAATTATTAAGTAAGAAATGAATATATAGAGAAAACTAAGCATTAATATGTAAGACATAAGTATATAGGTACACAGATAAGTTAAGATAAGGAAAGAAATGTTTTACGTAATGGAAAGGTAAAGTCGGGGCCATACTCGCCTTGGCAATGATTGAATAAAGAACGAATAATGCTTAGGTCTCATCTGCAACATGAGCTGGTATTATTGCAGACGCTATGCCACTATGAAAAGTAATCCTTTAATTCCCTTAAATTTCGGCAATCCGAACCTACAAACCCATACCATTTTCAGCTCAACTAGCTTTCGAAAACGGCTAAATCTAACATTCAAAACCGCGTGGCGTGTCCGATAGCAATACTGTTAGGTTATAATTAGATCATGGCTGTAATTCCGCGGGCCCGTTGCTAATTTGCGCTAACCAGAGCCGCACCGACAATTCGACGATTCCAGCGTTCTATGGCCGTGGCCGCATTAGTCGACGGCCGAATAATGTTCAGTTTCGGTCGAAAATTTTCGGATTCCGCGTAATTTGTGATTTAGTGTGCGGATTTGATATGCGATAAAGTTATCAGCGCGCTTCGAAAGCGGCGATGTATACACGAACCGGCCAGTTTTGTTGCTTGTCGGTTTGTACGTGTAATACCAGTTGATGGATTTGGAATTGGTGTTGTTGCGTCGGTGGGTCGACTTGAATAGGAAATCAAACTTGAACACAGTGTCAAGAAGTGCTGGACATTTTTTGATAAATGATGCTTTTGCTCGGTGGCTCAGTTGGTAGTGACCTCTGCCTTCTGAGCCAAAGGTCGTGGGTTCGATCCCCGCACATTACAAACATTTGTGTGCATGTAGGTACATGTCTATTTGTATTGGTCTGGGTGTTTTCTATGTATAATATGTATGTATTTACAAAAAAAAAATCTTAGTAAGTTTATCAGTTGTCTAGTACCCATAGTACAAGTTTCGGTTAAGTTTGGGGCTAGAAGACGTTGTGTCGCCCAGCGTGGTATGACTTGGGTTATTTACCTAGAAACTGAGGACCGTGAAACCGTCAAGGACTTAGTTTCTAAGTAAATAACACATATGTGGGCTAAAAGTGGGATGTAAGGGAGCGGCCTATCATCTTTTCGCTCCAAGCCAACCTCACCTGTCCGTGGTGCATCCTGCCGAATAACAAACGAGGCGCTGGCAACCGACTGGTGGCGGAATAACCATCACAATTGAAGGCGTAGCTAAATACTAAAGACCGGTGACGGGCAGCAGCGTCACCGGAGCAAGAAGCTACGCCCTGCGATCGCCAACCCGCCTGCCCAGCGTGGCGATTATGGGTATAACCTCCAGATGTTTGTTCTAAGTGGCGAACAACTGGAGAGGCCTATGTCCAGCGGTGGACTGTAATAGGCTGACGATGATGATGATGTGGGCTAAAAGAGCACTAAATCCCAAACATATTATACCTTACAATGCAATGCAAAAGTTTAAAAAAGTTATTACGATTACAGTAAGAAACGTAGTTTAGTAAAATGTGCAATAACAAATGCATGCAGAAAATTGTCACATGTATCGACACACACGTCATTTTCTGTATACAGGGTGTGTGTAAATACGGATACAGGGTGCGCATAATTCGTGCGACTGCACGTCAGTTACACAGGTGATGATGAATGCCCGGCGACCAGCGACCCAATTATGGAGCGAGCATTAATGACGTCATTGATGAATGAGCTCGCTCCCGTCAAACTGATTTTTCGTTACATCAAAAGTGTGCTTTAAGATTTAGGTAATAGTGTTAAAATTTTAAACATTCAATGGAATATCACAACTTTACAGAATGTCTTAAATGTTATTGTATTATTACCTATACACACGTTATTTATTTGAAATTATTAAAATTCATGTTCGTTAGTCTCGCTAAAACTTGAGAACGGCTGGACCGATTTGACTAATTTTATTTTGGTCTTGAATTATTTGTGGAAGTCCTGAAATCAAATACTTCAGGGAAGGTTTATAAAATATCATAATGCTTTAATAAAAAACATGGCGATATAAGTACGCCGGGTCAGCAAAGTATGTTTTTTACAAATTACTAGTGCATTACCAGACTTTCGATTTTAAATCATAAACAATTCACAAGACAGTTGCGTGTGTCTATGGGAGGTGTCGACAGCTTACCATCGAGCATCACACTTGCTCGTCTGCCGCCTCTGGCATAAAAAAAAACTCAGTTAAAATGCATTATTTTTACAACCATAATGTCACAAAGTATATCATTAGTCGAATTACCTCAATAAAATATGCAAAAATGAAAATACCACTTAAATCGTGCGCCATTAACGTGTAAAATTGTATTCGGACTGAATTGCCCATTGTCGCACACAGCTAGCCATATATCATCAGAATGTGCCGTGTCGTAATGCCCGACCCATTAACTGATTGGTGATTGAGTGCAGTTTTAATTTGTGCGTTTTTTTTTTGTTTCAGGTGAGTGTTTACGATAGTGTTCCGAGTGTAAGTGATGGCCGATTAAATGTACGCAACGTGGATATATTGAGTTCGAATGCAGCGGCGGCAAAAAGTTGTGATTGTGTTTTGTTTTTACAAACAAAAAAACTGGTCGACATTCTTGTGTGAGTACTGGAAGCTTGACTTTTTCATTTATATGAAGGGGGAGAAATTCTGGAAAGTTTATTGTGGACGGGGCGGATGGTTTGAAGTAAATTAAATTTTGCTTCTCTTACCGACTTTCAATCATAGCAGTAAATCTTCTTATATAATCTCCTTGGAGTCAGTCCGTGGACGAAATTCGATGAAACCTGTTACCAGACAATCGAACGAACGTCGATCGATAATATCGCTAGAGAATCGATAGTTTCTACGTTCTAAATTACGTTAAATTCTTAGTTAATCTTGACGATTTATCGATTTGTCTGGTAACACCCCAAGTAATTCACGTGTACGAAATCTCAAAACACTCGTAAGCCCCTATTTGTTGCTGCACAGTCTATTTAAACATCCCGCACCGTCCGAAACTAGTTACCGCGAATTGCCTTACCCTACCTGCACTTACAATTCAAAGTGCAACACAAACTGAATCCCGATGTAAGTCAACCGCTACCTACGTACAATCCTGGCGCATCACATAGAAGCCCCAGCGGGCAGTTTTCCTCATAAATAGATTACCCAGTTGTCAGCGCACTTGTGAGCCGAAGCGAATCTATTAAGCGCGTTATTTCCGTTCGCACAGCGCACCCCAGAATACAGACTCGATGGAAATGGCTCGTGGATTGAGGAAATTGCGAGTTACAGTTTGAATTGAAATCTTTTGTGTGCTAATAGACGGTTGTGATTCGTTTGCCGCTGTCGTTAGTGGGGCGTTGGGCGTGTTTCTATTGTGTTTTGTATTAGTGGTCGCAAGAACTTATTATAAGTCAAAGTGTTTTGTGAATTGTGCGGCACTAATTTTACTAATGATAAGACCTATAACAATAGTAAATTCTGATATATCTGCAGAACAAGAAGCATTAATGAAATAACTCGTTTTATGCTCAGGTACCTACTTCTGCAAATTATTTTTCTTTTTATGAATAGCTGAGTATGTGTATGTATGTAAAGCAGTCTATTTTACGTTGTTGCATTACGATTGTATGGATAAGCAAAATATCAACGATATAAACGTCTCCTCAGCAACTAGTTGGTCGATAGCAAAGTGGAGAATGAGTGTTGAATTTTATAAGTCTCTAATAAATGGATCTTTACAAGACTGAGTACTAATTTCGACCAAAAAACGTCGAATGTTGAACAAAAAATCGACAAGGTTGCTAACAACATGATAAATGCCAGATGATAAGAACCAGCACCAGGAGTTGTAAGGAGAAACAGAATATTCTTACCTAATAGTGTAACTTCCTTGATACTTGTATGTATGTATGGCTTACTCTCAGACTCAACCGTAATTCTACCACAGTCGTTAGTTTACCCAAAATTCGAGTTTCAACGCATCCAGTCGATTCTAAATCCGACACCCGACTACAATTCGGACGGAAAGCTTCCAAAGCAATCGATTTCCGGCCTATTCGACTTTAAACGGGAATCAAACCGGTATCCGAGAGGATTTAGTTGGGGCTCCGATAGTTCGTAATGAATAGAGTAGAGCGTACTTCAAAACGCGGTGAGATTTCGACTGTATAATCCTCATGATGCGAGGTTGGTTTGGTGCAAACAATGGTGAGTGCTTCTGTGCTCCGATGATAGATCGATGCATTTGGTGAATTGCTTTTGACGTTAGATTGTGAGTTGGAATCTCTAGGACAACGGTTATGATGAAGTTGTAACACATCTTACCTTAAGTTTATTGCATACCTTCGAGTTAAGGACCTTCGAAAAGCGAGCCAAAAATACCTCAGGGGCCGGTTCTTGAAGAATTTGTGAACCAAAGCACCTGTGACTCCCCTGGTATTGCGGTGTCTAGGGACGAAGTCTTACTTACCATCAGATGACCTTCGTGCCCATTTGTCCCCTTCTTTATTATGAGTATAATTACGCAAGACAATTTCGAAAAGAGCGATTTGAATCTGGAAGTAGGACACCAAATAAATCGCCAAAAATATTTTAAATCCTTTGAACTACAAGTTGCCATTTAAAATGTTCTCTAAACTAATATAATAAAGAGGAAAGATTTGATTGTTTGTTTGTTTGTTTGTTTGTTTGTTTGTTTGTATGTTTGTATATTATAAAGCAAATGCCACAGAAATGTTATTAAATCCTTCGTTACATTGAGTCCTGACATAACACTGTCGACATTTCAAAATTCTTGTTCAGCGTCATGAAAGTAAATGGGTGAAAAATTCCCCGCTTGATAAACACGAAATTAGCGGTTAACTGCAAAGACTAAAAACTTTCATACTGACACATTTCAACTAAGTTAACACCAGACTCTAAAATGTGTCTATTAAAAACATGCGCATAAACTTGCCATATAATGTCGCATTATTAAACTAAAAGCGTCTCATCTCATACTTAACTGCACTATCAAACTTTTCATATTCAAGAAACATTTCGGACTTGGCAGTAGTCTGAAAGGTACCGAAGTTAACCAGTAATTCGTATTCTATTCGTCATTACTCGTTGAGATATCGGCGGGAGTTGGCAACGCTTGTACGCAGATTATTTCGTCTGCTAATAATGTTGATAAAGGAGTATTCAGTTGTGCATTCAGAGAACTTTGAATGTTTCCGGAAATTTTTCTTCGTTCACTTTGAATATTGAATTGGTAGATCTGGAGGTTTGGTTAGTCGGTCCTCTTATTCGGAGCACCATAAAATTGGAATACGTATAAAGCTTTATCATTTTCTTACCTAAACAGTTTAACTGAGAGGTAGTACCGAATCCGATTTCGTTTCCGAAGTGTTGTGAATAAAGGGACAGTTTTGGGTACGCAAAAGAAGTCATGGTAGATTATAATCAAATAACACAGATGTCTACGTTCAGCAGTGGACGGACCAGAGCTGTTGATTAATTTGATTGATAATAATTAATTGCTTATAATAATAAGGTTGGCCTTCTTTCATTAGCACCACATTTTCGGTATTTCATAGTAGCGTATTATGTTTATCGAGTACAGTGTACAACAAATAAAGAACTACTGAAATAGACTGGCTGGGAGAAACTCGGGATAGAGAAATGTGACGTGAATTAAAAGAGGTCTACATTCAACAGTAGACAGACCATGGTTGTTGATTGATGAAATGAAATCCATCCATCTGCATAAGACGGTAGATGGAAATTATTTCCATCCGTTCAGCCAAACAGAGGTAAGAGAAATCAATATTGATTTCATTCGAGTTGGCTGATATTTAAAAAAAAAAATTCCTTCAATAGTAATATTATTTTCATCAAATACTGCTAAGTAAACGGCTTCAGAAATACTAGATCCATCTAAAACTTTAATCCGACCACCCAAGAAAGTGGAAAAGAAAAATCCTTGTTCAAATGTCCTTTCCCTTTAAATTTGAACCGGTGTCAACCGAAGCAGTTCTCAATTACTTTAATAAACTTTATCGCGAAGTTCTTAAGTTGAGCTTGGACAGACAGAAGGGCCTATTATGAGAAAAGAGTCATTTGACTATTCAGTTGGGTTGCTTTAGCTGATTAACCTTAAAGTTTACTGATAAATTTCTTTTGTTAAATTTGTAAGCTTGATTTTTGGTAGCTGTATAAGTTCAGCAAAGTTTTGGTTTTTTGTTCTATATCTGTCGGCTCTAACGAAAAAAAAGCAAAATCATGCACTTCAGAGGTACCACGGCTGTGCTTTCTTCTTTGCGAATTTTGTAAGTAGGTACAAAATATATCAGAAACACTACAAAATCTTGTCAAGAGCTGCCATATTATAATGATTCCAATGCTATTGTCATATCTATGGGGCATGGGCTGAAGGAGAAGAAAAAAGTGAGTTTGAAGTTTCAAACTCACTTACCATCGTGGCTTTCAAACTGTGTAACCTTCTCTGTCATAAATACAAATATAAAATTATGTAGCAGTAGTTTAGTAAAGTAAACCATCATTAAAAAGGATTCACTTTTCACTCCAACAAAACAAGCCATATCCGCATTTCGAAAACATTCGCCACTTCTCTGGTTTTAAACCGTCATATTGTATTGTTTTTAGGTCGTACATTACAGGGAATGTTCAGGTGGACAGCTCGTTTTTGTCTACTCGTGCCTCTTTTATCACGCCGGTGCAAAGCCACGGTACATTTCACACGTGCACACAGCAATGAGTTGTTTTTATTTGTGGGTGAATATATATATTTTTTTCTCTGCACATTCCCTATCTTGCTTCTCGTTTACGTTGTGAAAGGCTTTTCAAGTTGCCAACTGCGGTTTTCGAAATTAAAATGCGTGTTTTTAACTTGGTTACGTTCAAATAGCATGTTGGCTATCTTGTTTCAATGAAAAGGTAAAGCTTGTCAAATTCTTTTAATTAAAAATTTAAGGCGATGCGCTTTCTGTTTCATTTTGTTGAAAAGACTAATAAGTTTCTAATTATTTAATCTAGTTCATACTCAATTCTGACGGAATTTTGTAAATAACCTCAAAGACGCAAACACAGTTGCACTCTCTCTTTCCTCCCCTTTTATAAACCTATGGGACGAAAATGATTGGAAAAAGTTTTACCTGCTTTCCAATGCACGAGGGTTTATCGGTGTATCCACATATAGGGGGGATCTGCTTTAGTCACCACGCTTTGCAGGTGGGTTGGTGACCGCAGTACATTTTAATTGTACCCAAATAAACGCTGCTGCCGTTTCCTGACATTCCCTTTGTCGTCTAGTACGACACCCACGGGATAAGATTAGGTGGTCCTATTCTAAATATACATGGTGTATGAAATAATGAAAGCATACGTTTAACCTGTGTGTAATTTACTCAATAATCCCATTCGGAGTATTTCTAAGCAGTGGAGTATGTAAATGTCATGAGAGTCTCAATAAAAGAAGCCGAGTCCCGCGCACGCACGTCGCATCGTGCACAAACAAAGGCCGCACGCTGGCGTCGCTTCCCGCGCGGCCGGATGCTGGCCAGTTTCTGTTCCGCTTCCAATAGGGTTGTCCTTGGGTTTAAAGACCAAAGGTAACTCTTTAATGAGAGTATATGTTTGCATAGGCTGCAGTACGCAGATGGCAATTATGAGTAAATCCTCCAGATGTTTGACGAAAGAGGAGAACAACTAGAGATATTATGTCCAGCAGTGGATTGCGATACGCTGCTACCGTTTCCTGATATTCCTTTAGTTGTCTTCTACGACACCCATAGCGTGAGATGGGGCGGCCCTATTCTGAATCCGGAGTCCACACAGACAATTTACTCAATAATCTTTGAGTCATCTCGTCACAAAATGCGATTCGACCTATTCTAAATCTGAAAACCACGCAGGAAAAGCATGCGCTTTAATCAGTGTGTAATTTACGGAATAATCCCATTTCAAGTATTTCTAAACAGATGAGGTTGTAAATACCGAGTCTCTAATAAAAGAAGTCGAGTCCCGCACGCACGTCGCATCGTGCGAGACAAAAGCCGTCGCTTCCCGCGCGGCCGGATGCTGGCCAGTTTCTGTTCCGCTCTCAATAGGGTTGTCCAAGGGTTTGGAGACCAAAAGTATCTCTTTAATGAGAGTGTATGTCTGCATAAACTGCAGTACGCAGATGGCAATTATGAGTAAACAACTGGCGAACAACTGGAGAGCTTATATTCAGCAGTGGACTGCAATAGCCTGATGATGCGCTGCTACCGTTTCCTGATACTCCCTTAGTTGTCCTTATTCTAAATCCGGAATGCACACAATTTACTCAATAATCCCATTCAAAGTATTTCTAAACAGCGGAGTATGTAACCACGAGTCTCTAATAAAAGAAGCCGAGTCCCGCACGCACGTCGCGCCGTGCGAGACAAAAGCCGACGCTTCCCGCGCGGCCGGATGCTGGCCAGTTTCTGTTTCCGCTCCCAATAGGGTTGTCCGCGGGTTTGCTCCGGATTGTGCAGTCTGTGACGACATGTCATTGCACCAATGGGAACGTTTGTTTGGTATTAAACGAGTTTCGTACCGCTCCGGGGTTTGATTGGACTTTGAATTTGGATTGTTATCGGCGTTGTGTTGGTACGGCTTGAGTTTCGGTTGGTGTAACGATTATGTGTTTACTAGAAATAGCTTGGTCTAGTTTTACCTAACCTATATTATCGGTTTAATAAAGCCATGTTCCAGAAATTGTATATCTAAAATCGAAATCTCAATATATATAATTTTATAATGTATAAAATCAATAGAAATTGTGGGCTCCAACTCACAATTGATAATAGCTTTTTAAGCAAACAAAGATTTTGAAACGAACTAGGTATTCAGATAAAGTAATTAATAGATTCACCTATCACCGATTTCTATAACAATTTCATGATGACATGGTTATAATAGTTACAAAATAAAACATTATTATAATTAAAAAATAAGGTCCCTAGTATTCTAGTTTGTCCCCCGAATCATTCACACTTTGTACAGACATCCTACACAGATTCCCCCAATGAATTATTTTTTGAACACCAAAAAACTAGTGAATTTTCCATCCAAAACTGTATCCCAGCAAGACACAACTATACTTACCATAATGACGCAATTAGCGTCTTACGAATCTCTCCGCCGAACCGACTAAGGCGGGATAAAAATTTGAAAAGGCGAATACAATAGAAAAATATGAAAGTTCCCTTTAAAACCGGCGTTAAGTAAAGTAACTCCCTGCTATAATCTGGGACGGGCTTCTATTATTCGCTTAGTGGTAGTTTCTTTTAACGATAAGTACGTACTATTGGTAGGGTAGACTACGGGTACGGCCCGGTCATTACTATTTTCCTGTAATTAAATGAGCTGAGCTAAATTGAGTGTGTCGGCGTAATTGAGTATGTGTGGATGGAGGTTTTGGTTTTTCGTATACAGTATATTGGAGGTTTAGCAACGATCTGGTTCACCAATCAGAAGGAGCGCAGGCTCTGACTTTTGACAGAGAATAGGGAATATGCATTAAAAATAGTTTCATGTATTTACTAATTTATCGTAAAATAGATAAAAATCTACTACGAACAGTGAAAACTAAATCAAAATTGATTGAAAATGGGCGAGATATAGTCGTTGAAAGTAAATATAACCGTCTCTCTCGCGCGAAACAGATTTTTCTATGGAGTTTGTATGGCGCTCACGGTACGTGACGTCATCCGCCACGTCGGATCTCTCTGTCTAAGCAATAACTTTAACGCTTTATAACTCGCTTAATAGAAAGGATAGTTTAAAAATTCTTCAAAATTTATGTATCTGGAAGATCTCAACAAATCCATAAAAAAAAGTCATGCATATTCCCTATTATGGTAAAGTTTGGGAGATACCTTTGCCCAGCAGCAGGATGGCCTTAGCTGATAAAGAAGAAAAAGAAAGTGACGTATAAATCAATCATCAGCCTCTCCAATTATTTGCCACATTTCCCTATCTTGGACTTCTCGCATCCAGCACTTGCCAGCCGTCCTGCGCAAAATGTCACTCCACCCGGGCCTGAGGGCGCCCTACACTACGTTTGCCGAGACGCGGTCTTCACTCTAGAACTCGTTCATCCCAACGGTCAATGGTTCTGCGGCTGATATGTCCAGCCCACTGCCATTTTAGCTTGCTTATCCGAAGTAACGGACATAATGATATTCATAGTCTATTTCTTTTGAATTATTGACCAGTTTGGATTAGTGATAGTGAACGCTGCCTTTGCCACAACGGTCGTGGATTCGATCCCCGATCAGTACAAACTTGTGCGCTTGAACATATTTGTTTGTATTGGTGTGGGTGTGTTATTTACAAAAAAATATCAAAGTATGTTTATCAGTTGTCTAGTACCCATAGTACAAGCTTTAGCTTAGTTTAGGACTAGATGGCGCTGTGAGCCAGCGTGGCGTGTCTTGGATTATTTATTTATGATCATTTAACGCCGTAACCATTAACCTATTCATCAAATAATAATAATTTGATATCAAAGTCAAATGCATCACCTACTTTTGATCTCAGATCACTTTCATAAACAAAATTTCGGCAAAAGCGTCAATGTCTGGCCAGGGTAGTCCTGTTTATGTATGCAAAGAAAATTAAAGCTAGTGCATAATCCGATGTGCTTACCGATAAAAGATCCGACTCAGGACCAAGTAATCAATAAAGTCGTTATTTACATACACTTTAAAGAAAACAATTACTAAACGTCAAGACGTGTGATTTGTACTTTTTGACCGTCAAAGCACGGAAGTGTTGAGGTATAATACAATGTTAATTATTTGTTCATTCTAATTGTCTCTCTGTATGTCTGTCAAACTTATAAGCCAAATTAAATTAAGCTTGGTACACAGATAGTAATAAGCTGATAGGCTGACAGATGCCACTTTTTAATGTCAAAAAAGGGTTATTATCCACGTTTACGATCGAGCACAGCAATTGAAAAAGAAACATTTTTTCCACAAAACTACCGAGCGTTATGAAGCTATTACCCGCACATTACGCTTTAAAGGAAAATAACATTTCAGTAACAAAGTTGTTCCTAGTACACATGTGTCTACGATTTCCGCTGAACCGTTTGAACATTTGGGAATTAAGCCAAGTGCAAAACTGATGAAACTGGGATCTAAACTCTTACAAGCGAGTTGGTTGTCGCAAATTATGCCGTACAAGTTTAGAATGGGCCGGCAGAATGGTTGCGTAATGACTGTTTCTGTTGCTTCGCCCTTGTTCTTTTGATGTATTACGCTGGGAGTTAGTTTGAGAGAGCTTCACTAAGTTAACGTAAAGTAGCTAGTATAAAATAAATAAATTTAAATATTATAATTTAAAAAAAGGATCAAGAAAGGATCAGGTCATAAAGATGAGAAATGTTCGGAATTTAAACCACAAGTAGTGGGTTAAATTTTCATTCATTCATTTCATTCTAATTCATTTCTCATCGATGCAACGTTTAAATTATACTTATTACGAGTAAAATAATAACCCAAGACATGCCACGCTGGGCCACACAGCGCCATATAGCCCCAAACTAAGCCGAAGCTTGTACTATGGGTACTAGACAACTGATAAACTTACCTAGATACATTTTTTATGTAAATAAATACATATTATACATAGAAAACACCCAGACCAATAGAAACAGACATGTTCATGCACACAAATGTTTGTAATGTGTGGGGATCGAACCCACGACCCTTGGCTCAAAAGGCAGAGGTCACTACCAATTAAGCCACCGAGCCAGTCAATTTATCTTTCAGTCGATTGCTCACCTCACTCATAACTCTCTTACTGTTTAATTTATTCTCTACCTTAAGGTTGTGTGGAAGAGATCGCTTAAAGCGATAATTGTACATTTTAAGCCTATATCTATTTCTGCAAATAGATTCACAAGTATGTAATACTTTTTTCTGGCAGTACTTCGATGTGAGTGTTGTCGGTCTAGTGATAACAAGTGCTGCAATTACAATATTATACAATTAGATATCACTTACTTTTGGAGTCGATGCCAGCCTCTAGGTAACGTAGACTGTTGTGTTGTATGACGCGCGCGGCCGGAAAATCCACACGGAACAATACATTTATTTGTTTGGCTGGCATATACTTTTTAAAGAGCCAGTTACATTATTCGGACAAGATGGCCGGCACAAACCAGTGGCAGCAATAAACCTGCCGATACTGCTATCTGACAGATCGCGATACCGCCGACTAATTACAACTCAGGTAACTGAGCCGTAGTTACGCGATGGAGAGATAGTGGCAACTTGTTAGCAACATTGTTCGCGATTGACTACTGTAGTTCGATCGTATCTAACTGTTGTTGAGTTTGCTAGTGGTCTAGTGTTTATTGATGTTGGATAGTGTGCTCGTTAGGAACTTTGAACTTCCCCGAAGGCTTCCCATGCGGTGAAGGAAAAGAACACAAAGCACCGAAAATGTTCTCGCGAATAGCGTGAGAGTTGAATTGTTGAGATTTTTGCGTCTCGGCCGGTAGCAGCGTTTACATCAAATATAGACAATGGTCTTTTTAAAGGTAATCAAATTCCCTCTGATCTGGGATAAGACGTTCAGCAAAACACACAAGCCGGATAGACATTAGAAAATCTCATATCCTTTTACTGAACAGTGTATATTGCCACTGCTGAATTCATACCTCTGCAGTTGTTCGCCAATTGGCCACCTGGAGGCTTTACCCATAATAATCATTACCTCTGCACCAAATTATTTTTTCATTTTGTTGACCAGTATAATCACCGCGTTGGACAGGCTGGTTGGCGATCGCAGGGCATAGCTCCTCGCTCTGGTGAAGCTGCTGTCTGTCACCTGCCTGTGCTATTTAGCTACGCCTTCAGTTGTGATGGTTATACCGCCACCAGTCAGTTTCGAGAGCGGGTGAGAGTGGCTTGGAGAGAAGAGATCATAGGCCGCTCGCTTATATCCCTTATTGATTGATTGATATATTCTTTATTGCACACCAAACAATTTACATAGAACTAGGTACAGTAGACGTTTTGTTGTACAATATAGGCGTAATATAAGAGAAGCATCGATAATACATACTCCTTAATAAGTATCTCAATAAACGCTTCCCATTATTTCTTTCAGCACCATAATGGCCTGACTATCTGTCTATATCTCCCAGCCGAGAACTCAATAGAGTTAATACGTAAGGTAATGCGAGCCGAAAGTGAATTCCCTGGCCGGCGGTCCGCTACAGCAGGGTCGGAATCGGCCTCATTATCCCGCCGGCGACTATCGATTGACTTGCGCGAGCAGATCGGCGACTAGTCGATGCGATTAGTCGCTGCGACTTTTTAACAAAGGTGCGCTGATTTCATTTCATCGTCATTATCAGCTCTGCAACTGTTTGCTACTTTGCTCGATGTTGAACTTCTCGCATCCATCACTTGCTAGCCATCTTGCGCAAACCGTCAGCCTACTTGACTTGAGGGCGTCCTACACTACGATTGCCGGGAATGGATATCCACTTTAGAACTCGTTTTATATACCCCAATGGTTGTCGGTTCTGTGCCTGATATGGCAAGCCTATTGCCACATCAACTTACTAATCCGACAACATTTCATATTAGTATAATATAGACACGGTATTTTATTAATATCCGATCATAAATGATTCCTAAAGTCCAAAATCATGTGTGCAAAATATCCTTGAAATAATAGCAGGAGCTGTAATGTACAATTAAAGGGATCTGTTTGTGGTTTAAGAGGCAGATCAAATGAACATTGGGTCGGTAACACTAAAATACGGACAGGCTCGGTAGCTCATTTGGTAGTGACCTCTGCCCTCTGAGCCAAGGGTCGTGGGTTCGATTCCCGCACAGTACAAACATTTGTGTTCATGAACATGTCTGTTTGTTTTCTATGTATAATTGGCCTGAGTGTTTTCTATGTATAATATGTATTTATTTACAAAAAAAATGTAGTAAGTTTATCAGTTGTCTAGTACCCATAGTAGGTACAAGCTTCGGCTTAGTTCGGGGCTAGGTGGCGCTGTGTGGCCCAGCGTGGCATGTCTTGGGTTATTTATTTATTTATAAAAAAAAATACAATGTAAGTATTTTGACCCTGGAAATAACCCTATTATTACGTCACACGTCAAAAGTCGCTCGTCTAACTACTCAAGCACGGCCCTCGCGGAAAGACTCAAGTTCAAATGCTACTTTTTACAACTCCTGGTCAACTGTCGCTTTTGTTTTGGCAACAAAAGGGAGAGACGCCGAAACAAAAGGCTATACGTTAGCCGCCATTTGTGTTACACCTGAGATTTTGCATGAAACCGTTTTTTTGTTAGTCTGCAGTTGCGGATTAATCGTGGCTGAGATGAGATTCGTGCTTTTAAACTGAGAGGATGGATAATGTGTTTTTGTATGTAACGATTTAGTGGACATGCTCAGTATAGTTAGTATCACAGGAATGTATCAAGGATAGAACGGCCTTGTCTAAATAAATAAATAAATTATAAAATTACCCAAGACATGCCACGCTGGGCCACACAGCTCCATCTAGCCCCAAACTAAGCCGAAGCTTGCACTATGGGTACTAGACAACTGATAAACTTACTTAGATACACTTTTTTAGACCAATACAACAGACATGTTCATGCACACAAATGTTTGTATTGTTTGGGGATGGAATCCACGACTCTTGGCTCAGAAGGCAGAGGTCACTACCAATTGAGCCACCGAGCCAGTCAAATTGTATGCGTTAAAATGTGACTCAATATTGGACTATTGTAAATAGTTAGTTAGGCGGGCCGATTTCTGGAACTCGACGTCTGAGCTCCTATTTTGCGTGAGATGGGCTATACAATACTATCTAAAGCTCTCGAACGATTCACTAGACTTAGCTTAGTTCTCACGCTATGTTTTCTTGAAATTAAGACATGATTGATGTTTCATATATTTCTTTGACCAATGTCTTACATAGGTACGTCTTTAAGACCGAATTTAATTTGTTAACTTATCAATGATTGAACGCATGCTGCATAGAGACTATTATTACAATACATACTTTATGTTAACAATGTATGGTGAAGTTCTTATTATATCACCAAACACGTAATTTCGACTTTTTTTTTAGAAACATAAGCGAAGCCAGTTTAAACTAAACCAAATTTTGGCTTACTCTTATATTAAAACTTGTCCGAAACAGGAATCAAAGTCCAAACCTAGCGCTACACGAATAGAACTTCCAAGTCTACACTTAATTTGTGGTCAAGACAATTTGGAATATAACTTGACTGAGAGTTAGTGGCCTGATTGTCGGGACCACCATCCGAGTGCTTGTTAGTTATTCGATACATAGCGGGAATTTATCGATAGTCACGATTTCATTCGGTCGAGAGCGTGAAGTGTCAATTAGCGTGAATCTCGCGTGATAGTTTGCGAGTTACGTGAGGTCGGTGCGTTTTTATATAAAGTTTGAATCTATTTGAAAAAACTTGACACTTTATATTTGTTCGGATTGGCATTTTCGGTGACTAATTGAGACAGATGTTGTTTTATTTATCTTTTTTAACAGATGGATAGTACAGCGGCTAAGTCTTGGTTGTCTTCACTAGCTACACAAATATTATAAAGGGAAAGGATTTGTATTTTGTGTGTTAATATACTCAAAAAATAGTGTGCTGATTTTAAAAATTCTTGGATGTCTACATTCACCCTGAGTAACTTTATTGCTATAAAATATTAGGGATTGCTTAAACGCCAAAAATATAACCCAATGAAATGTTTATCTCAAATACCGGAAGCAAAGCATCAGATTTAGTCTTATATACAAAAGAGTAATGAGATACTGTAGTGTATCAACATAACTATTTTCATCATGACAACATGACGCTTAGTAAAGTATGGGCACTTCATATTAAATTTCACACAATCGTCAGTTATTTATAACCCATCAGCACTGAATACAGCATTCGAATTACCTTAGATAATGGATGGAAACTAACGCCACATGCCGGTAGCAATCAACAGCTCTAATTATTATGGAATTTGAATTTCGCCCGCAATGCCACGGTGATTGTAAGCGTTAATTCCATTGATAGATGATTCGACTTCAAGGACGCAGTTCGATTATATTACGTTATTGCTTAATGTATATAATCGAACTGTTTCTAAATGGAATTCATGTATTGTTTTAAGCTTTCACGCATCACTAATATATTTATTAACTATATTGACACCTTCTACCTCATTTCTGAGACTAGGGTATTTCAGCACTGCTGCAAGAGCCGTGATTTTGGAAGAAAAGTTTATCCGTAAAATTATGTATAGTAAGGATTTCATGTAAATCAAGCTGAATATATTTGAAATGTAAATTCTTGGTATTGTCTGACTAAATAAATTCTGGCTTTTAAATAAAAGCGTTTTAGTGCACATCACTAATTTCTTTGGTGAATTTCTTTTTTATACAGTACAAAATTATACCCCAATCTTTTCCTAATTTATTTGTGAGAATGAAAAGAATTGTTGTGTCTTTGTGAGTATGTCTCGCCTACAAAATTAATTAGCGGAATTGAATCACTGGGTGAATTATACGCTAGTAATTTAATAACCCAAACAAGCGTGCATAATACATTAGCATCCATCACGTGATTGTCTCCGATGCATGAGTAACGTGGTCACAAATTAGATTCCTGCGGTTCCCGCGCTAATACGGAAAATCCATCGAGTATGTACGCGGCAATCTGTCGGGAACATGCGGCTGTCACGCGGCTCGTCGACGCCCGTCACGCGAGCCGACGAGCGTTCGTCACGTCGGCGTTGTCCTCTGGCTGTTGTCACGTCGTGCCCTTATAGTGCTAGTTGGGTTGAGGAAATATTAGCGTTTTCAATGTTTGCCTTTGTGGTTTCTGCTAAGTTTTTAATTTTTTTTTAATTCATGATTCAAGTTTAGCGAGAAATTTAGTATCTTTATGAAGATTTAAAATTACAAACAATTTTTTTTTATTTGTGAACAAATGTTTTTTTCTAGTATTTATGTAGCAGATTACTTATATCATGTTAACTGGAAATATTTATATAAGAGCATGAATTCTATCTGTACTTTTAGGCATGACAATTACCTAAAAACAGATATGATTTCAAATTCATCCCAACAAAATCATACCTGCATTTTATTGAAACGCTAAATCCACATTCTAAAAACAAGTGAAAGTAATCCTACAAACAGAACACACAAAACGAAAATTGCTACAAATGTCAAAGTTTACACAAAACAAAAACATATTCGCTCGGTTTATTTTTTGTGCTTTGAAATCGGGACAAAAACGTGGCTTGGACAAGACACTGTGACATATCCGTGGCAATTCTAGTTTCCCTATTGTCACAATACGTTTCTGTGTCACAGCTTATGCTCTTGCAGTCGCTCCACTCCAAACAAATTGTTGTTATTTTTCACCTAAAACGTTTGCTTTAATATTTTTATTTTAACAAACGTTACCTCGCCTTAAGTTTTCTCTGGCGTCTGAAAATTTAAACCTTTATCTCAATTTAAGCCTATTAGTCACCTCGTAGTTCAGCAAATAGAACATTTATCGCAACTTTGCTTCACATCTGGTTTGGATTTTACATAATTTTACTGTTGTATGACATTACTTAGGATCCAGGTCTGAAGACTATCATCTCATATCACCATCGTTCATTCGTTAGCATTAAAGCGTTAAATCCAAATCCTATCCATATTGATAACTGCCCTCTTTAAAATCTTATAACGGCCTTTGTGATTGACACACATCGCCGACTGGTGGCGGTATAACCATCATAATTGGAGGCGTAGCTAAATGCCACAGACCGATGACGGGCAGCAGCGTTTGCAGCAAAAGTTACGCTCTGCGATCGCCAACCCGCCTGCCCAGCGTGGCGATTATGGGTATATCCAGATGTTTGCCCTAAGTGGCGAACAACTGGAGAGGCCTATGTCCATCAGTGGACTGCTATAGGCTGATAATGATGAACACATAAAGTGAGATATACAAACCAATCCAAATTGATGACTAACCTCTTGTATATAAAATGTCGTGATCGACACACGTAAAGTGAGATACAAAAGCTGTCCAACACAGAACAGTCTTCTTTAATGAGTCGGTCAAAGCGCTAACAGCACGCATGCTAAATGCCGCGGCTCGCGTTCTCGTTTGCGCTGTGTCTCGACGTCACAACCAGTGCCCGTGTCATTTGTCACCGCTATTTATTTGCAACATCATAGTAACTGGGAATAAATTATTCCGGCGCGGATTGAGCTATTGTGAACACACAATTTAGATAGAATGCGGTCGGCTAGTGTGTGTTTGCAGTGAATGTCACTGTTTGAATTAATTTAATTGGGAGACTTCGCGATTTGCGGTTTTGACGCTGCGGATGATAGAAAAGTGTGTATAAAATAAACTGCGATGTTTGCAACTCTGGTGTGTTTTTGTTGTTATTTAGTTTAGTTTTTTGGAAACTTTTCCATCCAGAACTGTTCGTTTCCAACGTTCGTTCTTTCCGCGTACCTGTAAGCTCTGGAATGAGCTCCCAGCCGCGGTGTTTCCTGATCGCTACGACTTGTCCTTCTTCAAACGTGGTCTAAAAAGAACTCTTTCCTCACGGTAGGCAGCGGCTAAGCTGTGCCCCTGGCATTGCAAGTCTATGAGCGGCGGTAACCGTTTAACATCAGATGGGCCGCTAGCTCGTCTGCCACCCATAGCAATAAAAAAAAAAGTTAAAAACCATTCTTTACTCCTATTGTAATAAACGTAGTAAATAGCTATAAGGTGAACGAAATAAAAGAGATTTTAGTGTAATAAGCTTTGCTTGGGAGCATGATGCGGGACATGATGCTTCGTAACTTATTTGTACCTATAGCTTGTACCGAACAGAATATTTTTTAAATATTAAATAATAAGATATAAAAAAAATAAGAAAATAGTTAAGGAACGTACAAGACGTGTCTTGTACTTTTTTTAAAAAGTTTTTTTAAAAACTTTTTTAAAAAGACTAGTTGCAGTTGCCCCACTGTGCTTCACCGCGACGCGACGTCGCGTCGTCTCTGCCCCGCCGCCCGTCTTGACCGTCCACCGCGTCATTTGTCAACGCTATTGATTCCTAGTTACAATGACATTACATTTGGTTCAGTATCCGGCTTTATCGTGTTCCGGAAAAATGCTTAATAATATAGACATTGATCCGTTTATTAGTTTGCAAAATAACGCCAACCCATCATAGGCTCTAACATTGCTTAAAATCAGGGAGAAAAAAAATCATTTTTACGTCGGGTGTTAAAAGACAAGTTGCAGTTGCCCCACTGCGCTTCGCCGCGTCGTCGCTGCCCCGTCACAAAAGTCCTCCGCGTCATTTGTCAACGCTATTGATTTCTAGTTACGATGACGCTACATTTGGTTGAGTATCCGGCTTTATCGTGTTCCGGACAAATGCTTTCTGTGTGTCTTCGCTTTTTTATTAGAAACGCGTTGTTTTTGCCCTTCGATCGGACTGAGATTTGTGGAGATGACAGCGGTCTCGTATAGGGGGTGTGAATATTGATTGTACTTGACATGGTTATCAAATATGACTTCAGTTCAAAATCAAACTACACAATAAGATATTCTTCATTTACACATCAAACAGTGATTACAACTTGGCACAGAGATACATTAACGTACAGTTAGGTGGAGTTATCACAGACTACCTTTTGGTAGGTACTTATATTTAATTTTAGTACTGATTCAACATAAAAGTACTTATACTAGTAACATATTTCAATCTCTCTCCTCCTTTTTCTTTTTTTATATGCTTTTATTTTGTTATTTTTCTTTCCTTTTTATTGTTCTTTTTTTTTCCTTTTTTTTTTTTTTTATTTTTCTTTTTTTCTTTTTTGCGGTTTTGACGCTGCGGATGATAGAAAAGTGTGTATAAAATAAACTGCGATGTTTGCAACTCTGGTGTGTTTTTGTTGTTATTTAGTTTAGTTTTTTGGAAACTTTTCCATCCAGAACTGTTCGTTTCCAACGTTCGTTCTTTCCGCGTACCTGTAAGCTCTGGAATGAGCTCCCAGCCGCGGTGTTTCCTGATCGCTACGACTTGTCCTTCTTCAAACGTGGTCTAAAAAGAACTCTTTCCTCACGGTAGGCAGCGGCTAAGCTGTGCCCCTGGCATTGCAAGTCTATGAGCGGCGGTAACCGTTTAACATCAGATGGGCCGCTAGCTCGTCTGCCACCCATAGCAATAAAAAAAAAAGTTAAAAACCATTCTTTACTCCTATTGTAATAAACGTAGTAAATAGCTATAAGGTGAACGAAATAAAAGAGATTTTAGTGTAATAAGCTTTGCTTGGGAGCATGATGCGGGACATGATGCTTCGTAACTTATTTGTACCTATAGCTTGTACCGAACAGAATATTTTTTAAATATTAAATAATAAGATATAAAAAAAATAAGAAAATAGTTAAGGAACGTACAAGACGTGTCTTGTACTTTTTTTAAAAAGTTTTTTTAAAAACTTTTTTAAAAAGACTAGTTGCAGTTGCCCCACTGTGCTTCACCGCGACGCGACGTCGCGTCGTCTCTGCCCCGCCGCCCGTCTTGACCGTCCACCGCGTCATTTGTCAACGCTATTGATTCCTAGTTACAATGACATTACATTTGGTTCAGTATCCGGCTTTATCGTGTTCCGGAAAAATGCTTAATAATATAGACATTGATCCGTTTATTAGTTTGCAAAATAACGCCAACCCATCATAGGCTCTAACATTGCTTAAAATCAGGGAGAAAAAAAATCATTTTTACGTCGGGTGTTAAAAGACAAGTTGCAGTTGCCCCACTGCGCTTCGCCGCGTCGTCGCTGCCCCGTCACAAAAGTCCTCCGCGTCATTTGTCAACGCTATTGATTTCTAGTTACGATGACGCTACATTTGGTTGAGTATCCGGCTTTATCGTGTTCCGGACAAATGCTTTCTGTGTGTCTTCGCTTTTTTATTAGAAACGCGTTGTTTTTGCCCTTCGATCGGACTGAGATTTGTGGAGATGACAGCGGTCTCGTATAGGGGGTGTGAATATTGATTGTACTTGACATGGTTATCAAATATGACTTCAGTTCAAAATCAAACTACACAATAAGATATTCTTCATTTACACATCAAACAGTGATTACAACTTGGCACAGAGATACATTAACGTACAGTTAGGTGGAGTTATCAAGACTACCTTTTGGTAGGTACTTATATTTAATTTTAGTACTGATTCAACATAAAAGTACTTATACTAGTAACATATTTCTTTACTTCGATTTCATTACGATGTCTTCGATAATTCAAGCGAAGAACTACAAGATTTCTCTTGATTTTGATTTCAAAAGATTGTACTACTAATGAATAGATCCGCTCAATCAAGCTTCTAGGCTTGAACTACCTCGGAAAATGCAATTCGGAATCCACATTCTACTATGAGTAACACAAAAAGCCCATGCGAGTTACTATTGTATCTACCTAATTTGAAGGGAAACAATAGAAAGAAGTAGATTAACCAAGAAAATATATAGCGAGAGCGTGAATGGATCTGTTGGAAGGGCAAGACCTAGAAGGACATTCCATGACCAAATAGAAAGTGTCCTAAAAAAAGGTAAAATACTAAGTACCCTAAACCGACGAGCATGTATGAAGAGATTGATGAATGTCGACGAAGCAAAAGCTGTGTGCCAGGATCGTAGCAAATGGAAGGACGTGGTCTCTGCCTACCACTCTGGGAGAAAGGCGTGACGGAATATATGTATGTACAATATAAAGAACGTCCATAAAACGCGTTATTATGTGCAAGTTGTATACAGTAGTTGAACAATATTGTGCATCATTTGAATACGCTAGGTTTTTCCGGCGAACTCTCGCCAACAATCCGTCGACTAACGAACGCTTCCTGGAGGTCGCTCATTGTCTCCTAGGTAACTTTGTTGCTGCCCAGCTTTGAGACGAGATAGTGCAGTCAGCAGCGAAATTGGTCGAGGCATTCAGTTTTCAAATGTATATTATATTTTTAAGAGAGGTAGGGTATAGCGAATCTTCGCTAGACCTATAGAATACCGCAGCCAAATGACCTCCGGGTTGTGTTTCTGCCGGTGAGTAGGGTTTCCGGAGCTCAGGGTTAGGGTTGGGCCGGCATGGCGGTGGAAACTGACAGGTAACTGACCAGTAAATTACTTGCCAGTTGTCACAGCGACCTGGGCTTCTCTTTCGCTTTCCATCAGGCGTAAGGAGGCCATTATGTCAAGCTGAGGTTCTCTTGGGAGGGAACCTTTGCCTCTACCTGCATAGTACGAACGGATAAACTATTGTACTCTTTAACCGGCTCTTTGTTTCCTGTGTGAGCGCGTCCCATCGTAGACTACAAATCACAGTCAAACGCAAAATCATATTGAATTTTAAAAAAATCATTTCGATGGTAAAAATCTCTTTATAAATATTGATTAAGGTATCAGCACAAGGTGTTAAGTACAGCCAATAACAAACACAACCAAACGAATATTAAACTAAAAAATTCACGAGGACCCAATACGAATGGGCCATTAGATTCGCTTAATTTGTCGAATAGACAAGAAAAAGGCGAGGCCGAAACTTTCGCTCAAGTTGTACGAGTCAATCTTCGGAGCAGACGCAAGCATTCTTCAATTACATGGCGAGCTGTGCCATTAGCCCACCCATCGGCTTGGCCGCCGGCCAACGTTTTGTCGGTTACAACGCCGCCGTCAATGTCGATAGGCCGGGTCACCTTTACAACAGACATGACGTTTATTAAATGTTAACGCTTGAGATTTGTCGCCGGAATTGTATGTTACGTCGGCATGTTATTGTTTTTTTTTCTGTAAATACATGTTATTCATAGTAAACACCTACATAAATACAAACAGACAGGTTTGTGCACACAAATATCCGAAGACATGCCACGCTGGGCTACACAGCATCATCTAGCCCCAAACTAAGTCGAAGCTTGTACTATGGGTACTAGACAACTGATAAACTTACTTAGATACTTTTTTGTTGTAAATAAATACATAATATTATACTAAGAAAACACCCAGATTAATATAGACAGACATGTTCATGCACATAAATGTTGGTACTGTGCGGGGATCGAACCCACGACCCTTGGCTCAGAAGGCAGAGGTCAGTTCCAAATGAGCCATCCGGCCAGTCATTAGAAATGTTAATGCTTGGTCGGCGAAAGTGTCGGTTACGCTGTCATGCTAAGACTGTTTAAATAGGGTTGTTATTTGGTATCTTAAAAGCACTGTCGATATAAATAGATCGATTGAATTTAGCTGGCTTACTTTCCCTGTATTTAGATGTGATAGTCAAAAAATAAAAATCAGAGCACCATTTCTTCTCGTAGGTGTCGTAAGAGTCGACTTAGAGACTTCTTAAGATGTCACCTTCTCAGCCAAGGCGCTCCCTTAAGGTCTAGACATGAATCGGCTAACGCCGGTCAAAAAAGCTTTAATGTCAATTATATGAGGGTGTTACTAATGCCTAAACATGATGAGACCCTTATAGGACCAGTAGCTGTAAAGTCAAAGCTATTGTTACAGGTCAGCATGGCAGAAGCAACCGATACGTGATTAAATTGGTTACTTGTCCGTTACCACAGCTACATGATCGTCTCATTTACTTACCGTCAAACGATAGAAGAATACAAAGCTATGCCTCTACAAAAATCTACGTGTTTGTGCATCAAAATATTTCCTTGACATTAAGACCAAAAAATCGAGCATTAACTTACCAACTCTCACGTAAAGTCCCCTATAACATAATACTGAAAGGGTCTTCATTGACAACAGCTGACGCGATGACGGTACAAAACAATATGGCCCCTCGTGCCCATAATCAAACATATGTTGTTTCTAAGCTCAAATCTCTTGGCTCGTAATAGTATTTTCATTGCTGGAGCAGAAAGCTCTTCCTTTATAGATACGCTGTTACTAAGATAGTAGTTAGCGCTCAGAAGCTCAACAGAGAGACTTGGAAGTCTTGTAATTAAGCTGCATGGATTAATTTGCTCGCTCATGGCTGCTTATTATGAAATTAATGTTTTAATTTATTAATAAACTGTTCACTTTTGATTCGGTTGGCTATGTGTGGAAGGAATAAGTATGAATGTAGGTACAACTTGACGTATTTAGTACATGTCTGGGTGTGAATTTGTATTAATGTAGAGTACCTTTGTTGTTCTGATACCCATAAAAATGCTCAAGGTTACTTTAGGATTGGGGCAATGTTTTCATAAGCCTAACACAGTCCACTGCTGGACATTAGTGGACATACACTTCTCCAGTTGATGGACACTTTGGGCCTGACCATCTGGGGGTTTTACCCATAGTCGTCACCCTAGGCAGGTGTGTTGGCGATCGCAGGGCGTAACTCCTCACTCTGGTGACACTGGTGTCCTTCATATAGTCCTTTTATATGAATCATTATTATGAATTTTCAGAGGCCTTTTATATTAATCATTATTATGTTATTTTTTTATGTCTGAGGGCTTGGAGGTCACCTGATGGTCAATGATCACTTCAGCCCATAGACTGCGCAACGCCAGGGGAGTCACAGGTGCGTTGCCGGCCCTTGAAAAAATTTATATACATATAGTAATGTGATCCATGTAACGAACCCCCCCTTCTCTACTATTATATTTTATAAGGGAACACTACTATAAACCCTTAATTAATACTCGTTACTTCTCTACATTAATATTCACTACATGTATAGCTATTTAGCTGTAATGAAATAAGTAGAGAAACTGTTATTTTGGCCAGATAAATATCTTTGTGATCGTCTAGTATGATGGTAGGACTCTAATACGTTGTGTATTAATATGTAGTAACTCAAATTCTTTATGAAGGTAGCTGAGTTCAGATTAAGCGCATGTCGAAAGCCTTGTGAAGTTAGTACCTAAGTAATCTAGATCTAAAATACAATACGAGATGTTTATAATTAATAGAGATAGTTTAAAAGGTAAGTGTTATTTGTATTTTTAGTTTATTTTCTATAAAATATATTTAATACTTGTTGCTAACAGAATCCTAAATATAATTTCACCGGAAACAAGGTACATCAAAATCTTAATAACCGAAATCGTTCCTACCTTTAGGATAAGGATTAAGTATAATAGTGTAGGTATAAGGGATGCTTTAAGGCCCCAAACACGCCTAAAAGCGGTGAAACACAACCATATTTATAGTTCCTTCCCGAATAGGAGTAGGATTGTGATTGAGCCTCAAAGGCCAATGTAGGTAGGATATATTGGGATGGAGTTTACCCAGCACCAATTCCAAATAAATTATAAAAGTTAGATAGAATAACATCCAATCTAACAACATGTTGTATGAAGTATATCACGGTCTTGCAGACACGGAATACCATTGTTGTGTTGTGGTACCAGGGTAGCGGTAAAGAGCTGACACATGGTAAGATTTAGCGAAAAAGGTTCATACATAAGTTAGTAACCGATGCAATGAAACAGGCAAGTCATCACTGGTCCTCCCAACGACATACGTTAGTGTATGAAGGTGATCAACAGAGCAGCTCAGCACTGAGACACTACACCAAGAATACTAGTATGATAATTGGTCCCTAATGGCATAATGGTGGTTGCATAAGCAGGGGCACCGCCATAAATTGTATTGTGATTAGGTAGGCCGTATATACGCCACCATGACATAGTTCACGAAACATGAACTGTCAAATTGGATGTAGTTTGCAGTATTGGATAATAGCTGCAATAGTTTGTATGATTTATTTATTACCAATGCAATTAAGCCAGGTAAACTCAGGAGTCAGGTATGTTGTAGGTAGGAAAGACTTTCGTCTAGTAATAAAGTTTGTTTATAGACCAGTTCAAGATAGGAACAGGCTAGCTTGTAGTAAATAGAATGTTACCATTACTGGCAATTAAAATAGGTAAAATGTATTTAAGGGAAGACTTACGTCTTAATTTTACTTCTTAATAGAATTGGTTAAGTTTAAATAGTTTTGTTTTTGTTTACGGTGCAATCGCTTTAGGCAAATATGTATAAACTATTTTAAGATTTTTGTATTGTGTGAAATGAAACAACACCTTTTAAATGTTTATTTATACCTTAAAACCTTGTATTCTAGACTTTAATTTGGTTAAAAGTTAATTTAAATAAATCAATCCAGCGAGGATCATAATAATTTAATAAACACAAGAGGACAATTTCACCAATACCATGTATTATGTTTGTGCCCAAAATACATGATATGAGTTAGGACCACTCGTAAGATTGCTCTAACCAAGTCCCGAAGGAGAGGTCGGAACCTGCTTTACCGTCTAGTCGGCAATACATAGTTAAATAATACAATCTCTGAGATAGTAATATTCAACCGTATTACACACTAGAATTGCTGACCATAAAGCATTTAAGCGGGCATTTCTAAGAAATACCCTCTAAACGCATACACTACCTCGTTTTACCGAGATAGGAGCCAGACAGTTCCACACGAGTTTTCCAAGATGGGAACCCTATAATAAAACGCATCACGTTTAATCACCTACCTGGACTGAAATGACTCCACGTGGTCATATAAATGATTACGAGCAAATTATTAAAATCTAGAGTATTTACCTTTTTGTAAAGTGTACCTATTAAAACCCTAAACTGAGCATGAAAAGTAGTGTGTGTAATGTGAAAATATATACCATAATAATTATAAAATATAAATAATATATTATGCTAATACATAACACTTAGGTATAAGATATAAATAGATAAATTTAGATTTCACTTCAAAAGGCTTTCAGATAATATTATTAAAATTTCTAAATGTTAATTCCTACAATAATTACCACAAAATAACAATTTCTAAACCTACTCCCTATTTCCTAGCAAACCTAATCACAAACTAACTAAATAGTCTGTGGCCCTAATTGGCTTACTTGGGACCTGAAACGGCAGTTTCAGGCCTAGATCCTACGTCGCACTTCACTGACTCTACAATTTAGTTAAAAATTCAAAACAAATAATTATTAAATTAAACTTTTCTCAGAACTGAATCAAAACACTAAGTTAAATCACGCCTCCCTCAATCGGTTCGCTTAGCTAAAAATCGCCCCCCCTTATTAATCTTATAAAATCGCGCCTCGCTCCGTCCCCTTGTTAATTTTATCAAATCGCGCCTCGCTCCGATCCTGAATATTCCTGAACTTTTCCTTTTATAATCATCTCCCCACCCCTACATTTAATGTTTCCATACGTATGGGATGCCTACGGGGCGTGACCAATATTCCTTATTTATAAAAAACTCTCAACCATTCTGCCAAATTGCGCCATCTTACTCATTTCCGTTGCACTATACAGCAAATGAACCTGCCACCTAACGTGAACTTCGCGAACTAACAACTCAGTGAGTGAATCAATAGAAATCCTGAACGTGTTTAGTTAATGTTTTGGCCCCAACTTAGAGGGCGCTGTGATGGGTTTCTTTGTTATTAGAAACAAATTGAATATCATTACATTCGAAAAATAATTTTGTGATAGGGTGGGGTTGGTTCCGTTACAATCGCCCCCTAAATTATTACGAAGTTTACCGTAGTGATAATTTACAAAATTAAAAGGAACCACCTTAATACTAATTCTTAAAATTAAATGAATCTTTCTCATATGATTTAACATTTTTATTTGTTTTCTTTGAAATGTGTTTTCACTAAATTGGTCTCAATCAATTGAATCTCAAATAGATTTTCCTGACAAACTTGACACAACCGGGAACCGAACCCGAACACTCGGACCGTCCTGTCTCATGCATGACTCAACACTCGGACTACCTCGGCGTAAAATAAACAAGCAACATTTGATTTTTACACAGTTTTTTGTGCCCCCACTAATTTCCAGACTACGATAACTACACAATCAATTTTCAATAACAATAACCTCATGCATAAAATTCGCCATGTTAAACACTAAACTACTTTTAAAATAAATTATTTTACAAATTTCCAAATCTTAAACGCAAAATGTGCAAGAACATGTATCTTGTATGAATTGACCTGAACCCTTTTTTATGGCCGTACGTATTGTTTTTGCAACCATGACTTGTTAACAGATGTTGTCTATTGTACTGAGCAACTACCTGAGTTCAAATCCCTGTTTGTTTTGTAAAAGAAATGGCTTAAGCTTTATGCATTTAACTAATTAGTTGTACAAATTTAAACTTTATAGAGTTGAAATTTTATTATCTTTGTAGATATTAAAATTAATGAAACTAAATAGCCCTTTATGTTAAAATTAATACAAATTTTATAATCCCTAAATGAATCTCTTAATAACATCATAAATCCTTCTCTTTTTATCACCATCAACATCAGCCCGCATCAGTCCACTGCTGGACATAATTAATAGCAATAAACCACATTAATTCCCACTACAATTTTAAGTTTAATGTAAAAATAAATTCGCCCCCTTTCATCTAGTTAAGAAAACTGTAACCTATTTATTAGTATCATTACCTAGATAACCTTTTATAATCATCTTAATTTAGTTATTATATCATGAAATATGAAAATCCAATTGTAGTTTAAATAAACAAATCTCTGTATGTACTATGTACGTACCCTAATCAATAGATATCATAAAGCATAATACAACTTTATCCCTAAACGTAACACACCCGAGAACCGCCCCCGGAATCTTGCATCTTCCGCGACTCAGGCTAGTCCACACGCAACATGCCATCGCGGACAAAGTTAGTTCATTAACATGCGATAATTTTATATCAATTCGTTTTGTTAGATAGTAGGTATGCCATATTATTGAATAACTTGAATATAAGTGAAATTATTACTAAAATACATATTGAGTATTTGTTAGATATTTCAAGAGGTAACTTAATTTGAAACACACGAAGTTGCAAATCATAATAGTATTAAGTTTAGTTTTGGTTCTTTTAATTCTTAACAATTTAATACATTTCAACTAAATTCAATTCATTAATATGAATTACCGATGATTAACGTGATTCTAAACGTATTTTATTTTTTATTTTTACATGTTAATTTGTTTACTTTTGTAACAAAAAAATCAGGTACCCGCTTAAAATGTCCGAAAGCTCGACGTGACAAAAAATCAGTCATAATAAATTTTGCTCTAATTCACGAGTGGGCATGTCATTTGACACGACGCAATAAATTTCAACTCTTGAGTTGTTTCTAACAAGTTCCCATTATCGAGTTCTCACAAGTGCATTTCAAGCGAACTCTTGACGTGATTGTTTTTATCCATAACAACTATACTGAAAAGAAACAATCACTTAAACCTCTTAAACTATTCCTTATAAAATTCCACTTTTGAGCTTCGTTCTCAGGCTCATAACTTTTAAAATCATTGACATATTGATATTTCTGAGAGTCACAGAAATATTTTAACAACTTCAGATAAGGAAGTTTGTTTACACTTTTAATTTAGAATTAGGGTTCCCATAACACAAGAGAAATGTAAAACCCTATAATGTACATTACAAAGTATTACCGTATAGACCGCGTAAAGATTAAAACCAATCCTACCTATTGTATTTTTATACACGTTTACATCAAAATTTAATTCTAGACTAACTAGATGAATCCTAGGTAACCTAACTTCTGTCTACCCTAACTTATAAAAAAAAATACTAGTACCTACCTACAATAATCTAAATAAACCTAGCTAATCCTATCTTCCTATCGCCCTAGCCCTAGCCATACCTACTCTGAAATATATATACATAAATAGATAAAGAGGGATATCTGATACCATGAGACCTAAGATATCAGACGGAATTTGGGAAAGGAAGGTAAGGATAGTGCACGTGGTGCAATGTGCACTGGATTTGAGATTTTCTCACTGCCGATCACACAGGCTCATGTGACCGTGGTTAGGCGAAAGGTGTCTTGGCCGCAGTGAGAGGAATACTGAAATGGCACACAGAAAAAAAATACAACACACAATAAAATAAAACAGTAAAACAAAACACTAAATCGACATCTAAGTTGTAGCTAAATGTATAATTATGAATCAAAATTAAGATAAAACTTTAAATAAGATAGGTATGAATTAAAAGTTTGATTTAATTATCCAATATGTGAATTAATAAAGTAACTAAGAAACAACTTCTCGCCCCCTATTGCTTTCCAATCTTTCCCATCCCATCCTTATCAAGCTTTTCATAAAATTTATATTAAAACTGAACATTTCTATAAATTAACTTCACGCCCCCAGATCGCTTAATCATCACCCAGTCTTTGTAAAACCTCATAATCCTGGTCACGGCACCATTTGTAACGAACCCCCCCTTCTCTACTATTATATTTTATAAGGGAACACTACTATAAACCCTTAATTAATACTCGTTACTTCTCTACATTAATATTCACTACATGTATAGCTATTTAGCTGTAATGAAATAAGTAGAGAAACTGTTATTTTGGCCAGATAAATATCTTTGTGATCGTCTAGTATGATGGTAGGACTCTAATACGTTGTGTATTAATATGTAGTAACTCAAATTCTTTATGAAGGTAGCTGAGTTCAGATTAAGCGCATGTCGAAAGCCTTGTGAAGTTAGTACCTAAGTAATCTAGATCTAAAATACAATACGAGATGTTTATAATTAATAGAGATAGTTTAAAAGGTAAGTGTTATTTGTATTTTTAGTTTATTTTCTATAAAATATATTTAATACTTGTTGCTAACAGAATCCTAAATATAATTTCACCGGAAACAAGGTACATCAAAATCTTAATAACCGAAATCGTTCCTACCTTTAGGATAAGGATTAAGTATAATAGTGTAGGTATAAGGGATGCTTTAAGGCCCCAAACACGCCTAAAAGCGGTGAAACACAACCATATTTATAGTTCCTTCCCGAATAGGAGTAGGATTGTGATTGAGCCTCAAAGGCCAATGTAGGTAGGATATATTGGGATGGAGTTTACCCAGCACCAATTCCAAATAAATTATAAAAGTTAGATAGAATAACATCCAATCTAACAACATGTTGTATGAAGTATATCACGGTCTTGCAGACACGGAATACCATTGTTGTGTTGTGGTACCAGGGTAGCGGTAAAGAGCTGACACATGGTAAGATTTAGCGAAAAAGGTTCATACATAAGTTAGTAACCGATGCAATGAAACAGGCAAGTCATCACTGGTCCTCCCAACGACATACGTTAGTGTATGAAGGTGATCAACAGAGCAGCTCAGCACTGAGACACTACACCAAGAATACTAGTATGATAATTGGTCCCTAATGGCATAATGGTGGTTGCATAAGCAGGGGCACCGCCATAAATTGTATTGTGATTAGGTAGGCCGTATATACGCCACCATGACATAGTTCACGAAACATGAACTGTCAAATTGGATGTAGTTTGCAGTATTGGATAATAGCTGCAATAGTTTGTATGATTTATTTATTACCAATGCAATTAAGCCAGGTAAACTCAGGAGTCAGGTATGTTGTAGGTAGGAAAGACTTTCGTCTAGTAATAAAGTTTGTTTATAGACCAGTTCAAGATAGGAACAGGCTAGCTTGTAGTAAATAGAATGTTACCATTACTGGCAATTAAAATAGGTAAAATGTATTTAAGGGAAGACTTACGTCTTAATTTTACTTCTTAATAGAATTGGTTAAGTTTAAATAGTTTTGTTTTTGTTTACGGTGCAATCGCTTTAGGCAAATATGTATAAACTATTTTAAGATTTTTGTATTGTGTGAAATGAAACAACACCTTTTAAATGTTTATTTATACCTTAAAACCTTGTATTCTAGACTTTAATTTGGTTAAAAGTTAATTTAAATAAATCAATCCAGCGAGGATCATAATAATTTAATAAACACAAGAGGACAATTTCACCAATACCATGTATTATGTTTGTGCCCAAAATACATGATATGAGTTAGGACCACTCGTAAGATTGCTCTAACCAAGTCCCGAAGGAGAGGTCGGAACCTGCTTTACCGTCTAGTCGGCAATACATAGTTAAATAATACAATCTCTGAGATAGTAATATTCAACCGTATTACACACTAGAATTGCTGACCATAAAGCATTTAAGCGGGCATTTCTAAGAAATACCCTCTAAACGCATACACTACCTCGTTTTACCGAGATAGGAGCCAGACAGTTCCACACGAGTTTTCCAAGATGGGAACCCTATAATAAAACGCATCACGTTTAATCACCTACCTGGACTGAAATGACTCCACGTGGTCATATAAATGATTACGAGCAAATTATTAAAATCTAGAGTATTTACCTTTTTGTAAAGTGTACCTATTAAAACCCTAAACTGAGCATGAAAAGTAGTGTGTGTAATGTGAAAATATATACCATAATAATTATAAAATATAAATAATATATTATGCTAATACATAACACTTAGGTATAAGATATAAATAGATAAATTTAGATTTCACTTCAAAAGGCTTTCAGATAATATTATTAAAATTTCTAAATGTTAATTCCTACAATAATTACCACAAAATAACAATTTCTAAACCTACTCCCTATTTCCTAGCAAACCTAATCACAAACTAACTAAATAGTCTGTGGCCCTAATTGGCTTACTTGGGACCTGAAACGGCAGTTTCAGGCCTAGATCCTACGTTGCACTTCACTGACTCTACAATTTAGTTAAAAATTCAAAACAAATAATTATTAAATTAAACTTTTCTCAGAACTGAATCAAAACACTAAGTTAAATCACGCCTCCCTCAATCGGTTCGCTTAGCTAAAAATCGCCCCCCCTTATTAATCTTATAAAATCGCGCCTCGCTCCGTCCCCTTGTTAATTTTATCAAATCGCGCCTCGCTCCGATCCTGAATATTCCTGAACTTTTCCTTTTATAATCATCTCCCCACCCCTACATTTAATGTTTCCATACGTATGGGATGCCTACGGGGCGTGACCAATATTCCTTATTTATAAAAAACTCTCAACCATTCTGCCAAATTGCGCCATCTTACTCATTTCCGTTGCACTATACAGCAAATGAACCTGCCACCTAACGTGAACTTCGCGAACTAACAACTCAGTGAGTGAATCAATAGAAATCCTGAACGTGTTTAGTTAATGTTTTGGCCCCAACTTAGAGGGCGCTGTGATGGGTTTCTTTGTTATTAGAAACAAATTGAATATCATTACATTCGAAAAATAATTTTGTGATAGGGTGGGGTTGGTTCCGTTACATCCACCAGAGAGAATTCAATGCAATCACGAAGAAATTGTTTGCAAAACTAGAATTAATTTAGGTACGAGTAAAATATTCTACCAAAAGCAATATATCAGTATGATAAACAATGATTTGTAAGCACGATGAGTGATTTGGCACTGTACCTTACATGGGAATGGAATAATTATATGATGGAATGCAAACGTAGCTGTGATGGATATTGATGAATTGATCAAGCATAATGTAATTAGCTTACATAATGCCCTCGCATAATGCGTGCGTTAATGTCTGGAAGATTACATTGTAAATATTGATGCATTAATTTAGTGGGTACTTTGACTATTCAAGAAAAAAATAGAGGATGACTTAGAGTGAAATGTAAAATACGTATGTGAATTTGAAGGGTGGTGTATTTTTCTAATTGTATTCATCATCATAGCTAGTTAGAACGGCCTTTTCGAATCGTCGTCTTGCGCTTATACAGTGACTACGAGTATAATGTGACAGGCTCGATGGCTCATTTGGTAGTGACCTCTGCCTTCTGAGCCAAGGGTCGTGGGTGCGATTCCCGCACAGTACAAACACTTGTGTTCATGAACATGTCTGTTTGTATTGGTCTGGGTGTTTTCCATGTACATATAATATGTATTTATTTACAAAAAATATTTAAGTAAGTTTTTCAGTTGTCCAGTACCCATAGTTTGGGGCTAGATGACGATGTGTGGGCCAGCGTGGCATGTCTTAGCCATCATCATAGCTAGTTAGAACGGATCTTCTTCCCAAATTTTAAGCGTCCTCTTGAGTCTATACTGGAAGATAATTTGAGACGCACGCATCAATTCAATACCTCACTATACGTGCACGTACGAAAGTTGACGTGACGCCGTTCCCGCATGTCACGCACGCCGCCGAATCATCGCGCGCGGGTCTGTCACGTCCGCCGCCGTCCTCAGGGCGTCACGCTCGTCGCCGAGCTGTCACGTCGTCATCGATTTCGCATTAGACAACCGCTTCATCAGTGCGGGATCAGCCTTTTTGTTTTGGGACCGCTCTGTTGGGCCCGCGATGGAACTAATGACGATTAACGAATTTTCGTCGATCATTTAGAAAGGATTGAAAGTTAGATGGGTTTACTGAATTCTAAACGTCTGATTGAATATTCGTGTTAAATAGAGTTGGTAAAACATGTATTTGTGAATGAGCGAATATTAACTAACGTTTTGATTGCGGCAAATAAGATGAAAACGTTTTTATCTGAATATAAATTTTCAAGCTTTTACACCATTATTTTGTTGACTTGACTTCTAAAAAACCAACAAAGTTTAAAACTCGATGCCTTTTAGCTTACCCTTCGCAATTTAAGACTTCGTATTACATAGATATATATTAGTCGTACTGTTTATAAATATAGGATTCAGTTATAAAGACGCTGCTAAATCCCATTAATCAATTTCAGTTACTTAAGGTAGGTACTCATTGTTATTCAACAATTTTCAAATCTATATCATTGTAACTAATTTTCTTTTGAAGCTTTCAGCTGCGAATTTTCCGAATAGATACGACTTCGAGACCTTCAAAAAGCCTACACATATCCCATAGGCCGGCAACGCTTCTGTGTCTCCCCTGGCATTACAGTGTATAAGGGCTGAAGTGATCACATACCACTAGGTGACCTTCAGGCCCGTTTGCCGCCTCTATCATAAAAATACCCACAGACATTTTGAACTCGCGATACGATTTTATCGACTGCACTCCGCGGCACATCCGAGCCATTACCGTACGCGCTTACAACGCTAACACGTGTCCCGGCGAACTGCCGACTAGTTGCGAATGACAGCCGTGATCGATATTCATCGGTGTTGCGTGCGAAAACATCGATAGTGGGCCCTCTAACACGCCGAAACTGAGGACGTGAATATTGAAAATCGATGTTGTAGCTAAAACGTCTCTGGAGTAGTGCTGTTACATCCTCGTCAATGGTTGCGTGAAGAATGGCGTGATTCGTTTATTTTAACATGAATTCAGCGACGGTGACTGTTGTTACCCTCGCATAATATAAATGCCACGGTAATTCAATAGATTTCCTATTGTCTTGATATAAATCTCGGTATCCTCTCGGAAGAATGCTGCTTTCCGAACCGGTGGTAACTTTGACGATTTGTTAGTGTTTTTTTTTAAACCTATACAAATAAAGATTTTGACTTTGGCTTTGATAGAATAAAAAAAAAACGATTAGCAAATAATTTGTAACTTTAGATGTTTTAATCCAAAATTATCGTTTTTTTAACATTCAAACTTCTGTGTTAGTAAATCATCTCATCTCTTATTGGCAACGACATTAGCAGATAATTAATTCACGCGTCTGATTGGAATTGTCCTCAGCTGTGAGCAGTCGTGATGTGCGGTCGGTAATTCAAGTTAATAAGTAACAAGACTGGTCTCTGGATTAAGCTAAAGTAATAGTGTGATCAAGTATGAGTTGACGAGACTTCAACATGATGCTGTTGTTACTTATATAAACAAATAAAATTAAGCGCCACCACAGTACCAACTGACAACGTTTAGAGTAAACCACTTTTCAGCAAACCTTAAGGTCAGGTGGAGTGATGATTTGCGTAAGATGGCTGACAAGAGATGGATGCAAGAAGCTTAGGATTGCCCATATTCCAGTTTATACTAGTTGTACGTACACCAATTTGAAAAAAGTCTTATGTTCTTATTAAGTAGATACCTTTTGAACGGATCGAGAACTTACCCAGGCCCTAAGTTTTTGCATGTTCAATCTTCATTGGACTAAATAAGCGTGATTTTAATTACTAACTTTTTTGACTATATTGATTGCTAGCATCAGGTAGGAAGCAGTTATTTAACAATTTTATATTTAAAAAAAAAATTAAAAACGCAACTTTACTACATCCTGAGTAAAACTGTTGTCACTATATAGCACAATTCACTTTTGTTATGCGTCTCTCCCTATGTATAAAATTATATTTAAGGTTTTTTTAATAGATAGAGGGATTCAAAAGTAAGATTTAAGCGTATAATATATGCATATATTATTGTACTCGTGCGAAACCGGGCGCGTCGCTAGTGAAGAATATAATTAAGTCATGACGTCAGTCATAAGGTTCACCACCCGACTCAGACTTTCCACTCGTATTCGCCGGGATGCGAGCACGCGTATGCATCTGAGCCGTTTGTCATATCGCAATAGGCAGTCGCCGTCAACGATGCAGCTCAGCGTCTCAGTGCACACATGTGCATTCAGCTGCACTTACACCAACCTGAAAATGGACGAAAGTCAAATAAATAAATAATTAATAACCCAAGACATGCCACATTTCTCCTATTTAAAAGGCCGGCAGCGACACCAGAACTCGATTTGAGTTGCGGGGGTGTCCATGGCGGTGTCGACTGCTTACCATCAGGCATCACATTTCCTCGTCTGCCGCCTCTTGCATAAAAAAAACAAAACTGGGCCACACATCGCCATCTAGCCACTAACTAAGACGAAGCTTGTACTATGAGGGTAATAAAGAACTGATAAACTTACTTAGATACTTTTTTTGTAAATAAATACATAATATTATACATAGAAAACACCCAGACCAATACAAACAGACATGTCCATTAACACAAATGGAATCGAACCCACGACCCTTGGCTCAGAGGGCAGAGCTCACTACCAAATATGCCATCGAGCCTGTCAAACTGTGTGATAAATGAGAAACTGTGTGATATCTATTTTGCTTTTGATTGGCTCGATGGCTGACACAAATTATTTTAATATTCACTACACGAATGTTTGTTCTGGTTGGGAATCAAACTCATTTATGCTCAGAAGGCTGGGGAGTCTGGGGACACTACCAAATAGACAAAACACATAGATGGATGACTGCTTTTTGGTCCGTTGCTAACGCGACTTGGACCTTTGGCTTTCTATCAGGCAAAAAGAGGCCTGCTACTGTAAAAAAGGTTTTGCTTTAGTTTTTTTTTTATTAATTACGAATCCGTTTGCTCTAAAGGTTAAAGACAGTTACAAAAAGATTGCAATACTTTTTTTTTTAAATCAAATACTGATTTGTTTATTATATTTATCTATATATTTAAAAGAACATGTCCTGACTGAACGAGCAACGCAGAGCCGAAACCGCTGAAGCGAATGCAACAAAATTTTGCATGTAGGTTACATTTATGACGTAGACGCCCGCTAAGAAGGGATTTTACGAAATTCATCCGCTAAAGGGGTAAAATGGGGGTTAAACGCGAGCGAAGCCGCAGGGGCACAGCAAGTCTTGTCTGTAAGTAAACTCATCGTTCAAGCTTCCACAATTTGCCAAACAATAGGCTTCTTAGCAGCAGACATTGATTTAACGATCACGACACGGCCTTACGCGCCGGTGTGACGTATCCCCGTCGGATGCGACGCAGCGTCTACTGCGGCCCAAATTTATGGGCGCCTACCCTGCGGCCGGCGGTTGGGCACGTCTGCCTTGATGTACCGCGCGGTGGATTTATGCGACGTTTATTGGCCGAATTAAAACTGCATTTGGACGTCTTGGTGGATTAAGTGCCGTAGGTGCTGGACAGATGTACTGAACATTTTTGTGTGAAAATGAAAAATTTCTTTATTCACGTTGAGCATACTTCATTTGGTATGTAAGGGAGCGACCCATCATCTTTTCGCTCCAAGCCAACCTCACCCGACCGTGGTGCATCCTGCCGAATAACGAACGAGGCGCTGGCAACTGACTGGTGGCGGTATAACCATCACAATTGAAGGCGTAGCTAAATATCACAGACCGATGACGGGCAGCAGCGTCACCGGAGCGAGAAAGTACGCCCTGCGATCGCCAACCCGCCTGCCCAGCGTGGCGATTATGGGTATATCCTCCAGATGTTGGCCTTAAGTGGCGAACAACTGGAGAGGCCTATGTCTAGCAGTGGACTGCAATAGGCTGACGATGATACTTCATTAAAATAATTGTATTAAAATAACTTGTTGCAAATTAATTTTCAGTCGCCTCATTAATGTACTTAATAGGTCGTGATTTTAAAATATAAAATTAATATATTGGTATATAAACATTTGTGTTCATGAACATGTCTGTTTGTATTGGTTTGGGTGTTTTCTATGTATAATATGTATTTATTTAAAAAAAAAAGTATCTAAGTAAGTTTATCAGTTGTCTAGTACCCATAGTACAAGCTTCGGCTTAGTTTGGGGCTAGGTGGCGCTGTGTGGCCCAGCGTGGCATGTCTTGGGTTATTTATTTATTTATTTCTCGCTTCCGAAATATAAGTTTCATTACATTAATTGATGTATTTTAATTATCGTTGTTATGAACTACTATAAATTAATAGTACCTATCAGGTATTTTTATAATTTATAGTTTATGGATATTTTTCGAGACTGATTAAAATAATAATTATAAAAGCGGCTAGTCCATTGGCTCATGCCTTTGGCTTCTGAGCTAGATATCGTGAATTCTTAGTCGAAAGTTCAGTGGGTTAACGAAACTTTGGTGAGCGACTGATGGCGGTATAGCCATCAGAATTGAAAGCGTAGCTATAATTAGCTACGCTTGCTGCTGCCCGTCACCGGAGCAAAAGTCTACGCCCTACGATCCACCTGCCCAGCGTGGCGATTATGGGTAAATAATCCACGTGTTTGCGAAGTGACGAACAACTATAGAGACCTATGTCCAGCAGAGGACTGCAAAAGGCTGATGATGATGATGATGAAAGCTTTACGTAAAGTATCGTAGAACTGCATAGCTACTGTTTCCGGAATAACCTGTACATGTACACACTTATACCTAGAAAATGCTCCCTCTTAGATCCCCGTGACATTAATCGACCGAAGGACACTTAGCTGTCTTAAGACTAGTATTCAAACTATCCAAGTACCACTCGTCCGTAACAGCTCGTCTAGATTGATGTATGCAACTGAGAAGATTTATACGACATTTATTGCCTTAATTTGGCCAGTTGACTTAAACTAATCGCTTCTAGTCCGTTGTAATTGAATGGACTGATTAGGAATGTTAGAAGGATGACAACGTCCGACCTTCGCTTAATTGTTGGAAATGCTCTTTTGATAGAATTTTTAAAGGCCTTTATTTGACTTGCCTTGTTGTTATGATAGTGTGCAGAAAATCTTGCGAGCTGAATTATGACAACTTTCTGTCGTCAGATTAGGTTGAAATTTGGTATACCTACTTACGTAACCTCAGGGACAATGCAATATTTATTAATTTATTTATTAAGGCATACACAACAAGTAACAATCGAATAATATCGAATAGTTTTTTTTTTTATTTAATTCTAAGAAAGCATTTGACCACAATCACACCTGATGTTAAGTGATGATGTGGTCTAGGATGGAGCACGCTTATTAAGATAAAGCCTATTCACTCTAGCCTTAAAAACCTCCAAGTTGTAACACTCAGGAAAGACGTCAGCTGGCAGAGAATTCCATATTTTGGCCGTCCGCGGCAGGAAGGAATTAGCAAATCTTTTTGTACGGATGAAAGGTATGTCGACTACGTAAGGGTGGTAGGCCAACCTACGTCTTGTATCCTGATGATGGAAAGAAGCCGGCGGAAAACATCTGACTTGCATCTAACGTGCTTTTCGATGCACCGCCAATTTCCCAAATCCGTGCTACTCAGTAATTTTAGATACAAAAGCTCACTTTTACAACTACTACACTATGCTTTATATACAGAGTGTATGTGAATAAAGTGGTAACTAGCGAAGTTATATTCACAGCATCTGCGCCGAGTCTCGCATCGATCGTTATTCATGACATTAGCATACATAAACATGGTGTAACACGTGTCTGCGTCTGTCAATGATAGATGGTGGGCACAATAGAGGCTTTTTGGGCAAAGACGTGTAGAACACGGGGCACGGAATGGGCGAGCGAGGGTTAACTCTCAAACAGCCATGTGTCGCCAACTACGTAGTGATAGCGTGATTCTGGGACTGACTTCTCATCATCAGCCTATTGCAGTCCACTGCTGGACATAGGCCTCTCCAGTTGTTCGCCACTTAGGGCAAACATCTGGAGGATTATACCCATAATCGCCACACTGGGCAGGCAGGTTGGCGATCGCAGGGCGTAGCTTCTCGCTCCGGGGACGCTGCTCCCCGTCATCTGTCTACTATGGTATTAAGCTACGATTTCAATTGTGATGGTTATACCGCCACCAGTCGGTTGCCAGCGCCTCGTTTGTTTGAATGCACTACAGGCCGGTGAAGTTGGCTTGGAGCAAAAAGATGATAGGCTGCTCCCTTACATAATAACGCTGAAAATGAACAATCAATAACTTTCTTTGGTGTCTGTTCATCATTGACGTAGTACAGTTGCAAGTAAAAACTGTTTAATGAAGTTTCAATGACAACGAAACAGCTTTTATGATTGCGCAAGTGTAGTTCTATAGTAACTGAGGGAGCGTAATGTTAAAAAAATAGAGTAGATACTCCATGATATAATCGAAGAATAAAACGAACACTAAAAGATGTATGTCCCTTCACAAAAGTGCTGATTTTAAGGATTCTATAATTTTTATATCGTTTTATATGAGTTTTAAAAGAACAGAGCGATTCAAGGTCTTCGTTCAATACTTCAACAGTAATACTTAATCTCTTCTGACTTAACATTGTACTTAGATTTTTTTCTCGAAATTTTAAGTACCATTTTCTATAGATGCAACGGAAGTCCCATTCAAAAAATTCACGACGTCCCATTTGTAAGATGCTCCCCACAGACCGAAAGTACCTAACGGGTGCAAATAAACCTCTCTGGTTCCGTGCAAGAACCTCGTGAGAACCCCCAGATGCGGTGCGGATGTCTATAAAAAGTATCCTGCGCTATATTTCAGAGGCACTTTGGCCAGAATTGTTCGGAGGGTGTGATATTTTGCAGCGGCTGTGAAGGTTTAAGCAATTTTCAACGTGTTGTAATTGAAAGAAAACACTCTTTAAGTACCGCTTCAAACTCAGACTAACACACGATGCTACTAATCTTTATGCAAGTATTTCAGTCATTAGGTATTCCAAAAAAGTTATTTGAATTTTTAAAAGGTCCATTCTTGGTGAAATTTGACAGATATTTCCCTTGTAACTATGTATTATTTCGCTAGTTAAAACGGACTGTTATCCGCGATTCGACGCCTGAGCGTTTATCGTGAGAAAAATAAAATAATTTTTCACCTTATTTAATAACTTAAACTACCTGTTATTTTGGCAATGTCGCAAGCGTCATTATTACGGAAGAATATCGGAGACTCCCCAATTAGTTAAAAAAATCAGTTATGATAGTGACCGAGAAAGTTAAAAATACCACAACTCCTGTATTTCCCCCGCAAAGGGTTTTGTTTAAATAATGATAATAAAATATTTAAAATAAAAACAAACGTGGCTTTCAAAGTAGTAATTCCTTTATAATGTGTTTCTCTCCTACCTTAGATAATAAGCAACTAAAGCTCAAAGCCTTTTAAACAAATATAATACCATAAATCCTGACACGAACATAACATCAAAATTGGCAAAAAAGCCAACGAAACCAAATCCCTTCTTCTCTTATTCCTCCTCCATATCGCATTACTAAACATTAGCAAAGGTCAACAGCCTGTAACTGTCGAATTATAAAACGGACGATTTCAGATCATTGCCTGCCTTTGGGTCGGCTACGGCGTTTATAACTCTTATTGCAAGTGGCTAAAGCTTAAACTTGTGTCACAGACCGTGACAATTGTGAACCCAATACTGTGACGTAGGGTTGCCACCCTTTTTTAGTTTTAAACAAGTGTAATATACAAGTAAATCTTTAATTCTCCTTTTTTCACTTCTTTTTATCGAATTGCCAGCAAAACTCGGTAATTTAAAACGTCCTCCTCTTTTTTAAAAGAATTGTAGCTGTAACCATAAATGGTACAATATCCATCTCTTTATAAACCCACGAACCAAAAAAGAGGGATGTAATTTGGTCATGTCTGTAAACCTATGTTTGCCTGTAAATAATCGATTTTATTTCGATTTTGTTGAGTCCAAAGGGGTCTCTGGGTCAAAAATTCCTAATAAGCCCCGCTGTCTCAATGAGGTCGCCAGCAGATCTCGTAGGGGCCGGCCCCTGATGCATCTTTCCTCTCGCGATGGCCACTACCGGTTCTTCAAGTGATGTGACATTTCCATTGCCATTACAACTTGCTGATTCTTTTGCTTATATCGGTCACTTTGGCCCTCCTGCGAATATCCTCATAACGGATTTTGTCACGCAGGGAATCTCCGAGCATAGGTCTTCATAGTTTGTTGAACGACCTTAATTTGGTGTGCCTGACCAGCCGTGGAAGCCGTGGAAGACCCTCACACCATTATTATCATCAGCCTGTTGCAGTCTACCGCCTCCTCCTCTCCTGTTAATAAACCTATAGAATACCGCAGCCAAATGACCTCCGGGTCGTGTTTCTGCTGGTGAGTAGGGTCTCCGGAGCTTAGGGGGGTTAGGGTTGGGCCGGCATGGCAGTGGCAATTGACAGGTAACTAACCTGTTACTTGTCAGTTGTCACAGCGACTTGGGCTGGGCTTCTCTTTCGCTTTCCGTCAGGCGTAGGGAAGCCACTATGTCGAGCTACTATAAAAAAAACCTTTCCTGTTGTTCATCGCTTTGGGCAAACACACAACCTCCACATGTACTTTGGGCCACAGGCCAACGACAGGGTTCAGCGTAACCTGGAGCTACAACCGGCGATCACACACTCATCTGCCCAGCGTGGCGATTGTAGGTAGAGCCCCCAAGTTTGCCCAAAGCGACCTTCACATATTCAATAGTAAATGTTGACAGTCAACCTTTGAGGGAGCGTCAACCCTACAGCTATGACGGGTCCGGCGAGCGATATATAATTCAGGCCGGTGTCAGCGACAAGCCGGTTCTCGCGGATTTAACAAACGAGAAACGTTTCAATAATTCCACAGTAAACATTTGGCGTGATGGCCCACTAATGTTTACGGTACAGTGCACCTAATTACTCTACTTGTTTACCGGGAAATCGGATCTGCCTATGGGAATACTAAAACTGTACATAAATTCGCCATTGCTAACCACTCTTTGTTTCTTCAGGAGATCAGTGGATCAGTTTTTAAGTTGTCACTTACCCGAATCGATTTTAGTAACTGGTCTTTTTGTTTGGTATTGATCCTACCTTCTGAACTCGTGTATCTCACACTGTAAACTGTAGTCTGATATATATTTCGTACATATATTTTCACACACACACTCGTCTATAAACAATCTTACAATCATGAATAGTGATGGTCGTCTGGTTGAATAATAAAATGAATTTTGTTATGACAATAGAAGACCTTACTAATAAAATAACAAGTTTAGGTAAGCACAACGTTTTTATGAAAAGCTCATTCATTTATCGATACACAGCGCCTAATTTTATGATATGACTTGTCATTATCTAGTAAATCATCAACAGTAAATGGCCAACCGATTTTTTTCATTCAATTTATATTTAGAAGTTTTTTTGAGACAGCGCCATCTATTGACAAATCATTCGTAAAGCAACTATTATGGAAAAATTAGTCTCAGGTAACCTGATCATCTCTACAACATTTAGAAAATGCTAGAAACTCTATCTTCATTTGTGAGCATTGCGAAAGAAAACATTACATATGGATTACTAAGTAACCCTTTTTTGTAGCGTACCCTGAACCCTCTTACATCTCCGATTCCCCAGGGCGTAGAAACTAGGTATCGTTTTAACAAAACCTTCCTCTGTGTAAAACAAAGAGAAATAACAGAGGACTTAATTCGACTTAATCCGGGTAAGAAAGCAAGTCCCCGTCAGGTGGACACACTAGACGCTGGAACGCGCGACGTGCCTCGACTATTGACTGAGGGGGTGGCTAGGAGATTAGCGGGGGTGACGTCATATATTTATTTTGAGGTTATAAATTAATAAATATCCCAAGACATGCCACGCTGGACCACATAGTACCACCTAGCCCCAAACTAAGCCGAAGCTTGTACTATGGGTACTAGACAACTGATAAACTTACTTAGATATTTTTTTTTGTAAATAAATACATATTATACATAGAAAACACCCAGACCAATACAAACAGACATGTTCATGAACACAAATGTTTGTACTGTCGGTAATCGAACCCACAACCCTTGGCTCAGAAGGCAGAGGTCACTACCAAATGAGTCATCGAGCCAGCCAACATTTTCTGGAAAAAAATATTCATCAACATCATCAGCTTGCAGACTTCTGCTGCTAGACATTTGCCTTTTTTATGTCTAGTAGGTACTAGGTATACATTGACTCATACACCAGGGCCACTTGGGTTATGTTGTTCTTAGGTACTTCTAAAATCGGAGAATAACCACTAAACCTGATGGTGGTTCGCACGCAGGTAAACGCTGCTGCCCGTTTCTTGATATTCTCCTAGTCGTCTTGACGGGATGTGATGGGGTGGTTCTATTCCAATCCGAAAACCACTCGGAATCAATAAATGGCAAATTTGACATAAGGGACTTTATGTCAGTCATGGTATAAAAAAAATGAATTGACAAAAATTTTGGTACCATCGAGGTTTCAAAGTGACAACACTTTGAAACCTCGATGGTTTTAAAGTTACAATATGCCAGACAGTTTCTCAGTCAATATCAAAATTTAACGCCCTAAAAAGAAGAAAAACCATTCAAGATTCCATTGACGTCATGCAAAGCCAGTGAAGTAAAGTAACTGCATAAATACTTTTTCTTTCACAGCACGAATCTCGCGGTATCCAAATTGTCGGATTATGTAAACAACACGTCAGGTTTGTGAGAAGTAAAACAGGAATATGTGTTGCCGTCTCTAGATATATTATTTTTAACAGCATTTAGATGAGAGTTATTATGGAGGTATCGCTCATAATGTTTTATAGGAGGTACATTTTAGTATGATTGCGGATCATCTTCGGAAAAAAATATAATTCACCACCCAATTTCTTTCAGTGTGTCCTGAAAGTCGACTAAGGGTATTTTTAAAATCATCATCATCAGCCTATCGCAGTCCACTGCTGGACATAGGCCTCCCAGTTGTTCGCCACTTTGGGCAAACACCTGGAGGCTCTACCCATAATCGCCACGCTGGGCAGGCGGATTGGCGATATTTATATATCTCAATGATTCTCTAACTTTGTCCATACAGCGTTCTACATGGGTCTGTAGTCTGTTCATTAAAGTGAAAGAATAGACATGCTTCTATGGCTGTACACATAAATCTCCAATTACATGTTGGTTGGTCTTCATAAATATTGGACCAAAATTTTGTTAAAAAGGTTAAAGTATAAAAAACATAACCCACAATCGCCGGTTTAGTGGTTGCACGGCTTTAAGGCCAACTTAACTCCGTCTAGGTAGTCTATGCACCTATTTAGCGCATGTTTGGTATCTGGTTCGCGCGACGCTCACCGTTGAACATGGCTCTGTTCCCGCCGAACGTTTGTGTCACGTTATCTGTGCTTCCGTGCAAAATTTTAGAAGGCAAATGTAGTGCAATGTAGCTGTAAAGTAGATGTTAATATGTAATTAGTTATATATTAACTTGTTTCTAGATAGTCAGTTCTAAGTGTATTTGCCTTATGTCAGCTTTTGGCGAAAAATCTTGATCATCATCATATTCAGCTGTAGAAGTTCCACTGTAGGACATATGCCTCCCCCAAAGACTTCCACTTCCCAAAGGTTTCAATCTACTGCTGTCCACATCCAGACACATCTTGTGCTCTCCATTATATCGCCAGTCCACTTCGCTGGAGGGCGTCCTACAGAGACGCTGAGCGAAGCCCTTTCCATAGCTCGCTGAGCAACCTTTAACTGGTGGACCAGCCGTACCGTAAGTGCCCACGTTTCGGCTCTGTATGTCATAACCGGTAAGACGCACTTATTGAAGACTTTCGTCTTCAGGCTTTATGGAATCGTCGATGTCTTCTCATACTCGAGGTAGTTTCCCAAACGCTGCCCAGCTAATTGAGATCTTGAATTATTCTATCACCTCGTCCTCGTCACAAGTAAAACACTTCTCCGCCACGTGTCCCGTTGACCCAAATATCGCCAATCACCGAGTGGGCCGACAAGGCCTCATTACTCGCCGTTTAGGCCGCCATTCTATTACATATTCACGCAGTCACGCCGTAACGGCGCACATCAAAGATCGTATTCCATCGTGCGTTCATTTTTTTCGTTCATTTGCTACGATGCTTCATGTACGCCGTTGGGGTGCAAGAGCTGTGAAGATCGATTTGTACCGTCTTTGAAATAGAAAATATGTTTATTCATGTAGACAAGCACTCGTAAATCGGCAGGCACAAATTAAAATAACCTTACCGCCTGTCTTATTCGTGAAAAGTTTATTTATTTATTTGACTACTGATGTGTAAAATAATTAAGACGGAAGCAAGAACTGTAAATAAATAAATAATAAATAAATAACCCAAGACACGCCACGCTGGGCCACACAGCGCCACCTAGCCCCAAACTAAGCCGAAGCTTGTACTATGGGTACTAGACAACTGATAAACTTACTTAGATACATTTTTTTTTGTAAATAAATACATATTATACATAGAAAACACCCAGACCAATACAAACAGACATGTTCATGAACACAAATGTTTATACTGTGCAGGAATCGAACCCACGACCCTTGGCTCATAGGGCAGAGGTCACTACCAAATGAGCCATCGAGCCTGTAGTTAGAATATAATTATAGTTATTACTTTCCTTATACAATGCATTCTTCATAATCTATTATTCTATTAATTAGTTATACGTAGTGCTTAATAAATCACCAACTTTATGATTTTACATAGATAACAAAAAAATACTATAATATAGTGGCTATCAAATTTTTAGAAACTTTTAAGAACGTATGATCTTACGAACGAAGGAAGGATGATATTATTGAATTTAATATCATCTAGCCGCGAAAAGGAGAAGTAAAGAAACTGTGATGATGACTAGGAATGTTAGGGAGCGACCTCCCATCTTTTCGCTCCAATCCAACCTCACCTGCCCGTGGTGCATCCGCCCGAATAACAAACGAGGCGCTGGCAACTGACTGATGGCGGTATAACCATCACAATTAAAGGCGAAGCTAAATACATAAGGCCGATGACGGGCAGCAAAGTCACCGGAGCAAAAAAGGTACGCCCTGCAATCGCCAACCTGCCTGCCTAGAATGGCGATTATGGGTATATCCTCCAGGTGTTTGCCCTAAGTGTCAACAACTGGAGAGGCCAATGTCCAGCAGTGGACTGCAATGATGATGCAAGAAACTAAACGCGGTATGATATTAAGTGCTAATAAAAGATAAGACCAAAGGCCGTATCTGATGGCGGTTCATTTATTTCCTGGTTCATTTGCGGCGAGCTCACGTCCGTACAGCTCTTTACATTATTAAGCGAGCTTCTGGAAGCGATTCTGTCGATTTTCTGATACATATTTGATATCTGTCCTAGTATTTATTTATACCCCTATAGAACCCAGTGAGATCCAGTGCTTAGTATTTTTGTCGCTCCCTGTTACTTGGTATTGATGTTACCGGAAATATATGAAATCTCGGAATTGTACACAATTCCTAGGAAATGTATAGAATTCCGAAGCTATAATAGGAAATGTATAAAATATTCTTTTAAAAATAATTTAGTACACACATATTAAACTCATTTTCGCAAGATTAAGTAAGGTTGGTATTTTATTAAGAGCTTTTTTATAGTAGCTCGACATAATGGCTTCCATACGCCTGATGGAAAGCCAAAGAGAAGCCCAAGTCGCTGTGACAACTGGCAAGTAACTGGTTAGTTACCTGTCTGTTGCCACTGGCATGCCGGTCCAATCCTAACCCCCCACGAGCTCCGGAGACCCTACTCACCAGCAGAAATACGACCCGGAGGTCATTTGGCTGCGGTATTCTATGGGGTGGAGGTCCTTCTCCAGACGGACAGCTCAATACGAGCGAAGATTCGCTATGCCCTACCTCTCTTGAAAGTGCAAAGCAAAGACGCATTAATATCGCTTCCGCTTGTAATTTCCCCCACACCGCTAATGTTCAGTTTATGTAAATATTACGAGAGTTTAACTATTCAGTTATTCACTTAGCATGAGCTCTGTCGGCTCTTTTTGTATCGTTCGGTACACTTCGCTTCTTTAAGAGTGGAATTGTTTCGGTTTCGCCGCCAACTTTTCTAAGTCGATTTAAAATGTGCTTAAAACGATTAATACGAGTCGAGTTTATTATGTGCGAGCAGTTGGATTTGAATATCTTTTGGTGATATCTTTTTTTTCGCTGCTTGAAAAATGGACTAAGGAATTATAGTTGGGAAGTAAATCTAAACAGCTTATATGACACTAAAGGGACCATAGAACTATTTTGGATTTACCAAAAATGTATAATTTTTTTAAACCAATTTTTTTTATTTTTTTATAGTGGCTCGACATAATGGCTTCCCTACGCTTGATGGAAAGCGAAAGAGAAACCCAAGTCGCTGTGACAACGGGCAAGTAACTGGTCAGTTACCTGTCAGTTGCCACCGCCATGCCGGCCCAACACTAATCCCCCACGAGCTCCGGAAACCCTACTCACCGGCAGAAACACGACCCAGAGGTCATTTGACTGCGGTATTCTATAGGGTGGAGGTCCTTCTCCGGACGGGCGGCTCAATTCGAGCGGAAATTCGCTATGCCCTACCTCTCTTAAAATTGTAAAAATGGTATCTAAAGGTTCTTAATTCGACTGAATATTTCTTTAAGTTTGTTACCACATGTCTCCGAAAATTGTAAACCGATTTGGAAAATTCTTTTTTTATTCGAAAGGATGTCTTGATATTATTACATCTGTTTGTGCTTACCCCACTATCTGGTCACGCATCGTCCAATTTCAGAGGAATTTCCTTCCACGAACGCTTCGTTCAAGAAATACAGTATGGGGCAATTGAAGTCTAAAGTAAATAGGTTGTTAAGGAATCGGCAAAGATAATGCCATATTGTAGGCTTTTATGCTCTACGGTGACCGCCAGGCGGCCCGGCAGATGTTTTTTCAACCCTAGTAGTACATGTATAAAATGAATAAAGTAATAAATAAACCCCAAGTAATTTAGACTAACCAGCTGGTCTGAAACTAAGGTTTTGGCGTCTCGGAATATAGAAATGTACCATGAATTATGGGACTTAATTTACGTGTTTAATCTTCATTGCACAATAGAAATAGGCCCCAGTTTGTAAGGATGCACCCTGCCGATGGCATGCGGTGCGATGATAAAATGAAGATGTATGCATCATTTCGAATAAATCTTCAAACACAACCCGTATTCACAATTCTATTCCAGTGCTCGTATTAATAAAAAAGAAAAATTGGAACAGTAAGTAAATAGCCGAACAAAATTGACGGTTTAATTTCTGAAAGCTCTCGGATCTGCGAGCATGCAAAATGCTTTTTACATCCGCCGTGTTGGCAGTCGCCGTTTGCTTTGGCTTCCCTCCTGGAAACTTGACGACCAGGAAAAAAGATTTAGGTCAAGCACACAGGATGCCATCGTGCAGCGTTTTGATAGCACAATTTTTATAGAGGATCGATAGAGACCTTTTGAAACTTAATACGGATAGGAAAATGCATGAAGCGAATTTGGGGATAAAAGTTTTTTAGGAAAAAAAAATCGCTGTTGTGATCTGACTGGCTCGGTTGCTCAATGCTTAGGGACTAAAGCATCGATGAACAGATTATTTCTAGATTTTATGGTATAATATTATGTCGTATGTATTCTATTTACATTTTTTATCACTTGTAACATTAAGAGATAATAATATGTGTGTGCTATTAAGAGATAATAATATATCTCTTAATAGCACACTAAAAAAATCTTAATACTAGGCAAATTGTGCAATAATTGTACAATTTAGGCATTCTTATCCATATTTCTTTCAGACAATCACGCATAATGAAATTTGTTTTTTAAACGAAAAAATTTTCTTGTTTTATAATTATGTTCATACTTTTCACAGCTGATTTACGTTGTCCTTGGCGTACTCAGCCTCGTAACAATAACTTTTTTATTCTGTTTGGAAGGATTCTATTAAAACTACGCTAAGATTGTTTTGTTATTAGACTCTAACTGTTTTGATAATAGACTGTAACTATTCATATTCAAGCCCTTTTCCAGTTAACAAGGTAGACACAGTAGAATTTCGAATGTAATGTATTAAATGTAAACCGAAAATGTTTCGTCGAACATACTGTTAAGCCTTTAACTACAGATAAACAAGACATATTACTATTGAAACGATAAGTCGATGTTAAGTCCCATTCCGCTTATCATGCAAATAAGAGCATTGATCCAATCACAATAAAATACGATTCCAATAACATTAAACTATATTTTTAATTAAAGAATAAAAATAAAAGAAATATAGTTTAACGTTGTTTCCCGTTTCCTGATATGCCCTTCTACGATACCCACGAGATGATATGGGATGGTCCTATTCTAGATCTCCAGATCTCTAAAAAAAACTGTAGGTAGTACCTACCAGACGCGTAATGATATACTCGTATGTTTATGCATATAATTTCGTTCGTTGATGACTTCTATTACTTAGACTACTGTATGACATCGTCATCGCCATTCAGTGCGCTGAAAATATCATGAGGACTGTAACACAATATTGACGTACAAATATTTTATTACGGTGTTCAAATGACGATATTTTGTAGGTGGGGGACGTCGGACCTAAGATGGGCTTGCAGATGGTGAACAATGGCTTCATAGGCTTCGACCACGTGAGGATACCGCGGGACCAAATGCTGATGAGACTAATCACAGACTGATTCAGAACCACACGGACAAGCCGGAGAATCTCATAAAAAATAGGCTATGATAATGATGATGAACATTTTAAACGTTAAACAAAATTCAAAACCGAACATCAACCAACTGAAAAGATTCGGCCTCAAACTTTCTCAAGCTCGATTTATCAACCTGCTTTAAGATTGCCCTCCAAATAAAATTGGCCAAGTTCCTCTATGTTTATAAATTCACGCAAGTGCCAAAAGGTTTAAATTCCAAAGCGCTGCCAATTCACTACCTCCTCGAATCTGGTATTTGGAACACAAATATCGAATTAAGTTTAATATGATTCAAGTTTTTTAGGCTCTCTCTTGGCAATTTTCCCGATCTGAAAATGTTTATGTTTGAAAGATAGTGGTTCGAAGTTTTAAGTGTGATTAGATTGAGATTCTTGAGAATTGTTCTGCATTATTAACCTTTCAGATGGCAACAATTAATGAACATCAAAGGAGATATTAATGAATAAGAAACGAAGATAGAACGAGAAATTAAATACGAGTAGACCATGGTGTGTTGTTTCTATTGAAAACCTAGCCCGGTAGAATGATTTTGTACGTTTTATTGATTTAAAAGTGCTTCTTTCTAGACTCATCATCATCAGGCTGCAAACGTCCACTGCTGGACATACGCCTCTCCTAAATGACAATCATTGGGGGAGGCCTATGTGCAGCAGATTTGCCTTTGTCACCACAGTAGATGGTTATCTGTACCTAGGTAAAAGCTGTTGCCCGTTTCCTGATATTCCCTAAAGGTAGACTTCCGAGCAGAGCGGCTCCGGCGACTAATGCAGCGATAGAGCGATAGTATTATGCAGTACGGAAATGTATGAACTAACGTTCGAGCGCGGCGTCACTGTCGCCGCGACTGTCGCCTATATTATACTACTAGCTGTGCCGGCGGCGTCGCACGCGTAGATATCGGGTTTCAAAAATAACGGACTTCCATAAAATGGTACCTAAAGGTTAAGTTAGACCTCTAGCAATACATTGGTGAAAACCGCATTTAATTCCATGCAGTAGTTTTCGCGTGATGTGTGATCAAACATACAGATCAAAATTTCTCCCGTTTTTCCAACACTTCCCGTCACTGCTCTGCTCCTATTAATTGAAGCATGATAAAAAGTATACTATAACCTGCCTAGGAGTATGAAGAATAATCGTTCCAAGTTTCGTTAAAATCCGTCGAGTAGTTTTTTTTTCTATAACGAAAATACAGACAAAAACAAAAATTTTACTGCTTGCATTTTTGGCTTCAGTATCGATCACTTATCACCCCCTGATAGTTATTTTGGAAAAATATTTCATGTACAGAATTGACCTCTCTACAGATTTATTATAAGTATAGATCGCTCTATAGCCGCGTTACCATCGCTGCGTTAGTGTCGCCGGAGCCGCTCTGCTTGAAAGTCTAAACCTTTAGTCGTCTTATACAAACCTAACGCAATCAGATAGAGTGATCTTATTCTAAATTCAGAAACCCATTTTTTAGACTATTAAAGTAAAATTCATCATTATTCCATAAAGACGCCTCCATGCTGCAAGCCGTCACACCGTTGACGGTTTTTAAAAGCGCAACCCAATTTCCTGCCAGATTTATAACATGCAGCCTATTTCGAACACAAGTGCAAGTCATCACGTTAAATTGCTTAGACCAAGTTGCGCCAAAGTTGTTATATCGATCAGCCGATGTGTTTTAACTGTAAGTGGATACATCACACTAGTACATTCGTCTATCTAACGGCTCAGACGGTTCTACGTTTATCTTAATTTGGGACCGTTAGGAACTCCTCTTTATGTGTTTCGGTGTAATAGAAGATTTAGGTTCATCCTAGCTTAGAGGTTACCTTTGATTTAGCTAACTATCAATAAGTAAGCTTGTACTGGAAACCTTTAGATTCTGTGTAAAAGTATACGTAAGTTAAGTAAAGCGTTTTGTATTTCATGTAATTTATAATAAAAATAAATATTTTTAAATAATTAGTTGGCAACACGTCTTATTTCAGAATTCATATCCTAAAAAGTGACTCAGAGCCTTTTTCAAATTGCACGTAGAATAAGTCTACATGACATAAAATAGTGTAAGCACTTAATATATATTTAAGTGTAAGTCTATACGTAAATACAGAAACAATATTATAATCCGGGGATGTAAGAGAGCGGCCTATCATCTTTTCCCTCCAAGCCAACCTCACCTGCCCGTGGTGCATCCTGCCGAATAACAAACGAGGCACTGGCAACCGATCGGTGGCGGTATAACTATCATAATTGAATGCACAGCTAAATACTACAGACCGATGACGGGTAGCAGCGTCACTGGAGCGAGAAGCTAAATCAAACTGTAAGCGCAAGACTACATAACAAATATTGCGAGAGAATTTGGTTACTCTAATTTAATGTAATGAAATACGAAAGTTTCAAAAATTTCATAGAACTTTTATATCAAACGAAAACCTTATTTACGTTTCATGCTTTCGGACATGAGGCCAGATAATTAATTAAGCATAATTAAAGTGGATGGCAAAGAAGCCGTGCGCTGCAGCGAGGCCGTCTGTCGCGCATCCAAAGTTTAATCCGAATCAGCCTTCCTCTTGCGACGGTTTAGCTGCGCTCGTGTCGGTAAGTCGCCGCACACACGCGTCCTTAGTTCAGCGAACGAGATGCCAGAACAGTAAAACAGGCACGTAACATTACGTAGATAGATAGATAATCTGTATTGGGGATGTAAGGGAGCGATCTATCACCTTTTCTTTTCCCAAATCCCAAAGTAAGCAGCTTAAGCACTCGTGTTATGGGTATCAGAACAACGAAGGTACCACAAATCTATTCTATACTTATAAAATCGTTGTCTTCGAAGTACAGTGCCGTGTTTGTGGAAAAATAAACTATTATAAGCATAAGCATAAAATAAATCTGTAGAAAAGTCAATTCTGTACATGGAATATATTTTCAATAGGTGACGTAAAACCGACCTATGATAGCATAGTAATTATCAAAGATCTGTAGGAACAGACCTGTCCCTACGAAAAATGGAAGTACTTCTGCCGATCTAGGTGATCGTACTCGGGGACCGCGGTCCGATGGACCATCTTGGTTTTTCGTATATATAGCGAGTCTTGATGAAAACTTCGTATGCGCATTGTAGGTCTTCCATAGAAGTTGTATGGAGCGATTTCATTTTGTATGGGCGCGGATTTTACATCGCTGGATGTTAGCTGGCGGAACTAGTGATTGCATATTGTAGCGATGTGGAGATAGTTGTAGCGGTATGGAGATACGTGTCGCTACATGTCGCTACAGATCGCTCGTCCCCGGCGCGTGTGTGTCCCAACGATACATAGTCGCGCCTCCGCATCATCGCTGCTTAGCAAAGATAAAGTTTGTCTAATTAACACACTCCGGGCGCGTGTCGCCACCTGTTCGTTAGTTCCGAACTGCGTCTAGGGAACACCCAATGGCGGCTGAAATAATTGGCTTCCATTCTCATTTGGGAGTATTTTGTTAACTCTGCTTTAGTTAAATTGAATTCTGTGTTTCTATATTTCGTTACAGACTAATGCACTATGTTGTGGTGTGTTGTTGGTTAGTGTTTGTAAGGTTCGTATAGGAAGCGCTTTGGTTAGGCAATGTTATTGAGAAAAATTCAAAGGCGACTGTTGGTCTTGAGCGTAAGATGGAAATCATTTAAAAAGCTTTTTATATCAGACTTGACGCAGCCCGCACCTTTGCTTATGTGATTAAGTCTGACATCACAGATATTAAGTCTGACATCACAGATATTAAGTCTGACATCACAGATATTAAGTCTGACATCACAGATATTAAGTCTAACATCACAGATATTAAGTCTGACATCACAGATATTAAGTCTGACATCACAGATATTAAGTCTGACATCACAGATATTAAGTCAGACATAAAAGGCTTTTAAAGATAGAAGCTATGCTCGTATTAATGTAAAGTTTTTTTTCAAATCCGTTCCGTACATCTCGTATGTAATTCTATGGCAAATCCCCCCAAGTTACAATTAGGAAGGCCTATGTGCAACAGTGGACAATTGTAAGCTGATGATGATGATGATGATGATGACTTCTCGTATGTGAGTACCAATACATTAAAACAAGCTTTCGTATTTATAATGCCTATTTGACCCCTGAGATATAGATTTGAATAGACATTTCACGCTTATGATTACAAAAGGGTATAATTCCAATTATCGAAATTTCGGAAGTAAATTTAACACAACTTTTTTGTAATTTTGTTCATTCCCATCGCTTTAACATGACCACCATAAGCAAAATTTACCATAAACTAGCCTTTGACTAATCTATCCCGAAGCTGCCATCAAAATACTCATGTGAAGCGCAATAAATTATTTCAAACTAACTATTACGAGTACAAGCCGGCGTTTCCCCAGCGGAATCTGTAACAAACCGAAACGAGCCAGTAATGTATTATACATCACTGGCCATATAAATAATGTATCGCATTTTTAGGGTTTCGCAGATAAATTGGTTTTACTCATTGTGTCTTATCAGGTTCTGTAATTAGTTGTTTGGTTTAGAACAACTATCTATTATCATCTATGTTTAGGTATAATCATCATCATCTTCACCGATGATCGCGGTGTTTTTTAAAGATTCCGTACATATTTTCCGTATTTGACATCTAATATTTCATAATATGAATTTATATATCTCACTCTTACCATTGCGACATAGCCTCCAAGGAAGTGGCGGTTATTCTTAAGACGTGCTAATTTTAAGCAAATTATAATGGAACCCCGTTATCTCCCCATGCAATGCACACTTAACCATTTTTTATTTCCACTAACGGAATTTCCTAGATCCATTGTACGGGACGTGTAGTTTTTGCTCTCAGAATATATTATTTTCAGTTGGACGTCGTCTGCCTTCTAGTATTCCCAGAATTCATTTTAAAGGGTAAATAACTTCTTTGTTTCGCTACTGCCGCTTAGCTGTCCATAATGGTTCTTGCGTCATTAAGGCTTGTACACAAAATTGTAACGCGACATCGCATCGTAAAAATTTACCGTCGCAAAAACTTGCGATCCTGTGTCTCCAAAGCAATAGGAATGTTGCCAGGGTCAAAATAAATTACAGTATATTTAGTCCGTATTTTAGATTATAAAAATATTTTGGACATGTATTTTTTCTTTTTTCATTTAAACAAAAAAATGTAGGAGTGGGGGTTTTTGACGTCACTCAGTAGCCAAAAACCACTCTTTCGACACCACGCGTAATTTTAACGGACGCATTGCCCGCTCGAAATCCCTTCGTTTCGTATTGCAATTTTCTGCGTTGCGAATTTACGTCGTGTCGCAGTTTTGTGTACAAGCCCTAAGGTGTAATGATGCTTCTAGATAGACTTTTGATTTATTGCTTCACTTTATTTTGGAACAGGCTTTAGTTTTAGTTATTCACTTTGTCCTGAACCTGTTCTTGAGACTATGCTTAAAACTTCATTAGATATGATAAAGCAAAGTCGCTATTGTCTGTCCGTTACGTAGTTGCTTAGATTTTGAAAATTACGCACTATTTTTTATTAGATGATGCACATTTTTCTTCAGATTGTTTTAACAAATTAAAGTCGAAAGGTTCAACATTTAATATGTTAAGTCGAAAGGTTCAATATATAATATGTTAAGTCGAAAGGTTCAATATTTAATGATGTTGCCATACTGTTTGTATTATTTTCCACTTTGATTTCGTAGAAAATTCTTATTAATTAATCACATACCTACAAAATTATCATGGACCATAATTCATAGCAGAATATTAAAAAAAATATTATACGTATATTTTTTATGAAACAAATTTCTTCATTGTACCTTTTCGAATCAAAAAAGTCAAATTATATGTACCTTGAAAATAAAAAAAAAATCCTCAACCCTTTCCCATTCGTTACAAAAGTACGTGTACTAAATAAACCCAACTTACAGATTTAATAATGGACCGCTGTGCTTTTTATCAGCATTTTTTAAATTAAACATTTTATTATGAAAACCGTGTGTTGCGACGGGCTGATGAAATTTGCATTCATTAGCTGAGTACCGGTCGCCTGCTCCGTACAAAATGTCAACTGGTTTTTCTTTTTAAAGCGCTCATGATATTAATGCCCTGTCCGCCATTTTTATTTTGTTCATTAAAATAAGAGCTGTTTTTATCGCGCCCGATAAAGACTGAGCCTACGCTATGGCCGGCGCGATTTTTTAATACGGCTAGTTGAGTTTTTGAACGGTCGGTATTTTTTTGTATTTTTTTTTTGAACAGCCAAATTGACGTCGGCGAAGCGTTTAACAAGTGACTGCTATCTGCGCATATTTTATGAAAAGCTTGTGATAGTTCAATGCACTTTTGTATACTCGTAGTACAGATAGAGACAAGAAAATATTAATTTACATTTTATGTCATGAACATTTTAGTTTGGATGTTGATATTGTATTCAGGTATTCATTTATGGTATCTTTGTTGTATTATGGAAATATATCAGCCACATAATTTGATATTGGGTCATTGCATATTGGTGTAGTCTTATTTTTTTGATCTTAATAGGAAATAAGCATTACTTAGTATTATGGATTTTTATAAACTTTCATCGTCCAGATAGAGAGAGAAATCCAACGTAACTGATGACAACATGCTTAAAACATCTACATAAAAAAATTGTTCTTGTAATAAAAAATTACCTGCTTTAGACGTCCGTATCTTGTCCATTTTTCAAAGTTTGTTTTGCTTGTTCAAAATAATATTGTGTCTATTTTAAGAAATGTATTTTTCGATGCGTTTTTTCCTTAACAGTTTCCTTTTGCTTGTCTCTTTTGGAAGAAGGAAGTATTCGTGTTTTATTCTCATTGATTTTATCGTGAAACATCGTCTTAAAGGCATAACAAGAACATGGCGTTACGTTCAAGACCACCAATGAACATAAAAAAAAACAATTAAAACACAAAATATTGCTTTAATATGTACTTTCTTAAATTCACACAAATGACGAACGTCAGAAATCTCAAAAATCTAGCCCCAAACCAAGCGAGCGGACAGTTTAACAGCCGAAACTAATTCAATATCAGATGTAGCCAACTCAAAACGTCTTTCTGCCGTCTTTGTCTTGAATTATATGTTAATTCGGCCCCGGGTTATATTCAGAAGGGACAATGTTGCCCCAATATTCAGCAGTGACATCTTGGATGGGAACTCGCAAACTTGATTATGAGGGGGGAGAAATGCATCGAGTTTACTTGTGTTGTTACAATGTCCGCGGGTGGACTTTGTACTTAGCGGATGTGTCTAAGTCAATTGTTTCAGAGTTGGGACTTAGAGGGAACTCGGACGGCAGTGCGGGTTTTGTCAGATGTTGTTGCGATGACTTATTCGTATATAGACGACGGTGTATTACGTAGGCATAAATTGAGTTCATAGACTTAAATGAATCTTAGTGTGAGCACCGCTTTTAGGCGTGGTGTATGCCGATCCGTAGCTCGTTGAGCTGACGACCTTAGGAGAACTGCTAACATTGGCAGAAGGAGGAAAGCACGGGATAGAGAAATGTAATGCGAATAAAATGCTGTACGTACATAAGTCTTACATCTTCATTGTACAATAAAAAATAGGAAAGCCGGACTTGATTCCAAGTAGGCATTATCTACTGGGATCGATCAAAGTGGCGAGCATTGGGAGTAGCTATGTCCAGCAGTGGACTGTTATATGCTGATGATAATGATGATGCCGATTCTCTACCTGTGAACCTTAGTACTAGGCAGAAACAATAACTTAGATAGTGTGTGTAGTAATCGACTGTTCTTAAACGTACATGTATGCTCCATAATATTAATTTTCCACTCCCAACTACAAATGATCGGCCCAGCTTGAACCACATTTTAGCATGTTGTTAGGAATCAATATTGCATGTACGTAACCGCCCTAGATATGCCGCTAAATGGCCTAAACAATGCCTATAGCTAACGTAGCGTGTTAATTAAACGCCAGTTTCTATTTCTTGTCTAATGGAGTTTTCTAAGAAAGTGTTAATGTGAAGTAGCACTTTACGTTTGAATTCTGTAATGGGTAAGGCTGGGATGAAGGTTGAAAATAATAAATATAGTTTTATTGTTATGTTTTTGAAAGAGAAAAAATAATCGTACACAAATTTGTACATAATATATATTTCAGCACTTGCCAGCCGTCCTGCGCAAATCGTCACTCCACCTGGCCTGAGGGCGTCCTACATTACGTTTGCCGAGACGCGGTCTCCAGTGACGATTTGCGCAGGACGGCTGGCAAGTGCTGGATGCGAGAGGCCCAAAATCGATCGTGGTGGTGAATATTAGGAGAGGCCTATGTCCAACAGTGGACTGACACGGGCTGATGATGATGATGATGATATATTTCAGCCTCGTACAACGGTTTCGAATCAACTTCTAGCTGCAACTTTTGTTGCTTAGAAAGCTTAGAAACCTTAAAAAAGTGAACCTACTATTTTTCAAGTGCCGGCAACGAACCTGTGACTCCTTGGGTGTTCAGTTGCGGTGGCTATGGTCTAATGAAGGCTTCAATATCGCATCATATAAGTCCAATCATGGCCAAGCGCAATCACAAAATGTACTTTTTTATGCAATATGGGTTTGCGCTTGATTGTAATTCACCTGATGATAAGCGATATCACAGTCTATTGCCTTTAACATCGGAATATTGTACGTCTCGGGGAACAAGGAGCCTGGCAAAGGGTTCCATAGTTTGGCTGTTTGTACTATGAAAGTAGAGGCGAAACGTGTTGTGCGAGTCCTAGGAACTTGCACCATAATAACGGTGCCTATTCGCCGTATCCCTGCTCGTCCGATTATAGAAGGGGCCGGAGGAATCAAGTTAAATAACTCCTAGGTATATTATTGTAGGTCATTTTATGAACATCTTATGAAATATACAAATGTTTTCCGCTAGCAGCACTCATAGAGCCCAGAATTCAGATTTCCACAAGACGGACAACAAACATTCTTTTATTCATCGCTCCTTGCACCTCCATCTTGCACACTTACTAGAAAATACGCCAATATGCAAGTTCTATCGAAATTCGCGCTTTACAACGAGCGCCGTTCAAAAGGGGCATTGTTGTCGGAGCATACAAAAAGAGTAATGCACAGTCATTCGTCTCGATCGAAAATTTCATTTGTTGGCACGGAACACTGGAGTAGAACGCTTTGTGTCCCATCTGATGGATGTAACGCGTCTAGATGTGTCGTACCTACGGCGTCGCGGGGGAATCGGGATGTCTTGCCGAGTGCAGTCGATCGCAGATGGTATACATTTTATTTATAAAACTAGCTATGCCCGCTACTTCGTCCGCGTGGAATAGAGTATCATCTCCTGTTTTATCCTCTTGGGGCTAGAATTGATAAAAATCCTTTCTTAGCGGATGCTTACATCATACAATTTACCTGCATGCCGAATTTCAGCCCGATCCATCCAGTTGTCTGGGCTGTGCGTTAATAGATCACTATGTCAGTCACCTTTGAGTTACTATATTAAAGGGGTGTAAGGGAGCGGCCTATCATCTTTTCGCTCCAAGCCAACCTCATTTGCTCGTGTTGCATCCTGCCGAACAAGAAACGAGGCACTGGCAACTGACTGATGGCAGTATAGCCACCACAATTGAAGGCGTAGCTAAATACCACAGACCGATGACGGGTAGCAGCGTCACCGGAGCGACAAGCTACACCCTGCGATCGCCAACCCGCCTGCCCAGCGTGGCGATTATGGCATATCCTCCAGATGTTTGCCCTAAGTGCTGAACAACTGGAGAGGCTTATGTCCAGCAGTGGACTGCAATAGGCTGATGATGATGATTTATAAAATATATTAAAAACTTTGCAAGCTCTGGAACGACTGAGAGAACAGTGATGTTGCCTGATCGCTACGATATTATGCTTCTTTAAACGTGCTTTAATAAGAGTTCTTTGCCTTCGGTAGGCGGCGGCACGGCTATGCCCCTAGCATAGCTGATGTCCTTTTAGGTGATTACTTTTCAACATCAGACAGGCTGCTTGCCTGGTAATGTTTGTCTTTACTGTATTTTTTATTTCCATCATCTGTCAGACTCAGATGGACATAGGACTCCCCAATCGTTCATTACTTTGTTCGATTCTAGGCTTCTCGTATCCAGCACTTGCCAGCGATCTTATGTAATTCTCACACACATGGTATTAGTGAGTCGTAGACTGTGTTTGACGAGAAGTGGTATCGACTCGAGAACTCGTTTACCTCAACGGTTAACCCCTTCTTCTTCTTGTAATGCGAGCTGAACCCGACGCCTTCTGAATCTCGACCCGCGATTGCAAACCGGGCACGCCGCGTGGTGAGCCATATTGTTTTTTATAGTAGCTCGACATAATGGCTTCTCTACGCCTGACAGAAAGCGAAAGAGAAGCCCGATTCACTGTGACGAACGGGCAAGTAACTGATCAGTTACCTGTCAATTACCCTCCACAATCTCCCCTAAAAGTCTCCTCACCGGCAAAAACACGACTCTGGTCTGCAGTATTCTATAGGGTGGAGGTCCTTCCCCGGACGGGTGGCACAATTCGAGCGAAGATTCTCTATGCCCTTCAGGACTCGTCCGCGAATCCTCATTTCCACCTATCTATACTTATAATAAATCTGTAGGAAGGTCAATTCTGTACATGATATATTTTTTCAAAATAACTATCAGGGGGTGATTAGCGATCGATACTGATGCCAAAAATGCAATCAGTACAATTTTTGTCTGTCTGGTTTTTACCAATGTATTGCTAGAGGTCTAACTTAAAATTTAAGCACCATTTTATGGAAGTCCGTTCCGTATTTTAACCCGATATCCACGCGGGCGACGCCGCCGGCACAGCTAGTGATTATAATAAATTAACAATTTTAGTCCATCCAGTAAAATTTGTACCATCGTCGTCGATTTATCACGTGTATGTATAACAAAGGAATAGTTTTTGTCAAACTTGTCTCTGTATTCGTATTTGTAACGGCAAATTGATGAGAAGTTTCACTAACTTTCTTGTTGTCTAATTTGATCAATGGCCTGTGAAGAGATAGCTCCGAAATGCTGGTAACTTTTTAAGTGTACTTACATTAGTTGTGATAAAGGCGAGGCGGCCTCCGAGTGAAGGCTCTCTGCAATGGTCTGGTTGAATAGTTCGCTAGTTTTTACTGGCTCCCCCCGGCGCGAAGTGGCTCAAGATAAAGTGAAATAAATGGACTGTTGGCCGTTTTGCTCATTAACGGGGTAATCGATTAGGGAGAAGTGTCTTGTGAATATTTAAAATGGGAACGCCGACGCGGATATTTAAGGCTCCAGGGTTTAAATGTTTTTTGGAAAACTTCTTTTTTTCAATGTTTGGCAATAGGAAGTAGGTATGACTTTTTATGGATTTTGAAGATTTTTTAAATATCTTTTATTTATTTTTTTGTTAATGTGGTTGTTCCTCTATGTAGTGTGTGTGTGTGTGCAGCAAATAAATGAATTTCTTTTTTTTTCTTTATCTACTCTTTTGCTTTTTATCAGGATAGGGAAACGGACTAGGCTGCGCTACTTTATAAAAAAGTGGCAAAGATGAAATTCCTAACTAACTCCAAACGAAAGTATTAATTACTTTTAATTACTAAATTATTTATAACTCCCAAAGTCCACCTCACCACATCACTAACTTCAAATTACTTGAAAACTATAATAGTTTATTACTCAAATTACTTACCGTACATAAATCTTCCCCACAGAGGCTCTAGCTTACTTTACATGCGTGATTTACAGTTCAACTTTATTAATTACGATCCGTTCTACTTGATAGCGCGACTTAACGGGATTTAATTTAATGTTATCAAACCATTTGCATAACTATATAGTAATTTAGATAATTGATAATTACTTAGTAAATGTAACAGTGCTTAATATAAGCTCTGGATACACTAGGGAACATTTTGCGTCGCAACATTACGCGCAACACTCAATGTAGGTACGTGACGCTCCCGTCGTTCCCCCTGGGGTGAGGGACCTTCCGGGTCCCGTGACATCATCCCCCCCTTGATGGAGGAGCCGGTATTTTTAGTGGGTATTCCCTGCTTCTTCTCTCTGCTGACGGGCTAGTAAGTAACTTGTCAGTTGCCACCGCCATGCCATCCTAACCCTGACGCCTGGCTGCTAATGTAGCACTCACCCCACGAGCTCCGGAGACCCTACTCATCGACATAAACACGACCCGGAGATCATATATTCTATAGGGTGGAGGTCCTTTCCTGGACGGGCGGCTCAATTCGAGCGGAGATTCGCTATTCCCTACCTCTTGTAAGCGATGTTGTCTGGTATTAATTTATTGGAATGGATTAGATGCTTTCAGGCCGCCTCTGGGGAGAGTTAGCGTGGTATGTGGGACTCACCTCCCAGCATGGGAGGGCATACGCACTAAACCCCCTTGTGTCACTAGTCGACACCAACTTGCAGGGACTCGGGTAGGTTAACATACAGCCTCTCCGCTCTAGACCAACATCATCATCATCATCATCAGCCTATTGAGGTCCACTGCTGGACACAGGCCTCTCCAGTTGTTCACCACTTAGGGCAAACATCTGGAGGATATACCCATAAATCGCCATGCTGGGCAGGCGGGTTGACGATCGCAGCGCGTAGCTTCTCGTTCCGGTGACGCTGCTGCCCGTCATCGGCCTGTGGCATTTAGCTACGCTTTCAATTGTGATGGTTATACCGCCACCAGTCGGTTGCCAGCGCCTCGTTTGTTGTTCGGCAGGATGCACCACGGGCAGGTGAGGTTGGCTTGGAGCGAAAAGATGATAGATCGCTCCCTTACATCCCTTCTAGACCAACGAAACAGTCCAATACAAAAAGAACAAAACCAAGATCGCACTCGAACAATTTAGCACTTAATACAGAGCATATCGCCTCAGCAAAAAGCATAATGTCAAAACGTTTAATTAAACAACGACGCAACTTAATTAGTTTCCGAACAACTGCCGACATGTTGGAAATGAAGGAAAAAAGCCAGATAAGAACTCGCGCGACTAAGGCTGCCAGAGTTCCGTATCAATTCTTGCTCAGGAATATTCGTCTGAACGGTTTGAAAGGCTTTGGTCGGCTTTTGGAAGGTGTCTCTTTATGACTTAGGCCTAGAACCAAGGCCAAGAATGGCGACAATCCTAGGACGCATTCCAACATCACTGGTGGAAAGATACTACCAAGCCACATTTTGTTTGGTTTTGACAGCTGCCGCAATGTTTTTTTTTATATTAGCTCGACATAATGGCTACCTTAAGCCTGATGGAAAGCGAAAGTCCAAGTCGCTGTGACAACGGGGAAATAACTGGCCAGTTACCACCGCCATGCCTGCCCAACCCTAACACCCCACGAGCTCCGGAAACCCTACTCACCGGCAGAAACACTACCCAGAGATCATATCCAACGTAGTGATTGAGTGTTGAGTACCCTCAGCCAGGTGGAGTGACGATTTGACGCAGGATTGCTGGCATGTGCTGGGTGCGAGAAACCCAAGGTCGATTAAAATGAACACGTGGAGAGGCCTATGTCCAAGAGTATCCAGATGGTCCGACCAAGGTAAAGCCACTACCCTGGACAAATTTAATCAGGAAGTGAGGGCAACTTCGGACAGAGACAGATGGAGACAGTTGATTAGGGCTGTGAAATCAACGAGTGATCACGATCTTCAGTGAGGGAACGACTGAAGAGAAAGATGTCCAATAGAGTATTGTGAGCGGCTGATGATGCTACGCCCTGCGATCGCCAACCCGCCTGCCCAGCGTGGCGATTATGGGTATATCATCTAGATGTTGGCCCTAAGTGGCGAACAACTGGAGAGGCCTATGTCCAGCAGTGGACTGCAATAGGCTGATGATGTTGATGATGAGATGTGTCCCCAAATGTACTTTTGTTTTTTCTTTTAGAGTTAGTAAGGAGTCCTAATAACTGAGGTACGGGCAGACTCAGAAGTGATTAATCTCTGCTAAGTTTATTTGTGTAGAAAAGTTAGAGGTCCTCTATTTAGTAGGACGCTAAATGTAGTCGCCGGAGCAAAGATGAAGCTGGATGAAAATAGCTGTTGCACAGAGCTTAATGGGATACTAATGACATAATCAAATGGTTTATTCAACGGTATTTTTTAAATAAATTTTATGCTTATACAGGCAAATCGTTTTTTGTAGGAAAATACGTACGTATATTTGTACAGAGATACATCTGAAATTGTAAGTGATAATAATAGATTAAATGCTGAATATGATAATGAAAAGACAGACGTAAGAAAATTGTTGCTTTATAAATTTCTTTTCCAAAATTAAAAAATCTAAGTAAAATCATGAACTCCATTTCTGAGGACAGCGATGGATGATGACTAGGGTTGCTTAGTCACTCACACACATCATACAAGCGCGGTGACCTCAAGTCCTCCCAAATGACAACTGTCATTCATCATCATCATCATCAGCCCATTGTAGTCCACTGCTGCACATAGGCCTCTCCAGTTGTTCGCCACTTAGTTAAGCATCTAGAGGATATACCCATAATCGCCACGCTGGGCAGGCGGGTTGGCGATCGCAGGGCGTAGTTTCTCCGGTGACGCTGCTGCCCGTCATCGGCCTGTGGCATTTAGCTACGCCTTCAATTGTGATGGTTATACCTCCACCAGTCGGTTGCCAGCGCCTCGTTTGTTATTCGGCAGGATGCACCACGGACAGGTGAGGTTGGCTTGGAGCGAAAGGTGTTAGGCCGCTCCCTTACACCCCCTCCATTGCTCCATTAGGACACATCTATGTCCAGCGGTAGAGGATTACAGGCTGATGATGGTGATGATGTACGAGCCGTAAAACATCATCCTCTGTAAAAGACGTAGAGAGGGCGAAAATCTTTCCGCATGTGCATCCCAAAAAAACGATATCGTTTAATAAACATCCTCATCTCGGTAAACCAGGAACAAAAGCTTTGTTAAGCTCCCCCCCGCTTTTCCATTACAACAAATATCAATAAATAAAACACGTTAACACAGTCTATTGAATCCGTAATTCCACACGCATACGTAAACGGTGATAGTAAATTGATCGATCACCGAACAGGCTGTGTAATCATGACAGCGCTCGTTTTACGTAAGCTACGCTGTTGTATATTATACATGGTGTTTGGTACAATGAACATTCGTGCTGTAGTATAAGCCATACGTTTATAGATCGTCGGTGGTATAATAAAACGGCTTTAGCAGCACCGCAAGCAGCGGTTCTAATTATTGACTCAAACGTCAGTTCTTCACAGTCATGTGTTTCATCAACATCATGAGCCTACAAACTTTTACTGCTGGATATGGTACAATGACAATTTTGTCATTTTTTTAACTTAAACTCATATTTATTCTTTTTCCTATTAACTTAAACTTGCAACTATTTAATAAATATATAAATAATAATATATATAAATAATAAATAAATAAATATCAGACAACATCACATACATTGCTCCGATCCCAAAGTAAGTAACTTAAGCACTTGTGTTATGGGTATCAGAACAACGAAGGTACCACAAATAAATACTTATATACAAATATAAACACCCAGACACGGAACAAACACAAGTGTTCATCACACGAATGTTTGTCCCGGGTGGGAATCGAACCCACGACCCTTGGCTCAGAAGGCAGGGGTCACTACCAATTGAGTACCGAGCCAGTCAAATTTAAATCTGTTCATAATATTTTCCCAACATTCAATAAAAAGGAGTGTCAAGTTTGCTTTCTCGCCATTCCACATTCTCACTGCCTTATTGACTAAGTCCGAAACAACAACTTACTGATACCATTCCGCGCTACACAAAGTGAGAACAAAAGCCAGGGGTCCTTATCTGAAGGACTATCGAGCAATCGAGTGTTCCCACACTTGGAAACTTCACCGACCAACATCTGATTCGTGGCGGTAACTAACTAAACTTGTTCATCTATTGTCCATAAATATATAAAAGGAATAGGCCGTGGTAATGTGTGTTTGTATGGCTTGTTTACAACCAGATATCTAATTCTCGTTGGTCTATTGGGAGCAGGTGCGCCTAAGAACCAAGAGGCCCCGGGTTCGAATCCCAATCGGGCCATTGATTGTTACTGAGTTTTTCTGTTAAGAATTACTGAGATTTTCTGTTAAGAATTTACTCAGTAGCAGTCTCAAGGCGAGAGATAATTGGTTCTTATGGGTAAGCGCGCTTCATCGTAGACTTTAATATCACTTACCATCAAGGGCATTGTGGCCAAGATATACCCACAACCAAGAAATAAATAGGATACACGCTCTGCAAAGAAATTCTGAGGTTGTGTGAAGACCAAATCATGCAGGCTAAATGTGAGAAAGGCTTATATTACCATGGTTAAAACTCGAGCCCGCCATTGGTGGAATATAACGAGCTGTTGACGATGACTCTCATAGACAAATTTTTATTTTCAATTTTACTGAAAATTTAAATTTTCTGTAGAAAAAATTGCTCCACAAAGTAAAATGAATTATGGAAATAGCCTGATCCAGATTTTCTATACGCCGACATAACACGGCATCCTAATTTATGGAAGCTGAGCCCAATAGCTTTCGATTGTCTTGCAAGTCAAATTTTCTAAACTCACAAAACAGCGCCATTTGATTTTAGTACACAACTTTCAGTAAATATTCAAATGAGTCTTGGCCAAAATTTGATTCTCAAGTCAACTAACTCGTTTAACAAACAAAACGAAATTATGAACAAACTGTAGTTTCAAGAGCCTATGCGAGCAGACGTCCTTTGAAAACAATATGAAACAATGCTATATTAAGTGATTTATGTAGATTATGTAAATAAGATGTAACTAAGAAGACGGTGAAGTTGAAACGGGACTGAGCTGGTTATATTTTTGCTGAATTTTAAGGATTTTTAGATAAAAAGCGGCAAATGTTCGAACTAAGAGTACTTCCATAACTTAAATCTGGAAAAATGACTTGGTCTCGTAAAATACTGGTGAAGAAGAGTGAGGTTTGCATTACTATTGTAGAAAATACACGTCATTTAACGTTCATCGCTCATAATTTACTTATATCTTTAATGAGTTACATATAACTTTAAATGTTTAGTATCTTTTACTTTTAATTTACTAAATTATAAACCTCTTATTGTCTAGTGTCGCAGATATACGTATTTAGGTGTTATGTCATGTCATAATACGATACAAAACAGTTGGAGTATATTAAAAAAAAGTTATGAAACTGGATTTTATTCCATATACCAAATTCCAACTTCAATATTACGTCATACTATTATGAATCCATGAATTCGTCGCTCAAAAAAGTTTGAATCGATACCAAAAACATTCGAACTGATTCAACTCAATCACAATCGATTGAATGGATCCCGACAAAGGCATAGACATGTTCCAATTTGACAGAGAGTGCACATATTTTTTCACAAAGCTCACTCCATACCTCCTCGTTAGCAAACGTGAACTAATTCCCATTTTAAAAACAATCGGCCCAACTTTACCACCGGCGTTCTATTAAAAATTAGACCCCTCCTGCGAACAAAAAGCCTCGAAAGTGGAGCTTGCGTCTGAAGCGGTTTTAAACGTAGTATTTTTATCGCTCCATGGAAAGGGAGCAGGTGAAATATTTTTTTTGCTTTACATTATTGTGAACTTGGGAAAATGAAATAGAAGTAATGGAACTTAATACATTACATTGTAATCAGTTAATTGTGTCCTACATAATGCTGAAGAGAGGAGTAAATTAGTGCAGAACTGATTAGATCACGATAGAAGGCGTAGCTAAATATCACAGACCGATGACGGGCAGCAGCGTCACCGGAGCAAGAAGCTACGCCCTGCGATCGCCAACCCGCCTGCCCAGCGTGCCGATTAGGGGTATATCCTCCAGATGTTTGCCCTAAGTGGCGAACAACTGCAATTAGGCTGATGATGATGATGAATTGATTTCATCTTTTACAGTAAAAATAGGTCCTAATGTCTAGCAGTGAACGTTTGTAGGCTGGTGATGATACAGTTTTTTTTTAACTCAATGTAGCTTATGTCTACTATACATAGTTTTAAGTCAATTGTTTGGTGTGCAATAAAGAATATCTATCTATCTTCCCTACGCCTGATGGAGAGCGAAAGAGATGCCCAAGTCGCTGTGTCAACGGGCAAGTAACTGGTAAGTTACTTGTCAGATGCCACCGCCATGCCGGCCTGACCGTAACCTCCCACGAGCTCCGAAAACCCTACTCACCGACAGAAACACGACCCGAGATCATTTGGCTGCGGTATTCTATAGGGTGGAGGTCCTTCCCCGGACGGGCGACTCAATTCGAGCGAAGATTCGCTACGACCTGCTTCTCTATATTTTTAGATATTATTTGTTCATTGCTCCATTGCTTCCTGTTACAAACATGTTGTCTTAAATAAAATGTTATTATTCTTAGAAACACATTTAATTCAAACTTTACTACAATATTGCCATTTTATAATAATAGCGTTCAATTAAAAATTAGATTTCTCCCAACAAAGGCTCAAAAGTGGAGCTCGCGTCTGGAGCGATGTGGACGCGTTTTCTCAACGCTCCGTGGTGCAGGAAAACAATTATACCCTTCGCTTGGTCGAGGGAAAGTTTGTGGGGGCCGCCGTATCCGTCTCCTTTGTATCAAGAGTGGTGACCGCAAGGCATGAGACTCGGAGGGAGCGATGTATTTGATGACGTTTCAAAGAAATCTGACCTTTTCTGAAGTGTTTTAATGGTATCTGAATTGTCGTTAGTGAAAATGTTTAACAATAGCGGGCAAGGTTACCTCCTTGAGTGATTCACAAGTATTTACGTATGGGGGGGATTATCAAAATCCTTTTTATTTTGAGAAAATGGTATGGACTGTAATTATAACTGTACTGGACTGTAAAGACAAATTTTATTATAAGGAGCAATATGTGTAAAACGGCAATGTCTCTAATTATATACATGTCGCTAGTATTATGTATATACTACTCGTATATAGCAGGTAATAGCAGTTGATAATATTGCTCAATACTTTAAACTCAATAATCATTATTTAATATCTTGCGTAGTTATCCATTTGCTATTCAATAAAACTATACCTGCAAGCCTAATAGCAAAAATGTATAAGTTGCACCGCGTATTTCATTGTTGGAACGATAAGTACAAAAATTTAGTAACAAAATTTAAAAAGTTAGTTTTTGTAAGTAAATAGACCTCAAATTATTTCACTGATAAAGTCGACGTATAATAAGAACAGACGCAAATGTAAAGCTGCACATTATTTGTGGTACAACAAAACAAAGCCAACGGTATTGTCCTTATCTGTTAATTGTCTTTGCAAACTTTATAAAGTTTTCTATTAAATCACTCTTGAATTGCACCGAGCAACATGAAACTGGAGACTAGGAGATGAACATTCGCTAAATACAGCGCTCGTCTCACCTTCCCCCTAAGTCATCTCTGGCAACTTGTTCCAACTTGGAATTGTTCCATACACGGCTACACGCGTTCCGGAATCTAATATATCTTTTATAACTGAGTTTATGTCAAAGGTGAAGACGTTAATTCTGTTGAAAGTGTTTCAGCAACTTTATAATCAGGGATGGACTGCGTTGTTGGCTTAATCGCATTTGGAAATAAAACTGAGTCGTGTTCATGGTGTGCTTCTTGTTATAGATGTTTGTTTGTTTATTTGATACAGAAAAACGCAACAATTTAGATTTGGTACATCATTATTATTGTCGATTGGCCTCTCTCAGAAATATGCACCAGGCGACTGATAGTACTCGTAATATATCAATTGCTAAGTTTTGGTCGAGATAATATGTGTGATTTTATTTTAGTTATGGGTTTATCATTGTCTCGAAAAGAAGTAGATTATGTAAATGTAAGACATAGGTTAGTAATAATATAAAATCAAATTTTATAAATTAAAAACCTTGTGAATGTAATATAGATACGATTTTATTAATTGTATCTGGTGCTGTAAGTATTAACTTGAAAATATATTCATAATAATATGTTCAAACCGTAAACAGAACTAAAATTGAATTATACAAATCGTAAATCAAATGTTTTAAATAGAATTCACTTTTCAATAATTAGTTCCGATTTCAACACGTTGCTTGTTCTAAATAGCGTTCATGGCGCTTAAATTTCCATTGCACGCCACATTTTGCGATGAATTTAAATTATCTATTATAGGTACTAACTAGATGTGTTTGCAATTCAGGCTATTTCGTAATGAGCATAATTTTTCTATGAATGTTCCAATTTAATTTTGTTTCAATATGTAAACACTTGTTTGTAGTTATGAACATCCAAATGACTATTAACAACGTAAAAGATGAAAATTACAAGGACGAAAGTAAAGAAATTATAGGCGCCCTTTACGAAAGTAAAGAGCCCTTTATGTACTTGTTTGGTATTTTGTTGTAACTGAATTTCACAATAAATCACTCAAATCTAACTAACAATTAATTTTCAAATACGTACAAAAATGTCAAATTGCGTTTTCAAATATTTTTAAACATAAAAAAGTTTGCTTGCAGATATTTAGAAGAATAATATGCACACCAACTAAAAGCTGGAAACAATAACATAATTATCAAATTATTTGTCGCTGCCACAAGATAATTTGAAAGAGATTGTTATTACCGATAAGACCAATTAATACAGTGTAGGTACTACATTAAATTGGTACTTTGGTAATTGTGTTATAAAAATTTATATCCATCTATTTTTATTGAATTACATAATTAAACAGAAATTATTTAATCACAGACTGTTATGTTATTTATTATAATAAGCTAGCGACCCGACCTCGCTTCGCTTCAGGTGTTTAAACATTTTTAAACTAAATATGGCCTAATGAACATATTTAAACTAAATATGGACTAAATATGTAATAATGTAGCTTTCTAATGATTAAAATTGGTCCAGTACTTTTTGTATTTATTAGTTTCATACAAAAATACAAATCATTCCTCTTTATAAGATTAATGTAGATTATAATTTCTCACAGCACTTACATCACTGAATAAAGCTTTGAAAATATAACACTAAAAAAGAAACCAAATCACCGCTTCCAGAGCAGACAGCATTACCATCAATGTCACATTCTCCGTTAAACATAGTTGCCTACGATACACCGTCTGACGTCAGCCGGTAACGACCACTCTGTTTTCAATTACCCGTAATTGTGGCCATACCTATAATGACGTCGGAACCCGCCAATTTGGTACGTCGAAAGCAAATTGCATTTGTTTTTCAATGTCTACCCAGGTTTATAATTTCCTTGGTGTTTATGTCGTGTCGTGTCTGCTGTAAGCTATTAGGTTTAATGGTTGTATCTGTTGCATTTCAGTGTTTCGTTTTGTTAGTGGTGCCTGAATCAGATTTTGTCGGTAAATTGATTTTGGTTTTTCAATGTTTTTGTTTCGGAATTTGATGGTCTAATGTTTTGCATATACTCGTATTTGAGTACTGTGATTATGGTTTTTAATATCCGTAAAGTTTATAAAAGTTAGGTAGGTACTACATGGATTTGTAGTGTTTCTACTAACTCATTGTAGTTTTTAGTTTCTTTTTAAAATAACTTGCTTTATATTCCGAAATCTTACAAGAAACTCATCACATTTAGAGATACGTCTAGGTGTTTACACTTGCTCAACGATGAAAGAAAACATTGGCGAAATGGGGAAACCTAAATTGACGAAGTTTTCTGGAGTATAGTACAGATAGCTAATAGCAATCAATCTTTGACGAGGTGTGAGGCCTTCGTAGCCTTTTTCAAGATGGATTATAGTTCTAAACAACGTTGGGTTTGGAAGACAAGGAATAACGGTATAAAGACCACTATGGTACGATGGCTTATTTTATCATTGAACTTCTGTTGATGACTAAAAGCTTAGCAAGCGTATCCATTTTAAGTGTTTTTTTAATAACAATGAAATATAATTCACTAATGTGACTGTATTACTACTAATGGAAGCAAGCAATATTATTAAGCATTGCTTCTCATTAATGCAGTGCTTACTACAAATTTATTTGTAGGCGTTAAAGCAAAGCAAAATATTTATGTCCCTCGTTTATTTTGTTTCAGGTATGTACCTAACAACTATTCACGTCGCGGAAATAATTCCAAAACTACATTAACAAGTATCGGAGGTATGTAAATACGAAACTGTTTCGAAAACCACTCATACTTTATACCAGATGGACGGAAAGTTTACATTCAACAAAATGTAGGTGAAAAAGTTTCCGAATGTATTTATTTAAGGAGCCGACAACATTATTTGAACTCAACCCTAAGTAAAGTTTGCGAGCGGTAATAACTCCGGAGAGACCCGGGACTCTTAGGCACTAACTTGGCTAAAAATCTTTTAATTTGCCTATGTGCCGACCTAGAAGTTTTCTAAGAAGTTTACCGGGAACTGCTGTAGGGTTTGTTAATTCCCTTTTCTGGATACCTGCTTGCAGCAATTATGTAATTGACGTCATTTTAATAATTATTTGATGCACATAATGTTTTCTGATCATATTTGTTACGAACAAGATCCTGCTGGTAGTAAGGCTATAATAATGACAGAGTCAAATATAAATCGCCGTAAAAAACTTAATAGAATGATTATATCTTTCAGGTTATACGGAATCCGGTAGAGTTCCCTAATTTAGCCGTATCCACTAAGAATGTAGAGGCAAAGCACTTTGCGCGAGCTTTAGGCACTTGGAACATAAATCGGTAATTCCTTGTCGTGTCCGTTACAAAACTACTCATCATCATCCTCTTCATCGTCAGCCTATTGCAGTCCACTGCTGGACATAGGCCTCTCCAGTTGCACGTCACTTAGGGCAAACGTCTAGAGGATATACCCTTAATCGCCACGCTGGGCAAGTGGTTTGGTGATCGCAGGGAGCTTCTCGCTCCGATGACGAAGGGGTAAATTAAAATGCAAATGATAAAAGACTAATTATCTAAAATTCTCCATAATATTTTGGGAGGCGTTTGGTTTTTTAAATACACTTTTATATACGAGTAATGCATGCATCCACAAGTTTCACCTTTACATATAAAATGGTTACGTAATAGTAGGTACTACCAATCGCATTATGTCAAAGGTGACATAAAACCAGACGTCCCTCAAAGGTCACGTCCCACCGAGTCTTTAGTTTGCAGGTCGCGACCTTAAAGGTCTAATCTTTAGTGGCTCTATAGAATAATGAGATAGTTTAAAGAAGGTGAAGGCTGAATGGAGTTTGTTGTGGGCTTGTGTATTTTACTGGGCTTTTAGAGGGAAAATTGATTCATTAGTATGTGAATGAGGTCAGACCATGCAAACAAAGTGTTTACTGCTATCTTCTATATACCTATAATAAATCTGTAGAGAAGTCAATTCTGTACATGAAATATATTTTCAAAATAACTACCAGGGGGTGATTAGTGATCGATACCGATACCAAAAATGCAATCAGTAAAATTTTTGTCTGTCTGTCTGTATGTTCGTTATAGAAGAAAAAACTACTGGACGGATTTTGACGAAACTTGGTACATTTGTTCTGCATACTTCTGCAGGTTATAGTATACTTTTGATCAAGCTACAATCAATAGGAGGAGAGCAGTGACGGGAAGTGTTGGACGATTGCTAGAGGTCCAACATAAAATTCAGGTACCATTTTATGAAAGTCCGTTATTTTTGAAACCCTATATCCACGCGTGGGACGCCGCCGGCACAGCTGGACGCGTCCTACACTACTTTTGCCGAGCGGTAAAAGAAGCGTATCACATCAAATGTCAAATTCATAGATAAAAAAACTCATAATTTTTTTTCCGAACCCGCGTCCCTCATATTCAGGCCGCGTTCGCAACCACTCAACCAACAAGTCAAACAAAGCGAAACGCAAGCGGCAAATCGCAAAGTGTTTTAATTCAGGATTTACATTCGTACCGGCTACGCGAAACAACGTGTAAAATTGTGCTTAGTATATATTATTCAGACGCATCACGTTCCTGGGCCGTACCAAGTGCTACAATAATAAAACGCTCGCCCTCAGATTGAGTCGTTACTAAGGGGTCATTATGCAAATTGGAGGCAGGAATTTTAAATTTCCCCCTTACACTTATTTGATTAGGGCACACAAATTGTTTCATCCGCAGAGTTGACTTAGGCGAGTCGCCGTAATCCACACAGTATATAATTCCGGCTTTAAAGTGTACTACTTACCTCTCCCTTTTTCCGGACGAAAACAAATTTAATTTATTTTTACGATCCACGTTGATGTCGGACCGTCATCGGACGTTTCAATATCTTCTGTATAAGTAATTGGGCCTTTAGGCTTTGTTTTAATTATTACTGCTGCATAATAACGGTAATTTTTACGATATATTTTTTTATTTTTTAGTCCTCTGTGAGCTTTATTTCTTGGAAGTTACTAGAAGTCTTGTTAACATTAAAACGGTTTATGATCTTTGAATAAGAATAAACGTTATCTTAACTAATATTATAAAGCTGAAGAGTTTGTTTGTTTGAACGCGCTAATCTCAGGAACTACTGGTCCGAATTGAAAAAATATTTTTGTGTTGAATAGACTATTTATCGAGGAAGGCTTTAGGCTATATAACATCACGTTGCACCTATAAGGAGCAAAGAAATAATGGAAAATGTAAAAAAACGGGGATAAAATAAGTAATCCACGCGGACGAAGTCGCGAGCACAGCTAGTATTTCATAACGAAAAGGTATGAAATATACAAGGAATTGGTTACTAATATACGCTCACGCATCTGCGGCGCGAACTTATCAAAGGATTATGTACATACTCGTATATTTCATAGGGCGACCTTGTATCGCCGGAGACGCAATGCAGATCCCTCATCTACCTATAGGAGTACCTTTAGTCGTTAGGAGTACTTGTATAGTTAGGTAGGTCAATGTCCTGAAGGAAAAAGGTTTTTTTTGTTTTAAGGGCATATGGACTTCGAAGACGTTGTAGGTGTTTATAAGTATCAATCTTCAAATTTATTGATACTGTCAATCAGTCAATCTACGTTAGCTATTGTGTTTCTAAATCATATGGTCCAATTTATAAAATCAATTATGTTGCCCATATTTATCGGCGATAAAACAAAAACAAACTTCATTATGAATTAACTATATGACATTAATTGTTAAAATAAATTATTCTATTCTATTCTATTATAATCCGTCTAGTAGTTTCAGTTAGGTATTTGTAAACATTTTCAATGTACATAATAATTTTTACTGTTTTAATATACCTTTGTATTGATGATACAATAATATTCAGGCATGAATGTTTTTGCAAAACATAATGGCAAAAACATATACCTACCCTTTTACAAAAACTCTAAATTGAAATAAAATACGAATGTTAATATTGAAATAATTCTTTTTCAGGCTTTTTATTGTTTTGTTTAAAACTAATTTAGATTTTATATTGCAAATAGCATTGGATTAAAATTTTGTACACAATTTAACCCTTAACTGGTATCGTGGGGGCCGCGCGGCCCCCACACGTCACATTTTCTTAATTTCCTAAGAAACTAAACATCATACGCGGCTGCCATTTTAGGTATTCTCATTACGTCGCTACTCGCGGCGGGTGCCGGACGTTTGGCGCTGTAGGACTTACCAGTAAGCAGCTACACACATAATGGGGGCCGAGCGGACCCCACGATACCAGTTACGTTAGTATTTTGGCATAGCAATATTTAAAAAAAATAAAAGATGGATAAGAAAAAGAGATGGGAAATTTGCTACAAAGTGCAATATTTGCTCAATGTTTATTTGCAAAATCCATAGTAACACAAAAACACTGTTTGATAAATGTCAAGACTGAACAAAGTTTCGTAACTGTATCGACGAGTCCTAAGATTAGGACTGATTTCAATGCATGTCAATTTTTTTGATGTATGAGTAAAATACTAAAAGTGTTATTTTTTTATAAGTTCATTTATAATAGATTTCGGATTTTGTTTTGTTTTTGTTATAACTTTCATGATTTGAAAGTTTCATACATTTTTGTAAGGTAAAGAAAATTATTGCTAAAAATTTGTTCCTATTTTGTGATTACCTGTAGTAGCTAAGGAAAAGGATTTATATGAATAAAAACTAATTGATAACTTAAATCGAGTAAATTTTTTCTCATTTATAAACTTTTAATCAACCACATAGATAAATCTTCAATGCTATGAGCAAATATACTACGGGGGCCGCGCGGCCCCCACGATACCAGTTATGTTTGTTGACTTTACGATACCAGTTAAGGGTTAAAATGTAACATTGATACGTCATACAAATATTAAACGAAAGCCTACATGGCAACGAAAACGAAAACTGTTGAGTTTGTTGACGGTTCTTCTCGATAAAAATCACTTTCCGAATCCGGTTACTACTTATATTTGAACAATCAGCATCAGATATATTAAAGAAGTCTTTTTTTATAGTAGCTCGTTATAATTCCCTACGCCTGATGGAAAGCGAAAGAGAAGACCAAGTCGCTGTCACTCGTTGTAAATGGGCAAGTAACTGATCAGTTACCATTCAGTTGCCACCGCCATGCCGGACTCTTCGGAAACCCTACTCACCGGCAGAAACACGACCCGGAGGTAATTTGACTGCGGTATTCTATAGGGTGGAGGTCCTTCTCTGGACAGGCGGCTCAATTCGTTATGTAAGTACTCTCTTTAGTTAAAATGATCTGAAAAACATAAGTTCAATTTTATATCGGCAGACAAGGCATATAATTGTTGTTAACATACAAAGTGGCCAAAATGTTTTAGCTATTGGTTGTCATCATTGTGTTAGCTATCAGAATATTCATGTAAGTCTCTGTCTGAATGCTTTGTCTGCCAATATAAAATTAAACTTACGTTCTTCAGATCATTTTGCCTTCTTAGAATCTTTTTAAATAAGTACCTATATCTAACGGTGACTGTACCCTACGATTCATAAGTGCTTGCCATAAGTCTATAATGAAGATAATAGACATTATTATGAAGATACTTTTAATTCAAACATTTTAGCTTCAGGTAGGTAACTTTTAAAATTGACTGGATTTTGCGCTAATCCCCCAATTAGGTGCCACCTTGTCTAAAAACTTTCACATTAATCAGTTCACAATTAGGCAGCCTTTAAAAATCTAGCCTAAATACCGGTGAGTCGGGAACTAAGCTGGCGATTAAGCGGTTCCCTGTTAGGGCTGAAGCAGACTCGCTACTTTTATGCCGCGGCCACACATTTGACTCAACTAAGAAGAGAGGTAGGGCATAGCGAATCTTCGCTCGAATTGAGCCGCCCGTCCGGGGAAGGACCTCCACCATATAGAATACCGCAGTCAAATGACCTCTGGGTCGTGTTTCTGCCGGTGAGTAGGGTTTCTGGAGCTCGTGGGGGGTTAGGGTTGGGCCGGCATGGCGGTGGCACCTGACAGGTAACTGACCAGTTACTTGCCCGTTGTCACAGCGACTTGGGCTTCTCTTTCGCTTTCCATCAGGCGTAGGGAAGCCATTATGTCGAGCCAATATAAAAAAAAAACTTTGCGTCCAATCACTGTCCAATGCCCAATACTAACGCGTTCAATGTGTTCATTGTATCAAAGTACCGATACACACATTGGTGCATTGGGCGCAAAACGTTACTTTGGTGCAAATATCTCCAATGTGTGGCCGCGGCATTACACTAACTTTAAAGATCATGATTTAAGTCTACGATAATAAACTAAGTATTAAAAAGCTTGTTTAACTTTGCGTCCATTAAGTTTCATTTTTATTGTACCTATTCAAATATTGACCTTATCGATACCAATATTATTAAAATGAAACAAATGAAAACGCCCACTGTAGGAGATAGGCTTTCCACAATGACAATTGTCCTTAGGGGGAAACGCTGTAGTCACCATGATTGGTGACCGCAGTACCGGTTCAATCTGTACCCAGGTAAACTCGGCTACCCGTTTCTTCAATCAATCAATCAACAGCCTTGGTCCGTCCACTGCTGAACATAGGCCTCCTTTAATTCACGCCACATTTCTCTATCCTGGGCTTCCCGTTTCTTGATATTCCCTTAATCGTTATCTATGACACCTATTATTATTTACCTACGTGATAAGATGGTTCTATCCAAAATCCGGAACTACACTGACAAACTGGAATCAATTGGTTGCTAAAACGGATTCCAATCCGAGTAGAAACGCTCCGATTCATCACGACCGCCCAATCGCAACAGTATCACGTGTGCATCGGCCCTACGAAGCGATGAGATCATTACCTTGGTATCGAGCTTGGATTAGACGCCGACAAATTGTCCAATCAGGGGACAGGTAATTGATTCTGAATACCTTAGCCGGACACTGCAGATAGGGAGTTTATATGAAGCGTTTGATAGTAATAGTTACCGTGAACTATTAGTGGCTACTTGATCGGATAGCTGTTTGAGGAGGATTGATAATTGAATTAAAGATGTCGTCGGTATGTTGTATATTCCGTTTAACATAATAGGGATGTTTCCAGGGTCAAAATAATTACATTATGTTTAGTCTGTATTTTAGATTATTTAAAAATATATAGGACACGTATTTTTCCTTTTTTCATTTAAACAAAGAATAACAAAATGTAGAAGTGGGGATCTTTGACTTCAGTCATTTGCGAAAAATCTCCCGAAATCTGACGTCACGCGTAATGTTAATGGGCTATATCTTGTCATTTTTGGTCAAATTTACAAATGAAAAAATACGTTACTTTTATTTTTTAACAATCTAAAAGACAGACTAATTACTTTTTTCGGCAACAGGCCTGTTATACGATTTTTGCATAATGATTTTTGGCGTTCGCAAGTAAAATTAAAAAAGAAATACATAGGATTCTTATAGTTCTAGTAAAACTTAAACTTCACAAAATCTTAGAATTTGATAGGAACGTCGAGTTAGGTTCAGCAAATAGTGAATGCTACCTCTGACACCATAATCGTAGTTAAAACCCGTATATTAAAATATTTGTTTGCATGAAAATGGCAGTTTGTATTAGCCTGGATGTTTGTTAAGTGTATAATGATAAGTATTATGTCTAGTACTCATAGTATCATCTTCAGCTTAGTTAGGTCTAGATGGCGCTATGTAATATGTGGCGTGTCATTATAAAATAACTACCAATCAATTTCTTGTTTAACCACCAAAATTCTTTTGAACTATAAAACGGTTAACATACACATCTTTATCGCCAAATCAATCAAGCTTGCATCTATTCAATCAAATGTATTGCAAACTTCCAATCCATCTTATCTTTCTATTAACCGAAACACAACGTTGGTCGAACCGGCCGATGACAAATTACCCAATCACGGCCAAGTAATTGATTCTGAATACGTCCACTGGACACTGGGTCGGGCTCGGGCTAAATTTATATTATCTATCGGACGTTAGGTGACTTACTCTGAATACAGGTATTAGCCAAGCTGAGTGCTCAAGGGTCAGATAGTATGGCCCCACGGAGCATCGTGTATGACCCGGTGAAATGTGTATCGCCTACGATGTGTATAATGTGATCCTATGTAAAAGCCAATCAATAAAATAATTAGTTTTACTAATAGCCATTCGCTATGGTCAAAGGAATATAGTTATTAGTTTTATACGTGAGGTAAAATATAAAACTGATAACAGTATTACCCACAGCTAATCAAATCAAATCAAATCACCACTCTTAGCTTAGTCACCACCCTTGGCAAGTGGATGGTGACCGCTAGAGTTTTTATTTACCCAGGTAAACGCTGCTGCATGTGTTCTGATATTTCTTTAATCTTCTACTACACCTACGACCATATTTTTTTGACTTTAAGTATTTTTTGTGTTAAGATTTTATTGTTGATATTGATAAATGATCGTTTTTTTAAGTATCCCGTCCGCAACTCGAATTAAAGAATTCGTTTACAAACTAGCTGTGCCGACGGCGTCGCACGCGTGAATATCGGGTTTTAAAAATAACGGACTTCCATAAAATGGTACCTAAATTTTTAGTTACACTTCTAGCAATTCATTGGTAAAAACCGGATTAAATTCCATGCAGTAGTTTTCGAGTGATGCGCGATCAAACATACAGATAAAAATTTCTCCCGTTTTCCCAACACTTCCCATCACTGCTCTGCTCCTACTGATTATAGCGTGATGAAATGTATGCTATACCCTGCCCAGGAGTATGAAGAACAATTGTACTCAGTTTCGTCAAAATCCGTCCATTAGTTTTTTTTCTATAACGAACATACAGACAGACAGACGGACAGACAGACAGACCTACCAACAACGAATAGACAGACAAACCAAACATAATTTACCAATTATGAGATGGACTTAAAAGCCATAGAGTAAATATTTGTAAATCATTCGTTAATTGTAAAAGAAACCAGAAACACAACGTTCGACGCACCGGCCATGTCGCCGCGGTTTCACTTATTAACATCAAATTCATTAATGATTTTCATCATTTACCCCGCAACGTCACGGGAATTGATTTCCAATCAAACCATTACGTACTCGTATTTACATATTTTATAGGGTAGTTAGTAACTTCACTGGAATTAAATTAATGTGATTATGAATTTTCAGTTATGTTAATAGTAACATAGCTCAAAATTTATCCAAATCAAATAATAGTACATATTAGATTTGAATGACAATATCGTTATAATTATGTAGATATATACATACAAATAATTACATAATACTAATGCCTATGTTCCTATTGCTAATTTTGTATGAAAAAGCCTGAAAAAAGTGAAACTCAAATTTGCACGTGGCATTTTAAAACATAATAAATACTCGTAAATAGATTTTTTATTGCACAAAAAGCAAACTTTACAGGAAAGTAAATTATAAATTAAATATAAACAATTCATTATGTTGTTGTTGAAAATAATATAAAATATCCTTCTTTGCTTGTAGGTTAGGCACAGCAAACTTACCTTATCGTTATCAGCCTATTGCAGTCCGCTGCTGGACAGAGGACTCTCCAGTTGTTCGCCACTTAAAGCAAACATCTGGAGGATATACCCATAATCTTTACACTGGGCAGGCGAGTTGGCGATCACATGGCGTAGCATCTCGCTTCGGTGACCCTGCGGCCCGTCTTCGGTCTGTGGTATTTAGCTATGCCTACTATATTGTGGTGGTTATACTGCCACCAGTCGGTTGCTAGCGCCTCGTTTCTTATTCAGCAGGATGCATCACCGGCAAACCTTGTAAGAATATTAATATTGATTGAAAATAGAGTAAACTCAATAAATACGCAAGGAATCCTCTCCACGCGAGTTTACTATTAGTAGACCGGCATGTCAGTGGCAACAGACTGGTGACTGACCAGCTACTTGTCTGTTCTCACTGCGACTTCGGCGTCTCTTTCGCTTTCCATCGGGACTAATAAAACCATTACATATGCCGTGTTATTATAAAAAAAAATATTTCTATTATATAATATTACTAGCTGTGCTCGATTTTTTACCCGTTTTTTTTTTTACATTTTCCCTTATTTCTTCGCTCCTAATAGTTGCAACGTTATGTTATATAGCCTGAGATTAGCGCGTTCAAACAAACAAACTCTTCAGTTTTATAATATTAGTTATTAGTTAAGATTAAGATTAATTAGGTACTATTTCATTATCCGATTGATATTATTGCTAAAAGCTAAATCAATATCCATCTACTGAGCACTTATCGGAATCAGCTATTGGGACCGCATATTAGTTTTGTCATAAGCGAGCATTTAACAAGATTAATCAGTTTCATTACTGTGCCCGCTGACCCGATCCTAGTAATTAAATGACAATCAATAGCATTGTGATTTAAACCAGTTTCTACCTGGAAGTCTAACAGGAATATCCATACTAATATTATAAATGAGAAACTGTGTCTGTCTGTATGTTTGTCTTTCTTTCACGGCAAAACGGAGCGACGAATTGAAGTGATTTTTTAAGTGGAGATAGTTGAAGGGATGGAGAGTAATTAGGCTACTTTTTGCTTCTTTCTAACTCCCACTTGCCTAAAATGGGGGGTGGAAGTTTGTATGGAGCATTCACCCCGAATTTAACGCGAGCGAAACCGCGGGCAAAAGCTAGTAAACTAATACGATAAGAGTATTAAACGTAATTAATTATTATACTAAAGATATGCCAATAATAAGCATTTATGGAATATTAATAATAATTATATTTTTTAAGATCAGTCTGGTCATGTGGTAACTTGTCCGTTGCTGGAGCGACTTGGGTCTCACTATTGTTTTCATTGTAGAAAAAAAGATTTTCTAATCAACGTAAGAGTTCACAAATCCTTATAATTATTAAACAGTGGATATCCTTGTACCCACTGTTCTTTCAGTCTTAAAATCAATTTAAAGCCAATTAAACCAATTAGAATATTTAAGTTATAGAGAAACTACGCATTTGCCTTGATGGTATTTTATAACCGAAAACAAGTACATACTAACATTTGGACCTCACGACCGCTTACCATCAGGTAGAATGAGCTCATCCTGAACGCCCTTTTATCAAAGAACAAAAGAGTTTTTAACAATGAGAAAATAAAAGTACATCCCTAACACTTCGACATAGGTTTATATGACTAACTTGCCACAAAGCAACTCGCACTTCTCATTTCATTGTCACTTGTACTTATAAAGCCACTACGCAGACTGCTAAACGACCAAGCCGTATAATACACTTTTACAAAGCACTGAAGAATTAACCCTAAACTGCACTTGGGAAACTAGAGTAGGGTTCTCACAAAAATATTACCGCCCTGACCCAGAAGTGGCCATTATAAATTCAAGCGATACTTTGCACAAAGAACTGTACACTGTTTTTGGTAAATGTACCTGGTCTACGTAAATAGGGTGTGCTTAAATGAACATTATAAAGGTGTACTTTGAGTACCCACCCTCTCTGGCCTACTAAAGGAGTATGGGGAACCAGTGTAACCAATGGAAAAAAAGACTGGATCACAAATCTCATCATCATCATCAGCTTATTGCAGTCCACTGCTGGGCATAGGCCTCTCCAGGTGTTCGCCACTTAGGGCAAATAAATAAATAACCCAAGACATGCCACGCTGGGCCACACAGTGCCATCTAGCCCCAAACTAAGCCGAAGCTTGTACTATGGGTACTAGACAACTGATAAACTACTTAAATACTTTTTTTTGTAAATAAATACATATTATACATAGAAAACATCCAGACCAACACAAACAAACATGCACACAAATGTTTGTAATGTGCGGGGATCGAACCCACGACCCTTGACTCAGAAGGCAGAGGTCACTACCAATTGAGCCACCGAGCAAGTCAAATCCTATATCTATTACCATACCACCAGCTTTTGTTATTACATGTTTGTGTATATTTGTCTTTCCTCTCTTTATTGTTTACAAGCTGTACCCGAACGATTGTTAATTATCCTATCTCTTTGAGTAAAACATCAGCCCAACAATGGTTTGAACTTTAAATAATACAACAGGTACAGTAGTATGTCACAAAGAACCTAATGACAAAGTAGCAACTCAAAAGTGCGCCTAAAATTACACCGACACTAAAACCAAAACAGGTACGTTTCGCTGTGACACTCACAAAGAGTTTACACCGGGTTTTAGAGAATTTGCCTCCGTAAAAGCGATACGATATAACAAAAGTCATGTAGTTCTCTTTGAGTCCTTTTTATTCTTTCGGAAATAGGGAAAAAGTGTTCGGAAAGCCGTTCGCTCCGTGTACGCCACCATTCGGGATATACTTTGAGTCTATACTTTGTGCAAACGAGCGTTTGATAGGGGCGGACTAAGACCTACTTGACTGGAAGTGATCTGTAGCCTTACCATGGGTTCTATCGCAAACTTACTACAGTCAGTAAAGTTAAAACGCGCATCGAATAGTTTACTATTATGTCATTAGTATGTGTCGCCGGAACGTTTACTTGAGTGGTTAAGGTGAGCTCGATAGTGAGTATAGTTATCGCGTTGTTATGTTGGTACAATCCTAATCACGTATCCAACTTCACACACAATGTAGCCGTTTCTTTCTATCTTCACTCAAAAGACAGAGAGCGATATATGTTTCTACAACCGCGTGTATCCAAGCCGTAACGAATTAAAAAGTTTAGATAATCCTACTTATTTTGAATGTTGTACAACAGTGCGTAAAGCTTAACTTTATGAAGATTTTTAAATTAGTTGGTTATACTTGTCAATATAGTTTAGCATTGTTTACTTTAGCATAATCTGTGGAACGCTGTGTAGCGGAGAATTTGACTCGTTTTGTTGTTTGTTTATATTTTGTTTAGTTCGTATAGTTTTAACGTGAATAATCTAAGTGAAAATAATAAGTAACTCTAAAATGAGGACTAGTGCATCGCAATTTCAGTTATTGGTGGATTATATGGAAAGGTATGTACCTAAATAATCATTTTCAAGTTGAAAAAAGTTTTTGTAACTAAGCCAGTTCTTTATGGGGGGTAAATATTTTAAAGTGGCTACCATCAATGCATCCTATCACCCCTGGTATTCCATGACGACGGTAGAATCTAAAATTAAAAAAAATATATTAATAGGTGTAACCAATAAAAGTACTTACAAATGGCAAAATAATAAGTTTAATATAATAAGTATTGCTCTCGTTTTACATTTATTCTACCTTTGTTTAATAATATCCCTCTCTTGTTTTGTTTTTGGAAACTTAATGAGCCTTTTCAAAATATTGGGATGGTTCAAAGCTATGGTAACTTCTTCTATATAAACACTTATGGCTTCTTGCGAAAAATGTTTTGCTAAGCCAGTAACCCGCTGGTAACTGCCGTGTGCATAGAATAGTAAAGCACATAAAACCTGCAAATTAAAATGTTGTTCATAATATATTTTCAATAAAAAATGCATGTTAACTAAGTTTACTTGACTTGCGTGAGACTTACCTTGGATTCCAACGAGACTCTTTGTGTGGATTTCAGATCCGTGTAACACACTAACAATTCACACAAATCCTCAAAAGCTTCCTTACTTAGTCTGTATTCTTTTATAAAATTGTTCTCACTAATGTGTTCAAGAGGATTTCCAATTGCCTTTCTCATGCCAGCTTGAAAAATTGCTTGTTCGCGTCGTTCGTCTTGATAACTAGCCGCCGACAGCATATTCCATGCTAAATATCTTCTTGCAGACATTGTTTTCACAAAATACAAAGTTCTTTAGTCAATAAAACACTTCTTCACGCATCAAAACGCTAGTGAAATAGTTAACTACCATAGTAAAGGTGTTTCTCGATGGCATCTGTCAAAAGTCTGACTTATGGTACCGTTTCTCATACAAAGGAATGTAAAACGTTACTTGCTATCGAATAGTTTACGTTAGGTTTTTAACTTGTTGACTCATAATGCTGATTTTTAGTTCTTCACGTATCCGCTAGTGGCGCTGTACATTTTGCCATACATATTTTTTACGTACACCGTAGCGAGTCCGGTTACCGAAAAGTCGTGGTAAAGACACTGTTTAAAAGTCGGAAGAACTTTCCGAATTAACGCGCACATAACTTTTTAACCGACTTCTTTATCCTGCAGTTTCGGTTCAATCGCTGCATTGTTCTCTCTCTTCTTCTCCTGTTTTTTTTTTTTAATAAACCAAAGCAAATCCATGGTCTTAATGGTAAGTCATTCTGTATCGTCTTCATAGTGTCATAGTAGGTACATTGCACGAAAACGCGCGCGTGCGTGCGTAAACTTTGGTTACGTTTTGGAATCAATTGTGTATAGCCAGAACTATAGCAGTGGGAACTGACAAGTGATTGTTTTTTTTAGGGGTGAGAGCCTTTCGCTTCCCCAATAGTCCGGTGATAATGACAAGGCCGCCCTGGCCATCATCGTAGTCATTTAGAAAAAAAAGGCTTTTTTATACCAGTAAGGTGGCAACAAGTCTATGGACGCAGACTATGGACGCCTGCAACGACAGGGTATCAAACGCGCGTTGCCCACCCTAACCCCCGCTATGCCCTACCTCTCTAAAACTAACTTTGTTGTGCTGCTTTAAAAATTGTACTAGCATATCGTTTCACTTCCTGCAGAAACATAACTTGACGGCAACCCAGGTCTATACTTCGCGCGATACCGCTATCCGACTCGGCGCCTGGGATTATCAAGCTCCTCGATTATAATCCCCCATGATAAAACGCTCGCTACCCGCTGTACGAACATAATAAGTCATCCGCTGATTAATTAATCGCTTGAATAAGTTACCGTTAGGATTAATTAATTGGTGCGTTGTTACCCATTCTGTTTCGGTCGTGTTTAGAATTTAATAATAGCAATGCACAGGAGATTATTATAATGCCCTTCTGATCTAATTTTGGATGCGACCGTCGATTTATAAGGAGATTATCTATATATTATGCGACAGGTATTGTACTAGTTCGATGGCTTATTTAGTAGTGACGTCTGCTTTCTAAGCTAAAGGTCATAGATCGAACCCACAGTACAAACATTTGTGTTCAATAACATGTCTGTTTGCATCAGGGTGTTAGCTATGTACTCGTATAATATAAATAGATAGATAGAAACTCTCATAAAAACACATTACAAACAAAAACAAAGTACAATTTAGGCGGTCTTATCGCTTGTAGCGATCTCTTCCAGACAACCTTCAGGTAGAGGAAACCACATTCAACAGATGATATGTATAATTTATTTCAAAAAAAGTACCTCAGTAAGTTTATCAGTTGACTATAATATACCCATAAAACAAACTTCGGCTTAGATTGTGGCTAGATGGCGATGTGTGGCCCAGCGTGGAATGTCTTGGGTTATTTATATATCTAGTAGCTTTGTTTTTACTTGTATTAAGGTAGCGCTTGAAGTTAAGCGACGTTTGAGCATACGACGGAGCTCGCTCACGTGACGCTGCTGCCTGTCATTGGCTCGTGATATATAGCTAGGGCTTCCATCTTGGTGGTTATACCGTCACTAGCCGGTTCCTAGTTCTTCAGCAGGATGCACATGGACAGTGGTGATGGTAGATAGATAGATGCTCTTTATTGCAACAAACACAGACATTACAGGAAAATACAAAATATACAAAAGTTGTACTATACAACTTAGGCGGCCTTATCGCCTGAAGCGATCTTTCAGATCACCTTCAGGTAGAGTAAACCAGTTTCACTAAAAAAATGGGTAGCTTGGAGCGAAAAGATGATAGGTTCCACAACGTTCCTACTTGTAGTGATTTCTTTTTCTAGCCCGTCACGTAATCACACATAGTCAAGCGTACCTTTAGTCACAGCCTAATTCTGCAAGTCAACCGGTCGACCAACTAATCCACCGACTTGCACCTGGACACGTCTACGGCCAAAAGCCAGGATTAGCGAGGTATCCGATTATAATCCCTCGTGATAAAACGTCAGCCGGCCTACCGTAATAATTCGCCCACAGATAATAATTAATTGTTCGAGTAAGTCACCTCCGACTTATTAATTATTGTCGCGTTGATTTTCTGTTGTAGGTATTGTTTGTATTGTTCCGGATGAATAGGAATTGGAAGTAAAATATTTCGTGAATGGGATTAATGAACAATATTTGATTGGAGTAAGGGAGCGGCCTACCATCTTTTCCTTCCAAGCCAACCTCACCTGCCTGTGGTGCATCCTGCCGAATAACAAACGAGGCGATGGCAACTGACCGGTGGCGGTATGACCATCACAATTGAAGGTGTAAGCTTGCTGTGAACATAATAGGTATTTACCTATCTGATTAAAACGTACATAACGATTTGAACTGTATGAAATAAAAATCGTTCCTAATCTAAAAGCGATTTTTATATTGAGCTATTTTTATTATCGATGCTGAAAGGGGCTATTGATATAATATAATATCAATATTATAGCTCATATTGTATGTACCCTACGCTGGGGATAAAGGCTTAATCAAACTTGTACTAAAGAGGGATTTGGTCTTATAAGTGCATTTTCGTAGACTTCATACACTTAGAATTTATTCACAAGTTTAGCGTTTTCTTTAGATATTTTCCTTCACTATACGCTCTTTATGTTAAAGTTTATCTTTTTCATTTGTCATGGGAAGAACTAATACCTACCTACATAAAATATCTTGCAAATTATCAACAATCTAGTATTTTTATTACAACGAGAGTTTGAAAGCGCACCTACAGACCAATCAATACCTCTACCATACCTCTCAATCTTCCATCCTCGAACGATGATCGTTAAATCTTTACGATTTGTGAACAGCCCGTATCTATAGCCCCGGTGTAAAAATGTGGGGCCTTTGGAAAAATTTTCAATTCACGACGTTGCCTCATATAAAACGGGGCTGCATGAGGAAAGAATAGACATAGAGCGTGCACCGTCAATTTCACGGAAGATTTCGCATACGATTCCCCGAACGATATAGCTGTGTGTATACGTACATGCAGTATCATATGTCGGGGGCTTGTGTGGTGGAGGAAACGACAGTGAGGCGGTTCCAAGTGAACGATTTCTATGCATTGTTTCTTCTTGGTAAACATATTATAAAGAAAGATAGATTAGATCTTTATTGCGCAAATAATAAAACTTTTACAGGAAAAAGTATTACAGATATAGTCTTATCGAATCGTACAATATTACGTAGATATGATAATGTAGGCAAAATACGAAAAAAATCATTATAGCAGTTATACATTTATTATCGATTTAAAAACTTTAGTGGGAAGTGAGACTTCTCTTAAGCAAATACGACTCTCCATACAAGCTAGGTTTGGTTTCGTGAAGACACTAAATAACAATTTGAATTATGCTGTATATTCTATATCTACTTAACTATTTATATAACTCAATTTAAGACAATGATTGTATGGCTCCTTAAAAGTGCTGTTTTCTAGGTTTTTGATTTGATCACCTCAATGCGAAACTAGGTCTTTCAAGTTAAGTTGTTACCTCACTACTATCTTGTCTATACTGTGACCGAGACGAACGCTTAGTAGGAACATGAATAGCTTCGTACGTAGGAGATATTGCGGAAAATGCCTATGTCATATGAACGTGTCTTGTTATTTGTTGTAGAGTTTTAGCATGTTTGATATACCTACCTAGTCAAACATATTTTGAATTATTTTTAACATACATAATTAAGACCTTACACACTATTTAACGTGTGCTGCTACGCATTGTGTATTTTTATCAATATTTGCTTTCGTCAAAAGTTTTATACACAGATATTTACTTATTTTTTTTTCATAGCTAGTATAGATAAAAATGTGACGCTTCCTATCAAGTCCCTCGTATTATCTATTCTTGTACCGTAGTCGTTACTTTTGACATAAAAAAGTGAAATCCTAAAAATGTCACCAACCGAATGAAATTCAAGACGACTTCTTTGCTTTTACATTTCCAGTCTTATCACGACCGCCATTATTGTAACAGCTCCTTTCATGTTACTTTCTCTCAAAAGCACTACCGAGACAGCAATTTGAGGCGATCAATCCGTCCAATAGACCATGTCATTTCAGACAATTTGAGTCAACGTGGAGTGAAACGCTCGAGGAATGGCTTGGATCTGGCGATTTCTCGACATCATTCCGCTCGCAGTAACACCAACAATTGACCGAGATGAGCTGTATATTCGTGGAGGGAAAATTGCGGGATCTTTTGAATGTTCTTTTTGTTGTAGATTTCGTTGCAGCTGTTCTGTATAATTGTGAGGCATTTTAGTAGACTCATATTTAAGTTTATTGTTTAGTAAATAGTATTAAAAATTTGTTAATGTTAGATTTGGCTGACTCAATGGCTCATTTGGGGTGACTTCTGCCTTATGCAACGTTGAAAATTCGTGTGCATGAACATGTCCGTTTATTTTGGGGCTAGTTGGTGATGTGTGGCCCAACGTGACATGTCTTGGGCTATTAATAGATTGTCAGGCACAATTCATTACGTACATGTTTTCGACTTTTCCCCTGTCTTCTAAGAAACATCTTCGTCACCATGATGACTTGAAAACCAGCGCCGTCTTTTTTCCACAACTACACATACATTTGGTTAAAAGAATCAGTGGTAGGGAATTTTTTGTACAGACGTTTTGTGACAACCAGCAGCTACATAATAACTTTAAATAATACCTACGAATATTGTAGTACGTATTTGAACACTACAAAAGCTCTTAAATCCTTCAAATCCTGTCAAACTATACAAACGGTTCGTGTTTATGATTGCAAAGCCTTTAGGTCCTTTAGAGTGAAACATTTTTACAGTGAAAAGTTTATTTTAACGTGCATAATAAAATAATTAAACAATGTCTTTCTTATGCTAAAAACAAAGATTGGTAATATTTATCATGAAATCCCCATAGTAAAATACCCCATCCATCTTCATTGCACATAGTTAACCGAACTTACACTAAAAATCCCAACTATTTATCTCCGTAACCCATTTTTCAGTCTGGCCTCACCTGTGCCAATTGAGTTATTAGCTACTAATAAATTATGTTGTCGCGTCCTAATTTCAAGCAAAGTTTCAGGTCGGTTATCGAACCATCTTTATAGTGAGGCTTTGATAATGTTCAGAGGGGCTTATGTGTAAAATGGGCGTCTTTCGCGAGCGATTTCAGAGATAGGTGCGTTGTATGTTAATGTAAGTTAATACAAGTTCCTAAATTTTCATGTTCGTCGTACTTATTTTCTCCAATATTTCCGATATAATTGTAATGATTTTTTTCTTTCGCTTTCTATTAGGCGTAGATGAATAAGGAAATCTTAACTAATATTATAAAGCTGAAGAGTTTGTTTGTTTGTTTGTTTGTTTGAACGCGCTAATCTCAGGAACTACTGGTCCAAATTGAAAAATTCTTTTTGTGTTGAATAGACCATTTATCGAGGAAGGCTTTAGGATATATAACATCACGTTGCAACTATTAGGAGCGAAGAAATAATGGAAAATGTAAAAAAAAACGGGGAAAAATGACTATTCCACGCGGACGAAGTCGCGAGCACAGCTAGTAATAAAATAAATGATAAGACATAACACGCTGGGCCACACAGCGCCATTTAGACCCAAACTTAGGCAAAGGTTGAACTATGGGTAACTATAATATATTATACTAGACAGCTGATAAACTTACACAAAACTACTCATATAGGTAGTTATTTTTTTTGTAAACATGCTATGAACATATTATCTGTTTGTATTGGTCTGGACCAATACAAACATGTTCATGCACATAAATGTTTGTACTGTGCGGGGATTGAATCCGCGACCACTGTGTCAGTCAGGCAGTTCACTGCCACTGAACCAAACTGTTCATCTTGCTAAAAATAAAAATGTATATATTGCAAGTAAATCAATACAACAAAGTTGCCGGGGCTTTCCAAAAAGTAGTCCAAGACAGTTGTGATTTCTAACAAAATACAAAATTATTTAACGAGAAGGTTTAGATCAACGTTAAACAATTTACACAAGTTATGTTGCTAAAACCTACAAATTTTAATTGTACAGATTGCACCAATCATATACTCCAATCACTTCACACAATCGCGTCTGAAACAAGAGCCGCCTCCAGGCGTCACCCGCTCACTCCCACGGTTCTTTGTGTTATTTCGGCCGTGACTGGCGGTTCCCTTTATTCAATAATGAAAGCACCTCGCTCTATAGATAGCTCTTGGCTCGTGCTGTTCTCGTTTTGTTGTTTTTTTTAGGGTTCTGTATAAAAAAAAGATGTCTTGAATTAAAAAAAATGCTTTTAGGATCACTCTTGCGTCTGTGTCCATTTGTCTGTAATAAAAAATTTGGTGGGACGGTATCACCTTATTACCAAAACACATTAACACGATATCGCTTAGCATCAAGCGAATGGCAATCAAGCGCAAACTCATTTTTAATTAAAAAAGAACCACATTCTGTTGTAGGTTATTGTCAGGGGATGGTATTGCAGGGTATTGTAGGAGGGTATTAAGAAAATAAAAAAATAAATACTGTGTCACATATCAAATGAAAGGGTTGTTTATGAGAACATTAAACATATTTCTATTATTTTTTAAATGGATAGCTAAAATTTTATTAATGTAAGACGATGAAATATAACTTAGCCCCCGATATCCGATAGTACCTGAGCCTAAAATGTTTATAAAAAAGAAATTTCACTCGTATTTACCTAGCAAGTAATCTACAAGCAATGAACTATTCATTGCTTAGCAGCTAGGAAAGCCTATAAGCATTCCCTGCAAGAGAGGTAGGGCATAGCGAATCTTCGCTCGAATTGAGCCGCCCGTCCGGGGAAAGACCTCCACCCTATAGAATACCGCAGTCAAATGACCTCTGGGTCGTGTTTCTGCCGGTGTGTAGGCTTTCCGGAGCTCGTGGGGGGTTAGGGTTGGGCCGGCATGGCGGTGGCAACTGACAAGTAACTGACCAGTTACTTGCCCGTTGTCACAGCGACTTGGGCTTCTCTTTCGCTTTCCATCAGGCGTAGGGAAGCCATTATGTCGAGCCACTATAAAAAAAAATTCCCAACATTATACGGAACCCTCTCCTCGCGAATTCAACTCGCATTTGACCGGTTTTTTGTTTCGATTGTACCCGGCTTCTTAGTATCCTTTGTGGATGGAACTGGGAAGGTAAAGGAGGAATGGTCTGAGTAGCTCAGGACAAAGATAAATCACTTACAAGATCTTGTAGTGTCCACCTGAATTATTCTCATTCAATGTTCACTTGTAATATCCATGTAATTATTACCAAACATTTTAAAATGCAACCAAATAATTATTGGGATTCTATGTAGAGAGATATCGCTTCAAGGCGACGTTTGCCTAGAAGCGATATTAGACGCTCTCAGGCCAGGAAGAGCGATGATTCGTGCAAGATGGCTGGCAAGTGCAGAATGCGAGACGCTCAGGATCGCGCAAAATGGAGAACAGTTGGAAAAACCTATGTCCAGCAGTGGACTGTGGGGGGTTAATGATGATAATAACTGCAAATGAAATAATTATCATTTGAAAAATTTGGTAACCTTTCGATCATTTGCGATACATTAACTTTGTAAAAGTGTTTGTGGCTCAACTTTCATTGCCACTTTGTATAATACGTTTCATTATAACCCACTGTCTACCCTATTCATTATATGATTATGGGAATATCCTCCAGATGTTTGCCCTGAGTGGCGAGCAACTGGAGAGGCCTTTGTCCAGCAGTGGACTGCAATAGGCTGGTGATGATGATGATAACCCACTGTCTACCCCATTTATTATACGGGACTTATTTATTCATTTTGTATGTACCTGATCTCTCATTTTGTTCTGGTCCGATTTTGTTTCCACCACAACCAATAAGAGGTCACAGTTCATACTTGACGGTCTAGCGTCGCTTACTAAAAGTGCCACCGTATCCGTAACATTCGCGGAACCTAATAAAATTCCAACAATTTTCTACACCGTCGTACACATCACGCCATAGCTTCGTTTCGCTTACATTGTTCGTAAGTTAGCAAGCGTCATAAATAGTTTATAGCTGCTTAACGATCTGATGAACGCGATGAGATACGTACCAACAGCTTATCATGGAATTTTTATGTTTTTATAGTTAGGAAACTATGTAATAAAGTCTGTTTTATGTTGAACGTAACAATATCATCATCAGCCTGCAACGTCTGATGCTGCATTGGAAATTTTCATTTGAGGTCTTAGTCACTACACATGACAGGCAGGTTAGCCAGGTAACGCTGCCAGGACAACTGGTAATTGCTGGATGTAAGAAACCCAGTGGCAAACATTGGGAGTGGCCTATGTCCAGCAGTGTACTGAGACAGCCTATGGTGGAAAGCTGCCAGTACGGCTGACAAGTGCTGGATACGAGAAGCACAGGATCGGTCATACTGGCGAACAGTAGGAGAGGCCTATGTCCAGCAGTGGACTGATAAAGACTGATGATGACGATGATTAAACGCTGATACCCATATCCTGATATGCCCTTAGTCGTCTTCTACGAAACCCACGGGATGAATTCGGCTGGTCCTATTTTAAATCTAGAAACCACTGGGTTTTTGATAAAGAATAAGTTAAGAGATATCTCTTGTGTACGATTTTTGTTCGGTGTCAATATTAGGTTATTAATATAACAAGTATAGCATAATCCTTATTTTCTCATTTCGTCACCCATTTTCACACTACAAAACCAAATTGAAAATCGAAACGGTTACTGAAACACAAGCAATATTTCACGAATAACTGGCGAAAAAATACCGTAAAGGAAAAAATACAGCGTCTACAAAATGCCAAAGGAAAGGTGAAGAGGCGAAAGAGCTTTTATGGAACAAGTTCGGCGTACTGTGTCGCACTGAGGCGTTTACTAGGTGCGCTGTGGGGTGCTGGTGACAGCGAGTTGGGGGAATACCTACTTTTTTATTAGTTTACATTTCATCATCATCACCAACCTTTATCAATCCACTGCTGAACATAGGGTTCTCACGATGTTTGATACTTTGGTAGATCCTGGGCTTCTAGCATCCAGCACTTGCCATCCGTCTTGCGCAAATCGTCCCTCCACCTGGCCTGAGGGCGTCCTACATTGCGTTTGTCAAGACGTAGTCTCCACTCCAGAACTCGTTTACTCAAACAGTTATTGGTTTTGGGGCTGATATGGCCAGCCCAGCCTACATTAATAAGCATTTTTTGACGCAATGACACATATGACAAAAATATATGCCAAAAATGACATTTTGCATAAAACTTTTGCATTGAAATTTCGGCTAGGTGCCAAAAGATCCTTGGTGGTCTGTTTTCTCTTTGGCTTTCCATCAGATGTAGGAAAGCCACTGTGCTTCCTACGTACGGACAGAGAGATTTTTTTCTCTTTTATAAATGTTGTCTGTGTGGTTCCTGGATTTAGAAAAGGACCACCGCATCTCAAACCGTCGGTGGCATAGAAGACAAGGGAGTATCAGGAAATGAGCAGCAATGTTTATCTGGGAACAAGTAAAAGCATATCCCCCAGGCAATCAAGTTAGGGAAGGCCTAAATTATGTCTGCCGGCCGCTTGTCATCTGCGGCTGGCCAAGGCAGGCAGGGATGTGGCCGTATCCTTCGGCGCTACCCGTGTCCCCTGCAACTTGCAGCCCACTGGCGACACAGGGGGGTTTAGTGGGTATGCCCTCCCATTTTGGGAGGTGTGCGTCCCACACATCATGCCGCCTCTCCCGGCGGCATGAAGGTGCCTAATGCATTCCCCTCTAGAAAAAAAAAAGCCTAAATTATGTCTAGTAGTGAATGTTTGCAGGCTGCTGTTATCGGCCGTTTGAGGTTAAATTTCCGGAACAACACCACACGGACAAACTAACAAAATAATAATGAAAATAACTGGCTGTTATTGTCATTACTTTCATCCCTCTAACACTAACACCCCGCCCTAAAGAAACAGAAGGAAAAAACTGCAGTTGCGGCGCAAAACGTCTACGACAAACATCGGCGGGCCCGATCCGCAGATATGCAAAGCGTCCTCCTTTGTAACATGATCTTATTGTGTTCAGAAATCCCGCAGCAACCGACGAATACGAAACAACTTATGTCGATTCAGAAATTTATTAGAATCCTGGGGAAATTTTCATGCGGCCCGCACGGTTGCAACGACTATCAGTTCTGCATCCAGTTTTGGTGTAGCGGTGAAATTTAGATCTTTTGCGGCGAGGTGCGGAATACTAAGCGATCTTGACGCTTGAGACGTACCGGCTTATGGTTCGCAGGAATCGTATCGTCGATGCTATTCGATTATCAGATAATATTGGCATTGTGGACGTGTTGGGCATTTTAATGTTGGCATTTTCTGTTGGAATTATCAATTTATTTGCGTTACGATGCTCGATCGAAATGTTTCTTAATTACTTTCGTGATTGTCCTGTTTGCCTGTCGTGTCTCGCCTTCAGCTATATTTGATTACCTGTATTTTTGGTGTATTTGCATTTCCCTTTTGGATTATTATATTTTGTATTTTCCTTCTTTGATTTCCTATAGCTCTATCTTATTTGCCAGTTCGTTTATGATAATTTATTATATATCAGATATGCGATATCTTATTAATAATAATAAAATTAGGTAAAGGAGTAGTGTAAAAAATCTATATTCTTAGACGTCATGTTTTTTTTTTAAATCAAAGTAATACTGGAGTTTCTTACAATGGAAAAGGAGTACCTAAACTACCTTCCTTTTCAAAGAACCTAAAACGAAAACTAGTCCAAAAAGTTTCCTTTTCACCTACTAAGAATAAAAAATAGTTACACGTCATAACTATTCCGAGCACACACACTTCCCAAGCCCCACCTAAAATTTATGTATTCCCTAAGGAAATTACAAATAGCAACATACAGACCTCTTATTTATAAGAATTGCTTCATTAAAGCGTTTTGATGTTTTATATAGCGATTTGATGAACATGTCTGTTTGTATTGGTCTTATTTGTTATTGTTGGTCGTATTCGTCTGGTGTTTTGTATAAAATGTATTTAATTACAAAACAAAAAGGATCTAAGTAAGTGTATTATCAGTTCTCTAGTACCCATAGTACAAGCTTCGGCTTAGTTTGGGGCTAGGTGGCGCTGTGTGGCCCAGCGTGGCATGTATTGAGTTATTTATTTATTTATATCGGTTGATTGCTTTAACAAATTCAGAATAAAAAAGTGCAGAGTTATTGGTTTGTTTCCTAGTTAGGTAACTAGGTTAGTTTAATTTAGAAAATTAATTGAGTTTTGTTATTGAAACAGGGGAGCAAACGTCCTCTGCTGGATTTAGGCCTCGTACAAAGACAATTGTCATTTGTCTTATTCACCACGCTTGGCAGGTGGGTTGGTGACCGCAGTAGGTTTCATTTTTATCCTGATAAACGCTGCCGCCCGTTTCTTGAAATTCCCTTAGTCATCTTCTACTACACCCTCGGGACGAGATGGGGTGGTTCTAATCAAAATCCGGTAACCACACGGAGTAGTTTTTAAATGGCTGACGCATTTTTGTTTGTTACTATATTTTGTCAAACGCCTGGATAAATATCTTTGTAGACAGTCTTTTTATGCAAGAGGCGGCAGACGAGCATTTTTTTATGCAAGAGGCGGCAGACGAGCAAATGTGATGCCTGATGGTAAGCAGTCGACACCGCCCATGGACACCCGTAACTCAAATCGAGTTCTGCGGTCGCTGCTGGCCTTTTAAATAGGAGTACCTACGCACGTTTCTTGAAGGCTCCCAAGTCGTAGCTGTTCGGAAAGACTGTCGCAGAGAATTGGTTCCACAAAACCGAAAGGTTACTAAATTATCTTTTCGTATATGCATAACGGTTGAAGTCTGGAGCTCCCGTCGGCGGCGGATCGAGTCGGATCAATCACGCGGCCTGCAGCCCGATGCAATCTTCGACTTGTCATTGTCACGACGGCTCGGTCCGGTCCGACTCGCGGACGGAACAAAGCTACAGACGATTTGTCGATGGGAAATAATGGAATGTAGGATTGTTGTTGTTCGGTTGGGATGTAAGGGAGCGACCTATCATCTTCTCGCTCCAAGCCACCCTCACCTCAGTGCTTCCTGCTGAACAAAGAACGAGGCTCTGGCAAACTAACTCCAAGTTGCCCTCACCTGCCCGTGGTGCATCCTGCTGAATTACGAACGAGGCTCTGGCAACCGATTGGTGGTGGTATTATAATCACAATTGAAGGCGTAGCTAGGATCTCACTCCAAGCTACCCTCACCTGCTCGTGGTACATCCTGCTGTATAACGAACGAGTCTCTGGCAACCGACTGGTGGCGGTGTATAACCATCACAATTGAAGTAGTAGCTAAATACCACAGGCCGATGGCGGGCAACAGCGTCACCGGAGCGAGAAGCTACGCCCTGCGATCGCCAACCTGCCTGCCCAGCGTGGCGATTATGGGTATAACCTCCAGGTGTTTGCCCAAAGTGGCGAACGTCATGTGATCTGCGATAGGCTCATGATAATGACGATATTTGGATAATTTTTTTTGCGAGAGGCAGTGGCATTGCTGATGTTCTTGGGCGGCGGTTACTGTTTAACATCAGACAGGCCGCTTGCTCGTCTGCCACCCGCAGCATTAAAAAGAAAATATATGCCGTATTCTGTTCGGAGATGGATTCTGTTTTCAAATAAATGCACTTTCATTCCATAAAATTATTAAGTTACCTTAAACGGAAGAAATCCTTCATCAGCCTGCGAACGTCCACTGCTGGACATAGGCCTCTCTCAATAACATTTGCCATTTGGGGGGATTTGGCTTACTTATTTGCACCCACATAAACGCTACTGCCCGTTCCTGATATTCCCTGAATCGTCTTCTGCGACACACATGGGATAGGTTGCGATGGTCCTATTCTAAGTCCGGATACCACACGGACAATAATAATCAGACAGTGCATAATATTGTCTGATATTTATTATTTATTATTTTTTATAAATGCCATTCTTAGCCAGAAAATCAATAGCAACGTCAATAAATCATCACTGCAGCACCGCCTTTACGTGGTAACGTGTCGATTTGAACCCAGATCAAACAATAGAGGTAATTAGTTATTCGCAAATGTCGTGGGTTAATTGTCAACTGACCTTTGTTGTGAGAAACTTGCGCTTGTAGTTGCATAGTTCAGTATTTTATGTTGAAGTATTTCCGTATATTCTCCTTTCTTTTTCATCATCATCATCAGCCCATTGCAGTCCACTGCTGGACATAAGCCTCTTCAGTTGTTTGCCACTTAGAATAGAATAGAATAGAATAGAAAAACGTTTATTTGGTACTAACAACAGTGGCAACATCTGGAGGATATACCCATAATCGCTACGCTGGGCAGGCGGGTTGGCGATCGCAGGGCGTAGCTTCTCGCTCCAGTGACGCTGCTGCCCGTCATCGGTCTGTGGTATTTAGCTACGCCTTCAATTGTGATGGTTATACCGCCACCAGTCGGTTGCCAGCGTCTCGTTCGTTATTCGACAGGATGCACCACGGGCAGGTGATTGGCTTGAAGCGAAAAGATGATGGGTCGCTCCCTTACATCCTTCTTCTTTTTATCCAATTTCAAAAAAGGAAGAGGTACTCAATATTTTTTTTTTGTTTTTATATGTTTGTTACTACATATCTTTGAGAAATGTGAACCGATACGAAATAATATTATTATAAGAAAGGGTGTACTACTTCCGAGTTGGTCCCGTTGTGACCTTAAGAAAGTCGTTTCCTTTTGCTAACAAATGCTGTAAATTATTCTTCTCAACTCGCTAACCAATGCTGAGTGTATATCTCTATCAAGAGATGTCATCTTCATTTTTAGACTTTCTCATCCAGAAGCATTCAATCGCTCCCTAGCTGGGGGTACTCGACTTCCCTGGACTTGAAGTGCCAGCTGCTCATTGTCAACGGTTGGCCAGGGCAGCAGACAGGGGCGTGGCCGTACCTTTGCTTCGGCTATACCCGAGTCTCTGCAAGTTACTGCCCACTGGCGACACAGCAGGGCTCACTGGGCATGTTCTCCCATTCTGGAAGGTGTGTGTCCCACACACCACACCGACTCCTTCAGAGGCGGCGTGAAATGCATTCCTCTCGAGAAAACAAAACGGTTTTCTTACTGCACCGCTTCCCCGCGGTAAGCGTTTGACCAAACCGGTTACATAGTATCTGAGCACGGGAGCGGATTCAGCCAAGCCTCTGGAAAAATAAAGAAATGACCCCTGTCAAAATCCGGATAGCACAGTGATGTACATCTCCAGTTTCGGGCGTCACCTGACAAGCCGCCATAAACCGCCGAACCTTATGCAAAGCGAACGTTTATCGTGTCCACTTTTTCCCCCACTGTCCGCCGGCCGAATTCCCCGCATGCTTACTTGACATAAATCCGTTGGTGAATGAGGTTGTAGCGGCCGGTTCGTCCCTCGTGCAATTAGTTTTTTTCACAACGATTTTTCGTTGAGATTTTTTTTTTGGGTTTTTTGGGCTTTTTTGGACTGCGACGTGAAATGAGAGTCGGTGCCTTGGGGGAAACAAGACAAAGGACATGCTTACGTTCCCAGTAGCTAAATACCTACATAACGCCCCCAGAGGCTAAATACTTACACGTATTTGAATAAAAATGGATCTTAGAAAAGTACCAGGATACCCATCTCTTGTGAAGCTGGTTTCTTCTACCTGAAGGTTGTCTGAAAGAGATCGCTACAAGCGATAAGATCGCCTAAGTTGTACTATGTTTTGTTTGTCATTGAAAGTGGTAAAATAGGGGCTGAAAGTTTGTGTGTGTCAGTTCGTTTCTTCATCTTTCACGGCAAAACGGAAAAGCAAATTGTCATGACTTATATTTAATTAGAGAAAGATGAAGAGGAATACAGGCTACTTTTTGTCACTTTATAAAACATTTCTGTGACCAACCTACTTACATGCATGCGGGCGAAGCCGCAGGGGCACACTTAGTAAAATAAATTGGAGTTTCAAGGCGCAAAGGAAATAGAACTCAGAAAAATTGTAAACAATAACTCTAAAGCCACAGTCTACTAAAAAATAAATCGCATGTCCCGTTCAAAACAAATGCTAGCACAGTGCTCACGATAAGACATCTAGCCAGGGTCAGTGATTTGTTCGCGCTGTCGGACACTATCGCCTCGACACCGACACCGCTGGACACCGGCTGGTATCCGCGATTTCACGGTCGTGGGCTGTCCGACACCCGTAACTTGTTTGTTTTGCCCCACGTGTATATGTAATAAAGGGTTGTGGAGTATAATTTTTGGTCTGGAAACAATTGAATAGAAGTGATGTGGTTTAATTTTAGAGATTTCTGTTGTAATATCGTAAAATAGTTTGAGGTTTTCGATTTGAACGTTAATTGCTTTACACCATGGTCAATGTTATACGTTTCGTCGCGTTGTTGATAAGTGTAACCTCTAAACAAAACATGTTTGTACTGTCCTATGATAAGAAAAGGTGAGAACATTATAAAGGAAGGCATTGTGTAGTATATTTAACATGAGCATTGCACCAGTGCGAAGCCGGGGTGGAACGCTAGTATAAAAATAATTGGAGTTTCAAACTTTTGAATGTATATAGGTAGGCACTTTATTCACCATCATGAGCTCGTTTAATTGTATCTGACAACATAACATGCGAAAAAAGTGCCTGTTTGGCGTTACCTTTTTTTTTCTATAAGACTAATTGAAAATGGTAAACAATAATTCTTCTTTTAACTATCCTCTAGCCTAAACTAAATAGTTTGCGCGAGAGACGCTTCCAAAGAGGAAAATTTTAAATTATAGGTACCTACTTAGATAAATAAATATATTACATTATCCTAAATATATTCAAATACATGCCGAGGTCAAAGTAAGATCAAGTACAATATTTATATATGAACTTTTTAACCTCCATCACTCATAGGTGATCACTTTAACCTATCTGGTGTCTAAGAACAAATATCAATTTGTAATTATGTTTAGATTCTTTCTGTAATTGTTATGGCAAGCTGTGTAGAATTAGAGGAAATAATTAAGTAGCTTGAAGTTTATAATTATCATTCTCGCAAAAAAAGTAATTTTCCCTATTAGGAAAAAATAAGCGTCTCTTAACATATTCATAAATAGCTAGTTTCAGTGAACTCTAGGCGCCATCTCTCCTCTATAGACGTTCCTACAACTATTACACGTCCTCTTTCAGAACCCTCTTACAGCGACCTCTGAGGGAAAATTTAGTTCAACTTTTCCCCGCCCGCCCAAGCTCCCCGCCCAAGCTAGTTGTAGACGATTTCGATAGATGGCGTTATTTGGGAAATCAAATTATGTTGTAATTTTCGTGTTTTCAGTCTTGCTTTGTAAATATTTTGAATTTAGTGTAAAATAAATCGATGAAATATAAAAGTATATTTTAAAATTGAAGAAGTCTTTAAGGAAGGATCTTTATTGTTTACTTAAAAAAAGTATTTATTGCTTAAAATTTAATATTGATAATAAATTTTACAATACATAAGAATAAATTTCAGTATAATTTCATTATAAAAAGGTTACCAGTTATTTAGATATTATAGAAAATAGTTTACCAAAATTGTTTTGCGAGTGTACACAATTGCAGTTAGATGACATTAAAATAGATGGCGTTGAGAGTATCGTTTTAAAGCTTATGAAGAGCTTATAAATTTTGTATTATCTTGAATTTGGCCTGTATTTTTATAGTTAATTAATAGTAAATAATTTAGGCAGCAATTTTCCTGTATTTTAGAACACCAGGCTTCCGCCCATACGGGAATGGTAAAACAGTTAGCACAATTTACACTATTAAGTATATTAAATTAGGTCTTAAAAATGTAAAATAAATTTGCCATTACATGGGTTTTCTCCTTCCTTTGATATGGGATCTTTTAAACGGGGCGTGAAGAAGCATCTTATTTGAAGCAGCAAGGTAACCAGCTTGTCATATCCCAATGATGGCAAATGACAAGCTGGTTACCTGCCCGTCATCGCAGCGACTTGGGCTTTTTTCGCACTTTCCATCCGGTCTAGACAAGCCATTATACCGTGTTTCTATAAAAAGAAAAATGTTGACGAAACCAATAACCAAAGGTACATACTATATATTTTTCCAACAGTATTTTATTGAGTACTCGTAGTCCACATACTACTTAGTTCATATGTACATAAAAGTGTGATAGTACCTATATGTGTATTGTGTATGTTATACCTACCAATCATTATTTGTAAGTCGAGGTGCTTTTAACAACCTATAAAATTTTGTTACTTAAACTAAACCTATACTATTGCCTTTAAAAACAATATACTTTAATGGAAAATAACTTTGCAGCAAGTAATAAAAATATATTTTTCAATAACTAAATATTTTCCGGCTGACATAGCCGCTTTATTCTCGTATCAAAGAATAAAAAAAATAAGCAAATAGTTCGACTGAATATTAGGTACTGGGTGCGTAGTAGTAAAGAATGCTTTGTGTTCCGTTCGGCTCGTAGATGACATATTGGTTTGGTTGTATGATCCAAGCTATGTTATGTATAGGGCACAGATTACCCCCGTGGTCTAGGGGGACGTTATCGAAAGGATATAACTATGTTTGATTTTACATGCTCGTGAAGTGTCTTCGGTCACGATCGGTCGGGATCAGTCGATATTTATTTATTGGGGAAGTAAGGGAGCGGCCTATCATCTTTTCGCTCCAAAACAACCTCACCTGCTCGTGGTGCATACTGCCAAAAAACAAATGAGCTGCTGAAAACCGACTGGTGGTGGTGTAACCATCACAATTGAAGGCGTATCTAAAGACCACGGTAAAAGCCATAGATAGACCGACGGGCAGCAGTGTCACCGGAGCGAGAAGCTATGCCCTGAGATCGCCAACCTTATTTATTGGAATATCCTCCAGATGTTTGCCCTAAGTGGCGATCAACTGGAGAGGCCTAAGTCCAGCAGTGGACTAATAAGTACTAATTGATGTTGTGAAACAACTTCCCTTATGTTGGAGACAAAAATGTTTCTGGATCCTAAATTTAAAGGTTTGTTTACTTGAAGCTCTCCGGATTCTTTCAGATATAATGCTAGGTTTACACGCGTGCCACGCAGCCCGGCAAGCAGCCTGGCAAGCAGCTCGGTGAGCAGCCCTGCCCTACACACTGCGCACGCACGTGCACATTCAAACAGTCGAACAGCCCGTTCACATGCTTGTGCTTGTGTTTGTGCCCGTTGAATGTCGTATTGAACGCGAGCGTGTAAACGCGGCATAACATACGTAATATCAGAGAGTAGACAGGTTATTGCGACCGTCCGGCCCGTACGGATAAAAAAGTCTACTTAAAAATAATCGATGGGTGGTAGGGATGGTACTTTTGTCCGTGTGGTGTCCGGATTTAGAATAGGATCATGCCATCTGATCCTATATTTTCGTAGAAGACGATTAAGAGAATATCAGGAAACGGGAAGGTTACCTAGGTACAAATAAAACCTACTATAGTCACCAGCCGGCCAGCCAAGCATGGCGACTAAAGCAAATACCCCCCTCATGACTGGCTCGATGGCTCATTTGGTAGTGACCTCTGTCCTCTGAGCCAAGAGTCGTGGGTTTGATTCCCGCACAGTACCTACAAACTTTTGTGTTCATGAATATGTCTGTTTGTTTTGGTCTGGCTGTTTTCTATGTATAATATGTAGTTATTTACAAAAAAAGTATCTAAGTAAGTTTATCAGTTGCCTAGTACCCAGCTTCGGCTTAGTTTGGGTTTAGGTGGCGCTGTGTGGCCCAGCGTGGCATGTCTTGGGTTATCTAAAACAAAATGCAATTGTCATTGACGCCTATGTCAGTAGTGGCCTTATAATGATGACGCTTACTCTTATTTCTACGAGTATGAGTACAACTGAACCCTTACTCATTCAAGACAAGTACCTACCAAAGACCCTTGGTACTACCGCGGGCAGTATATTCAAATTCCACGCCATATCCGATAATACCACTCTCATGCAAAATGCATACAATATCATTCTTTACTCCATACGCGGATACTACCCGGACGTAATTCATGTAAAAGTGGCTTTATTTGAATTTTATGCGTTCAAATTTTTGGTGAGTCCTACCCTTCTGGATGTCTTTATTTTGTTGCTACGAAATTTTTATTATCTGCCCTTTTATTTGAAGCATTGAACGTTTTATTATAGTCCGCAAAGCCACTTTATGACTTAATAAATTATGATTTGATTCAAAACTAGTTATTTATACAGCTCTTCCTGTCGGCACTACCATGCAAATTATATGTTGCCCTACCTATCGTTTCTGCATATGATATTGAGTAGAAAGTTATTTTATTTTATTGTTCATTGTTTTACAAGAGACAAACTTGAATTTATAATTTCGTTGCAAAATTTCCAGTTTTCCATTTTTAGTTTTCATTGTGATCCATATAATCACCAGTGACTGCTTAAGAGAAAAGTACCAGGAGCACATATGTAGACACTTAGAAAGTGTATAGGTTACATTAACCTGGCTAATGTTGGTTAATAAGATACTGCATTTTCACTGATCTTGCTACGACGAAAATTGCAACTTGAATATACTCCGACTAAACGGTATTTATCGGTGAGCGAAGTCAATCCTTTATTAAAAAGATTTAATCAATCAATCCAACTTCACCTCCCCAAAGAACGCCTTCCATCCCGATCCTGGGTAATCTGCATCCGCTCTCGATGAGCCATCTTGGCTAATTCATCGTATCACCATGTTGGAGGGCGTCCCACACGTCAGTGTCCATTTCAACACCCTCCTCCTCAATCGTTTATCGGAGAAATATTTTTAATATATAGATATAGGTTAGCTAATTACCTATGTAATAACTTAAGATAGAAGGCCGCTGGAATCCGGACCGAATAAATCAATCGATTAAGTATTACATGGATCCCACAACTTTTAGCACAAGAAGACCGAGTGTCTGCCAAGCATAAGAGAATTAAGGAAAGTTCAGTTCCTAGAATCCGTAGTTTTAAACTGGGATTTAAAATATTGGTTGGTATTTAATAACATTTAATAAATATTCCGAACACCTTCACTTAAACAAACCTTACATTAATCAATAGGCATAATCTCTAGGTACACTTACTTAAACCCGAAATCGGGCCACAACTTCAAACTATCGATTCCGTATCGACAACTTTTCAATTAAAACCGCTCGCATTAAATCTGTACTGAATAAGATCAATCACAAATTTACTACATAGTTGCCTGGTCGGAGGTATTCAATATAATTTCGTTATATGGCCGTGCGATTCATAAAGAGCTCAAGAGGGGGTAGGGGGAGTTACCATAGATACTGACGGGGGTTGAGCGTTGCTATAGGTGATCCCAGTTGCCTCGGCATCCTACGGGCTTCGTGGGACGCTGGTTCAAGTTAGGAAAGCTTAATGAGTTAGTAATTAAGTAAGGCAAAATATTTGGAATAGTTTTCGATGCCGGGGACTGGGGAGATAGGAGTTTAGGTGGCAATTGACCAATGCCACGGATGTTGTGTGAGTATTAAAGTTTGTTGTCGCTTTAATATATTGTGGTCTAGACCACAACTATTAAAGCAAAATTAATTGAGGTCTAGAACAATCAAAAATAAATGTACCTCGATAAATCTAGATTTATCGAGGTACATTTAGGTACATTTATTTTTGATTGAACGTATACGTTTGGATCATGAAAGTAGTTAAAAATATCAGTAACTAAAAAAAGTTACCCTTCCAGTACGCTTGCGTGCAGCGCAGACGGCACACTTTTTGTGCGATAGAGTCTGCGTCTGAGACATGTAAAAAGAGCGTCTAGGTCTGCCGACAGAATATTCGAAGATGTTCGTCGTGTGCGTTGAGTCTGTGAAATATCCCCTACAGATTTTTGCGCGTCGTGTGCGCTACTGCATAATAATTGAAAAAAAGTGCGTCACGGATAGTCTGTCGTCTGCGCTGCCCCTTGTGATCACGGTTGTTATAGCCAAAACGTCAAGCTGTAAGTACATAATAAATGCGAAATGAAATTAAAATAAATTTTCGGCACATATCCACAATTTTTTTGGCGACACAAAAGACTTAGGTCCAATTACACTGTATAAGGTATGCATCCAAAAAGATTGCCTCTCAACTTGTGTCGTGCCGTGGGGGCACTGCGACACTGGTTTTCAGTGACACTTTGACACAGACAGACAGATAACTCCAATAGATACCGATATTAATTAAGGTAATCTACTCGTGGTTAAGCGCCTGTGTAATTTTGCACAGATCGCGGCGCGGGTGCGAAACAATCATGCACTTAAATTGGGTCAGTATTATTGACCACGGTACTGACTAAAAGTCCAACGGAGTATCGGAGACTTTTCTATTGGGGTTTACCTATCTGTGCACCTGGAATAGGTATCTATGTATTTTTCGTCCATGCTTGTAAGCATGGACGAAAAATATCTACCTCGATAAATCTAGACCACAATACATAAATACTGAAACTTGTCAAACGATTTTTATTAAAAAAATACTTAAGTACCTTGTTCATACGTTAATATCACCATTATCTTTGTGTCTACTTTTTTCTACAATAGGTATAGGTTTGCGCTTGACTATAATTCGCCTTATGGTAAACTATATCACACTAACTGTTAGTTATGTAGTAAAGAACATAATTATCTATAACTAGCGACCCACCCTCGCTTCGCTTCGGGTGTTTCAGATAAACATGTTTGAACTAAATATAGCCTATGTTACTCGGTGCAGTACTTTTTGTTTATTAGTGTAGATATAGTTTATTAGTGTAGATGTAGATAATACAGAGTTGCTAGCGACCTGTCGACAGGTAATAAGGGTTAAATTGTATTCCATTGCCAACAGCTTAAGGTTTACGCCAGCCCCTTGTATTTCCAAGTCCTCATTACGAGTTGAACAACAAATAAACATTGCCGGCTATCGCAGTCGCCGTTTATTGGACATTATTTATTGAGCCCTCTTCCTCTGAGACTCGTGGAGGTACACATCTGTTCTGGAGATTTAGAATTGTTGCAGCTCTGTGCTGGAACGGGAGAGCTGTTGATTTGATGTTTTTTTTATTGTAGCTACGACTTTAAGTACGACTAGCTGTGCCGACGTCGCACGCGTGTGTATTGGATTTTAAAAATTAGGGACTTCCATAAAATGGTCCTCACCTGCCCGTGGTGCATCCTGCCGAACAACAAACGAGGCTCTGGCAAACCGACTGGTGGCGGTTAAACTATCACGATAGAAGGCATAGCTAAATACCACAGGCCGATGACGGGCAGCAGCGTTACCGGAGCAAGAAGCTACGCCTTGCGATCGCCAACCCGCCTGCCCAGCGTGGCGATTATGGGTATATCCTCCAGAAGTTTGCTCTAGGTGGCGAACAACTGGAGAGGCCTATGTCCAGCAGTGGACTGCAAATCGGCTGATGGTGATGATGATGATAAAATGGTGACTATATTTTAAGTTAGACCTCTAGCAATACATTGGTGAAAACGGCATTCAATACCATGCAGGAGTTTTTGCGTGATGCGCGTTCAAATATACAGATAAAAAATTCTCCCGTTTTCCCAAAATTTCCCTCCACTGCTCTGCTTACCTTTTGATCGTAGCGTGATGAAAAGTAAACTATACCCTGCCCAAGAGTATGAAGAATAATTGTACCAAGTTTCGTTAAAATCCGTTGAGTACTTTTTGTTTCTATAACGAACATACAGACAGACAGACGGACAGACAGACAATAATTTTACTGATTACATTTTTGGCATCATTATTGATCACTAATCATCCTGATAGTTATTTTGACAAAATATTTAATGTACAGAATTGACCTCTCTACAGATTTATTTTAAGTAGGTATTAGATAATGTTGGGCGCAAAAGTTGGGTGGTAAAGAACTTATTTTCAGCGGCTTGATGACGATTTCAAGTAGTTAATTCCAAAAAGTGCCAACAATAAACTCCGACGTTGCCCAGAACCCGCCGAAGCGAACGCCAAAAACTCTCATTCCATTTCTCGAGCACTACCAATTTCCCAAATACGATTTCCGCCACTCGCTTCGAACCTCCAACCAGACCACGTGGTCACAAAGCGCGCCCCGATAACCGTGAACATCCGTGTTAAAATCTATTCGTAATATTCGCACTGTGTGTACACAGGAAGGCGTATACAAAGAACAGGAAATTGCCTATCAGAGGCTTCCAGTAATCAAACCGGCGCGCACCAATCTAACTTTGCTGTGGTCGCTGTATTCAACTTAATGAGATATTTCGAAACAGCAGTTTGGAAATAGAGTAGTGCGTTGCGGCTTGAATTGGTCAGATTGGCAGGGCTACAGCTACAGACGACATGGACCGTTTGTGACATGATTCATTTGGTCTAAATATCGGTGCGGATTAGGTTTTGGTTTCATGAAACGGATGTGACATGAAACTCATGCCGTGTGACAGCCATCTCATCTCGTATGAGTCGTAGAAAACGACTTGGGGGTTATGAGGAAACGAGTAGCAGTTTACCTGGGTACAAATTAAACCTACTGCGGTCACCAACCTGCCAAGCGTGGTGACTAAGGCAAATGTCCAGAAGTGAGCGTTGAAGTCTGATGATGATGATGATATAAGACGAGACAATTTTGCTTTCCTAATAATTGATTATGACAGCTAAGTTGATACTGTGATGTACACGTAATGCTTACCTTACTTACACAAACTTGCGCGCCCTTTAACTTAAAAAAGTGACGCAGACGGAGGACCTTATGACGTCACAGCGGCCAGTAGGATGCTTCGGAGGGTGTCCGCTACATTGATGGGACTCCAGCGATAGGCGGTGCATGAAACGGCATCTCGGTGGGTCTTTAGGGTGACAGGCGCAGTGGGTTTGTCCTATTATATCTGTCGACCTTACCATCAGGTGGAGTAAGGTCAGGTTGCAAGGCTCTTTCTATAGAAAAATCATAATTATCTACAGCAGATAATTTGAAAGGCAAAATACACTAGCTTGAAGAAAGTACAGCCCGCTACTCATCGAACTCCCAAGATTCACCCCCCTTTACAACCTAAACCCACTTTTTCTTCTCAATTCAAACTGTGAATCGTGTACCCAGAGCAACTATTTGAATTCAAGTTCCCGTTTAATTCGTCCGCTGATTCCATTCACTTCCAGCGTTCATATCGGGGTGACCACCCCTCAAATATTGACAAACTTTGCGCTCCACGCTCAACTGGGGCTCGAGAAACTTTTTAAGTGTCTTAGATGAATTAGGATATCCGTTAGTATTTTCGAGGGTATCAACAATAAACGTCTTAGTTTTAAAAAAGACTTACATTCTTAAGTACCTTTTGTTTCAAGCTTTCACACTCACTACTATTAAATAAGGATGGGGCTGGATTCGGCAGCTTGCAACCGGTCGTTGTGGAAGTCTTTGGGAAAGGCCTTTGTCCTGCAGTGGATCCTCTACGGCTGAATATGATGATAATGACATTAAAATAATTAATGAGATTCTTACCTTGTACTTCGTTAATGTCTCTCTTGATTACGAGATATAACGCGATCGCCTACCCGTCTGCCCAGCGTGGTGATTACGGGTAAAACCTCTAGGTATTTGCGCAAAATAACAATTAGTTACTGATGAGGCCTAACCCCAGCAATGTACTGCGATAGGGTGATGATGATGATGATGAAAAAATATACGCCCAGACACGGAACAAACACAAATGTTCATTAGACTGTTTGACCCGGGTGCGGATCGAAACCACGACCCTTGGTTCAGCAGACAATCAATAGACCAGGTCAGTCAAATTAAAGCTTGCAAATTTCTTTCAATAACCGTGAATGGTACTTTCCAAAGTTACATAAGAAAGGCTGGCTACCGATTCGCAAAGCCAACCGAATAAATCCGAAAAAAAAGGAAACTTTAAAGAACTCACCCGACCTCTATCACCAAGAACATTCACGCAAGACTTATTTTCCGCCGGACCCCTAAAAAGGGTTACCGTAATCTGATGTGGTAAATGCAAAAACAGTGTTGAGGTACGAACGGATCTACGTACGGCGGGCGTGATCATTTATAATGTCAAGATGACACTCTATTACCCGGGAGATAGGGTTGGCAGTAGAAGCTCTGAAAAATTTGTAATAATTTTTCTAGGTTGATAATTCATCATCATCATCATCATCAGCCCACATCAGTCCACTGCTGGACATAGGCCTCTCCCAATGCTCGCCACTTCGCTCGGTCCCGGGCCTCTCGCATCCAGCACTTGCCAGCCGTCCTGCGCAAATCGTCACTCCACCTTGCCTGAGGGCGTCCTACACTACGTTTGCCGAGACGCGGTCTCCACTCCAGAACTCGTTTACCCCAGCGGTTATCGGTTCTGCGGCTGATATGGCCAGCCCACTGCCACTTCAGCTTACTGATCCGGTGAGCTATGTCGGTAACTTTGGTTCTCTGCCGGATCACCTCATTTCGGATCCGATCTCGCAGAGAGTTAATAATAATTGTTAAATATTGGTTGATAATTATTTTTCAAAAAAAATATTTACTTAGAATTTATGTTGAACTTTCATGAAAGGAAATCACACTTGAATTACAAGCATCTTTGAAAATGCTTTTCCTTTATAACCTGCCCCATAAAACCTATCTAAGTCAATATGTTATAGGTCACAAATGGCATCCTATGAAAATATAAATCTCCACCGTGTGGTTTCGGGACTTAAAATAGGCCAATCCCATTTCAACCCGTGGGTGTCGTAGAAGAGGACTAAGGGAAAATCAGGGAATTAGCAGAAGTGTTTACAAATCCAAATAAAACCTACTGCGGTCACTAACCCCTGTGATCGAATGCTTCAAGAATCCAGACAAGCAAAGCTTTAAAATTTCGTTTTCTAAATTAGTTCTTCTGGTGAAACTTTGTTCCATTATTTGTAAATACATAAAAGAAGTGTTATTTTGAGATCATCTGATTAGTGTGCATTGTTGACCGTATCAGATAACAAGATAAACATGCAGGAGTCATCTGCGCGTGTATTATAGTGAACGAGCAGTTGCGCAGGTACGAGTGCACTCTCTCCTTCTCCTTATTGACCGTATATTCTGTATTTGGCGGCAACCCTAGCCACCTCCCGCCTGACTCGGAGGGCGGCGGAGAATACGTCAACGTTTTTGCTCGAAAGCATGCAGGCTTTGAAAAAGTTGCAATTTGTGCGAGATAATTTGACATTCTTCAAATAAAATTCGGTTTGTTTTTGTAACTTCGCTTTTTTCTTAAGTAACGTCGTATTCTGTTTATACTTTTGTTTCTCTTTGTGACTACATTCCTTATTTTTGTTATTTCATATTTACTTATGTGAGGTAATATGCAAAAGTTACGTGTATCTCCATGAACGGTAATATTAAAGCTCGCTTTGGTGTTTCGTTGTTATCAAATGTCGTTGAAATATATTGCAATGTAAAATATATCAAATATTTTTGCGTATACTTTTCTGTAGATATCAGAGATATGTGACCAAGACTGTATTAGACATTTGTATGATTGGGTGGATGGGGTGAGGCCGCCCAAAGAAAAGATGAATGTGGTGTGTGGAGGATGATATGACTCCGAAAGGAGTGAATGAAACAGTAATAGCTGATATAGATAAATGGAAGATGAAAAAATATGCGCCCACCCAATAGAGTGGTAGAACAGTATGACCATCAAAAGCTCACTCATTTATGCAAGTCCCATGTTCGAGCCTAACCTTAACTAGATTGATACAGTTTAATTCAACCACACAATCATGATAACCAAGTGTTAGTTAGTTGACTTCTCACAACGTTATCGTTATTTTTCTCTTAATTTGTACACATGTTTCATCGTGAGGGAACCTATCCTCACGATGTTTCCCTTTTCCATAAGAGCGTCTAAGAAATGTACCTATATTAATGTCAAATTTTAAAACATATTTCTACGGATTGGAACTGCCTCGTGGTACCTAGTCTTAGCTAATGTTTCAGTCATATAAAAATTGTTTATTGTTAACCTTCGGCATACAACGTGGGGTATTTTTAACCCCAGCTCCAGAAAATTACCCTGATTTATAAGTAATAATCCAGCAATAACGTTGAAATTCCCAGTAGCTGGGCGTTAAAAGATGCCGAATCGACTCATGACCTTGGATCAGTGTTGCGCGGAACCCACTCGTGTGTGCACGCGCTTATAGCGGGCCCCGGTGTTTTTAACCCCACGTTGTATGGGATGGTGCTGAAAAGGTATGTATGGAGTTTTATGTTTCTTTGTTATTTTCAGCTTTATTTCTGCTATATTAATGTAGTTTGTGTTTTGTTACAGTTAGAATTTAATTAAGATGGCAAAAAGGATGCAAGATGATGATATTGCGGTTGCGGCGGCTTTATTTGAAGAAAATGTGTCAGAAGACGATGAAAGTTATGCCTCCGACAGTGATCATAATTCCGATCACAACTGCGAGGCATCAGAATCTGATAGTGATACGGACATGCAAGACCCTGAACCTGTAGAAGAAACGCCTCTAACGCTACCATTTTATACCGGCAAAGATGGCAAAACCAAGTGGTACAAAACGCCACCACGAACCAATGTTCGAATAAGGTCTGAGAACATAATTTCGCAATTGCCTGGGTGTAAACCTGCTGTTCGTGACACGTTACATTAATCTACTTTTATAATATTGGCTTAGACTAAAATATAAAAGACAAATCGATTTTTTTTCGATATAAGCAAAATTCATTGAATTATAGGAGGACTTTTGCATTTTGTGTTTTTTTATGAATAAAGTTTATTTTCTTATTTCTTTTTGTGTTTTAATTATTACTTTATAACTAATTAAACCAAAAATGCTAGCTAAGCTGTTTTATTAAAATAATATCCGTAATACATAGCATATTTACTAGGGGTTATTTTAACCCCACCTTGTACAGGTAAGGTTTTTTTTTCACCTTGTATGCCGAAGGTTAAAGCGCACCCACTTTGCAAATAAATGAAAACAATCAATATTTCGTATGAAACAAATTTGCTAGACCACAGTACCCACATAGGCGTGCTGACATGTTTGTCCATGTCGCGTTACGAGGTCGCAGGTACAACAAAGTTAGACAGCTACCGCGTGGGTAGCTAACGAGTGGCCCTTATTTCGTGTACCGTCATAGCAATTTTGTGAAGTGAACTGAGTCAGTTTGAGTAGTGGCACTGCCCACGGCACAGCAAACAATAGAAAGTGTCCCAGCTATTTCCATCGACGGTGCTTCATTACTTCCGCTTCTCATCTCTTTCTGCTTTATTACTGCCTCGTTTGTTATTCGGCAGGATGCACCACGGGCAGGTGAGGTTGACTTGGAGCGAATAGAAGGTCGCTCCCTTACATTACATCCGTTCTGTGTATCAAATCAAATTTGTGGCATACTGTCTTAAATTTAAGTCATAACTGCGCAAACGCGGGTAGGTACTACACGGACTATCCAGTTCCACTAAAAAAGAATCTATAACAGCATTTTATCCTAAACAAAAACCTAGTTCATTATGGTGACAACAAGACCAAGGAAGTACTTTTAGAACGACAAAACGAACAAAACAAGAATTCACCACCAAAACATTCAGTCGAATTGAGAACCTCCTTTCTTTTGAAGTCGGTTAAAAACAAATTGCCATCAACCAATCCTTCGCTTTCACACGTAACAGGATCCGAGGGAGACGCCCAGGTAACTCATTACTGCCTTATGCCTTCAATACGTTTCGAGTTTCAGGCGCGGGATCACTTACCGTATCATGCGTTGATTTTCTCGTGTTTTTCTCAAGAGCTTTCTAGAAGGTTCTCGCTCAAACAATGGGTTGACTTTTGTATAGGTGTTGATGCTTTGTCGGGATAACGGGCTGACGTGTCGTATTGAATCTCGTCTGCTAATTATTTTGTTAATGGGATGTTTTGTTGGTAAGATTATATCTTTCTTGAGTGTGGTTTTGGTTGCCAACTTCGCTTATAATCGCCAATTATTGTTAATTGGGGATTTTCAGTATTTTTTATACAGAGTTAACATAAATACAAATGTAAAAATTACGTTTTATACAATATTTATTTAACATGCCTTGTCAGGCCCATAGTACACGGCGTATTTTAAACGCGCCGACGACGCGCGTTTCAGGAACGCACGTCTTCGGCGCCGTGGACGCTGCTTGTTGCGTTTACATTGATGAAACAAGCGCGCGCATGAAGCGCGTATACTCGCGTTCGAAGCGATACAAACGCGCGTACAAAGGAGCAGACTAGGAGCAGGGGGTGGGTCAATCCAATAGATTCGCTTTCTTTTACATTTTTTTCTTTTTAAAAGAAGTACTAAAGCCAACGTAAGCAGTGTTGTCTCAACCGAGGCCATTGTGCAACTGAAGAAGAGGAGTCTCTGATCAAAACGCAAAAGCTATGCGCATCTACTGCGCTTATGCGCGCAGATACAGCGCGTATAAGCGCAGTAGAGGCGCGTTTCACGATCGCCCCGTGTGCTTAGGTTACTAGGTTGCGTTCGAATTGCGTTTGAAGCGCGTATACGCGCGTCAACTGCGCGTCGTCGGCGCGCTTAAAATACGCCGTGTACTATGGGCCTAAGTATTGGCCAAGTCTTAGAAGCCTTTTTTATATAAGCTCGTCAAAATGACTGCTTCCTGCCTGTTGTTAGCCAACAAGGAAGTAAAAAAAAGTGTAAGCAATCCGCATCACACCGGTTAGTGTAACGCGGATCGATCACGCCCCGTTTAAGAGAGTTAACACCATAAAAAGAAGGGAACACTTTCCCTCGTGTGCTGGAAGAGAGTTCCATAGCTGGTTGGTTCGCCAGATGTACTTATATTTCCCTTACATAAAGTAAATTATGGCAATTGTTAGTACCTATTTCTATACTTACCGCACCGCGTGCAGTTTTCTGGTCCTCCCAAGTCTAGAGTAGCATACGACATAAGTCTGTCATTTGTACTGCCTTTCCCTCCTCGGTTCTCGTGTTGGGTGTCAAGAAGAAATTGCACTCAGCGATAAGATCACCTACATTATACAAATGTCTGCAATACTTCCTTTCTCATAAATGTTTATTTCTTACTTCAAAAAAAGGAGGAGATTTTCAATTCGACTGGTTTCTTGTTGTATATTTCTCCGAGTATTGGGAACCGATTTGAATTTTTTAAGGGTGTAATTCCTCGTTGGTCTCATTGTGACCTATACAAGTTGGTTTTATTTTGTTACATCTATGTATGTTCAGAGGTACTATAGAAACCTAGTACTAAATGTTATAAGGAAGAGCTCAGGTAAAACCAAAGAATATACTAAAAGCGACTATTAAGTAATTTGTCACTGGCAGAAAGATTCATAAAGTTAAACGACCCGGTGGACTTAAACAAATGGCGGGTGTTCCGTCTTACAACTGAAGAAAATATAAAATGTTTCAAATATTTCGCCACCAGAACAAAGTTAAATTAATAAGAAACTGAGTATTGTTCTAGTGCTGATTCGTTTTGTAATTGTTTGGGTTTAATAAAGAAAAAATGTCGTAACCATAAAGAGAATTTTTAATTGTTTTTTTTTCTTGTTAACAACAGCTTGAGCTCGGGGAAATGTGTACCTACTTCCATCAATCTTGAATAAAAAGTGAAATGAGTTTTAATACAGTACGGTAATTCAGAGTCAAAATTATTATATCTTATAAAATCTCAAACTTTTTATAAATAGGTATTGAGAACCTGTATTTTTATAAGTATAAGAAGTTCTTTAGGTGTCGAGAAAGATCCTGCAATGGAGCGAGCTCACCCAACAAAAACCGATTCACTCTCGTTCGGAAACTCTGATTATCATAATCTTTCGGAGAACGTGGATTTTAATAAAGAGTTCCATAGTTTAATTGTTGACACTATAAATGTGGCAGTGCTTTGTACGACTTTTTGAAACCTACATTATAAATCTAAGTCTCAAGATTATTTGAAAGAAGAATTCCCATAGGTCGTCAAGATTTCCGTTTAAGAGATGCTCCCACAGATCAGTTTCACATTACGAGTTTACCGAAATTAAATTTACCACAGGCTCTAGCGAGTCCTGTACGAAAAATATACCTTCGTCTTAAAAATGCATAGTTCCCCCGGGACACATGACAAAGACTTTTGCCCAACCCAAACTCAATTTGGGCGTAACGGACGTAAGTTAGGTTCAAAATCGTATGAACGCCGGCAGTACCTTTTACTACGGGGGGAGTAATTATTTTTTCTCGCTTAAACAATTTCGTGGCAGTTAAAAATGATTACGGCTAATTTGTATTCGGGACTTGGAGTTTTAACCGCAGACATTAGGTCCTCCCGCGGGATTCAATCCAGGAGTAGAGGATACCTTAGTGGGATGGCTGTCGCATACTTAATTAATTTGAACCATACATCTTTAGACATCTTTCGATATATAGGTTCATATATCCGTAAACTTAAGAAGTTATCGCCGTTATCGTAAATAGATTAGACGCCTTTATGTTTAAAGCCGACCGTCCACGACCAGTTGAAGTAAAGTTGGCTTAGCTCGCAAACCTAAGGGTACGTTTCCACAGAAACGGAGCTGAGCGAAACTATCATAATCATAATATTTATTGCATTATGTGGTTAGAAAAGGATGTTACAAATGGATAAGAGGTACCTCACATAAACCCTGCAAAGACACAGCAAAATCTTAAATCTAAAAGGTATCAATCAACAGCCTTGGTCCGTCCACTGCTGAACGTAGGCCTCCTTTAATTCGCGCCACATTTCTCTATCCCGGGCCTCCCCCATCCAGCAACTGCCAGCAGTTCTTCTAAGGTCATCCGCCCAGCGGGTTGCGGGGCGTCCTACACTACGTTTGCCTAAACGCGGTGTCCACTCCAAGATTCGTCTGCTCCACCTATTGTCGGCTCTGCGGCAGACATGACCAGCCCACTGCCACTTCAGCGTACTAATCCTTCGGGCTATGTCGGTAACTTTCGTTCTTTGACGTATATGCTCGTTTCGTACCCTATCTTTTAACGAGATACCGAGCATAACCCTTTCCATAGCGCGCTGAGCGACTTTAAATTAACTAAAAGGTATACAACTTATTATAAAAAAAAAACTATACTACTTACAATATATTGTCTTCTAATTATCAAGAAACTCTTTTATATTATGATACACATTTACTTATTAAATATTTCTTTTATCAAAATTTGATCAATGAAGCACTAGCTTGACTACACCCGACCTCGTTTCGCTTCCGATATTTAAGATTATGATGATTATAACTATTATTATAGTCCTAGCGCAAGTAGGTTTTGCAAAGTAAAGTATTATAAATAAACTTTTTGTTATTGTTATTTAGTAGTTAGTATTAAAGTGGACAAATATGAATATATATTTTTTTGTTTCCAGGTATGTTGCATGCTGACAAAATGCTGTAAAAATGTGGTAAAATTACATAATATTACTTACACTTTTACACTTTAAACGAAAGCTTTTTACTTCCGATTCCTACACTTCTGATTTCGGGGCAACCAACAGGGTTGTATAATAAGTAATAAATTTTGACAGCTGGCGTTAAGATTCATGAATGCATTCAGAAATACGTAACGTGGCTTACGGACTGCATGAGGGCAAATGCAATCGTCAAAACCCACGGGCGACGCTGCAGGGCTCGTGGAAAACCAGCGCCGTGGCTTCTACGTGGGCCACGGTTTAAATGCTGAGCATTTAGCTTATTGCAGTCTACTGCTGGACAAAAAGGTAGCTGGAGGGACTCGCCACTTAGGGCAAACATTTGGAGGATATATAATCGCCCTGGTCAAGCGGGTTGGCGATCGCAGGGCGCAGCTTCTCACCCCGGTGACACGGCTGCCCGTCATCGATCTGTAGTATTTAGCTACATATAAACATACAATTAGGCAAACATCTTGTCCTCACATCTCACCTGTACTGCGGCCTGCATAAATAACAATAAAGCCTTCATTAACAACGGATTGGCAACGCACCCAGCGGGAATAATTAATGATCCCAGATATGATTACCGTGCCACAATGGTCTGTCATCAACGTCACGCGGCACAGTCTAGTCGCTATTGATGCAGTGAAGCAACTCTTCATTCGCCTGCCCTGATCACATACTTGGAGTATCATTGGAGATTAAACTCCTTTTTTATAGTAGCATGACATAATGGCTTCCCTACGCCTGATGGAAAGCGAAAGAGAAGACCAAGTTGCTGTGACAACGGGCAAGTAACTGGCCAGTTGCCACCGCCATGCCAGCCATACTCTAACCCTAACGAGCTAGGCTAACGGAATGCGGTATTCTATAGGGTAGAGGTCCTTCCCCGGACGGGCGGCTCAATTCGAACGAAGATTCGTTATACCCTACCTCTCTTACTACTACTTGCTCTCTTCCATTTGGTATTTAAGACAAGAGTGAACATTGGTCCCAACAATTTGTTGTTGTGTATGCGTGAATAGAGTACCGTCGTAGAATAGAATCTTGCTTGCCCTTAAGACTAATTTGATTTTCTAGTCTGCATTGCATCGTTTAAGTTGAAAAATAAATACAGTAGGTTAATGTGGGCAATCATCACAATATTTCTAATTGCATTCATCACTGTCACTAACCAACGGCGCCCTATACAGGGCTACTTGTAAGTAGTGCGCATCCTTTCATGAGGTGATAGTATAGGTCAATACGGACAAATTTTAACTAATAATAAACATTTATACGTGTACCTAGACGACTTTTAAAGAAAAATCAAATAAGAGAGGTATGGCATAAAAATAAGAGAGGTAGAGCATAGCGAATCTTCGCTCGAATTGAGCCGCCCGTCCGGGGAAGGACCTCCACCCTATAGAATACCGCAGTCAAATGACCTCTGGGTCGTGTTTCTGCCGGTGAGTAGGGTTTCCGGAGCTCGTGGGGGGGTTAGGGTTGGGCCGGCATGGCGGTGGCAACTGACAAGTAACTGACCAGTTACTTGCCCGTTGTCACAGCGACTTGGGCTTCTCTTTCGCTTTCCATCAGGCGTAGGGAAACCATTATGTCGAGCCACTATAAAAAAAATAATCTTGATATTCGATTATCTTGAAAACGGTTAGCTTTTGCCCAGTGTATCCCATGGTCAAATTTGTCCGTATTGACCTATACTATCACATCAGTCCTTCACCGTCCGATCCATCCGCTTGTGGAACTCCTTACCTTTATCCGTCAGACAGTCCCAATCCCTTCCTATTTTCAAATCTCGATTAAAAGATCACTTTTTGGCACATTAACATTTCTCTATTTCTCTTCTCAATTTCTCTTTTTCTCTTCTTTTTCTCATCTCACTGTATGCTTTAGGATGCTGGCACTGCATAACTCGATTCCATATAGTAGATACCGATTGTATATGTTTGTATATATTATTTGTGTATGTATTATGTGTATATGTTGTATGTCTGTATAATATTTATATGTGTGTATAGTAATGTATATATTGTATATTATGTTTTAAACCTATGTATTTATTATATCTGTATTTTACTTACGTATTCATTTATTTATTATTATGTATTTATATTTTGACTAAATCTGTTTCATCAGTCGATTGTTCACCTCACCCCTTCTGTTTAATCTATCCTCTACCTGAAGGTTGTCTGGAAGAGATCGCTTAGTAGCGATAAGACCGCCTAAATTGTACTACTAGTTGTTATAACTTGTCTATAAATGTTTGTTTTTTGGTGCAATAAAGAATATCTTATCTTATCTTATCATGAAAGGATGCACACTACTTGCAAGTAACTCTGTATACGAGATCTAAGTACTGAATCACTGACATCACCTGTACTGTGTTCCGCGCATCGCAACGTACACTCAGACGCGTAATACGATTAGTGCCACCGCATCGCAGAAATGCTTTGATTTATTAATATGTAGCGTGGACCGCGGCGTACGCTGATTGGTCGTGAGGAGACAATTAGCTTAGAACGTTCCGGAACATGTCTAAATTATTAGTTGAACATGTTTATTATTCTTATTCTTTTCGGGTCAATGATAATCCCTTATAAAATTTAAATCACACAAATCCCGACCAGAACTTAGCCACTGAAACACCGCTGCCAGTCGCTTGGTAGAGATCCTCCAAAGTGCAGGTGGTGGGGCACAATGGACAGGTGATCATATGCGACATTGTTTGAGAGGTCGCGCCACAGTCGCAGCCAATTTGCGCCCCGTCGTTGAAACCCCATTTGGCCATATCTGCCCTACATCGGCCAACCTCGGACCGGAACCGGTTCAGAGACTTCCAAACCGGCCAAGGTTCCCTGTGTCCTGGTGGCAAGTGTTCAGCAGCTGCAACATAATTGGTAGGCGGTGGCATTTTAGCTGACTAAAGACCGATCCGCGCATATTAAAGCTCTTATTATAATATCATCATCATCAGCTTATCGCAGTCCACTGCTGGACATAGGCCTCTCTTAGTTATTCGCCACGCAAGGTACCCGGAGGTTTTACCAATACAATTGCTACGTTAAGCAGGCGGGTTTACGTTCGCAGGGCGTAGCTCCTTGCTCCGGTGAAGCTGATGCCCGTCATCGGTCTATGGTATTTAGCTACATCTTCAATCGTGATGGTTAAACCGCCACCAGACACTTGCCAGAGCCTCGTCAGTTATTCAGCAAGATGCACTGCGGGCAGGTGAGGGTGGCTTGGAACGGAAAGAAGCCCTTACATCCCATCAAGTATCTAAGTAATTTTCACAGTTGTCTAGTACCCATAGTAGAAGCTTCGGCTTACTTTCGACTTGCATTATTTTTTTTTATACTCCCATAGACTATAAACACTTCCATAAACAAATTAAGCCATCTCATCCATCTTGCAAAAAAAATATATTTTGACATAGCCGTTACGGCACACAAAAGCTTTCAGTATTTCATTTTCAGTCGGACACAATACCTACCTACATAGGTAGATACGTACATGTCCATTGTCATCAGTCAATATGCATCAAGCCTATGAAACGAATACAGTTATTGAAATTCAATACATTCCACCTGCCATTGAAAACAACCGAGCGGATTATGTTATAGAAGGGTTGGGCGTACGAATTTGAGCTTTAAGTTTTGAGTGGTAGAAGCGGGATTGTTTCGATGTTGGGGTACCTAAATCGTTACTAGACACAAATAGATATAATCCAAATTAGTACGGCTGGCCGAGCGTGAAGCACAATATGAATGACCTTTGTCAATGCCACTGGCGCCCTCTAGGAGGCCCGAATAATTTAACCAGTCAGCTTTTACAAGACACGACTTCGAACCGCGAATGGAAATATGATGGTGTTCGTTCGGACGTAAAATTAGTTTTATTTTTGAGATCGAGTGTACAGTGGAGTGTTGGAACGTGTTTGTGTTATTTGTGTCTCCGTTGTAATTGATGATTTAAACATATTAGTGACTAGCTGTGCCGGCGGCGATGCACGCGTGGATATCGGGTTTACTATAACCTGCCCAGGCGTATGAAGAATAATAATCGTACCAAATTTCGTGAAAATCCGTCCAGTAGTTTTTTTTTCTATAACGAACAGACAGACAAAAATTTTACTGATTGCATTTTTGGCATCAGTCACCACCAATCACCTCCTGATAGTTATTTTGAAAATACATATATTCAATGTACAGAATTGACCTCTCTACAGATTTATTATAAGTATGGAAGATGTAGATATAGAAGATAGATAAAAACATATTGGTCTGGGTGTTTTCTATGTACAATATGTATTTATTTACAAAAAAAATGTATCTAAGTAAGTTTATCAGTTGTCTAGTACCCATAGTACAAGCTTCGGCTTAGTTTGGGGCTAGATGGCGCTGTGTGGCCCAGCGTGGCATGTCTTGGGTTATTTATTTATTTATATTAGTTGGCGTTTATCTCAATACCCGAAGCGAAGCGAGGCCGGATCGCTAGTGACCTACAAATTAATTCAGTTTCCCCGTGTCGCAGCGTGTAAGCACCCACCACTGTCACCCCTGAGCGGATATTCGACTGTCTTTTGTCCGAACATTCTCGTCCAATGTTAATTAAAACGAATATTGTTGCATCATATAATGCCGTTTTAATAAACTCGTCGTTTGTACTGCGAAGTTGAAATGTAATAATGCCTCGTATCATTCTCTTTGATAATTCAGCTGTTAAATTTGTCATGTCAAAGTGGGTATGCAATATCAGATTTTCATAAAATGATAAATATTTGGGATACATAAAGTGTAGCCTCTCTTTCATTTTTGTTCATTTTCGAAAACTATTTTTGGTACATCGACCTTGGCAGAGCAGTTGTTACCGCGTTATGCCTAATGCCGCGGCCACAGATTGGTGATATTTGCATCAACAACGTAACGTTTTGCGCCCAATGCACCAATGTGTGTATCGGTACATTGACACAATGAAGACATTGAACGCGTTAGTATTGGGCATTGGACAGTTATTGGACGCATAGTTGAATCAAATGTGTAGCCGCGGCATAAAGTTACATTGACTATAATTATGACGAATTCGGATCAGTGGTAGTAAAAGCTGTCTCTGAAACAGTGGTCGCAGGATCGATTCCTTCATAGTACAAACATTTTGTGTGCATGACCATGTCTGTTTTGTATTGGCTTGTGTGTTTGCTATGTGTACTTTGTACTTGTTTACAAAAAAAAACTAGCCAACTAAGTTTAACAGTTATCTGGTACCCATAGTACAATATTCGGCTTAGTTTGGGACTAGATGGCGCTGTATGGCCTTGCAAGGCATGTATTGTTAAATATATCATTTTATCTGATGCATAATCAAATGTTTGATGGAAGAAAAGCTGTGATTGTGAATCTAGCGTAGAAATAAAAGGGATAAAAATATTCCGTCGCCGCGGTGATACCTCGACTCTGTAATAAAAACTGCATCCCCATAGTTTTACCAAACAAATGGTGTGCATGCGATCTTTTTGTTTGGTACAAGTCTTAGAAGAAAAATTGCATTTTTAAATAGGTATACTAAAGACCGGTGACGGGCAGCAGCGTCACCGGAGCAAGAAGCTACGCCCTGCGATCGCCAACCCGCCTGCCCAGCGTGGCGATTATGGGTATATCCTCCAGATGTTTGCTCTAAGTGGCGAACAACTGGAGAGGCCTATGTCCAGCAGTGGACTGTAATAGGGATGATGATGATGAAATATGCTATAATATATAACCAACCAGGTCTAAAACCAAGGTTGTCCCTTGTACTGTAAGTATCTGATACTGGGAGCATCTCTCGAAATTCTTACACCCGAGACAATTTTCGAAGAGTGATTAAATTGACCTGATCCAGAATGGAACTTGGCACCTCGGCTCGGATCTTGAGGAAAAAAAAAACAGTCTACTGCTGCTAAGGGGAGGGACTTTTTGAAATTCCAGCTTTTCAGTTGTCGATAGAGATGACAACATTAGTGTTTGTTCCGTGCCTGGGTGTTTTTATTTGTAGTAGCTGTGCTGACTTCGCCCTCGTGGAATAAAATTTCATCCCCTATTTTATCCCCTTGGGTGGAGAATTGATCAAAGCCCTTTCTTAACCCTTTCTTCATGCCTACGTCATAACATCTACCTGCATGTCAAATTTCAGTCCAGTGGTTTGGGTTACCACTGGACTTAGTTAGTCACCTTTCAAGTATATATTTAAACTAGCTGTGCTCGCGACTTCGTCCGCGTGGAATAGTTATTTTTTTACATTATCCATTATTTCTTCGCACCTAATAGTTGCAGCGTGATGTTATATAGCCTAAAGCCTTCCTCGATAAATGGTCTATTCAACACAAAAAGAATTTTTTAATTCGGACCAGTAGTTCCTGAGATTAGTGCGTTCAAACAAACAAACAAACAAACAAACTCTTCAGCTTTATAATATTAGTTAAGTATATTTGTATTTGTGGTATCTTCGTCGTTCTGATACCTTTAACACAAGTGCTCAAGCTTCTAACTTTGGTATCGAAGCAATGTATGTCATGGGGTCTGTTATTTATTATTTCTATTATATTCTTCCACTGGCGCTTTTACTTTAGGCTACAAACCGCTTATGCAAAAGAATATAGCGGTAGATTGCAGTTACTACAGGCACCGAGCCAACCGTAGCTCCGGGTCTATGGGATGAGATTGCAGCCATGATCACTTATTACCGTCTGCATCACCCTACTCTATGGCCGGAATGTGCCTTGATTTTGTTATTAAGCTAGGTCTGTGGTCGCCAGCAGTTGTCCTTTACTTAGAATGCCTATTACTTACTATGACGTATGTTACTATTTAATAAAGTTGGTGTCTTTACAAACAATGATAATTTTACCAATCGTATGATGCTAACCTCTATAGTTATACACAATAGCGCCACGAATGTTTTACTATTATGTAACTAAATATATTTCGTTTTTTATCATTAGAAATGGGTTTTTTTATCACGTACGTTAAATTAACCCAAACAAACTAGTCTTTGTGAAGAGTTTGCACTACGAGTATAAGTTGCAAGTACGAAACAAAATAAAGAATTAGGCACGACTGGGCATGACAAAATAAAAAAAATAGGTATGTCAGTGTTCAAACACGTACCTACTATAATATATGTATCTTTAGATACGTCGTCACGGGTGGTCACGACACGTCAGTAGAAAAAAAACCTATCACTTACTTAAAAAAAAAACCTACTAATAAAGTCGTTTAAATAGAACTTTATGTAGGTACATACTTAGTATTGTTCTTGTTGTATATGACAAAAGACATAGAAATCATCCAAAAAAGTTCAAGACGCTCACATTCCAATACACAATACAAGAAACACTGCAGAGAGTCCGTATAACGTTACCAGGTACCTAATTGAAAATCTCAAGTTTAATTTATTCCTTCACTGGATTCCCGGCTGGGAGGGGCTCATCTCTCGCGTTTCAGTTTAAATTAAAAGCGAAAATATTGCGCCAAGCTCTTGTACTGATTCACGGAACGCAGTTCGTAGAAGTTGGTATTGCTGTCTTTTCTTTTATTTGCCTTTTTTCATGTAGTTTCTAGGTTTTCGGAGATTCTTGAGATGAACTGACGGTTTGCTTGATAATATTCCTTTATACCGGATTAAAAAAAAAATAGGACGTTCTCGATTCGACTGAATATTCTTTTTTTTTTTGTTGTATGTTAGTGATCAATTTTTTTTTGTTCAAAAGTGTGTATTTCGAGATGGTCTCATTGCCACCATGTTGAAGTCTTTTTTTGTTGCTAAAATATTTTTAACTCTTTTATGTATACCTACTTTTGGGTAAATACTAGGCAATATCATGTTTTCTATTATATTATAGGTCTGATGGCATATTTGGTAGTCCTGAAGTCTCATTTCACGATCATTGTGTTAGATGATTCACACCAGGATAAATATTTTTTTTTCAATACCCAGGAGAAATACTTATTTGGAACAAAACGATTTAAAACTTAATACAGATAAATGCTAACAGTCCTAACAGGACTAGGACTGTATTACAACTGCTAGCGCCCACCTCCTGATGTCCAGAATTAGTAGTTATTTACTTACATTTTAAGGAACAGTACAAAAACCAAAACAATTAAAAAGTGTGTGTGTGTGTTTGATTCCTAACCGGGACAAACACACTTTTGTGCGTTTATTGCGTGCCCAGATACTTCTGAAGCCGACTGTACCTACCCGAGCTCAGGGGCCCTACTACAGAAAACGATCGTTCGTTGAACTCCCATGTTCTAATATATCAATTAAATTGTTGAACATCGACGTTGACGAATTTTAGTTCGCCCCAGATCTTTGTCACCGGTAGCTAGAAAGACAGCATAAATACATGCGTGCAACCTTGTATGTATTTTTTAGCAAACACATAATATTTATTTAAACGTATCAAAAAATTATTACAATTATCATGGCAATGATATCAATTGAAATCTGTAATCATGACTCCACATTAAATAGCAAGACTAACCAGATAAATTTCCCAGTAATTTCTAGCGCAGTTACACTGCGGCTACCAAACCGCAGATGCCCTGACGTCCCTCACATCCAAATCGTCTGACGTCATCAAAATGGCTGCTAGTTCGAGCTAACTCGATATCCCAATTCCAGGTATTAAATCATCCGTCCCTGTCACTCATCACTTCGTCCAGAGTTTCCAGCCTACAAAATTCCCGCCCACACGGCATCAACAAGTGTTAAAGATGCATTCGTTGGCACCGTGCCACGCTACGCAGCACACCATTGGTTAATATCTTCGGCCAATTGACAGAGCTGCGGTGTGATTGGTGGAATGATGTGCTGGAAATGAGGTCAGTGGGTGGATGCAGCGAGGTCGCAGATTATGTATGCGCTTGTTATGAACGCTCATTTGGAGCGGGGGCAGGCATGCGGGCTACACGTCTTGCTTTTGTGCGAGACTAATAGATGTTATTAATAGAGAGTTAAGCCCAAAAGCGCGAACAATTCCAAGGTTCCGGGTTCGATTCCTATTCGGGTCTATTTCGGGAAATTAACTTTTGTAGATTGTCTCGGGTTGGGTGTTCTGGGAGACGTTCCCGATCATCTTCGGGTTGGGTTGTTTATTTCGTTTTATAAAAAGAAATCAATGCTTTTTTAAGAGAAAGAACATTTAGAGCTCGAGTCTTCAGGATGAACTGTTCAGATGACTATCAGCCGTGGGCATAGCCTTGGGTCTATTCGAAGATACCAAAACGCCAGGAAGAATAAGGAACAAACATGGAACAGACATTCGAACATTATCATCAAGGGAATAATCGGCAGGTACCATTTTGGTTATTGCTGGACCGGTGTCCTACATCAGTTCGCAGGTCGACATACATCCTACATATACTCGTATGTACCTACCTAACTAGTATCGACGAATCAGGGTCAACGGGCGTCTCTGCAAGTGACGTGCGCCGTAGTTATGAAATGTTAGCGAGTTGCTTGTTTGGTGCGAATTCGGCTCCGCAAATTGGTTTATACGAAATTTGAATTTATTTATTTAAGAACAGCCAACAAAACAATCACTTAGCGCCTGTTCATACTGCGTTTATTTTCGTTCACACTAGCGGTTGATCCGCCCGGCGGCTACCGTCAAATCGACCGCCGATCAACCGCAAAACGGCCGAGGTGTTCACACTAGCGGTCGCGGTTTTGCGTTCGGCAGCCTGGTAGTGTTGTAGATCGATGGTCGGCTATAGATAATAGTTGATTCTTTAGTGAGAATAATCGATTCAAGTACCAAATGATTTTGCAATCTAAACATCGATAATCGCTTTAAAGATAATTTATGTGTGACCTTAATTAACTCTGTTTTTGGGAATGGGATACACGACTGTTTACTGTTCTATATTACTTTCTGGTCACCTTAAGAAGAAGTACAATTTAACTTATTTGAGAGCCATGAGTACTAAATTGATTGCAAATGAGAAGTTTATTGACGTCTACAAACTTCAAATATTTCTACAAATGTAAGTTTTGATTAAATCATAATATTATCGTATTTTTATCTATAATAACTTCTCACTTAAGAAAGTAAATTTCATAAACTCACAGTTTAATACAGTTGTCACAATTGTCTATAGCGAACAGCAAATTATAAACGATTCCTAGTGATCGTTTAACTTACTGGTGTCCAATGCTGATTACAATTTGTACTATTCACACATCGATTAATCATTATGAGCCATTAGCGTAACGATTAAATTGTAACAACACTAAAATAAAACATTACGTATCTACAGACAGAACGTAACCATGTTTGAAAAGCGCGTTGCGAAAAAAAAGAATTATTGTATTTACTTACTTCATACTAAAATTATGATGTATTATGTTGTATTCTACTACCTGTTTTTACGGTAGATCTAATGGGAGTTTTCGTTCCCACAATACTTAAAGACATTCTTATCAAATATTACCTACAATGCTTCTTGAATAGGAATTGAATAATTTAAACTTCCTATGTGATTATGCACTCCTGGTACTTTCAATTGGAGAAGTACACATCAGTCATGTCGGTGCCATCGTCGACGCGCACACAAAACAATCTCACAGGGTCGATAAACGGTTCAATTGGGGGTTTTCGGTAACAAACAAGTTTATGAGACACAATAAAAGACGTGTAATAAGAAACACAGCTTGAACATGGATACCACACTTGATGAAGCTGCTCAAGTGAGGGCACTGCTTCAATCGGGTATGCGGTGGGGTGATGGTGGTTGGCAACTGAACTCAAACATAGAGACGAATTGAGAACCTCCTCCTTTTTTCGAAGTCGGTTAAAAAAACACAAATTTAGCAATTACAACAATATTTTTAATGTTGTTGCATTCACTTGTTACAGTAATGGTTTACGTAGAATGATCCGCGAATATAATAATATTCAACGCTTACAATATAAACCTATCTTTAATTTCACAAGAATAAAGTGGTAAGAAGCTTAATCCTAATATAATCCTTTCCCTAAAGCCACATAAATAAGGTAGATATAAGTATTCATGAATTAATCATGTTCAGATTTCCATTATTTCGTATTTCATAGAAAATAATATTTGATTTTTGGTATAGAAAAATGCTAACTAAAAATGTATCCATAGTTTAATAACCATTTCTAAATAATTAGTGTGGCCTCATCGTGTACTTATATTTTCCACCATAATTTATAAATTCAAATAAATTTGTTTCATATTTTATTTTAACCGTGTAAAGTTACGTTCTATAAAACAGAAGAAGAAATGTCACTAGCTAGTAATGGAGGTATAGTTCTATTAAAGTTTCGATAATATCTAAATATAATATGCTGAAAAGTAAAATAATTTTAAATGGAAATGGATAGTTTCTTGAGAAAATATTTCGACAAAGAGTAAAGAATGGTATTTTTTTTTATAGTGCAAACGGGCCATTATTATCACTTAGAAAATAGTTAAATAACTTTCTCCTTAGCTGTTGTGTAATGGTCGTCGTGGCCTCTCTCATCCTTTCTTTCCTATTCTATATTACCTTCGAGTACTGTTTTACGTAATGGGAGTTGAAGGCACTGGCGGAGTTCAGGGAGTGGTGGATATTGCTCACCCGACAAGAGTAAACCTCTTTAGAATTAATGAATATGAAATTTTGCGACATTGACTTGTGGTAGAGTATATCTTCTAGCTAAAAATATTTAGTAGCTGAAAATTTTACCCAAAATATGGATAGTATTGCTGCCCACCAATTTTATTGTGAACCATTAATTACGAGAGTACCTACACTAAAGAACGTACGTCGGCACTAAGTTATTTTCCTAGTGACACTACGTAGTGCAGATACGCTTACTTTGCATATGTAAGATTCGCGATGGGCATTTGTCTTCTACTTTCATCGATATTCACAATTTGATTATAGAGCAGCCCTAGCCCGCCGATGTCAAAACGCGGCCGCCGCCGCCGATAGCGTGAATAGGGGTAGCGGATCAACCGCCAAACCGCAGTTTGAACGCCGCGCCCCGCCGCGTTCGTAGTGTGAACAGGGGTAGCGGTTTGACGGCGGTTTGATGGCGGTTAAACGTCAATCTGAAGGAAGCCTTAACAACATGATTTTAACAATAGTGCTATTATTAGTGCTAAAGTGACGCGTTAAAGGTTGCCACGACATGCATAAAAGGAAAAAATGTGTAGCCTCTGTGGCTGCTGCATTAGCCCTACGACTACACGTCTTGGGGTCGAAATATTCTTACTAATGCCACTGCCACAGAGGCAACACTTGCCGCCGATACACCTAATATAATTGGGGGATGTATGGGAGCGATTCATCATCTTTTCGCTTCAAGCTAACCTCACCTGCCCGTGGTGCATCCTGCCGATTAACAAACGAGGCGCTGGCAACCGACTGGAGGCGGTTTAACCATCCCGATTGAAGGCGTAGCTAAATACCACAAGCCGATGACGGGCAGCAGCGTCACCAGCAGTGGACTGCAATAGGCTGATGATGATTATGAACAAATATGGCACATCAACTTTTAGATGACTTGACTTAAGGTTTCCTTACTGACTGAGAGAAGTCCTGGCAGGTGAGGAGCATAATTGTAATTATTACAATCATCATCAGCCTATTGCAGTCCACTGCTGGACATAGGCCTCTCCAGTTATTCGCCGCTTAGGGCAAACATCTGGAGGGTATACCCATAATCATCGCGATTGGCGATCGCAGGACGTCGCTTTTCACTGCGGCGACGCTACTACCCGTCATAGGCCTGTGGTAGTTAGCTACGCCTTTGATTGTGATGGTTCTACCGCCAGCCGTCGGTTGCCAGCGCCTCGTTTGTTATTCGGCAGGATGCACGACGGGCAGGTGAGGTTGGCTTGGAGAGAAAAAATATTTTTTAAATTTCTTATTGGTTCACACGATAGAAATAGCCTTCAACACGTACAGATACCATGCACTTCTAATACAGCGATTATTAGTTCCAGCTCAAGTTTCCCGGTAAGTAGGTAACAGCGTAGAAAATATTTTCCCCGGTACACGCCTGAATAAGTCTCAGACGTGAAGTTATAATGACGCGCGCGCTGATCTGTTCTCGTCTGAGTCTTGAGGCCCTTCCCCATTGGAACGCTATGGGTGCAACACTGTCAATGAAGTATTTAATAACTATAGTATAGCTATCAGAGCACCATTTAGTCCCGAACCGCGATATCGGAGACAGACGGTTGGATACTGTTGAATCACCACCCTGGGCTGGCGGGCTAGCGATCACAGTGCGCAGCTCCTCGCTCAGACCACGCTGCTGCCCGTCATCATCATCATCATCAGCCTATCGCAGTCCACTGCTGGACATAGGCCTCTCCAGTCGTTCGCCACCTAGGGCAAACTTCTGGAGGATATACCCATAATCGCCACGCTGGGCAGGCGGATTGGCGATCGCAGGGCGTAGCTTCTTGCTCCGGTGACGCTGCTGCCCGTCATCGGCCTGTGGTATTTAGCTACGCTTTTAATCGTAATGGTTATTACCGCCATCAGTCGGTTGCCAGCGCCTCGTTTGTTACTCAGCAGGATGCACCACGGGCAGGTGAGGGTGGCTTGGAGCGAAAAGATGATAGGTCGCTCTCTAATATCCCGCTTTATCTTTCACGCTTTATAAAGCAATCTTTATAATACTGTTAAGTTTTTTACACATAGAGACCTCGAAAAAGTACTGTATTGAACTGACGCTGACGAAACGGCGAGCAAAAGCTAGTCATCATCAGCCTATCAGTCCACTGCTGGACATAGGCCTCTCCAGTTGTTCACCACCTAGGGCAAACTTCTGGAGGATATACCCATAATCGCCACGCTGGGCAGGCGGGTTGGCGATCGCAGGACGTAGCTTCTTGTTCCGGTGACGCTGCTGCCCGTCATCGGCCTGTGGTATTTAGCTACGCCTTCTATCGTGATAGTTTTACCGCCACCAGTCGGTTGCCAGCGCCTCGTTTGTTATTCAGCAGGATGCACCACGGGCAGGTGAGGATGGCTTGGAGCGAAAATGTGATAGGTTGCTCTCTTACATCCCAAAAGCTAGTAATTAATTGCAATATTGAGTCGTGCTTTTAGCGCACTAACTCTAGGCCGATCAATTCTTGGCACGTATCTGTGGGTGACGATACCAGGGCGTCCTTGTGAGGTAAAACCCTTAGTTAGAGTGCTTGCTCGAGCGGGAACTATAGAGTTAAGCATAAGGCGTGTTTGTTTGAACATTTGCAATTGAGACGGATATTATTTACTATACTCTAAAAGTCACGGCCATTATAAAGTAAGAAATACTTTCAGGTATCGCAGTAAAATTTGTTGAACGTTGAAACTGTTTTTTCTGAAACTGTCTTCTTGTATTTTGACGACCAGTTTGATTCAGTGGTAGTGAATAATCCTCTGAAACAGTGGTCGCAGGTTCGATGATACAAACCCCGCATGGTTCGAACATGTCTATTTGTATTGGGCTGGGTGTGTGTATCTAAGTATGTGTATCAGTTGCTTACTACCTATACTAAATGTTTCGGCTTAGTTTGGGACTACACTAGTCATTTAGGAGAAAAAAATATGTAGGAATTAGAATATTAAAATCAATTCATTGATTCAAAAGCGATTCTGAATTTGATTTCGTAGTAATCTTCTACTCTACGCACTAGCTTCAGCACGCCATCGGCCTGTAGTATTTAGCTGCGCCTTAATCGTGATGGTTATACCGCTACCTGTCGGTTACCAGAGCCTAATTCGTTATTCAGCAGGACACAGCACAGGCACAGGCTTGGAGCGTAAAGATTTTATAGGTCGCTACCTTACACCCCTACCTACGACCTACACACTCACATCTTACAAATGGCTCTCAACACTCACCTTCTGCAGATGTAAATTGTCATGTTTTAACAAAATCACACAATCCAGCTTTGAAAGCTCTTTCATAGCTATCAGTTGTATTTGTAGATATGTCTTATAACGGAAATGAAATGAAAGTGAGCAACTATTTCCTTTCCGATAACTCGGATGAGCACAAACCGTGAATTTATAATGATCTTGGCTCGAACGAGCAGCGGTCGTGTTTGCATCGTGTCTTGACATTTGAGCACTCGCTTCCCTCTGAGGAGGAACGACTGGGAATGAACATTCTGGAAACGATGGATTCCTCTTTGATACGTCTTTGGTGTTCGTTTCCGATGATTTGTTTATTGGTTGCAGTTGTATGCAATGCTGTTTAGATTTTATTTACGTTTACCATTTGAAGAATGTTTAATGCTGAATGTGCGAAGCTCAAAAATATATTTTTTATTATTGATAGCGTTTAAAGTTTAAATAGATAGGTACTCTGTATTGCATATCAAAAAATTTCGATTGTGTTTTAAATTTTCGTTCTTGGATTCTTCTAAATATTGTCACTTATTTTATTACTTTATTTAATAAAAACGATCAAATAAATTATTTCTGTTTATATTACTAGTGTAGAATAATTTGTTACCATTTTATACCGTTTTAACTATACCACTTCAGTCTTTCTATTTTGCTTTTATTAACCGACTTCGAAAAAGGAGGAGGTTCTCAATTCGTCTGTATGTATAATATTTTTTTTTTTATTTTTTTTTATGTTTGTTCACCGATATTTCCGTCAATTATGGATGGATTTCAAAAATTTTTTCTCTGTTCGACAGAGGACACTTCCGAGGTGGTCCCATTTTCACCAAGTCAGGATCTGATGATGGGATCCTGGAGTAATTGAGGGCAACAACCGAAAATTGTATGCTCATATGGTGTTTTTGTTACGTAATAATATTTTATTCAGGTATATGCTTCCGGGCGTCAACATCTGGTGCTGATGATGAAGCCACAGAACTCCTTAACGGTTAGGAGTTAGGGGACAGTACTGCCAGTGGTCGATAGAAACTAGGTAGTAGTATGTACTTATGCAGGGCTAATAGGGCAGGTGATTAGGTAAGTGATTTGCTTGATTCTAGATCGCAAAGTCTTCACTTGACTTAAAGCAAAAATTTTCATTCCTAAGTAAAACTCTTAAGGACATTAATTAGCCTTTATTTAAGTTCACAGCACATTAACGCAACTAAAAATAGAGAAATTAAATTATTTTTTAAAAAAAATTAAACTGACTTCGAAAAAAACACAAACGACCAAAACTAAAAAGCGATAAATAACGTAAGTAATTCTATCCTTAATACATAATTATTTAAATATTACAATTAACACTTATTTTTGAAGTCGGTGCCAAACAAATAAATATATTGTCGTGTTTGCCGGCCGCGCGCGTCATACAACAACAGTCTACGTTAGGTACTTAGAGGCTGGCACCGACTTCAAAAATAAGTGATAATTGTAATATTTAAATAATTATGTATTAAGGATAGAATTACTTACGTTATTTATCGCTTTTTAGTTTTGGTCGTTTGTGTTTTTTTCGAAGTCGGTTTAATTTTTTTTAAAAAATAATTTAATCTACCGAAAGGTTGTCTGCAAGAAATCGCGCTTATAGCCATAAATGCACCTAAGTTGTACAACAGTTGTATTACATACTTTGTCTAGTTTCAAGTCATATTTTTTGGTGTGTAAGAGTAAAGAGTATATACCTAATACCTATCTCTCTGATCCGAGTAGATACGTAGTTATTCCGTCCAGATTTCATGGATATAATGTAGGCATCTCTAGTTTAACATTATTTATCAGTCGATCGTCTATCAAAGCTATCTGACCACCTTTCTCACAAAGGCCCTTTGTGACGTGAACAAGTGAAATTAAACCACAATTACAAACACAATACGCTCCAATTCCGAACGACACAATTGTGCAATTAATATAGAATAGGGTAACCGATAGTGTTGTCGACAGCACATCAATGGCAGCCGTAATGATGCAGTCCGGCTTTGATTAAACGTGGCCGTTTGGATGCCGAAATGTTGTACCCACACCTACATCTTTTAACACTAACACACACACATAATCAATATCAGCCTATAAAAGTCAGCTGCTGGACGTAGGCAATGACAAGTACACAAAAAATGTTATACATCGTGTGCCAAAATGAAATCAGTGATTGGGGCGGTCTTTAGCTCTCTTCATCGCCCTTATAAAAGTCTAGACCCAACCCTTTGTTTTGACCTAAAATGATAAAATATTTGGTAAAGTGGAAATAACAAGGTGGCTTTCCCTCTCCTGACGGAGATCAAAAGGGAGTCCAGACGATTTACTTGACAGTTACCTCCTATTTGCACTGATGTTTTGTGAAAGGGCTTAGTATGGGACCAAAGGTTTAACTTTTTATCCTGATGCAGGGATATGATTATCGAGATACTGTCTCTTACTTACAGAAGACGGTGCGAAAATTGACACCTTGTTCTGGTAATCTAAGCGTGAGCGATCTCGCTCTCCAACACGATGGGCCGGTAACTTAGGAAAGGTGCATAGATGGGAGTAGACAGAAATTGCTTGGTTGATATGGTTGGCTTACGTTTTTCAGTGCAAAGCAATACGCTGATAGATTTATTGAAATTGTTTTCCAACCACACTTACCGGGTTATTCAACTTCATACGAATTCAGAACTTCTTTACAAATGTTCAGGCTTCAACACGATGTTTTCCTTTACGTTAAAGCGTACAATAATAACGAGATCAACAGAACAGAATTCGAATCGAATAAAAAAAGTCAAGCATCATTTAAACGGAACCGCGCCATTGTTGATGTTTACCGCAGCAGATTATACCAGTTTTCATTAGTGGCGCAAAAACAAGGGATCCCATTTTAACAAGCGTTGCAATAAAGGCTAGTGCAGCGACTAAAATAAATCGTGGCTTGGGAGCATCCCTGCCGGAGGTATCTGCCACTTAAAGTGTCACTGTATTGCACCGACGCGTGACGAGATGTGTCTGTTAGAAAATTGTTCTGACTGAATGGTACAGTGTAAACGGCCTATATTTATGTGAGACTAGCTGTGCCAGCGGCGACGCACGCGTGTATATTGGGTTTAAAAAATAACGGACCACCATACAATTTTAAGTAAGATCTCTAGCAATACATTTAGTGAAAACCGCATTTAATTCCATGCAGTAGTTTTCGCGTGAAGTGCGATCAAATATTTCCCAACACTTTATTTCACTGCTCTGCGCCTATCTATCTTCTATATATATAAAAGGAGAAACTGACTGACTGACTGACTGACTGACTGACTGACATATCAACGCACAGCCCAAACGGCTAAACGTAGGCACTTGAAATTTGGAAGGGACGTAGCTTAGGTACCGTAGGGGTGCACTAAGAAAGGAATTCCCGAAATTCCCACGGGAACGGGAATTAGCGGGAAAATCCTTTTGTATGAAAAATCTAAACCGCTTAAGTTAGACGCTTGAAATTTGGCATGCAGGTACCTTAGTAAATATAAAGTTTAGTTATGGCTGTATTTTGAGAAATTCCCACGGGAACGGGAGTTAGCGGGAAAAAACTTTTGTATGTATAAATTTAAACACGCGGACGAAGTCGCGAGCAAAAGCTAGTTGATTGTAAAGTGCTGAAAAGTATAATATAACCTGCCCAGGGGTATGAAGAATATTTGTACCAAGTTTTATTAAAATCCGTCTCCGTTTTTGGTTCTATAACGAACATACAGACTGGCAGACAGAGATACAAAAAATTTTACTAATTGCATTTTTGGCATCAGTATCGATCACTAATCATCCCCTGATTTGTTTTTAAAATAATAATATATTCAATGTATAGACTTGACTTCTCTACAGATTTATCATAAGTATAAATAGATATAGATAAGGACGAAAGAATTTTATTTCCCATCATCAGGTTATTCTATCATCATCAACAGCTTGCCCTGGCAGAAATATACCTCTCCAATCCTACGGGATTGGCCTAAGTATAAGACCAATACCAACAGACATGTTTCTGTACGTACACAAATGTATAGACTGGGTGAGGAAAAAATCAGGGAGTGGACAGGAATTGTGACAGTTGCCCAATTACTGTTCCGATTCGCGCAGGACAAAGCCCTTTGGGAAGACACTTATAGAGGATTAAGGGAACTTGCGATTACTGTATCAGAGGCAGACTTGCCGTAAACCAAACTGGTCGTCCTTATTTACGATACGGTGTGATTGTCGGAAATTTTTAGACTATTTTACAGCATCGCCTAGACAAATTTTGCAGGGAGATAAGAAAGAAACAGGACAGGCGCCGCATTATGGTGGCTTGCGGCTTTTGCTCGGGATTATACGGAACGAACGGCGGGGTTGAAGCGACCGCCCCGCTTAGTTTTGGGAGATAACGGTGATTAAACGAATTTTAGGGTCGGTTTATGCGACCGAAAGGGTGTGGACCAATTTTTTGCCGGATTGGTGACTGGCCCGGTGGCTGATTTGGTCGAGACCTCTAGTTTAGATCCAAGTATATTGTGGGTTCGACCCTCCCTGAAACCAGGAAAGCTGTATATGTTTATGTTTTAAACCTATGTATCATCTGTTTCATCAGTCGATAGCTCACCTCACCCCTTCTGTTTAATCTATCCTCTACCTGAAGGTTGTCTGGAAGAAATCGCTTACTAGCGATAAGACCGCCTAAATTGTACCACTAGTTGTCTGTAATACCTTGTCTATAAATGTTTGTATTTGGTTTGCAATAAAGAATATGTGTATCCATTGTATTGCACCACTAAACCAAAGTGGTCCTCTTTAAGTTTGTTTCGATCGTGTTTTTCTTTTAAGTCCTTTTATCATATTCCAAATCAAATTACAATCCGTTAATGGACCACACCCTCTGTAGTCCACAAAGAAACGTTCGTATTCCACGCTCATGAAAAATTTATCATTGAATTTTCGCTTGCAATTTAATTAGTGGAGCATATTCTGCCATTGGGCAGCGCGTTTGAGGCGAATGAAAAATATTGTGTTTAAATTATTACAGAATTAGGCTATGTAGCTGTGTTAATAAAGCGTTTTGATAGAAGATAGTTTTTCTCTTAAGAGCTTGGCGCAATATGATCCATCTGTAGGTCGATCTAGAAACTTTTTGTTTAAGAAAATCACAACGCCCCCGCGATGTATCAGACAGGCAACGCCATCTGTGATCTAATCGACGTCAACCGAAGTTTAAATACCTTCGGTTGACGTTCGATGTTCAAACACAGTGGAAGTTACCTGTATTTTTTAGCAATAAAAAACCGACTTCTATATAGTGACAATGGGACTAACGAGGAAGTAGATCTTTTCGAACAAAAAAAGAATTGAGAGCCTCCTCCTTTTTTTTGAAGTCGGTTAAAAATAACAATTGCGGCTACAAAGGAAACCAAAAAAAAATCCAATAAAGTCAAGCATTTTCCTTGCTGAATAAATAATTTTCCACCTTTCTTATTCGATATAGAACTAATCGGCCAGAGCTCGATGCAAAAAGTGTTCTCTAATCCGCCTCGACCCTGTCCATATTTTTCTTCGCTCCATAATAAAAATGGAACAAGATTAAGAACGGCAAATTTGTTTACGTCCTTAGCGGGTCGATTAAAAAAAAGAAAAACGGTCAGCGGAAATTGGTCTGGTTATATACAAGTTCCGTATACATTTACATTATGTAAATCTTTATTATCATCGTGAGCCTGCAAACTTCCAGTGCTGGATATAGGCCTCCCATTTGGGGGGTTTTCCTTAGACACCACGCTTGGCAGGCGGTTTGGGGTACAATTTTAAAAAATCAGCATCTTTCTGTTAGTTCTTGTAACAAAATTCATAACTAGGACAAACTTAGGAAGACGCCAGAGACAGTGCACAGTGTCTCTGGATATTTTTTTCTACAGAATCCTAGTTTTATTGACAACTAGCTGTGCCAGCGGCGTCGCACGCGTGGATATCGGGTTTCAAAAATAACGGACTTCCATAAAATACCTACCTATCTATATCTATACGTAGTACCTAAGTTATACCTCTAGCAATACATTTGTAAAAACCACATTCAATTGCATGCAGTAGTCTTCACGTGATGTGCAATCAAACATACAGATAAAAATTTCTCCCGTTTTCCCAACACTTTCCATCACTGCTCTGCTGCTATTGATCGTAGCGTGATGAAAAGTACTATATCTGCCCAGGAGTATGAAGAATTATTGTACTTACTTTCGTTAAAATCCGTCTAGTAGTTTTTGTTTCTATAACGAACATACTGACAGACAGACAAAAATTTTACTGATTGCATTTTTGGCATAAGTATCGATCACTAATCACCCCCTGATAGTTATTTTGAAAATATACTTAATGTACAGAATTGACTTCTCTACAGATTTATTATAAGTATACTCGTAGAATAGATGTGAAATTTTACTTAACGAGTCTCCTTTGAAATGGACTGCTCCAACCAAGTGCATGCCTCAACAAAAATACAACTCACCTACCGTTCAAACCTTATCCACACTGGCCCCTAAAAACCAGAAAATCGAAGGCGAGACTTTCATTACTACGCCATCAAAGGTGGTTTTTTTATTTGTTTCCTTTCACAGTCCATTTGCTTGACTCAATTAGCATTGGTGAGTTTGATTGGATTTTATTGTGCTTTATTTGATTTTGTATTATTATTAACTTATTTTCGGAACCAATGTTTGTCATGAGGCCTATAGTGATGGGTAGGTATAGTGCGAAAGATGCTTTGGAAGTTTTTTGATACAAGAAATTTAAAATGTGAATAATTCTTTTGCTCCCATCTCAAAGTAGCTTGAGCACTTGTGAAATGGGTATCAGAACGATAAATCCACGACTCTTGATTAAGGAAGCCGGGGTCACTTACTAAATAACCCATCGAGCCAGTATTTATATAGTAGTATACACTAGTTACTTATTTCATTTGACTTTATAATCATAACAGTTGCAGGAAAACAATAACTGTTTATTAAACCGCGGCCACGCATTGGATTCAACTTTGCGTCCAATGCCCAATACAAACGCGCTCAATATCTTCATTGTGTCAAAGTACCGATTGGTACCGATACACACATTGGTGCATTGGGCGCAAAACGTTACGTTGGTGCAAATATCTCCAATTTGTGGCCGCGGCTTTAGTTAGTAACGATAGTCCGGCATTAGCTAACACCCGTGATACGAGTCGTTAGATCTCGTTTTAGGGAATATACATGAAAAATAGTTTCATGTATTTACTAATTTATCGTAGATAGATAAAAATATACTATGAGCAGTGAAAACAAAATCAAAATTGGCTGAAAATTGGGCGAGATACAGTCGTTGAAAATAAATATATCTGTCTCTCTTATGTCAAACAGATTATCCTATGGAGTTTGTATGGCGTGCACGGTACGTGTCCTCATCCGCCACGTCGGATCTCTCTGTCTAAGCAATAACTTTAACGCTTTATAACTCGCTTAATAGAACAGATAATTTAAAAATTCTTCGATATTTATGTATCTGGAAGATAAAAGATCTCAAGAAATCCATAAAAAAGTCATACATATTCTCTATTGCAACAGCTACCATTCCCTTTCCTGAAAAACATAAAAGCTTGCAGAGTTCCATTTCTATTGATGATGATAAACTACCTTACTAACATATTCGACATCAATTTGTCACAAATAAAACCGAATCCGTAGAAAGAGGCACTATCATAATTGCCAGAACGGCCGATGACAATAAATTATTCGAATCTCAATTGAAATTTATAAGGAACCGGGTGCAGAATAAAATATTACCTCTCGTCGGATCCGATTCGAAGGCGTCCTCTCCCTTTTAATGAGCACATAATGATGAAAAATATGGCAGTCTGTCCCGTGCGATATTAATCGCGCCAATTTTTCTGCTTACCTTTTTACTTCGGCGCGACGATTGGAAATGTTTTGATCATTCCATTTTGGGGTTCACATCTCTATTGAATGGTTATATTTGTTAAGGTTGGTTTGCTTTGATGATTTTTGAAGTTGACGCCCACGGTGTTCTGGAGAAACGACGCGTTGGTGATTGTTGGAGTTAAACCATTATCTGATAAAACCAATTAGGTAGCTAATCCGTGCAATATTGTCAGTGGGGTTTCCAGATGTCGTACAAGACTACTTCATATCGTGGGTGTCTTATAGATCGACTAAGAGAATATCAAGAAACGGGCAGCTGCGTTTAGCCTACACATAAAACATACTCAGAACACCAACCTGCCAAGCATGGCGGAGACTGAAGCAAATCCTTCCAAATAAAAATGTCATCGCCTAAATAACAATGTACCAGCAGTGGACGCTGATGATGATGAAACCCATCAGACAGCTATTAAGAATTTTATTGACACAGAGCTCTAAGTAAAGCGACTAATCACCCTATACGCCATTCCCTAAATAATGTAGGTACACAACTACTATACTAACTAGCGTTATACAGAAACAGTCCGAGCAACGAAACCTTAAAACATTTCACGTCCAAAACTTGAACAGATTGAAAAATACAAAGCATAAATCACAAAAATTACACAAATATGTACAAAAACTAATTTTGCCAACAACGATAGAACTACGGACCCAACTGGAATAGTTTCGGAGCGTACTCTTCACTAAAATTACCGTCTTGATTGCTCGAGAGATAAATTATTCGCGTCTGAAGTCGGTATTCGCGAGGAGTTAAAGGAGTTCGTGGCACTGGATCGGCCGCGGTGAGGAGCAATCTGTTTCTTTAATCACACCGGTTTTAATTGTGATGTGAAGTGAAATTAAGTTCGGTGACAGTTTGTGAAATGCGCGAGAAGTTTTGTGAATTTTGCTTGGAACTAATTTTCTTGAAAGTTTTTGGCTGAAATCGGTTTTATAACTTTTTTGTAATCATTTTGACTACATTTTTAGATAGATAGATAGATATTTTTCATTGCACAAACATAAACATTTACAGGAAAGACTATACAAACACATAGTAGGTACAATGTAGGCGGTCTTATCGCTGGGAGCGATCTCTTCCAGACAACCAGGTAGAGGACAATTATTGCTAAAGAAAAAGGAAGGCAGTGCAAACTGTGACAAGTAAGATAAAAAAAAATAATATATTAAATACATACATACATTTTTATTAAGAATTAAAAAAAAAACTACGATATTAGTTGCATTTTTCATAATAAAATATTATTTATTTATAAATGGCAATCATGCATTTGTGTCATGATTATCATCAGCCTATTGCAGTCAACTGCTGGACATAGGCTTCTCCAGTTATTTGCAAATTATGGGTCTACCCTCCAGATGTTTACCCTAAGTGTTCCCTTCCTCTTATAGTCTTGGGTCTTTTAAACGGGGCGTGAAGCGGCACTTATGCAGGCCGTCATAGTGTGATCGATCCACATTGCACTAACCATTTGTGATGAGGATGGCTTACACTTTTTGGACTTCGTCGTTTGCTTAACATCAGACAGGACGCAGTCATTTTGACGTGCTATTATAAAAAAAAAGTGTATTTACTTTAGTTACTGATAATATCTCTTAAAGTATAATGTAGAAATCTGTATGTTCAGTGCTAAAAATATAATTACATATTATAGCTGTCTCCTACCCTATGACCAACTGTGGCATCAAATATTATGTTAGTAAACATTACTGTACCCATATTATTTTTATAAATCCATAATCCAAACAATTCAATCCACGTAATACGTCATGGAAAAGAAAAAAATTGGTGATGGATGGTAGGTGAAGCGTAATGTAGCTTTTTAATCCAACAAGCAATTTGGGCGATTATTACAAAACTCAACGTTTAATATTCCCCAAGCCTTCTATTTCCATAAAAGTTAGCACGATCGTTAAGAAGATTACTACATTTTATAATAATGCCTAATTGTTAGTAAAAGGGGCTCAGAGTAATTTTCATCATAATATTTGAATTGTTTTTACCTATCGAGATTATGTTTATAAATGTAAGATGCCTTTACTTTCGCTAACTTTTCTATTCCTTGCCTGGTACCTAGATGTTTTATAATAACATTTTATGTCATTCAAGTGGACAGAGTAATCGCGATAGCTCATCAACAACAGCCCTTATCAGTCCACTGCTTGACATATGCGTTTCCCAATGTTCGCCACTTTCACGGTACCTAACTTAGCATACATAATTACGGACAGACAACGGGAAGCGACTTTTTACACTATGTTATGCTTAAGTATCACACCAGCACCTTATGACGAATTCATCGAAAAAGACTATCCTATGTTACAACTACTAGAATTTCCATACCAAACCGTTACCCTTCCCAACAAATGGGCCACATCTATTAGCGCTAGATCCTAGCCATTATAAATGTTGGCCGCCTAAAAAGGTGTCGCGTAGAATCCACACCGCGTCTGCACCGGTCTGATAAATATACCGCTAAGCCGGCTCGATTTGTGTTAATATTTATAATGTCTAAAGGTGCACCGTGACTTTTGGAGATAACGTGCTACTGGCGCTACTCTGACATCATGTCTTGGTACTATAAATTCATAAATAAAAAAACCGGCCAAGTGCGAGTCGGACTCGCGCACGTAGGGTTCCGTACCACTGATTGAATGAAAAAATTAGGTAATTTGATTTTTGACGTTTAAAAAAAAACTACTGTCTAGATTTCATTCAAACCGAATTTCGTTAGTAGTTTTTATAGTAATACACATCATATATTTTTTTCAGTTTTATCATGCCCATATTTTAGAAGTTACGGGGGGGGGGGGGACACACATTTTACCACTTTGGAAGAGTCTCTCGCGCAAACTATTCAGTTTAGAAAAAAATGTTGTTACGAACCTCAACATCATTTTCAAATACCTATCCATAGATACCCCACACGTATGGGTTTGATGAAAAAAAAATTTGGAGTTTCAGTTTCATGTATGGGGAACCCCAAAAATTTTGGATTTTTTTCTGATTTTACTTTAAAATCTTATAGCGGTTAACAGAATACATCTACGTACCAAATTTTAATAACGTAGCTCTTATAGTTTCGGAATAAACTGGCTGTGACATACGGACGGACAGACAGACAGACAGACAGACAGACAGACATGACGAATCTATAAGGGTCCCGTTTTTGCCATTTTGGCTACGGAACCCTAAAAAACGTAATGTAAGGGAGCGACCCATCGTCTATTCGCTCCAAGCCAACCTCACCTGCCCGTGGTGCATCCTGCCGAATACCTATAAAAGGTTTTATGCAAATGCATTCACAAACTAATCGATAAATGTTAGAGAACTGACTGTATCTTGGAGCGGATTCCTAGAATCAAATAGGCATTAAGTGCTAACGTATGCCTTGTACCAATTTCTGGCATAGTTCTGTGGTCTTAAGGAGACGTACCAGTTATTTAGGTTCTATCATAGTGTAATAATGGATCAGTGAAGACAGGAAATCGTCTATACAAATATCCTTCTTCTTAGTCCTTTACTCTTGACAAAGTGATCGTGTTCATGGGGAGTCGTCTGCTAAGTATTTGTAATTGCACAAGTGTATATGAAAATATTTAATTCTGGTAACAATGAACAGATTCGTAAGTAGGTACATAACTGCACATTCCGCCATATATCTTCTTCTATGTTATCTTCTATACATAAAATAAATCTGTACAGAAGTAAATTCTGTACATTAATTATATTTTCAAAATAACTATCAGGGGGTGATTAGTGATCGATACTGACGCCAAAAATGCAATCAGTAAAATTTTTGTCTGTCTGTCTGTCTGTATGCTCGTTATAGAAAAATCTACTGGACGGATTTTGACGAAACTTTGTACGATTGTTCTTCATACTCCGGCAGGTTATAGTATACTTTTCATTACGCTACAATCAGTAGGAGCAGAGCAGTAATGAAAAGTTTTGGGAAAACGGGAGAAATTTTTATCTGTATGTTTGATCGCGCATCACGCGAAAACTACTGCATGGGTTTTCACCAATGTATTGCTAGAAGTCTAACTTAAAATGTAGGTACCATTTTATAGAAGTCCTTTATTTTTGAAACCCAATATCCACGCGTGCGACGCCGCCGCTAGTTACAAATATTTATACGTCACAAATACTTAAATATGTACTTCTATATCTTTTTTCTGCCCATCTAAAGGTCAGTTCATACCAATCGGAAGAATGCTCGCGCAATATCTTGATATCACTGAATAATAAACTGTATTAGCATTGATATAGATTCAAAATCCAACGCAGACATCGAGCATTAAGTCACGTGCCGGAGCTTGCTGTTTACGTCGGATTTTAAACTAAGAGACACTTCACCGTCCATCGCTGCATTGTATACCGGCAATTTACAATCTACGAAGCGCGCCTCCCGTTGTACTCCGTGCATGCAGTTTGCGTTCCTGCTCCTTTGATATACCATATGCATGTAATTGATGTTGAAGATTGCTCTTCGTCAAGTGTAAAATCGTTTACGAACGTACAGGCAATATTGGGACGTAGCACGCTCTAATTGAGTTGAATTTTGATTGGCTTTGAAATGGGTTGTTTAGGGGCCAATTAACGTATTATTATTGTATTAGTTGAATATTATTAGGGACGAAACTTTGTATCTATTTTAGAAGCAGTTGGAGTTTGTACAGTAGTTAGATGCTTGTGTAATATCTAAATAAAATTTATATCTTGGGTCGTTCCATGGAGGAAAGGTAAGGAAATTTTAATGTGAATGTGTAGATTTTCTAACTTTACTGACATCTGACATCAGAAGCCTATACCAAGAATTAGGAGTATTTTTTATCTCAAGCAAATGTCTCCAACAGTTTTCTCAATAGTCTCTCCCTGCTGAAGCTGAAGAGTTTGTTTGTTTGAACGCGCTAATCTCAGGAATTACTGGTCCGAATTGAAAAATTATTTTTGTGTTGAATATACCATTTATCGAGGAAGGCTTTAGGCTATATAACATCACGTTGCAACTATTAGGAGCAAAGAAATAATGGAAAATGTAAAAAAAAACGAGGAAAAAATAACTATTCCACGCGGACGAAGTCGCGAGCACAGCTAGTGTTCTTATAAGATTGGTAAATGTGACCCAGATCATCAAGCCATCTTTTCATCTCGTGGGTAGACGATAGGTAATATCAGGAAAAGGGCAGCAGCGTTGACCTGGGTACAAACAAAGCCTATTGATGTCACTTACGCGCCTGCCCAGCGTGGTGACTAAAATCCCCTCAAATGGCTATCTCAGTTGGGAGAGGCCTATGTCTCATCACCATCTCCATCCACCAGCTTATCGCAGTCCACTGCTGGACATAGGCCTCTCCAGTTGCTCGCCACTCAGGGCAAACATCTGGAGGATATGCCCATAATCGCCACGCTGGGCAGGCGGGTTGGTGATCGCAGGACGTAGCTTCTCGCTCCGGTGACGTTGCTGCCCGTCATCGGCCTGTGGTATTTAGCTACGCCTTCAATTGCGATGGTTATACCGGCACCAGTCGGTTGCCAGCGCCTCGTTTGTTATTCGGCAGGATGCACCATGGGCAGGTGAGGTTGGCTTGGAGCTAATAGACGATAGGCCGCTCCCTTACCTATGTCTAGCAGTAGACATTTGCAAGCTGATGACGACGATTTTTACTTTGACTTTTGACTTTGAATTTGTAATGTTTTGTAACAATGCCCTCGGTTCCAATGCTCCTTTACCACATCACTCCCCCGTCCTGTCACAATAGCGTATATGTATACGCTATTGTGACAGGCGTTAGCGTTTATATGTATAAACGCTTCTCTATTGCACAAGGTTCCCATCAAAAGTTCGCAGCCCGTGAATTTCCAAGGCATCCTTTGGCTCATAACTGCTGCAAGTGGGTCGGCACAAAGTGACACGTCGAGGGCCGATACTGCGATGCGCCTCCACGCTTTGACGTCACGTATCTAGTACGACAGCCAATATGCGCCGTATGACTAAAGGAACAGTGTGTGACAACGATATTAGGTATGTGTGCATTTAGAAAGTGTTATACGAAAAATATAACTGTCAAGTCTATTTATTCGCTGGCCCCGTTCAGATGGCAAGCGTTCAACGCGCTTTCAAAACTAACATGCCATACCTACATACATTTTTGACAGACCGTTCAAATGCAACGCTCTAATATCAACGGGACCGCTGTTAAAACGCACGTGGAACGCTAACATCTGAATAGGGTCTTAATGGAGTAATTTGACATGTCGACAGTTAAAGGTGGGCTTGCCAGCATCGCAGCCCATGCAGCTCTTACTCTACCGATCATCAGATCTGCCACTTTGCTACCATATTTCATATTATCAGTGACCAGTATAAATATTCGATAAATCTTGATTAAATAAAACCACAATATATCACACAATAATTTATTAAATAAATAATTAACAGCGTACAAAAAATATGAGTAAAGTAACATCAACCTAATTAGCACAAATTTCGTTAATAAATCTAGAAAAAAAATTAACAATCTCATAAAATATGATAACGAGCATTAATTTAATTATCTAATCTCGATTTGATATCTCCTACGACTAAGAGTTGTTTTAATTAATGAACTTTTGTAACTTGTGAAACGATATACATTTAATGAAAACTGCTCAGAGCGTGCGATTATGGGTAAAGCCTCCAAAATGGACTGCAATAGGATGGTTATGATGATGATGAACGCGAGGGAAGCACAGAAAAGTTTACAGAATTCTATTTCACAACTCGAATGACAACAAATTCAAAAATAGAACGAAAAAACGTTCCAAAGCTACAACCAATAGAATCGCGTTACAATTACAAACGTCCACCAATTAAACCGAACACACATTAACGTGTTCGCAAAACGAAATTGGAAAGCGCGAACACGCGGCGTACAAGTTTAGAACGCGGTTTAACGCCGCTTCGTCTTTTAACCATCGGACTTTCGCCGCACACTCACTAATCAACATTTGCCGCGGACCGCAGCCGTTGGAACAAGTGTTGGATAAAATGTTGGAACGTTTGGAACAAACGCGAACGTTCGTTGTTTGGAACGGAATGTCGTATGGGACAAAATATATATTGAGGTTAGCAACGCTGTGGATAATATTTTTAATATTAAAATTTGATAAAATTGTATTGCACAAAATGGTACATATTATGATTTCACTTCACGCTAAGTGCGTTCTCTAGCAGTCAAACTTTAGGTCATGCATGTAGGTACCTATTTATTTAACATCTGCTACATCTTCGGTATGGAAATCAAAAGCTTCCGATTTCGAATCTTGTTAAAATTATTTTGGATAAAAAAAGAAACGATATTTTTTTGGGAATCTCTTTCAGTTATCATCATTTAGAAGTCGTCATGTAGCACAAGATAAACTTTAATAAGACACGAGAGGATGGGAGGTATATTCTCTGACATATTCATTATTTAATTTATTTCTCTCTCGCTGCGCGTCATACGATACGAGATCTTTTAAACGAAGAGTGTAGGAGCATCTTCTAGCCCAACAAGGCCATGGCAACTGACTGGAAACTAAGGCTTTTTGTCCATTGCCACAGGGATGGATATACATCAGGGGAAAATATGCCACTGTTCAGTACCAATATATTTAAAAAAATGCAGCACTTACATCGATTTTAGATTTTCTGCTCATTCAACTAATTAATTTATTGTGCAAATGACAGAAAGGATATACAATTTTCCTCTTTGTGAACTTACTTTTCTCTTTCATCTGCAAATCTTCATTACTCATAAGCAGATTAGTATTTAAGTATATCTTAAAGAGAATTAATTAGCCCTACTGCCATAGTAACAAAAATATCCATATGGTTGATATATTTGATTTACTATAGCGCTTGTCTGTGTAAAGGTTCTTGGTTCGATTTCTTAGAGAAAAGTTTGTTGGGTTTACACAATCGCTTAGACTTTTAATAAATCATAATACGTCGGGCACATGTATACAAACAATTTGTGACCGATTCCAATTAAGAAGCTATCTAAAAAAGTTCTGAGAAAATTAAATCTGACCGAAAAAAATATCTAATAAGAATCTAAGAAAGCAGTTTATGATCAGCTTTATATAAAATTAGCTCTGTTACATTAAGTTATAAATAAATATAATTATGTGCCAGATTAATATATACGCACCATCCATCTAATCTATTTCAGTTTCTAACCTAATCTATTTTCTTGTCTTGTAAGTAAAAAAATATCACCTGAACTTTAAGAAGATTTTTTTTCATAACCCGTAATTGGAATCGAAACCGGATCATTCGTTTATTAATTACCTATGTAACTACAAATTTGAAACCGATTTGTTTGGCTGACAAGCTACGCGGCAAAATGTTGATAAATCATCTTCTAAAAAACTAAATAATATCAGTATGCAAGAAAGCATGTTTAAAATTAATCAATCAATATAATATATAATTTAAATTTACTTATCCATTAATAAAAAACATTAGGTATTACATTTTTGGTAACGTTAATTTACTATAATTAAATTGTGCTCTCCACTAATTGTGTAAATATAAAATGTAATATCCCCAATTAATGAGTAAAATTACTAATTGGTGGGTGATTTTGTACGTTGGTTTTAAAACATGCGTTAATTAGTTATTAAAACACAAACTGATTTGTGCCTGTAGGGAATATGCATTATTTTATAAATTTGAAACTGATTACAACTAAGCCTACTGCGGTCACTAAACCCCCACTAATGAGAATCCCCCCAATGACAATTGTCATTGATATGTACAGCTGTAGGCGATTGCAGGGTGATGACGATTAGAATAAACTTTTTATCCTATATAATAATTTCCAAATATTTCTATTATCCGAGTCAAACAGCTTAAAGTTATTAAATAACCCAAGACATACCACGCACACCCAGAGCCATCTAGCCCCAAACTAAGCCGAAGCTTGTACTATGGGTACTAGACAACTCATAAACACACTTAGATACATTTTTTTTGTAAATAAACACATATTATACATAGAAAACACCCAGACCAATACAAACAGACATGTTCATGCACACAAATGTTTGTAATGTTTGGGTATCGAACCTACGACCCTTGGCTCAGAAGGCAGAGGTCACCAATTGAGCCACCGAGTCAGTCAATATTGATTAGTAATATGCCGTCATATTTATCACGCGCCATGCAAATTTCGTATAACAATCTGTTTTAAGAAAGAATCATAATATTTTTGTCTATTTTACTATTTTACGATAAATTTGTAAATGCACTAAAATATTTTTAATGCATATTCCCTATTTTTTTCATAACCACCAAATCGACAAAAACCAACTCGCATCCTTACTGCAATTTTTTCTCTCTATTCATCGGCTACAGCAAATATCAAAAAAGTTAAACTACATACAAGCTAGTTCTGTACACACGACTCATAAGTCGGTATCATGTACTTGATGTTTATGAACGCGTCCGGTCCTCCGTACCTCTCCAGGATCTGAAGAGTGTCCTCTATCAGGTCGGCCACGTTCTCGCCCCGCGTTGTGGTGTGGTCGATGCCTGCCCCGAGACTTCCTGCGACAAAGATATTTTTTTTATTCTTGTTATAAAGCAGTCAGGATGACCTCACTCCACCTGGTGGTAAGACAGTCCAAAGATTACATCTTTTTTTTATAAAAACATGGTATTATACTAGACACGAAGACTTTAGTAAGGGACAATATAATAACAAGCGATCCTTTGTATTTTTTTATTGAAAATTAAAATGTAGCAATAGATACGAATATGGTTTGTAATGTTAAACCCAGGTACTGACGATTTTGCTGATGTTTTTATGAATCCAATATCCTGTGAATCCATACATACATCAAACAGTAGAATACGAGTAAGTTTCGGTTTAAACAATTATTATTCACAAAACGGGATGTAAGGGAGTGACCTATCACCTTTTCACTCCAAGCCATCCTCACCTGCCCGTGGTGCATCCTGCCGAACAACAAACGAGGCTCTGGCAAACCGACTGGTGGCGGTAAAACCATCACGATAGAAGGCGTAGCTAAGTACCACAGGCCGATGACGGGCAGCAGCGTCACCGGAGCAAGAAGCTACGCCCTGCGATCGCCAACCCGCCTGCCCAGCGTGGCGATTATGGGTATATCCTCCAGATGTTTGCCCTAGGTGGCGAACAACTGGAGAGGCCTATGTCCAGCAGTGGACTGTAATAGGCTGATGATATTCACAAAAAGCTCGTTGATTGATCCAATTTCAGAACAAATAAAGATTTATTAAGGTTTCCCTAATTTATTACGACCTCTCATCTCGGGCCAAAACTTATCATCATCATCATAAGCCCGAATCAGCCCACTGCTGGACATAGGCCTCTCCTAATGTTAGCCACTCGTATCCAGCGCTCGCCAGCCGTCCTGCGCTAATCGTCAGTCCACCTGGCCTGAGAGCGTCCTACATTACGTTTGCCGATACGCGGTCTCTACTCCAGAACTCGTTTACCCAAACGATTATCGGTTCTGCGGCTGATGTGGCCAGCCCACTGCTAATTCAGCGGATAATAAGCTTATTATCCGACCAAAATCGGACCAAAACTACAATAAAACAACTACCTACACTCTCATACTAATTCCTCTGAAAGCAGCACCGTAAGTAACCAGAGTCGACCATTTGTATCGGTCGCGGGCGATGGGCGCATCGATCACTCGCGTGATAATAATTGACGTGAACGTGACACGCTGTCACGACGTGACGGGATGAGCAACAGTCTAGCGGAGCTGATAGTAAGTGAAAATAGAAATTTCCCTAGCTTCTACGTCATTTTCCTAGCTTAGACGTCATTTTGCGCTGGCGGTATTTTACTGCATGAAGCGTGTGAAAACATCTACAATCCAAGACTCTTGTTTCAGTAATCACCAGCCTATCACAGTCCACTGCTGGACATTGGTCTCTCCAGCTATTACTCTCTGGGCAAAAATCTGGAGGCTTTACCCATAACAGAGGCAGGCGTGTTCGCGTTCGCAGAGCGTAGCTTCTCGCTCCGGTGACGTTGCTGCCCGTTATAGGTCTGTGGTATTTAACTACACCTTCTATAGTGATAGCTAGACCGCCGCCAGCCGGTTTCCAGAGCCTAGTTTGTTATTTGGCAGGATGCACCACGGGCAGGTGTGGGTGGCTTGGAGCAAAAAGATGATAGGTCGTTCTCTTACACCCCTTCATGAGTAGGCATAATCACTACCAAATGAGCCATATCGGGCCGTTCCCTAACTTTGTTTATTTATAAAACACAAGCCTTATATGGCTAAAAATATACATAAACTACCTGAACTTGTACAAACGGCCCACTCGAAAGCGACTCGTCACACTGAAACAGCAGACAGTCGCCAAACATTGTTGCCGCCCTAATAGACTTGTCAACGCGCTGTAGATTAATTGTGTGTACAATGTACATGCGAGCTGTTGCGTGGTGACACGTCGGCTGCGTGCCGGCGGTTTCTTTTGTGTGGCTATAAGGTTCGGAACACGAAGCCCGCTGAGCGGCACAGTGTTAGCGGCACAGATTAATGCAGGTTGCAAGTTCACGGGTAACAGCGCGGCGTTAGCGGCACAGGGTGGTTTCAGACCAAGCGCTAAGCTATGTTAGTTTTGCTTAGCTCGCATAGCTGACGCAACCTTCACACAATATGGAAAGCTGCGTCAGCTCCGCGAGCTAAGCTAAGCTCAATTAGTTTAGCTCTTGGTCTGCAAAAACTCTAATTTTATGTACATTATGTACATGCGAGCTGGTGTCACGTCGCTTGACGCGCCGCGTGGCTGGATGTTTCTTTTGTGCGGCTATAAGGTTCGGAACATAAAGTCCGCGGGCAGCGACACGGTGGTAGCGGTGCATTGTACTGGCTGTGGCTTATTGTTCACAAAGGACTCGTCAAAGAAACTACACAGCTTAAAAGATACTTACGATTTCTATCTTTGAACAGGTTGAGGGTCGGAAGTATCTGCCTGTAGTACGGGACCAGGGCTTCACCGACGCGGTCGCAGCCGACCACGATCATCTGTATGCATTTGAGCGCATGACAAATGACTCGAGGACTTTTTGTACCCAAAGCATCTGTAACAAAGGATTTTGGTCAATTTTCTAAGCAAAAGTGGCGATTGCTCTTCTGGTCGTACCATAAACACATAATAGGCCAGGGAAATATATATGGTAATTTTATTAGAGATTAGCTGCTGTATCTGATTTCAGATGAGTGAAAGATTTGATCACGCATTGTCCTAGGACGCGACGCGACGTTATACGACCTATATATACTTCACCGTAACCCTGAGTGAAGGGACAAAGAAGGCCACTATTTCATACAAAACCTACTTCATGTTTTCGCATCGCGTCGCATCGAGTCGTCGTTTGTCATTAATCGAGGACAACAGTTCAGGTGGTGTAGCCACCACACCGTTACGCCCCAATGAGTGGATGGCCCCGCGCTCACCATTTGGGGCACGAAGGAGAGACTCCGAGGATATACTATGCGTTGTAGGTACGGCGGCCTCACGCTGTCTTTCTGCCGCTTCTCACATCTACATAATGATCAACTAAGCTTACTCACTTTTGATAGGTATTATAAGTTGAGGGACCACTGGTAGAACCTTGTAGGAGCCCTTTGTGACCAGGTCGTTGATCCCGCGCTCCACGATGAAGTTGAATGGGTACATGCCCTCGGACAGACCGTCAAAGAACATCGGAAGATAGTGATGGAAGTCCAGTTTTTCTATTGGCACCTAGACATAAAATATTCATTAATCCAAATGAATACTTGTAACTGTAGGAATATTTGAGAGACAATGAAACTGACTTGCAGGGCTACAATTTGGTCTCTTATTGGAAAGTGAAAGATGTGAGTCGCTGTAGCAAGTCCCTACGCCTGATGGAAAGCGAAAGAGAAGCCCACGCTGTGACAACGGGCAAGCAACTGGTCAGTTACCTGTCAGTTGCCACCGCCATGCCAACCCTCACCGGCAGAAACACGACCCAGAGATCATTTGACTGCGGTATTCTATAGTAATAGGGGATCCCGCCATACAACGACCTTCACCGAGACGTTAATTGGATGAAACTGATTTTATATGTAATTAAATATGTCAATAAACATAATGCATGTGGGTTGCCGATCAAATTTTGGTCCTTTTTCTGACGTGTCATCATTATCAGCCTGCCAATGTCTGGTGGACATAGGCTTCTCCCAACGATAATTGCCATTTAGGTGAGATTTGCCTTAGTCACCACCTTTGGCAGGCGGATTGTCATCGCATTCTTGAACAAACTCATTACCTTCCAGCCAAGTTTCTTTCCAAAATTGGTAAACTCGATGGTGACCGGGAACTCTCCCCGCTGGTAACATTTTCGGAACATGGTCGGCTTTGGCGGAAGAGGGTCGTAGACCCCACATTTTGGAGGTGGAGCCACTCTCGTGTTCTTTTGCATCGCTGTCAATAACAAATTCATCATCATCAGCCTGCAAACGTCCACAGCTGGACATAGGTCCCCAAATACGGAACACCCACACGAATACAAACATGTATAAGCACACAAATATTTCACTGTACAGGGATCGAACCCGCGACCAATATATCTGAGGCAGCGCTCATGATTCAAAAATTCCCCTCCCGACTCATAGTAGGACCTCCCGAGTCATGACTGGCTCGGTGGCTCAATTGTGACACCTGCCTTCTGAACCAAGGGTCGTGGGTTCGATTCCCACCCGGGACAAACATTCGTGTGATGAACACTTGTGTTTGTTCCATGTCTGGGTGTTTATAATTTGCAATTAAGTATTTATTTGTGGTACCTTCGTTGTTCTGATACCCATAACACAAGTGCTTAAGCTACTTACTTTGGGATTAGCGCAATGTATGTGATGTTGTCTGATATTTATATTTATTTATTTATAGTCACACTAGATTGTCACACCAGTGTGACAAATCTTCGTATCAATGTAGGTAGTAGTAATGGCTCAAACTTTCCTTTTAAAGAGGCACCTTCACGCCGAATTTGGGGGTAATCGGCGTGATGTGTGGAACTCTCATCTCCCAAACTGGGAGGGCATACCCACTGTGTCACCAGTGGGCAGCAAGTGTCCTTTGTAGGATTGGGTATCAAAATGTTCAACAGGTTACCGGAACATATTGTTGAACTGCCCATTCATAAATTCAAATCATACATGAAGTCCTTACTTATAAAAGGGGGCTATTATAGAGTAGAAGATTTCCTCAACGACGACATCTCCTGGACTGCTGCTTCGTAGTAAACTTTGCATTGTATAGACTCAACTTTTATTTTGCATTGTTTAACTTTAAAATATTTAAAAATGTTGTAATACCAAAACATGTAAGTAACAATTGGCGATTTAAAAAGAGTAACTACCGAGTTTCTTGCCGTTTCTTCTCGGTAGAAATCTACTTTCCGAACACGGCGGTAGCTTCTTTTAAATTGCTTTTATTCACATTCTTACATTACTTTTTATATTTTTACATTATTTTTTACTTGACGATTCATAAGTGCTTATTTTAAGTCTATGTGAATAAAGGTATTTTTGATTTTGATTTTGATTGATTTTGAACTTGTAGGGATTCGGGAAGCGCCGAAGTATATGGTCGCATCCCTGCCTGCCCTGGCCAGCCGCAGATAGCAAGCAGCCGGCACTCCTGGTCCGAGGAGGGCAAATACTCTTGGTAATTGCTCAAGCTACCGTGTATTGAAGGATTGCCATTAAATCACTTACCTTGTATAGTGAAAGCAGGGACCACCCGCAGTTTCTTCGTCTTGTGCCCATGAGGATAGTTTGGGCTGGGCTTCTTGAGTGACTGTCGAAAATCTTTCCCGCACTGATCGGGAGCGCACGGCGGCAACAGAACCATTGTGGCGCGCACTCAAAAAAACATGTTACTCCAAGTAAATAATCCAATAAAGATCTAAAATGTTGACACAAGTAATAAAATAAGTGGGTAAATTTGTTCAGCGGGGCTCGGCGGTGATTGTTTATTTTGCAATATGATCGTTGCCTGGCAACGCGTATCGATTGATCGACGGTGGCGGCGCGGAGTGGCTTCTGTCGGAGTTGGGGGTGGTGTACACTGAGGCGTGTTTGGTGGACTAGTGGCGCCGCTTAGCTCGTAAACGGAAACTTCCTCTGTAAAAATCTACAATGACGCACCGAAGATTGAAATGGAATGACATTAAAAAACATCAACCACTATATGCGACTTAAAGAAAAATCTGGCCTAGCCTTCAAGCCCGTCAACCCTTTCTGTCATAAAAAAAAAATGTTAATACTGAGTTTAACGGTATTCGTGCGATGACGAAAAAGAATACGAGTATAAATTACCGCCTCATTTCTTCTCTTGGGTGTCTATTCTAAGCTGGTGGTAGGGTTTACTCGCTGCTTGACTGCTCACACTGCCTTGATTGCATAATAAGAAGTATCATTCAGAAAATTTAGGTGGTTTATAATCAATAATCTTCAAAGATATAGTTGCAAAATATTTTATAAAGTTTGTGGACAGACAAAATACTATTCTTTATCACATGCCAACCGATTTAAAACTAGTGGATGCACACGATATACACAGCAAACGGCGGATGAGAACATAATTATGACTTTATCCCGACCTAACCTACCACACAAAATGATTTTCGTCAAAAGTATAGTTCACATATTGAAGATTCTGTGTAATATTCCAAGCGTAAAATATATTTAACGGGCCTTTTTAACACAATTATCTCCGTGCGAAAATGAAATAGTGAACGAGAGCTTTACACGACAGTAACATCACAAAAAATATATTTTCGCGTTGCCAAGAGACGCCCACGCGGATTCATATTGTGAAGCCTCAGCCTTACTACCAGTCCAGGGCAGAGAATATTATATTAGCGATGAGGAATTTTATTACATTTTAATATAAGGTATTGCCAAAACATCTTTATTTGGCACCTTCCTTGAATTTTTATCGGTAACCGCTTTTATTTGCGTAAATCATTTTTCTGTCCAAAAACTTTGTGGGATTCTGATGTAAAAGGAGGCCACATTGCTTCTTGATTGTTGTATTTTTTTATTAGCTTGCTACAAAATATGAGGAAATTTCCCATAATTCATTGGAATATAGATAGGTACAATGGAAAACACGTGTATCGTAGATTCTCTCCTCAATAGGAAATGGTTTTCTTGTTTTCGTATTACATTTTGATTGCTGTGTTTGAATTGTTACTTCAATAATAAAATATTATTCATGTGAAATCTAAAATCTTTGGAGGTGTGGTTAATTAAGGTAAATGTTTAAGGTCTTACATTAATTTTGATTATGAAATACGTACGATTAAGTAAAATACCTTATTTTTAGTTTCTTACGGAGTAAAAGGGGTGATCCCCGATGGTTTGTTAATTTCCAAAACCTCCAACAAAATATCGTTATATTTTAGCCAATTTTCCGACTTAAAAATGTAACATAATTATTATATCTCACCCTTCCTAAGGAATCAGTCTATTTACTATTAGTGAAAACTGCATGAAAATCCGCGCAGTAGATTTTGAGATTATCGCAAAATGGCAGCGGTTTTTTTACTATTATTATTATTGTAAGTAGGTATACTTTATAGTGTTATTTTTATCGCTATCTAATTAAAATAAGTATTGCATTTCTGAACCAAAATAGCTTATAACAAATTTGAAATAAGAACACAATTCGAACTTGTCAAAAATTAAGAAAAAAGAAAACAACCGCGCAGCGAAAAAGCAACTGTGCGATTTAGTCGCAAGTCTGCTGACGTCACACCAAGCGGCGGATTTCACGGCAAATTGAACGGAGGCCGCCGACCGGGGCGTTCGATATTTAAAATTTAATATCGCATCATCTGCCGGCCGCATTATGAAAATTTTTATATCATCGTCGAGCGCAGACCGGCGCTGTGTACTAACCTTTATAATGAAACGTAAAGTTTGTGGGGACATTTTTGACAATATGAAGTTTGAATGGCGATGGAACTAGATGACATTTTTGAACCCTTCAAGATTAATAAAAGGTTTGTAATCTGTAAGCCATGGAAGTATTATGTACACGTACGTAGTATTATGTAGTACGTATAAATATGTAAAATTAGTACTTAATTACTTCCATGCTGTAAGCACGTTTCACACACATCTGACAACTCTTGTTCCGTGTATCAAATTGTGTTGTTTTCAAGAAACCCTATGTTACGTCTTGCTTATAACATCCATCGCATGTTGACAATATTGCGTCGCGTTGCTTGAGACATAAATAATCGTCAATGGACACCAAGGGCCTGATCTCTGAAGTATCTAAGTGATATTATAATGAGTACAAGTTGATGATTGTTACTTAAGACAATAACTGAACAATCAACTCATTGAAAACTCTTCTATTTCTAAATTAATCCGACTGGGAATCGTTAAAATAATACTACCTAAGTATTTGTTTTTATACAGGTTTGATGCATTAACTTTTCTTTTTTTAATATTTTTTTATTAAAGCACAGCACTGTGTCCTTTCACCGCATGATTAAAATTGAAAAAAATGTCTAAATCACTGCGCTAAGTTACCACAATCACTTGTCAGTACTATTTACAAAGTTGGAAATCAGCTGTCCGTGTGGTTTCCAGATTTAGAATAGGACCACCTTATCTCATCTCGAGGGGATCGTAGAAGACGACTAAGGGAATATTGGGAAACGGGCAGCAGCGTTTACCTGGGTACAAACAACACCTACTGCGGTCACCAACCCGCCTGCCAAGCGTGATGACTAAGGAAAATCTCCCCAAATGACAATTGTGATTGGAGAAGGCTATGTCTAGCAGTGAATGTTTGCAGGCTGATGAAGATGATGAGAAATCAGTTGTGTTAAAAAGTCATCGGTTGCAAGATACGCTAGGCTACGAAGGCTGTGTAGTAGCTTCCCATGCCACTTTATCAAACAATTTAAAAAGAAACTTGCACAAATAACCTGCTTCATCATGCCCATTTGAAAAAAAAAGGAAAACCTAAAACCGCACTCTTGTTACATTCCGCTATTCGACGCGAAACTCCAATAACCAGACCGAAATAAACTGACCTCCAATATAAAAGCGAATTTAAAATTGTTCAGTTCTGCCTAGCAAGCACTGATTCGGGTCGCACGGCGAAACGAAAAAGGAGTGAAAAAAATTGGGCGAAAAAATGGGGGAAAAAAGACGCAGGTATCGGTCGAAAGCCGACATTTTCCCCCCCGCTGGGGTTTTTTCGGGTTTCCCGCTCGCTACCATTGACTGTTCCACTTAGTGTTGTCGATAATCGAGTGATCGATTTATCGGTAGTGGTGAACGGTGTTTTCGTTTCGTTTATCGATTTCAATGTAGTAATTCTTGAAGACGCCACTTTCGTTTTCATTTAGTCATTCATAATTACCAAAAAACATGTTCTCGAGATGACTAATTATCGTATCATGAGAGCAGGCTTTTTAATAGCAGCTCAACATAGTGGCGTCTCCTCACCTGATGGAAAGCGAAAAAAAAGCCCAAGTCGCTCTAGTAATGGACAATTAACCTGGCCAGGCAAAATGGCTCCGGCTATACAACAACTTATTCCGAAATGCTATTGGTATGAAATAACGGGTAAATGTATGGTGGTCCCTAGCCAGGTCTGGTGGGTAAACGTATGGTTTATAAGCATCGGAAAAGCTGAGACGCTGAAGAAGAGTCTTAGTTGTCTCTTACGACACCCACGCGAAGTTATGGCGCGGTGGTTTTTCATCCGAAGTTTCTAAGTAATTTCAACACTTTACAATAATTGATGCTACATGTTAGGCGTTAACATTTTTTAACGTTCTTTATCTGTGTATGTTTCGATACAAGACTTATTAAACCTCTTATGCTGCTGCTGTTCGTTATCGGAATTATTTAAATGAATAAATATCATACATCGTAGACTCTGACTTTGCTTAACATCAGGCAAGTTTCGGTCAAACCCATTTATTTACTAATAAAAAAGCACACTTTAGAGGTTGTTGGTCGCCTACAGGTTGTTAGTGTGACCAGATACGCTGTCTGGTGCATTTATTTATATCAGTGCGATTCATCACTTAAGATCGAAACAGTGTGAAATCTGGATTATCGAATCGGTTGTTACCGTTATATCGATAACGCCTACGTCCTTATTCGATACAAATGCCGCTGGTATGCTTGTGGGCTGGAGCGATTTTTTTCGTGTTAATTTGACAAGTTCGCTTTTGTTTCCTCTTTCGATAACTTTTTTGTAGATTTCTGAATCCATCCTTTCATGATTGTAGGTACTTTTAGATAATCTTTTATATGTCATCCTTATCTTTAGCCTTTGATGTGGTTTAGAAAGAATTTAGAAGAGCTTCAGTGGCTTACACCTGTGTATTCACAAATGTTACTATGCGTCACATGGACACACGGGGTGGTTAGGGAGCATCTCGTCCAGTCCAAAACTGGGACCAGGGATCAATTTGCCCTTTTCAAATTTGATAATGATAAATTTGATAAAGGTCCCATTATAATGGGACCTTTATGATTCAGTTGATGTTGATGTATGATTCAGTATGATGGTGTAATGACACCCTTGAGTATTTTGCTAGGGATTAATTGGTTACCCAAAAACCGATTCATAGACAACACTTGAGAGTCGGTCGCCATTGTAAATGCCATACTTTGCATAGAGTTGTTAAGTTTCATAGATAAGTATTATTTGTGAATACGGGTATTAGTGTTCTTAGTCTGTTTTAGGCCCCTACAAGATGAACTGACTTCCTGAAACAGCGGGGATCCCTTGGACGCAGACGGTCCAGGATTATTATCATCATCAGTCTATCGCAGTCCACTGCTGGACATAAGCCTCTCTATCATATCGCCACTTTGGGCAAGCATCTGGATGTTCTACTCATAATTTCACGACCTGTATGTGGAGGTAATCAGGAGAGGCCTATACCTACTGGGCGGAGACTGATGATGATAATGTTGATGATGATGACTCGGCTAGTTTCCTTAGAGATAATATTGGTAGGAGAGTATTATTATAATTTAAAGGTTGACGTCAATGGCTTGAAGCTAGTAATAAATATTTCATTGGATGTTTATTGGATGCGAGAATCGAGACGGAAACGATATCGATATACATCTCTCGCTCAGCCGTGTGCACTCGACTAATCAATCGAATCGAATTATAGATAGATAGATAGATACTCTTTATTGCACAAAAACACAGACATTACAGGAAACATATTACAAACAACACAAAGTACAATCTAGGCGGTCTTATCGCTTATAGCGATCTCTTCCAGACAACCTTCAGGTAGAGGAAACCAGATTGACTAAGGAAATGGGTAACCCAGTGCAAAACTATCTAACTATTTTATATTAAATACGTAAAATTATTACATAAATATACCAAGAAGTATATATTCCATAGACATACACATATACATATAAATATATTTAAATATGTACTTAAGTAAGCGGAGAAGTAGAATTAACGTACTTGAGATGGAAATATTGGATGGAGTTGTGATGAGGACTGTACTATAGATATATTGAAGACTAATTTGGTTTACGTGTAAACATGACTTTGACTTGTACCCACTAGCGTATAAATAATGTTCAACGGCCAAGTCACACAACATAAACTATAATAATAAAGAAATTGCAGTATCGCAGACTTGGCACGACTTTGTCTAGATTTCATTACTTTTTAGAGATAAACAAGCAGCTCCATCGAGACTTGGCTGGTTTTTTACAGAATGTTTTTGGTGGGATAACGTCTTTCTGAATTGCCTTGTTCCGGACTTATTTATGTAGAAAAGTTCTATTTTTTTAAATCGACCCCACCGGTATTTGAACCTGGAATCTTTGGATTGTTCGCGCTTTACGCAATTTACGCAAAAACATCATACACAATGATAAGCCTGCCAAAACACCAATATCAAAACCTTTTTCCTCAAATAGACCTGATTAAACAACGAACCCGGAACCTTTCAATTCTAAGCTGATATACGCCACAAAAGGCGACTTAACAGCTTCCTAATCTCCCAAGCTTAAACCGCTCATAAAACTTCGAATCTAACTTCCTCTATGTTTCGACGGTATACTCGTATCTTACTCATGTTAGGGCTGTGATACACGAGCAGCACGGTGACGAAGGCTGAGGTGACCATAGTCTATGTTTTGTCGGCATGAAGATGCCTTATGTTCGGCATTTTTTTGGCATGTGGACGGTATGCCGACAACTTATTTGCGGCATTTCTTGGGCATGTTGAGGGCATGTCGACGGCATGTTAACGGCATATTTACCCTTTATTCCCAGTTGTCCCCTCTGGCCCTGTCACCAGGGGTGACAACTGGGAATTTACTTCCCGGTTGTCACCGGGGTGACAACTCGTGCCGACTATTCCCTTTGACGGCTGACTAGAGGGGACAAATGGGCCGTCTGTTTCCCAGTTGTCACCTGGTGGGGGGGACAATTGGGAAGACGGGAATAATAAAAAAAGAACATGTAATTTCCAATAACATACAACCCAATATCATACATTTTCTTAACATCATACAAAAGGATGCGTCATTAATCACAGTTCGACACACGATGTTAAAAAACACATTGAAACATTTTAAAGAAAGGCAGAAGAAATATGTACTCAAGGACGAATTCATTCAAGAGATGCAGATGGAATTTCTGCATGGGGATATGTCTGTTGGGCATTTTTTGGAAACACTCAGACATTAATTTTGTGTCTAAGTAGGTGTATATGTCACCGTAAAATTGTGAATACCGTTAGATTATGATCTATCTCGCGAGATTGTAAACTGTCGAAATTTTGTGAACTGTAAAATAATGCTTATATTTTAACTATTATTCGGTCACATACTGCAATCGATCGAAATGAAATGCATAAATAAAAATCTGTCACGCGTTAAATTATCAGCAGTTCCACTTTGATCGACCAAAATCTACCGAAAAATAATAGTTAATGATAGTTAAACTGTTAGAATTATGTTACAGTTCACAATATTTCGACGGATTAAGTAGGTACAATCTCGCAAGATACATTATAATCTAAGGGTTTAACGGTATTTACAATATCACGGTGACATACACAATTTTTAGTGTTTCAAAAACATCACTTTAAATAATGGTCGAAACCATTAGTATTAAATTAATGTTAATAATCTATGATTATACCTATTGAGATTGTACCTACGAGGGCCATTCGTGCTATATATGGTTTAAAAACTCGCGATTTTCTTGGAGACCTCTTTAAAGAAATGAACATTTTAACAATAGCATCACAGTATATTTTTAACTGTATCTTGTATGTGCGTAAACATTTAAATACATTTCGTAAAAATTCTGATAATCACAGCATTAACACCAGAAATAAGCACAAGCTTGCCGTTCCACGTCTGAGGCTTCATAAAACTGGGAAGTCCTTCGATTCATAAGTGCTTGTCATAAAGCCTACTTGAATAAAGATATTTTTCATTTCATTTCGTTATTAAGGGAAACATAATGTTTTTTTTTTTATTTCATTGTATATACTTTCTTGACAATGTGTAGTCAATAATGTTGAAAGTCAAACATTGCTGTTTTTGCTATGGAAATTACATGTTCTTTTTTTATTATTCCAGTCTTCCCAATTGTCCCCCCCACCAGGTGACAACTGGGAAACAGACGTCCCATTTGTCCCCTCTAGTCAGCCGTCAAAGGGAACAGTTGGCACGAATTGTCACCCCGGTGACAAATGGGAAGTCAATTCCCAGCTGTCACCCCGGGGGACAAGGCTAGAGGGGACAACTGGGAATAAACGATATTTACGGCATGTTTATGGCTTGTTTACGGCGCGTTGACGGCATCTATATGGAATGAAAAATTAAAATGAATAGCCTCCGCTTCCTAACGTCAATTGCAGCTACTTTATGGATGATTTATGTATTACGTCGACGAGAATAAACTAAAGACTAAAACCTACTGCGGCCACCAACCCGCATGCCAAGTGTGGTGATTATGTTAAATACCCATTAATGACAATTAGGGATGTAAGGGAGCGGCCTATCATCATTTCGCTCCAAGCCAAACTCACCTGCCCGTGGTGCATCCTGCTAAATAACAAACGAGGCGCTGGCAGCCGACTGGTGGCGGTATAACTATAACAATTGAAGGCGTAGCTAAATACCACAGACCGATGACGGGCAGCAGCGTCACCGGAGCGAGAAGCTGCGCCCTGCGATCGCCAACCCGCCTGACCAGCGTGGCGATTATGGGTACATCCTCCAGATGTTTGCCCTAAGTGGCGAGCAGCTGGAGAGGCCTATGTCCAGCAGTGGACCTCAAAAGGCTGATGACGATTGACGTTTGCGGGCTGTTAAAACTGAATTCTCAGTCTACCAGCACCGTCAGAGTTTGTTCCTCGTCTGTTGAAGGCTGAATCTGTTTTATAGTTCGAACGTGAGACTGGACCTAGTACTTAGCCGATCGTAAATCTGGCTATACGATGTACCTAACTACTTTATATGCCACTAGCGGTTCGACCCGGCGACGGCCGAATGGATGTGTCGTGTTTAAAGAATGCAGTTTAATGGCCGTTCGACAGTTTTATGGCGCTGATTATTTACGACGGATATTGAGATTATTTTCATATTAAAGGGTTATGTGGAGCGTAAGGAAGATGACTGGTCACTGGGACATGCTCTTAGGGTCGAGATTGTTCTTCTCTGTATATAGGGGTGTATAGAACGTTTCAATTTTCTGATTATGATGATTTTTACTCAAAAAAGTAATCTTTAGACTGAACAACTCTTGCTGAGATATTTTTAAGTATGATTATGGTGTAGCTATATGATGTATTTAAAATCACTCATCATCATTAAATCATAAAATTTGTGACAGACTTACAAGCTATAAAACAAAATACTTTCATTTAAATGCGTCCAGTAGTTTTGGAGATTAGCATAGAGCCTAAAAAACATTCTTTTAAAATTTTTGCTCTATTATATTTTTTTTCATTTTCATTACTGTTACTTTAGCCCCAAATTACATTCGGTTTGTGGCCAAATGTAAATCCATAACTAATAAAAAAAATGTAAAAATATACTATGTAGAAAAATGCTTTTACTCTTTTTAGTTTAATTAACCATCAAGAAATAACATAAAAGTAATGTAAACATTATTTTCAAGAACTATATAATCTACAAAGTAATTGTTATGCCCCACCCACATGCAACAACTCCAAATCGTACCTCAAGATTTATTTACACCGCTAACCGAAATAATAATAAGATTGTATATATATTCGCATTCGCCGTCGCCGTGTATTCGATTAGGAAAGTCGTTCTGATGATATACACGTGAAATTATGTGTCTGTACAGAATTTATGCCGAAAACACATGTCTCGGAACATTCCACGAGTACTTATTTACGTCGGGACTTACGGTTTCTAAGGACGGCAAACTCAAAGGTGTAAGTAATAATAATAATAATAATAAATCTTTATTTATTCTCTCACATTGTTGGTTGATACAAAATTACGCTTAATCTATTGTTATTCAACTATGTGGAAGACTGGTGTCTGTACTAGGAAACCTGTATGACAGATTACCAGCCTCTCCTACCTAAGTGTTTTGTTTTGGCGTATTTCATATAGCTGTATTATTTATTTATTTATTTTGGATAGTCAATTGTTACAATAATAATAGGACAAGATATACATGTACTCGTATTGTTATTGTAAAGTGATTGCTCAACCTATTACACACAATCACAGCATGCACTTATTTTGACCGGAAATGTGAAAAAGGTATTACTAAGTTCTATAATTTAACATAAACATACAATAAAAAAGTAACATAAACTTAACATTAAAACAAACTTTAAATTTGTTTTAATGTTAAGGTATGGCAGTATGTTCAATTTAACGAGACATCGCTGCACTGCCACGGAAACCGCCACTGCAAAGGTATGGGTCCTTTCCGTGGGTATCGTAATAGTCGACTAAAGGACTTCTTGAGATTTCGCCTGCTTTGAAACAACTGTCAAATGACTTTAGCTCGCCCACCTTAAAACACCTGTGAAATGACTTTAGTCGCGCTTCATTGTATAGCCAGAATAATCTTACATGCGAGCATGGTAGTGGCAACTGACAAATGATTGATTTGAGTACTTGTTCCATTACCACACACACTATTATACTTATTTAACAAAACACTAGTACTTTGGGCCTATGTGCATCAGTGGACTGATATAGGCTGATGATGATGTTTTTTTAATGACAGAGAGGGCAAATGGGCTTGAAGATCACCTGATGGTTAGTGATTGTGGCGTCCCACCCTCATTACGTGTCATATTTTGTAAAAATTAAATCGTACAATACTCCTGTCATCGATCTCCATTACCTTTGCTTGAGATTTAACTTAATTTATTTGGTATCGTTTATTTCTACCTGTACATATTTTATCATTCATCTTGTCGCGCACTCTCCTTCTGTTCTTTTCTTTTATTATTTGTGAGACGTGAGTTTTGTACATATTATACAGTGTAAATAGAACTCCCATCTTTTACTCTTCGCACCACGTCTCACAGTGATCACTTCAACCCATACACATCGCAATACCAGGGGAGTCACAGGTAGCACAGATCCCGTCAAGGACGGGATCTGTGCTACCGACCGGGAGGAGGGCGACGGCTTCTGCCTGAGCCCTAGGCTGCCCCAAGGGGGGGGGGGGGGCCGGCCGGATCTGCCTAGCAGACAGCGCTGGTGGTGGCGTGGTGTGGTGACGTGGTTTATACCAAGATCCCACGTCACCATCGCCCACGGCGCATTGGCGGTGAAGACCGGAGTTTTTTAGTGGGTATTCTCCGTCTCGCTACCATCTAGAGGCGGAGTGAGTCCCACATAACCTGCTGCGTCCCCGAGTAGCAGGTATGCGTAAATGCATTTTCCCCCGGTGCAACAAAAAAAAAAAGGGGAGTCACAGGTGCGTTGCCGGCCCTTGAGAAAACTGTAGGCTTGCTTTTTGAAGGTCTATCCATTCGGAAAAATTGCAGCTGGAAGCTGGTTCTAAAGAACAACTGCATGAGGCAAAAAATTGCGCGCGAAACGCACCGTGGAAGACTTCCAACTACATATCAAGATGATAAGGATTAATTCTTGAATTGGTAATGATTGGTATTTAATTTAACAAAACATTGCTGCACTTCCACAAAATCTTTCCACTCTGAATCTTCCTGCACGTTTACCGAACTGAGCACACGTGTGTACCACAAAATGGATAACATAGGTCTTAGCTTTGTTAGTCCGTTTTAAGAGTGTCGCACAAAGTCGCATGATATGTGTATGTACAAATATGGAGGTTCATTAAGGTGTTTACTAGGGGCCCCCTGGACAGATAACTGGGAATTAGTAGCAATCTCGTCGGAGAAAACAAATCGGATAGTTACCTTAGCATTTGTGGGTTGGGTATTTTGTAAAGGAATTATAGGTAATTTTGTATGATTCTATTTGGTGATTTTCTTGATAAGTTGTTTGTCTTGTGGTGCAAATTATGTGTCATTACTTTTATTTTGTATACGACCATTCTGAGAGGCAATATTTGATTAATATTGTGTATAGACTCACATTAACTGTCTCGAAACGTAGACTTATACCTAGTCTAGAGGTGAACATAACAAACCATTAATGTTTTTGTGGCACAGCAGCGTAGCCTCTCGTCGCTTATTGGAAAGCGAAAGAGAAGACTAAATTGCTGCAGAAACGGTCAAAATATCCTCTGTTGTTCTGTAATTCTTGAACTAGGTCGGTTGCCTTTGTTCTTCTGCGAATATCTGGCAGTATCTAACGCAGCCAATTAGAACGATATGCAAACTGCTCGCAATCAACAAAGTGTAATTTAAAATCTTGGTCTTAGTTCTATAGTACTAGAAGTGGCTTGTACTTAGGAGCATCTATTTCTTATTTTTGTCCTTTGGGGGTTCTTGATTGGAGGCTTTTCGATAAGATACATAACGTAAAAGGACTACCAGCCAAACGGACCGACGGCATAATAAGTTTAAGATTGCAGGATGTCGCTAAATGCAAGCAACTTGACAACGGTCGTTGTGGAATTCTTTGGGGCTTATGTCCTGCAGTGGACCTCCTACGGTAAAAAAAATGTATGAAAATTTGGCATTAAAAAGAGCAATTATCGAGTTCCTTTCCGATTCTTCTCAATAGATGCCACATTCAGAATCCAGAAATAGTTCTTGTCGACGACAGGCTGGTTAGGCGCCTTTTAGTTTTAAAAGAATGTTTTTGTTTCGTTGTTGACGCGTTGCCTTAGCGACGCGTCCCCTGTCTTACCAAAATTCTGCGACGATTTGGCTTTATATTTTAATATTATTATTTTCGCCTGTGTTCTTTTACCTTTTCTTCTTGTTTTAATATTATACTCTCTTATCCTAAACCAGCCCCTTTAATTCTACAGTTCACAGTTCTTTTTAACCGTATTTATCATCATCATTCTCCTGCCCCTATCCCGCTCTAAGTGGGGTCGCCACAACATGTTTTTTTCTTTCATTCTCCTCTATCAGCCGCCCTTTCTACACTCACACTATTGACACGCATATCATTTCTCACACAGTCTATGCATTCCTTTTTCGGTCTTCCTCTTCCTCTATATCCTTCCACATTCAAACTCAATACTCATCTCGTTACATGCCTTTTATCCCTTCTCATAATTCTCCCTAACCAAAATGAGTCAATGTTACTTGTCTTCTATCTTCTTCTTCTTCTATATCTTCTATACTTATAATAAATCTGTAGAGAAGTCAACTTTGTACATTAAATATATTTTCAAAATAACTATCAGGGGGTGATTAGTGATCGATACAGATTCCAAAAATGAAATCAGTAAAATTTTTGTCTGTCTGTCTGTCTGTATGTTCGTTATAGAAAAAAAAACTACTGGACGGATTTTGACGAAACTTGGTACAATTATTCTTCATACTCCTGGGCAGGTTATAGTATACTTTTCATCACGCTACAATCAATAGGAGCAGAGCAGTGATGGGAAGTGTTGGAAAAACGGGAGAAATTTTTATCTGTATGTTTGATCGCGCATCACGCGAAAACTATTGCATAGAATTAAATGCGGTCTTCACCAATGTGTTGCTAGAAGTCTAACTTAAAAATTAGGTACCATATAATGGAAGTCCGTTATTTTTGAAACCCGATATCCACGCGTGGGACGCCGCCGGCACAGCTAGTAATGAATAAATGAATAATATGAATAATGTGCCCAAATGTAATAATGTATGTGACAATTTATATGTACGTGAATAAAGATGTTTTGAGTTTGAGTTTATTTTTTGTTTTACCAGGGAGAAATGCAGTTTACGCATATCCGCTGCCCGAGGGAGCAGACGGGTTATGTGGGACTCGCTCCGCGTCGGCAGAGAATACCCACTAAAAAACCCTGGTTTGCACCGTCTAACGCGCCTTGGGCGACAGCAACGCGGGTCCTGGGCTATAACGCCGCGAAGCTGTCAGCGCTGGTCTGCTGTGCAGACACGGGCTGGCCCCCCCACTTGGGGCAGCCTAGGGATCGGTCCTGAAAAGGACGTCTCCCTCCTCCAAGGACGGAGTTCGTGCAATACGTGGCCGACACCTTCGTGCCGACCTCGCGGAACTCCGTCGGGCGTGCAGCCGCCGCCGCACGGTGGTTTTTTATTGTGGTTTTCTCCACTTGAGCTCGCGCCCCCTGGTCCCGACCGAAGTCGGGATAACAGGCGATTTTTTATTGTGGTCTCACTCCACTCGGGCTCGCCAGTCAAGGCAAGCCCCCTGGTCCCTCCAGCGAGGGGAAACAGGTTGCCCGGCGACCAGTCCAAAAGGACCATATCCGACGACCACGAGAACCGTGGCCATCGGACCCGCCGCGCCGCAGTGATACACTGCCATCCCGCGCCGTCAAACGGCTCCTCTGGTAAGGCGGCAACGGTCGCAGAAGACAGGGAGGACGGCAACGAAACACCGCGAGATCCCCCGAAGGGCACTCCTCTTCCCCTGCGACCATCGCCGACAAACCGACGCAAAATGCGTCCCACAACACGTCTCTCACCAATCGGACAAACGCCCCGCCATTGGGAGAGACCCACAGGCCAAAAGGCCCCCATCTAGGTAAGGCGGCAACGGTCGCAGAAGACAGGGAGGACGGCAACGAAACACCGCGAGATCCCCCGAAGGGCACTCCTCTTCCCCTGCGACCATCGCCGACAAACCGACGCAAAATGCGTCCAACAACACGTCTCTCACCAATCGGGCAAATACCCCGCCATTGGGAGAGACCCACAGGCCAAAAGGCCCCATCAGGTGTGCCGAAGCACAGCCGTGGAAGGCGTCGGGGCCATCGACGCCAACACTTGGCTCCCGGAGCCACGCACAAGTGCGTGCTCCCACAGGGAATTAGCCGTCGGGTAGTAGCCATCCTCTACTACCCGCCGTTGCCCGGGGTACGCCGGGCCGTCTGCAAGACGACCACACGTGGAGGCTTCCCTTGTTGTACCCCAAGACATGCCACGCTGGGCCACACATCGCCATCTAGCCCTAAACTAAGCCGAAGCTTGTACTCGTACTATGGGTACTAGACAACTGATAAACTTACTTAGATACTTTTTTTTGTAAATAAATACATACTCGTATACATAGTAAACTCCCTCACCAAGTGTGCCTCATCTTGTAAAGGTACATCCACGGTTTGAACCCCAGACAGGCAACCCCACTAATAAGCTCGTAACAAACGACTCGCCGCAAAATATTCATCGTACGTACACCCACTGTTGACGATCGCAATTAATATTTGTTCTTTCGCGAAATTATTAATTTGTTTTACGTGCAGGTGTTGTGTAAACATGCCTTTATGCTAGAGACGGGTACGCGGAATCGAGGTCATTATTTTCGTTAGGTTTTAATAACGTGACTTTATATTTTGATGACAGTCTCAAGGGATGTTGCAAACTAAAGCATCATCATCATCCTAGCCTTTTTTCCCGATTGTCTCGGGGTCGGCTTCTCAAACTGAGAGATTTGGCGAGGGCTAAGCTTTTACACAGAGCGACTGCCATCAGACCTCCGCAACACTTAGGGTAAGCTATACCCATTCCTAGTTGGGCGTCAGAGTTATCATAATCTCTGATATGATGTGACGACTGCTATCTGAGTTGGTAAAGATAGCACCCGGGACCAACAGCTTAACGTGCCTTCCGAAGCACGGAGGAAATCGGTGTCAAATTTTGGTCACCCATCATCGGATTGACCGCGCCAATGGTTGCACAACTTTGCGATCATTGTTAAGCGTACAAGACCGCGGCGCCACCGAGCTCCTCAAACAAACAAACTGTTGCAAACTAAAGCGTGTGTATTTAAATTCGGGAGTTCTGAGGTTACAGAACATTTTCAGTATAACAGAACGTAATCCTTAGTGTTTGTACGGTACATTAATATTCTTTGGAAGGAAGGAGGCCTTCCTCCTTCCTTAAAAAAACCCAAACATACCCTTGTATAATTGGGTTTTAGTGTTATTTTATGGTGTAATAATAATGTGCTCCTTTGTACATTTTTAAGTTCCTTGAGATAAGGTTTCTCATTTCTTTAATTTCTTTGTTTCAGGTAAGCGTGAGCTGAGATGAATCGTAATAAAGGTTTTAATTATCTTAACTAAACGCACATATTTTCATCGTAGAAGACGACTTAGGGACTGCGATCACCAACCCGCCTGCCTAATCACAATTACCATTGGGGAAACATAATGTCTATCAGTAGACGTTTGCAGGCAGATTATGATGATGACAGTTTGACAAATCTTCGAGAAAAAGTTAAGTAGGTATCTAATGTTAAGAAAAACATTTAAAAGATTCAAACCTAATATTTCAAAGCGATCATGTTCATGTACGGGTTGGCATCCCAGACACCTCAATTAAGACACAAAGGTTTTTTTTATAGTGATTCGACATAATGGCTTCCCTACGCCTTATGGAAAGCGAAAGAGAAGCCGAAGTCGCTGTGACAACGGGCAAGTAACTGGTCAGTAACCTGTCAGTTGCCACCGCCATGTCGGCCCAACCATAACCCCCCACGAGCTCCGGAAACCCTACTCACCGGCAGAAACACGACCCAGAGGTCATTTGACTGCGGTGTTCTATAGGGTGGAAGTCCTTCCACGGACGGGCGGCTTCGCTCAATTCGGCCCTACCTCTCTTAGTTTTAAGGATTTTGATCTAGATACTCCTCTAATCTTCATTTTGTTTGTACAAACCAACCAAACCATCTGAAATTTCACACTTGAAAATCATAGTTTAAGTTCAGGTGGTTGGTGTGCATTTTATAATATAACAAGATATTATATTCATGCTTGCACCACTGTTAGGTATTAGCGGGAGACAGCACGACGTCCCAGCATCCAGTATGATGGATCGCTCGCGTCGCACTAGCTCAAAATACGTGAGACAACTCGGAACAAGACTCTAAGCTTTATCCCGAAAATTGTAGCTAGAAAACAAGGATAGATAAAGGTAGGTCTTGGTTATAGGACGCAATAAACCGATATTTTTAAGACAGAAGGTTCAAACGGACCTAAAGGTCACCTGATTAAACGGGCCTGAAGAGATCACTTTAGACCATAACACAAGAGGCGGATGACGGACTTTGAAAAAAAAGGTCATGTTGTTGAAGTGGCGATGTGTGGGGCACTTGGCACGAAAGACGGATAGAAGGTGGAGCACATCCATTACACAGTGTTGGCCAAGGCAGGGCTAGCAAAGTCGCGGACGTCCGCCATTCAGATGGTCGGACGATATAGGTAAAGTGGCGGGGGAAACTTGGGTGAGAGTAGCGCAGGACCGTGGTGAGTGACAATCTAGGGAAGAGATGCCCTGCCCTGCCCTGCAGTGACACCGATAATAAAGGCTGATGATGATGATGATGACAAGATTACACAGGTGCGTTGCCTTTGAATGTCCTTAGGTCGTATCCGCTCGGAAAAGTAGCAGCTGGAAGCTGATTCTAAAGAACTTTTTCCTCTACAGGTTTTTATGAGTTTTATGTTCGGTTACCTTCTTCTTTGTCGTCACACTCTTGGCAGAGTGGTGGTGCCGCCACAATACATGTGACGGGTAATAGTAGTAAGTAGTTTAATTTGCCGCTACCTCGTTGCATTACTGTTCTCTTCCCTGCATTGTGCTACTAAATACTGGTGTATGTCGGACGTTCCGTCAGGCAACTAGAGCATACGAATTGGTTGCATCTTAATAGATGACTAGAACTGCATTGTCTTGACTAATGGTTGCACTGTACGAACATGTTACCGTTTGATCGTTAATACTATGAATAAAATAGATAGTGTTATTAAGGGAGTGCATGACCATTGATTCACGCCTTACAATGCCGTTACGATTATAATACTCGTATTAGCATTAGAGGGAAACCTATAATTAGCCTTACTGAGAAATGTAAACTATAATGTGTAATTCGTTTTGTTACGCCGTTAGTTTTCTTGAAATAAATAAATTATAAATATATAGCCATAAGTAGATTTAATTAACTTAATTGAATCTTTACACCAGCCCCAAATTGAAAATTAAATAAGAAGTGAAAATAACATAAATGAATAACGCAAGTCATGTCACGGTTTGCCAGACAGCGCCATCTAGTCCCTATAATAGGCCAAAGCTTGTACCTACTGAACCCACAGTAGACCACTGATAAACTTAGATTTATAAATAAATACAAAATTATACATAACTAACACCGAGACCAATATTAACAAACATGCTCACGCACACAGTCATCATCATAGTATTAAAAGAGAAATTCAGGAGCTCAAGTAGTTACCAGTTCGTAGTAAAATAAGCATTAAATCACTTATTCGTACATGTATGTGGGTTGTAGGACTGTTGACCGATTAAATACTTGTCTTATGAAAATAGAAACGTTTTATATCAAAGAAAAGCGGAGTTTCATAGTTAATAATGAAATGATAATGGAAATACGTATAGCGTGTGGGCTGTAAAACTATTAAACGGTTAAGGACCTACGGTATTGTAGTAGAAACAATTATGATATTGGAAAATATATTACAGTCGATCATAGTATCCACGCCAGTTTAAGACGGGACTTAAAATAACTTACATACTGTGATCCTTTTACCGTTTCTTCATAGTTTCCGGACTTAGAATAGGACCAAGCCCACTTATTCCATAGGTGTCATAGAAGATGGGTTAGGGTATATCAGGAAACGGGCAGCAAAGTTTTCCTACAAATAAAACCACCTGCGGTCACCAACCCTGAGCTTGCTAAGCGTGGTGACTAAGACTCACTCCAAACGACTAATGTCATTGAGGGAGACCTAAGTCCAGCTAATGATGATGATTGTGATGCTTTTGGTAAAACAATAAATTATTAAGAAGACTTGACTATGTAGATATTTTGGTTTACTAGTCCAGTAAAAAGCAGGCGCTATCCTATAGGATCGACTATAGCTAAGGCCAAATTATTTCGAATAAATAAAGATATTTTTTCTTTCTTTCTTTAAAACTCCACTCCACTTTCTTTAACCATAAACACGAAATAAGACGTTCTAGGATGTCAAAAGGTTTAATTCCTATCCAAAATACTATCTTCACGACTAAAACGCAAGATACAAAACATAAACCTGCAGCTCCATGATACACATCGGACTTGTTTACCCGTAGCTAATTTATCAGCGTCCGCCATTTTGGCTTGCTAAATAAACAAGCGAGCAAACGAAACCGCGGTCCGAGCTAGTTTTAAAAGTTGCGCTAAAAAGATAAGACAAATTTTAAAGCGAGTTGACGTTTTAATGAGATTTTCGCGAAAATAAAATGCAGCGACTGGTTTCATTCGGTTTTTAACTAACTGACGAAAATACTAATGTACGTACAGTAAAGAGACATCGATGATTGGTGCAGGTTCTAAAAAACCGGCCAAGTGCGAGTCGGACTCGCGCACGTAGGGTTCCGTACCACTGGAAAAAATTTGGTAATTAGATTTATGACGTTTAAAAAAACCACTGTTTAGATTTCATTCAAACCAATTTTTGTTAGTAGTTTGCATAGTAATACACAGTTTAGAAAAAAATTATGTTAGAAACCTCAACATCATTTTCAAATACTTATCCATAGATAACCCACACGTATAGGTATGATGAAAAAAAAAATTTCGAATTTCAGTTCTATGTATGAAGACCCCCAAAATTTTGAATTTTTTTCTGATTTTATTTTAAAATTATAATGCGGTTAACAGAATACATTTACGTACTAAATTTCAATAATGTAGCTCTTATAGTTTTGGAATAAACTGGCTGTGACATACGGACGGACATACAGACAGACAGACATGACGAATCTATAAGGGTCCCGTTTTTGCCATTTTGGCTACGGAACCCTAAAAATGCACAAAGCGCTTTATGTTGAAGACATTCATAGTGCGACCGGCTAAACAATAGAAATCTTTACTGGGTTCGCGTTTCCCGAAAGTTTAATCTCCAGCTTTTCAAGGCGAGATGAATCGGTTTTATAGTGAGCTCCATCGTAAGCTGTCATGATCATCATCGGACTAATGAAGGACATAGACCTCTCCAGTTGTTCGCTACTTTGGTCTAACATCTGGAGGATTTACCCATCATCGCCGCGCTGGGCAGGAGGGTTGTCGATCTCAGGGCGTAGCTCCCTACTCCGGTGACGCTCCTGCCTGTCATCGGGGCGTGGTAATAACCTACGCCTTAAATCGTAATGGTTGGTTATGCCGCCACCAGTCGGTTGCCACAGCCTCGTTTATTATACAGCAGGATACACCACGGAAAAGATGATAGGTCGCTCCCTTACATCTCCTCTACTCATAAAAATATTAAATGTAATCCCACCATTGCAACAGACACATTATAAAAAGATCTATACAATTACCGTAACGAGACCGATACAAAACCCATCTCAAACACTACACTGATATATCCGCTAAAGCAAACGTGACATAAATGAAAACTTAATTGCCGAACGCGGAACAAAATGGGTGAATTCTCAAAATGAAATTTCATGCGTTTCACTCATGGGTCACACCTTTTACGGGGCACTCTAAAAACTCAATATTGTCACTCCAATAGAGTGCACATAAAAACATCCGATAGCAATAAATGGCTTTCGCTGCATCCATTAGAGAGATGAAAGTATGAACTTCGGGATTATCCACTTAATGCAACTGGGGCTTACATATGGGCTGAGTTATGAGCGATGGCGGGTGCTGCAAGTAGGATTTTGTTTCTGTAGTACTTTGTCCATTCCATACCGTGTCATACAAGACGACTAGAGGAATATCAGGAAACGGGCAGCAGAGTTTATCTGGGTACATACAGATATAAGCTACTACCGACCTGCCTACCAATCGTGATGGCTAAGGCAATTCCCTCCAAATGATAAATGTCATCAGGGAAGGCCTATTGTAATTGGGATGTAAGGGAGCGACCTATCATAATTATTTTCGCTCCAAGCCAACCTCACCTGCCCGTGGTGCATCCTGCCGAACAACAAACGAGGCGCTGGCAACCGACTGGTGGCGGTATAACCATCACAATTGAAGGCGTAGCTAAATACTAAAGACCGGTGACGGGCAGCAGCGTCACCGGAGCGAGAAGCTTACGCCCTGCGATCGCCAACCCGCCTGCCCATGGCGATTTTGGATATATCCTCCAGATGTTTGCCCTAAGTGGCGAACAACTGGAGAGGCCTATGTCCAGCAGTGGACTGCAATAGGCTGATGATGATGATGATGAAGGCCTATTGCCTAGCAGTGGACGTAATAAGACTGACAATGATGATACACATAGTTTCTACAATGTGTAAATGAAAATAAACGCCTCGTTGATTTTTTCCTAAACGTCGCTTCGCATTATTCTGTCCTTAACTGACGTCTTACCTGCATTGCTATTACATCCCTCTTCATATTAAAGTATGTTCTAGAACAATTCATTTATCTTAAGTACCTAGACTTATTTTTTAAGACGGCCGAAAGCATCCAGGTCGCTAGGTTTTGGACTGGTATGGTTCTATTTCAGGCCAAAGTACCATTGCCTCGAGAAGAAAAATGGTCAACTTTGTTTTAAGCCACATTTTATCAAAACCTGGTACAGTTTCAAGCTATTGTGCGTAATATGATTCAGTTTTCAAGAAAGGAAAACGTAAAAACTGCACGTCTAGACCACCCACCATACAATATTAGGTGCTAAAACGTTCAAGCAACATTCACTTACAGCAATAACGGAACTCAGACAACTTTTTCGCCGCACACGCAACTTAATCCGTTGATTTATCGCTCAACTCGAATCGCTAGTGACTCGGACAGTAGAAGTTTAGTCGTATGTTCTCGTGAGCTTCGAAAGTGACTTGGTAATTTATCGGCCATGAAGAAACTTCCAATGAGTTCGGAGTTCACCGCAATCTTACCTGCGATGTAGACACGGGTAATGACACTTCGTGGAAAACAAGTTAAAAAAGTGTAGGGCACTTTAAGACGGCTTTTATTTGGACTTGATGATGGCAATATCCTTTGGGGAGTAGTTTAAAAGGATGCATGACCGATCTAAGATAACATAGGACATTGGATAACTTCTCCAAAGATGAGGGAATCTAATCAAATGGTTTAGTGTGAACAGAGATTACAACATAATGTACACATAGTTATAGTTGGGTTTTACTGTGATAGCTTGTGAAGGTGTGCAAATATTTATTGAAATACATTTTCGACCTTCCGAATTCCAGTTGCGCAGGCAACATTTTTTACAGTCATCATCATCATTTCATTGTCCACTGCTGGACAAAGACCTCTCCAATCGTTCGTTACTTTGCTCGATCCTGGGCTTTTTGTAAATAGCACTTAATAGCAATCTTGTTCAAATTGTCACTATACATGGTTCGTAGGCATCCTAAACTACGTCTATTAAGAACCGGTATTCATTCCAGATTTTGTTTACCTCAGTTATCGGTTCTGCTGTTGATATGACCAGCTCACTGCCACTTCAGCTTATGAGTCCGATGAGAACATAGCTCATACCCACGATAACCTTGTTTCTCTGTCGGATCACATCGTTTCGATGAGAGACGCCGCTTTCCCTTTTCCACAGCTTTTTTATAGTAGGATAGCATAAAAACAAAAAAATATACAATAATTTTAGTCATTTTCGTATACCTCAAATCTAAACCTGTAATATTACTCGTACCTTCGCAGCCTAATACCGGATTCGATAACATTTGAAACTATGTAAACCACATTCAAACGCGCTCTCTGTATCTTCAATCGTATGATCCACCACGATCGAAGACTTTCAGACACATCAGGCTTTACGTGCGTCCTGATGCACAGTGCGTTACGGTTTAATGGTCACAGGTCGGCGAAGGCCCGTTTGGAGCATAGGCTTAAAAGGCCCGCTGTAGTGTTATGTAAGTGCAGCAGCTTACCGTAGTAATCCCTGTTTCGTTGATGCAAGGGTTTGGTACAGCCTCGGTGGCGCAATGGTTGCGTTAAATCTAAAGCGAAGTCGAACCGAAGGTTGTGAGTTTCAACCCCGGTCAGTTTAGGTAATTCAATTTTGGTTCTTTTAAACTAGCCCGGTGGCTCAATAGGTGTCGTTTACCATCTGAAAAAGGTCGTAGATTCGAACAAACCGGGACAAACATTCGTTTGATGTTTTGATCGTTTGGGTCTGGGTGTTTATAAAAAAAAGTACCTAAGTAAGTTAATTAGTTGTCTAGTACCCATAGTACAAGCTTTGGCCTAGTTTGGGGTTATATGGCGATGTGTGGCCCAGCGTGGCATGTCGTGTCGTGGGTTAATTATTTTATACATTTATAGTACCTTCGTTATTCTGATGCCAGGATACAAGTGCTAAAGTTACGATAGGAGATTTCTCCGTTTTAACTTAGAATCGAACGCACGAAAGATCTTCCTCTTACTCAAGAAATTCAATTCTTAACTGCAAAGTAATCAAGGTTACAGAACTCAAATTCCCACCTAACTCCGCGTTTCACGACATGCCGTCCCTATGTTGTGCTCAGATACAAGTTGAGCTATAAACCGAATAACAGCTACGTATCGTCGGAGCGTTGCGCTTATTACCATCTTAACGAAGAGTAAAGCTCTTGATGTAACAAGTTTTTATTGGTATACGCTTTAGATGAGTTTATTTGGGAAGTTGGTTTAGGGGCGGGAAGTGTGTGACACAAATGGCGGCGTTCGAAAATTGTCTCGAGCAAGATTTTAGTGGTGAATTAAAAGTTTGAGTGCCACTTTACTATCTGTTCTGCACGAATGTACTGGCACTGCTGGCAGTGTGTATTTGTTTGCTGGGTTCACTAGCGTTCGTTGACATAAAATCTAAATGTATGTGACCGGTCAGTCACTTGTACGTTGCCATCGCCATGCCGGCCCGTATGACGCTTCTTCACGCCCCCTTTAAAGGATCCCGTGTCAAAGGCAGGATAATAATACATGCGCTGGCAACGAGTTGCAAACTTTTGTTTCTGCCGGTAAGTAGGGTTTTCGGTAGTGGTGATGGCACTGGCAACTGACAGGTAACTGACCAGATAACTGAAAGGTGACTGACTGACAGATAGCTCTATCAACGCACAGCCGAAACTACTGGATGCGTCGGGCGGAAATTTGACATGCAGGTAGATGTTATCCGCTAAACATCTGCTAGAATAGCAGATGCCTAGATTGATTGATGCCGAATTGATCAAAATCCTTTCTGGGGTACACCCAAGGGGATAAAATAAGCGATAAAACTCTATTCCGCATCGACAAAGTCGCGTGCACAGCTAATTTATAGTACAAGTAGGTAAATAACAATATACGAGAGGTAGGGCATAGAGAATCTTCACTCGAATTGAGCCACCCGCCCGGAGAAGTACTTCCAACCTACAGAATACCTCAGTTAAATTACGTTCGTTCTTTCCGCGTACCTGTAAGCTCTGGAATGAGCTCCCAGCCGCGGTTTTTCCTGATCGCTACGACTTGTCCTTCTTCAAACGTGGTCCTTCTTGAAACCCTACTCACCGGCAGGAACACGACCCGGAGGTCATTTGGCTGCGGTATTATATAGGGTGGAGGTCCTTCCCCGGACGGGCAGCTCAATTCGTGCGAAGATTCGCTTTGCCCTACCTCTCTTAAATTTGGTCTCTCTGTACTTTCAGACCTTATTTAATTCCCCTTAATAACGGCATTGTATCAATGGCATTATACAACATCAGTTGATTACCAGAGCAGCAATGGATACGAAAGGGCAGATTAGCGAAACAGGATCGACAAACAAATTAAATAACAATTTTTCATTTGTCTGACAACGTTTTGGATGCGGAGTGCTGTTCACAATTTTGTTTCGTCTCCCTTTATACAACCACTGATCAATTAGTTGACATTACTTTATTGGAGTGGAATGCTTTTCCAATTTCAATGATCATACGAGTATCTGATATTGGATGTTGGTAGTATCGAGCCAATCCGTTTAATTAGCAAAGATCGGGTTTATTGAGAACATCGTACGTATAGGTACTCTTATACAGTTAAGTTTTTTTTTATAGTAGCTCGACATAATGGCTTCCCTACGCCTGATGGAAAGCGGAAGAGAAGCCCAAGTCGCTGTGACAACTGGCAAGTAACTGACTGGTCAGTTGCCACTGCCATGCCGGCCCAACCGACAGATTTTGCGCGTCGTTTGCGTTACTGCATATAATTGCATAGGTTCTATTTTCACAGACTAAAAAGTGATAGTCGTCACAGATAGTCTGTCGTCTGCGATGCATTTAACATTTACAACACAAAGGTGACTGACTGACTTAGTGATCTATCAACGCAAGGTCCAAACCACTGGATGGATCGGGCTGAAATTTTCATACATGTAGATGTCATAAGGTCATAACGTAGGCATCCGCTAAGGATTTTGATCAATTCTATCCCCAAAGGGATATAATAGGGGTTGAAACTCTTTTCCACGCGGACGAAGTCGCGGGCATAGCTAGTTTAGACATATTTTTAATCAATGCCAACCGATCGATTTCCCGGGCGTATAGAGTTGTATCGGTTTATTGAATTTCTTAGATAAATAATATTCTTTCCATAAGCAGGTTTCAATTTGTCATCGTTTACAACACAAGCTTGCATCGAGAATTCTTAACTTTATCACTTCACTGAAATACCACCAAATTTATACCCTTACACTCATTGTTCCCGAATGGGGAACTCCTTTTTGATATAAATCTACTTTTTTATTATTATTGCTTTTGTATTGTTTTTTAAACTTCTACGTTATTTCACAACGGAAAGAATACAGTAAATTATACGATATAGACGGCGTTTCATTTTAATATTCACGCATAATCGTCTATACTCATCATCATCAAAATCAGCGATTATCAATGTCTAATATTCGTCACTTTGATCGATTCTGGGCACTCGATAAAACACTCACACTCTAGATAAATAGAAAACATTATAATGACAGCATTTTTAGCTAAAAAAAGCGACTCAATTGGTGACAATGGGCCCATCTAGGAAGTACACCTTTACAAAGAAGAATTTTCCAAATCGCTTCACAGTTCTCGCAGATATGTGGTAACAAACATACTTATAAAAAAAATCTGTTGAGTTAAGAACATCCTTTTCTTTCGGTTGAAAATAGATCGACCTTGCTTTCCGTTCTTAATTCATACTTAAAAGATCTAATTACCTCCAATATGAAAGTCACTGTTATATTTTTCCCAAACCAACAATCACAGAGCAGGTAGGTGGGGGCTACTCCGGCGTTATAGCGATGAAGCTAAGAGCTTCGGGCCATAAAGTTTTGTTTCACTTTGAGCGAGCCCCGGATAGTTAGGGATATACCCTTAAGGATATAGCCGATACTCTATTGAGATGGAACAGGTCAGACTGGGGTAAAGATATATGGACAAATGCATGAAGGTGTAATAGAAAAGTTACCTTAGAAATGTATTGAAGATAAGGATAAGTAAGGTTAGCTTGATAATAGAAAAATTATTTAGGGTATTTTCGTAATACATACACAATTATATAGATCAATAGTTATTCTTTATTAGTTGACTTAAATGGTCACGCCATAAAGTTGACTTAAACGGTCTTTAACGGACGGTCTTATCGCTGTAATACACTGTAAAATTGATTCAAATAAATTAGATGCTGTGAAAAGTTTGTACTACGAAATGACCCAGAGAAGAAAAAAATTAAAAACAATAAAGTCGCAACGTAACGTTAAAATAATTTGACAGGTTTTGAATCGTAGTACCATGGAAGTAAGTAGTACTTGATACTTCCATGCGTAGTACTTATTACTTCCACGCATAACACTCCCTTTATGCCTTATGGTGATTTCATGGAAGTATTACGTACTACTTCCATGGGTGATTTCTAGAGTGACGATGTTACTATAAATAAGCGATGTTTAAGAAAATCAGTGTATCCCAAAGCTTTTAGATTATTAACTAAGGTGTCTCATGATTATTATTATTCTATGAATTGGTTGAAAAAGAACTCCGCATAAGATGATGTATTCGTGTTAGTAGTGTACATTATTATTTTTGTACATTTAGGTACTAACCTATGTGTGTGTAAAGCAGAAGAATACGAATCAGCTTAAACGTCTTACTAAAGCAACTCAAACTTGCCGAGTCAAATTCATCATTACCGAAGCCTATAAGCCGTACAAATTCTATTACAAGTTACTTCGCGAAACCATACATCAGCTGAACTTAAAGCGCGGCTAATACTTCATAAAAAGCAAACCAACATCCAAACACAATTATTGAGCATCACGCGTCAATCACGGGGAAGTTGAGGCTGGAAGAGGATACGTCGTAATCACAAACATTGAGAGGAGGCGTTGTCATAGTAACGGGTGGCGTTGTGCGCAGGCGCGCTCTACCACGCTCCGCCCCTACGACCGCCTGTTGCTGCGAAGCTCGCCGCACGCCAGTCAACCTCCGGCCCTCATGGACCCTTAAACACAATCAAAACAAACACATCAAAGTTTACAATTAACCGTCAACAAATTATGATATAAAACGTGCTGGAAATTTGACTTTATGAACAAGCGTGCGACCGTTGTCACCGTCGCTTACCAACGCACGAGGCGCCGTGAGCTCATCCCGATCCCGCGGTTACATGACGACTGGCAACATCAGGTACAAAATGACCCTATAATATGTTCGTTTAGTATGTAAGCTGGTTTTGGAGTCCTCACCAAAGTCATACTTTGACAATAATTTGGCACCGAGTATGTAATATACAGCAGTTTTAATCAGTTACAATATCCAATTAATACGATTAAAGTATATTCCAAAAATTACGTACATTACTTAGTAAATATGAAAGGGAAGTCCATACAGTGAAATATAGGTTAAGAAAAGTTCCGAAACCTGCCAATGTGTGGCGCTACTAGTCTCGAGTGAGCGATGAGAGGTTGCAGTATTACGTTCCAGTAATTTAGTTGAATGATTTGAAACACTGTTGTATTTCTAAAGTAAGTATGTGTTATATTAATTTTTAATCAAGTATAAGAATATCGTAGCAAATGGAAGGATGGGGTCTCTGCCTATCCCTCTGGGTGAAAGGCATGACGTTTGAATATGTAAGAATATATTTACGTTAGGTTACGTCACTGAATACTGGAAAAATCTCCTCGAATTAGGTTTTTAAGAGCAGGACAGGTAAGAAAATAATTAAATCTTTACAGTGAATAAATCAAATTAATTAATAAGTAGGTACGTATAAAATACAACCAAATGGTAAATGTATGAAACGTAGTATTCAAAATAGTTGAAAATAACTATAAATTCCTATTTAATTTTTCGTTACAAAATTGTAGAAATTGTTGTTAAATGTGTATTACCATCCCATTGTTACTTAATATTATAAATGCGAAAGTTTGTTTAGGTGGATGGATGTTTGTTACTCTTTCGCGCAATATAAAAATACTGAACGGTTTTGAATGAAACTTTACTATTATATAGCTCAATATAAGATTGATACATAGGTGTTTATAAGGATATTATCATTTTAAATACCGTAAATCACGCGGTCAAAGCCGCAAGCCGCAGCTAGTATTAAATATTTCGTAATGGACTCTATCCTGTATGTAGAGAATTATCTCTGCATTAGCAGAGATTCTGCCAAAAAAAACAAGATTACAATGATATCATAAAGACCAATATAATGTATTTAAATCAAATCTAACTTGGTCATGTTTTAATTCAAGAATTAATTTAAAAAAATACTTTAGGAAATAACAAATCCTTTAAATCTATAAATGAAAACAAATATTTAGTTTTCCAAACGTCCATATATTATAACGGGTTCCCTTTGGTATTATAGCTGTCATATCAGGGATAATAACTTATATCTAAGACCTCGTCTCGATCCGTCGAGACTCGGCTCAAGAACGGTGAGCTCAGTAGCGCTGCATACCTTGGGAATGCTTAGTGGAGCTATCCCGGTATGACGTCACGGACCACGTGTGTCCGAAAACACGTGTTGTCATAACCCCGAAGTTAATCTCCTCCTACGATAGGCAGGGATACCTAGGTAGTATTCTTACGCCTCATACCCCAGGCAACTTTTTTTTCTAGAGAAAAATGCATTAGGCACCATGACTTCCGGGGGGAAATGACATGGTGTTTGGGAGTCACACTTCCCGAAATGGGAGGATATACCCACTAAAACTCCTTGTATCGCCAGTGGGTAGCAAGTTAAAGGGACACTGGTAACGCCGAAGCATACAGCCGTTCCCCTATGCCCTGGCCAGCCATAGATGACAAGCGGCCGGCACTCCTGGTCCGGGGAGGGCAAATACGCCTACCCCTCGCTTCCGGGGAGTAATAGGGTGCACCCCCGGGTGAACCTCGTGCAACGGTGTGGCTGCACCCACCACACCGTTACGCCCCTATGAGTGGATCGCACCCCGCACCACTCGGGGCATGCAGGAGAAGCTCAGAGGGCATACGTTGCGTTGTATGTCCCCCGGCGACGCGCGGCCCGGGGGCGGCGTAGAGCGGGCGCGTCTACCGTGACCTCACGCACTCTTACCGCCGCCGCCTTCTGCGAGATCACCGTCTCGCACCGCTCGACAGGTCTCCTTGGACGCCGTAGGGAACCTATGGCTGTCTCAACTGCCCTGACCTGTGCTGCATTGCCTGCGTCTCAGCATACGCTTGTCTGAAGCTGCGTTACATGACGCACCCCGCTGTACGGAGCTAAATTAATACCTACCAGCTATCTCGCCTCTCGGCTCTGAAACCGTGCACACGTATCGCTGTTTATTTTAAACAAATAATTATTTGAGTGGACTGCGCCCCGTGAGCCTCTGACGCCTGCGGCCCTTGTCTCTGGAGCGCCCTTGTTTCGCGGTGAGACAAATCTTTTTATTAATCTCTCCGGATTTGAACTTGCGACCGCCCGCGTCCCGACCGGCGACCGTTGCCCCTGAGCCAGCGGAACAGTGAGCGACCGCGGCGAAATTACCACCTACAATCTGCGTGCGCTGCGAAGCTTTATTCGTTTGCGTATCTGTGTGCGTGCTCGCAGACGGTACGACAAATTGGCCTGCGCGGGTCATCAAAGGGATTCTACTCAACTTTGCGCTTATAGTATCGTTGACAGATATACTGCGATCGTGGTCATTCTCTTTTAAGAAGAAAAAAAGCGTAGTCTGAAAAATATGTTGCTATATCCTACAAATCCCTATTCTAATAAATTGTAGTGACCGTATTCTGACGAAAATAAAATCGTGGGAATATCAATTTAGAATTTGCGAGTAAATATCGAACCATGACTTCAAATAAATCTCGCACTACGACGGATGCTGTTGCGCCGGCCCTAGAGGACACCCCCTTGAACTATGTTGCCCAGCGCAGTAAGAGACCAAGAGAGGAAGATTTCCCAACAGAATTCGCTAAATTCAAAGTGGAGATCAGGGAAATGATAGCATTAGAAATGGCCAAACACACTATCCAACTAAAGGAGATCACAGATGATTTGAAGTCGATCAGGGATACAAACTCAAATATTGAGACCTCCATAACATTGCTTACCAGCCAAAACGAAGAACTAAGAAAGAGAGTTGAAATTTTAGAGAAACAATCAAAAGCCGACCGAGAATATGCGAAACTGCTTGAACAACAGGTTGAAGATCAACAGAGAACACAACGTAAAACTAACATAGAGATCAAAAATGTACCCAAAGCTAAAGAAGAAAAAAGAGAAGATCTCATAAAAATGGTCCATAATTTATCGAAAACAATTAACCTTGATATGAGAACGGGTGACATCAAGGATGTCTTTAGACTGCAAGGAAAGGATCGTATGGCCAAAAATACCCCCATCATTGTAGAACTTGGCTCAGCCATCTTAAAACAGGACCTGATACAAAAGACAAAATCCTTCAATATTAAAAACAAGACCAAACTCCAAGCGAAGCATCTTGGTCACAAGACCAACGAGGACTGCCCTGTTTTTATTTCCGAGCAGCTGACTTCTAAGGGTGCGCGCCTGTTTTTCCTGGCTCGGGATCTGGTGAAGGCCAGAAAGTTTAAATATTGCTGGACATCTTATGGCCGGGTACTTGTCCGACAGGACGATAATTCACGGATCATTATGATTAACAACGAATCTCAGATTCAACAGCTGATGAAGAATAATTGACTATATTTGTTAGTAACATCCCTAGTGCCTTTACTCTTTTTTGCTGTCAAGTCTAAAATAGCTAAAATGTTAATTGCATCTTCATTTTTGGTAAGAATATTGTATTGCTACACAAAACTTCAATTGGACAAATATGTATGTCACCGGAAAATAGCAAAAATCGTAAGTTGATCAATTTCCTAGGTAGTTGATTAACTTCCGGAAAATAATAAACGGCAATTGAAATGTATTATTTAACGTATGTATTTTAGTAAATTGATCATTTTACGGGGTCTTGCCGTAAAATCATCCGACGAAGGTGAGGTGAACGTTGATTGGTTCAATGGCTCACGTGGCGTTATCCCGGCAACCAATCAGGGAACAGTGTATTAAGTTACGGGTAATAGTGCACCGTTAAATAGTACATAGAGCAACGATTGGCCCATTTGAGGACGATTTTACGTGTGTCAAAATCGTAAATTATTAAATGACTGTCAGGCTACCGTAAATTGATCAACTTACTGAAATCCATTGCGTTAAATAATACATTTCAACTACCGTTTGTTATCTTCCGAAAGTTAATCAACTACCTAGGAAATTGATCAACTTACGATTCTTGCTATTTTCCGGTGACATGTACAACTTTTACACTACACTAAAAATATAACTCACATTGAACGCACACAAACATCAAAACAAATTACACACATATACACTCGTATTCTCAATAACACAAGCGTCACAAACCGAAACTTTATGAGTCCTAAACATAAATATTTAAATAGTTTTTTCTTTTGTCTAGAAACACAGTTAAAATGCCATCATAATAGTGAAGATTTAATTTGGTACAGAAGCTACAACTTGTTATTTATTACACATAATTATGGATAATCGAATGAATGCGCTAAAAGATTTGGACAACACTGAAATAGCAAAGTCTGCTATATGTAATATAGAAGACCTACCTAAACTGATACAATCCTCCAGGTCAATGGTGACCATTCTAACCCAAAATATTAGAAGCGTTTATAGTAATATTGATGACTTTCATATTAACATCTCACAGTTGCCATTTAAGGCTGATATTATAATCTTGACGGAGTGTCGACTGCACAAAAATAAACCAATACCTTCATTGAACAACTATGTTGCATATAAAACTCTCAGGCAAATAAACCAGAATGATGGTGTAGTGTCTTATATTAAAAGTGACCTGCAGGTGCAGGTTACAGAACTAAAGCTAACACACGCAACAGGATTGCAAATAAGTACACTAAACTACATAATCTTAGGTATATATAGATCGCCGTCAATGGCTAATGCTGACGGTTTTATCGATTCCATTAGTTCTCATCTAGAATCTCTGGCCACTTATAAGAACATTATATTGACTGGTGATATAAATATCAATTTAATTGCCAAATCTTCGGAACAGACGTACCAGTTTAACAATAGGCTTAGATACCTTGACAGCTTATCGTTGCATGGCCTCTTGCCTGGACATTGCTTACCCACAAGGCAGGACAGCTGTTTGGATCATGTGTTTTTAAAAATTGACAAAAATAAGAACTCTGCAACTGTAGCTGTTCTAAATACTACAATTACAGACCATTCAATGGTCTTGGTTCAAATAGCTGGCTCAGGTCGGGAAAAGCGTATTTCACCAAAAACAAAGACTACTATTGACTTTGAGGCCGCCTGCAAATCACTAGTAAATGTAGACATCGCTCATTTCAGAACCTGTGACAATCCAAACATCATGGCCGATATCCTAATTGACACTTTAAAATCGGCTATATCATCGAACACTAATACTAAACTTATACATAGCAGCAAGAGAATTTTGAAACCTTGGGTAACGTTGGGAATGATTCGGTGCATCAGGCTTAGAAATAGTATGCAACTGAAATTAAAACATGAACCGACAAATGAAGTCCTAAAAATAACATATAAGCGATATCGAAACTTTTGCACAAACCTAATTAGAAAACTAAAAATACAATTCTACAAACACCAAATAGAGTCGTCAGCCAGGAACTCAAAATTATTATGGTCTAAAATCAATGAAATTACACATTTTAAAAAAACCAAAACTTCAAACCTCTGTCTTCTCAATTTATCATCTGACCCGATTGAATCTACAAACATGGTTAATATGTTTTTTATCGGTGTTGGAAAATCCCTTGCTGAAGAAATTACACAAAACCCATCAACGAATTTCACTTATAATAGTATTGAAATGAAATTAAATTCTTTTGTTCTAATGAGCACAGAACCTCAAGAAGTATGCGACATATTAATGGGACTCGACTCCGGTAGTGCGCCTGGTTGGGATAGAATACCAACAATATTCTTAAAAAAATGTAAAGACTTTGTGGTTCCCATGATCTGCAAATTGGCAAACTTATCGTTTGAAACCGGAAGGTATCCAAGGGCCTTGAAACGCTCATTGGTTACTCCCGTATATAAAAACGGGGACAAAGACGATGTCAATAATTACCGGCCAATATCGGTCTTACCGTGTATCTCTAAAATATTAGAAAAACTTCTAAATAAGAGACTTCTGTGTTATCTCAACAAATATAACATATTATCAAACGCTCAATATGGCTTCAGGAAGGGCATGTCAACACAAGATGCTATAGCTGACTTGACTAAACTGATAGTGGCAAAGGTAGATGGTGGCTCTAAGTGTCTAGCCATATTTTTAGATTTAAAGAAAGCTTTTGACACTGTCTCTATTCCAAAATTAGTAAGTAAACTGGAGAGTATAGGTATAAGGGGTACGGCTCTGTCGCTCTTTGCGGATTACTTGAGTGACAGAAAACAAATGGTTAAAATTGACTCCTATACCAGCGAGGAAGCTGATGTGTCCTATGGCGTTCCGCAGGGATCGGTCCTCGGACCTACCCTATTCTTAATATATATTAATGAGTTATGTAATCTAGGTAGCTGCGGAGGACAGATCTTTTCGTATGCAGATGACACAGTTGTTGTTTTCTCAGGACACTCGTGGGAACACGTGCACAGCACTGCGGAACAGGGCTTGGCCGTTATTGCAAACTGGCTAAACTCTAATCTGCTAACGTTAAACACCACAAAGACAAATTACATTTGTTTTAGCCCTGACCAAAGGGGTCAACCTGACCCTAGGTTTCAGTTAAAAATCCATGCCTGCCCAAATTCTAGAGACTGTTCTTGCCCTGTAATAAATAAAGTTCTCCTTACAAAATACCTGGGAGTTATGGTCGACCAAAGACTATCATGGCACACTCAACTTGATGTAATGACTGGTAGAATTCGTAAGTTTGTTTGGATGTTTAAGATGTTGCGCCAAGTTATGTCCGAAAAATTAATTAAAAAGACCTATATTGCCTTAGTACAGTCGGTATTAACTTACTGTATTCCCGTATGGGGTGGTGCCACTAAAATTAGATTCCTTCACCTTGAGAGAGCTCAACGTTCACTTCTAAAAGTGATGTACACAAAGCCATATAGATACCCAACGAAGGAACTTTATAAAAACTGCGGACTTCTATCAGTCAGAAAATTATACATTCTAAGCCTACTGCTTAACTTACACCGAAAGCTACCCTTTGACCCCAGTAAACTTCAATCTAACAAAAGACGTACAGATAGGGTGGCTCCAAGCCGACGGGTTCGTACTGCCTTCGCTGGACGCCAACTTGCATCGAGGGCCCCTCACATATATAATAGGTTAAACCGAAAATTAAAATTGTACTCAAAAAGTTATAGTGAATGTAAGGGAGTAATCACGGAGTTTCTACAAGGACTGAGTTACGAGGAAACAGAAAGTGCAATAAGTATTAATAAATAATGCACAAATATTATCACAACACACACACATACACACTCACACACTCATACACACTCACACACTCAAACGCACACATATAGGTACACAGTCACACACACATACACAGGAATTTGCATGCAATACACCAACATGAAATAAACACTGAAATAATCATTGCAGTAGTTTAAGTTTTTGCTTTTCTTTTTAATTTTAATTTAATAATAGGTATGTAATTGATTAATTTATTGAATTGTGAAAGTTTACTATATTTAATTTTAAATGATTTCATAACTTATTGATAGGTAATACTTAAATATTAAACAATGTGTAAATGTACGTCATCTTTAAAAAAAAAAAAAAAAAAAAATATATTTATTGTAATATTTAATTTTTATGTAGGTAAATTAATTTTGTATCTCATGTAGAATACCATGTGGTGAGAGCGAGATTACCCCAACACAAGTATTTTTATTACTTACTGGGGCATCTCTAATCAAGATAATTTGTAAAATGAGAAATAAAGAATTTTATTATTATATTATTATTATTAATCTAGAAATAAGATTTTTTATTACAAACAACAACACATCGACAAAACACATGACACAAACATAAACAAAAATACACAAAAATAATAAAACAAGAACACAAAAAGGGTAGAAGAAAACAAGAAGTAAAAGGGCCTCAGTTTATAAGCCGTGGCCCGCGCTGGAACCAATGCGCTGGGTCTGCTAAGTGAGGCGGACGGACGAATGCGCTTGCTCCTATGAATAAATATATATCTACACTACAATACAATGATCTGTTACTCACCTGTGCTGTGTGATGTATGTTGTAAATAAGAGCTGGTGACCTTCAGGCGGCTCTGTTTAAAACTTTGTGTATCGCGTCAACATAATTAACGTCTTAAGTTTTTAACGTTCACTAACTGGGTCATTAATTCTTCTCGCAGACTCGGCGCCCTAGTAATAAAGTAGCTTCTTAGTATGCATATAGCTTTAGAGAATGTGTGACGTGCAGAATTGCCTCATCTGTCAGCCACGGTAGATGTAAATTAGATTGTTTGCGGGCCGGTGTAAATTTCCCGCTCATCTAGTGTTTTGGACGTCGGTAGTGCTCCCGGCAAGTTGTGATTGCTAAGTTTATAATGTTACGTAACATGAATTTTCTTTAGCCTTTTTTTATTACTTACAGAAACTTTGATTTCTGACCATTTTTTTAAATTTTCAACAACTATATTAACGTATTGCCTCAAAGTAGGTATACATATAATATCGATATATTAACTAAAAAAAAATTTAAGACATTCATAAGCGTTACTACTTACAATACGGTCTAACTGGTAAACATTTTCAAATTTCCTTATTTTATATAGTTCACTTTTGACTCTCATGTCAATTTAACTTTGGGACTAGAATTATATTATCATATTACAACAAATTGGGCATGGGCGGGACACGTGTGTAGACTGGATGCAAACCGATGGGCCAGAATTGTCACCCAGTATCAGCCTACAGACGGCCGCCGTCTGAGAGGCAGACCGAAGAAGAGATGGCGTGACGATCTGGACCATTTTTCTCCGGTCTGGCAAGAACTGGCGGATGATCGAGAGAAATGGATAAAACTGGGGGAGACCTTTGCCCAGCAGTGGGACAGTAGAGGCTAGCAAAAAAAAAAAATTACAACAAATTGGTGATAAACGAAACAAACGTGTCAAAGTTCTGTAAAATTTTGTTAATATGAAACTAAATAAATAGAAATACTGTTTGTTGCACCAAAAAGTTGACATAGAACTATATAGACAAAGTATTCAATTGTAAAATATATTTAAAAAAAAACTAAACCTAAATTTAACTAACATGTACGAAAATAATTATAATTGTTGAATAATTAAGAAACTATCAAAACATTTCTAATAACGCTCTTGGCGTACTTTTTCCACAACATTCCTGGTGGGATAATTTTAAAGTATATCACAAACTAGCGTTAAACACTCGTAAATTTAGTCTCAACTAAAATTGCTCGTAGGTAGACAATGTGAGCCTCGTCCAAAGTTTATTCGGGTGTCGTTAATGGCTTTTTTAATTGGGAACACTGGTCTTTTAAGTTTTAATTCTAGACTGAATTAGTCGGACAAGAGGGATTTTTATTGGCACTGCACTAATTAGGAAGTTCAAGCTTAAGAGCGCTCTATAAAATGTTTTAAAGTTTTAATTTCTAAATTGGGTTGTTAGAGATAAGAGCTAAGTTTTAATTAGTGTGAAATGCACCACTGGACTGTTTAATACATGAAAAACCTTTTGGACCACCCGAAAAGGTCTCTCAAAAGTTAATTAGATTTTTGCTTAATATATAATAGTGGCAATTGTCTCAAAGAGCAAACAATTAAAATGAGACACTTTCTTGCCAATTTGTTAACATTACTGCGTGAAATAAAGAACTTAATTTTGCATAATTATATTGTTTCATCCATTCGTAAATATAATATAAGCAAAGTAATCATTTTTGTCATTTTAAATATTGATTTATTAATAAAATTAATGTAATGATGTATTATTATAATTATTAACAGCCTGTGAACCTTGATTATAGCAAACATGTTAAATACGTAAAGTTTAAATAATTTGTCCACGATTTAAGTCGTTAACTGAATTAGGCATTTGGCATTTTGTGTATTTTTAAACGACTTCAAGAAAAGAAGGAGGTTCTTAATTCGACTGAATATTTATTGTTATATTTTCTTAATTTCCGAGATGGTTCCATTGTCACCAAATTGCGGTCGGTTTTTTTTTTGCTAAAAATGCGAAAACGACGGACCCCATCACTCATTCGGTAGTAACCCCCGTCTTTTAAACCTAAGGCCGTGAGTGTTTGCAACTTGTCTGGGTGTTTTTTTTTTGTTTTTTTGTTTGTTTTATAAGCACCATATTTGTGGTAGGTATCTTCGTTGTTATGATACCCATGACACGAGCGCGTAAGCTACGTATTTTGAGGATTGAACCAATGTATGTGATGTTGCCTATTTATCTGTCTAATTTAATTCTAATCAAAGTACTACTTGTAATAATACTAATAAATTATTGATATTATATACAAATGATTAACAAATCCATATAACAGCATTGTCTATATACTTACTTTAACTCATTGCAATATTTTTTTCCGTGTGATTACTATTTTCCGATTCAGTCGATCAGATTGTGTGGCAGACCTGGCCACATTGTGCAACTCTCACTTTACAACGGTAACTGAACCCTGCAAGCGATCCTTTAATCAAAATCTGAATTGATCGTATTTTTGGATCGGTAACGAATGGCACCCACGAGGGTAAGCAAATACTGCCTCTATTGTACTTCATTACAGTACCATTCAGGTTTTAATTAATTGTCAGGAACTGACGAGAGCGTTTGATTGAAACACTTCGAAAACTTGTTAGATATTGTTTGGACAGGTTTCACAAGCAAACCTTGCCTGTTCGAATTACAACAGTCTTGGAAGTATTTCCGATTAATCCGAATTTACTTTGTGGCAGAATGGGGGTGGTATTTTTGATTTACACTGCCATGTTTATTTGGGGTTGATGTTCATTAGTTTCAATTGTTTCGTCTGAAATGTAATTGGAATTGAAATATGCTGACTTTTAACTTTTGGGGAACGAAAGGGTCGATCCAGTCTTGGACAGATTAATTGAATTAGTCGTACTTTGAAACGTGTATAAGGATAGTTACATATACATAAGCTAGCCGTAGTCGGTTCATCAGTGTTTTCCGGGCCACAAAGCCAAAATGATAACAGCACCTGTCCGGTTTCATTCGGTTCGTACCAATTAGGTAGTTCATTCGGTTCAACACGTCATTAGATTCGGCAGTACTAATTGAACGAAACGCCGACTCGTAGTAAATATAACATACGTCCGGCTCCATTCTTAGCTAAACTAAAATTTTACCAGACAGACATTCTTTCACAGTCCAATGCTACACACAGGCATCTCCAATTGTTCGCCAAGGATCGAGAAACGGTATCCATTTTATTACTATAAACTCGTTTACTCCAACGGCTATCGGTTCTGCGGCTGATGTGGCCAGCTCACTGCCATTTCAGCTTCATAATCCCAATGCCGAAGTATTTGTGATGGGAATAATAAAGATTAATAGCATTATTAACAACGCAGTTGGCTACAATAACAAAATTGCCTGAGCCTCGTTTGTTATCCTGCAGAATGCACCACGGGCATGTGCATGGGCAAGGCGATGAGTCGCAAAAAGGTGATAAGACCTTACATCGCCCAATATGTCAATATACAAACATTATTATCATTCATTTTTAAGAGAGCTAGGGCATAGCGAATCTTCGCTCGAATTGCGCTGCCCGTCCGGGGAAGGACCTCCACCCTAAAGAATACCGCAGCCAAATGACCTCCGGGTCGTGTTTCTGCTGGTGAGTAGGGTCTCCGGAGCTCGTGGGGGGTTAGGGTTGGGCCGGCATGGCACTGGCAACTGACAGGTAACTAACCAGTTATTTGCCAGTTGTCATAGTGACTAGGGCTTCTCTTTCGCTTTCCATCAGGCGAAGGGAAGCCATTATGTCGAGTTACTATAAAAAAAAATTATAAGTAAGTCAAGAATGTCGTATATTGTGTTTGTATGAGAATGGTAAAGATTATAATTATTAACAGCGCATTTGGCTACAAGTACAAAAGTGCAAGAATCCGCATCCGAATGCAGTTACATAATCTGACAAGTTTAATTCGCGAAGCCGTTACCGTCCGCACGAGGCGGAATGGCGAAAGTTAGCTTGTTTATTTCAACTTCGGAGGTGCGAGGGCACGCAAATGGGAGGTGTGGATGTGCCTGCTGACTTATTGCCGTGAAGCATTGCTGTGTTGTTGTTGGGCTTGGATTTCGTGTGTTCTTTTGCGTGATTAAGTGGGAAGAAATCAGATTAAGTACACGGTTTATTAATCATCATCATCAACAGCCTATTGCAGTCCTCTGCTGGACATAGGCCTCTCCAGTTGTTCGCCACCTATGGCAAGCATCTGGAGGATATACCTATAATCGTCACGCTGGGCAGGCGGGTTGGCGATCGCAGGGCGTAGTCTCTCGCTCCAGTGACGCTGCTGTCATTGGTCTGTGGTAAGTAGCTACGCCTTCAGTTGTGATGGTTATACCGCCACCAGTCGGTTGCCAGCGCTTCGTTTGTTATTCGGCAGGATGCACCACGGGCAGGTGAGGTTGGCTTGGAGCGGAAAGATGATAGGGCGCTCCCTTACATCCCGTTTATTATGGATCGGAAAAGGGATAGCGCAAAAGAAAAAGGGAGGCTCAAAGAAAATTAAACATAATAATTAATTAAATAAACCAGAAATAAAAACACAAAATAAAAGTAACACAACATTACATGAGAGATTGAAAAGAACATAACAAGATTTTTAGTAAACAAAAGAAAAACAAAAAAGAACCTAATTATTATATCACCAAGAAATTAGTTTTATACCTCCTCAACCTCAACACGCCTAATTAACCCTGTGGCAACCACGTAGAAATCAAGGAAACTAATTATGAACGCCCTAGCTGCTCAATAACACCGTATCCTGTACTCGCCAAAGGATTTACTCCCGTGGGACTTCGGACGTCCGCTAGCAAGGCCTGGGATACAGACTTTGAACTTCATTTCCTAGGAACGGATATTAGGGATTAGAAGTTGGCCAGTTCGAGACCTGACTGTCTAGGAATGGAATTAAAGTGTGCGGCTTAGTTTGATTAAGATAATTCACAAGCGTGGACGAGATTGGTAAGGGATTTTAGTCAGGGGTTAAGTAGATAGATATTTCTTTGAAATTGTTGACTGGTAGAGATTTAGAGAGCGGCATTCTTTGTGAACTAGACTTTTGAACAAATTAAGAAATAATCAATCAAAATAAAAATTTCAATCGCTTTTATAACATATTTTATTCTTCCAGTGATAACATCCCCTAATTTTTAATTGCATCATCAAGTACGTTAAAGTAGTATCCTATTAAAATATTCTGATCATTTGCAAAAATATCCAATTAGGTATTTATTTTATTCAAAGTAACAACCTAAAAAAGCTATCCTGAGCATTCATTCGAAGCTTAAGAGCTATGCTATTGAAGATTTTGGTGGAGAAAATTCATCCTTTCTTCCTTGGACTCCGCCGGCACTCAACTCTCTGTACGCCATGACATTGACTTTTTCCTTTAGCTGTTGCGTATACGAGTATGTCTGTCCTGTCTTTCTTTCCTGCCTCTATTATGCCCTCGAGTTTTGTTTTCATTACTTTATCATGACGCACAAGGTGTATCCTTTGCAATTAGTATACTAAAACATGACACGTGTATGAATATCTTTATACGTACCAATATTACGGGCTTAATTAAATGTATTACTGTAACATGATTCTGGTTTCATATTTTCTAATCACTACAAAATGGTTCTTTAAAAAATACCAACGCGCAATTCGAATTTATTACATAAATAATAAACAAATAAATAAACAACCCAAGATATGCCACGCTGGGCCACACAACGCCACCTAGCCCCAAACTAAGCCGAAGCTTGTACTATGGGTACTAGACAACTGATAAACTTACTTAGATATTTTTTTTGTAAATAAATACATATTATACATAGGAAACACCCAGACCAATACAAACAGACATGTTCATGAACACAAATGTTTGTACTGTGCGGGAATCGAAACCACGACCCTTGGCTCAGAGGGCAGATGTCACTACCAAATGAGCCACCGAGCCTGTCAAATAAATAATTGTTAAAAATAATTGTCGTAAATAGTTGTAATTAATTTCACATTATTTACGATACTGACGCGATTCTCGATACACCCACACAATGGAGTGTTAACGCATCGCGAAAGCTTTAATTAACATCCGTGGTGCTGATTAAAATCGGTATTGAATTTATCGCTCGAACTGTGTCAAATGAGACGAGTCAACACCCGAGTGGGAGTTGTTTATCTGAAGACTTGGTGTTGTAGTTTTGGTAACTTTATCTATCTGTATTAATTTCAGTAGTAAAGCGTCATTAATGAAGCACGTCTTTGTAACAACGCTAAATGATCAAAAAAAAACATGATTCTCAAGCTCTCGGAATCACTAAGGAAAATTTAGACTGTTCTGAATTCATAAAGGTTGAGACTTAATCTAGTATTAGTAGCTTAGAACGTAATTTGATTGAAATATTCCATCAATATTAATATTGAAGTAAAACAAGTGTATTTACGACTGACGATCTGACTAACTCATTATTTATCAAAGTAAGGAGAAAACACATGCACCTGGCAATGAGTTTTACATTTTAAACGACGCGGCAAAGATTTCTTCAATTTATTGTACGTAACCTTTGTTATTCGCTGTAGCATAGCATAATGGCTTTTCTACGCCTTATAGAAATAGAATAAGAAGACCTAGTCACAGTCACTATTACCTACCAGTCGCCACCGTCATGCCAGCCCGTAAGATGTTTCTTCACGTTTATTGAAATCTTTCAACCTAGCGTAGAAATAGCAGCGTATCTACAGTGCCATTTCAAACGTACTTAAAATATCCATGATTGTGACTAACTCGAATTCTATTTGAAAAAGTCAAATCTAAAATCTCCTGAAACGTCTATCGCAACGAGCAAAGTAAATATTTGATTGAGTGAAGAAGGAGATTACGCAAGGAAACGCGATAAATATCATCCGAACGGCTCAATTGAGTTGACAAAGACAACATACTTGGACGCGAACAAAATATTGCAAATTGAACAGTGTTGGATCGAGAACGCCCCCTTGGCGGACCCCGTACATCTGTCGCGATGAGCGGTAATGCACATTTAATCTCCCGACCACTCCGAAATCTGCCAAAATGCTTTATTGCTTTCGTGAACAAGTTTTCAAGCTGGCTCTCGGCGTTGAAGATAAAACTTTACAAGCATAATGAATCTAAATCGTGCCGCCAATTTCCAAAATTGTTCGAGAGTTTTGTTTAAAATAAAACTTGAATTTATCTCGTTTGCTCGGAATTAATTTCGCCTTTTGTTATTGCGTAATCGGTTACCTGTCTGCGTTTTTAATTTCACTCCTAATGGGATTGTTGCTAATTAGATTTAAGCCGTGTGAAGTGGGATTAGCGTCCGTTCTACTTCGGTTTCAGAATTGGCTCTTCAAACGATGTTTTTAAATTTATTGACTTTTATTATTTATTTTGATAATCTGGTTTTGCTTGCCGTCGTTTTTTCGTGTTGCTGCGAAGATTAATAAATTGCCTCAGATATTTTAAATTAAAACAAAGGAAGGATAAATACATTTAAGACGACAAGCGGATAAATATTTACGAAATATAATTTACGTTAAACTCTGCTTCATTAAAGTAGAAAACTTAACAACCAAGTCCTCTATAAACTTGACTATTTTATGGTTACATGGGCATTAATAAGGGGAGGATTTGCTAATTTAAGTATACTGGTATGTAGGGATTAAAACCAACTCGATCTCAGTAACTTCATTTATTTACTTGTTTTACTTCACTAACTTACATTCACATTATACATTGGTACTTTTACACAATTACGCGGGCAGCAATTCTAGGACGTGTGTTCATGACTATGGTCGAACTGCTTGTGTCTGTAAGATCAGCCTTTTATACTGTTATATTGCAATCTCAGCACAATCCACACCAGTGGTGTGGGTTGTCACTGTCACAGAAAAAATAAGAAAAATCGTAAGGCAAAGACATTAAAGCGTATAATGCCATATCCGTCGACACTGACACCTAACAGCTCGGCCATCTGACTTGAGATACGTCCTCGTATCAAAAATATATTACGTCTATACTGAATATCTAAATGTGAATATAAATTTTTAATATACTACCGCCGCGTTCGGAAGGTGGATTCTACCGAGAAGAACCGGCAAGAAACTCGGCAGTTACTCTTTTCCATCGCCAATTCTCTTACAATTTGTATTTCACAATGTCGTTGTTCAATTCTACTGTTATACAATGCAAAGATAGAAAGTGAGTTTATATAATACAAAGTTCACTGCAAGTCGTATGCCTCTTTCCTGAAATTGCTAATAAAAAGAAAACTATCTATCCATTTTATAATTATAACGTTACATTACGAATGTATTCTTTGCTATGATTAAAATCTCATTTGTATGGTATGAAAAGGCAGGTCTGAGAAGAGAAGAAAAAAAAGAGTACATCAATTCATTATTATTTTATGTATCTAAATCAATATCGATACCTAACAGCCAAAAAAGGCTAAGAGACATTTTTCTTTTAATCGACGTTATACCTCACAACAATGTACATCATTGGAACAGTTTCTGCATAGTCATACGGGTTTAGTAACCCTAGGACGAACCTTTTGTTAATTAGGTTCGAAGTCCAAATTTTACGTCAGTAAACTTAATATGGTAATGCATTGAGTGAGCAACTCTAAATTAAATAATTATATCGATCATGAAAAGGTCTAAAATAATTTGTTACTCAATGCCTATTTGTAAAACGAAGAATAAATCAGAGATAAATAGTTAAACGTTGGCTCGCAGTCTCTACAGAGGGAAACAGTCAGCTCTTTGAATGTATTATACCATATAGAGAGATATGAAAACTTTAAAGTTTTGCTAGGGTCTGAAAGACCCTTCATATTTAATTGAATCCTTGCTGAAAATTACAAATATCAAAATATAATTTTCAAAATCATACTACTGTCATTACAGGTTTCCTCAATACGATAGTGTAGCTTAATTATACTGTATTATTAATTTATATATATCAAGTAGTTATTTATTATATTTATTATAAGAAAGCACAAACAATGTAGCCTTACTAAATTCAGTCAAAGAATAGTTAAAAACGTCTATTGCTTTATCGACTTCATAGAGGTATTCCTTGAGACAATTATTTGTGGTCGCACAATCCTCAGGCTAGCTCAGGACCCCATAAAACATAAAAGGATCTACTGTCCAGTGAATTTTGTTATATTTTTTTCGCAAACCATATCATCTCTTAGTTTACTAAATATCAACAAAAAGGTAAACATTCAAAATGTATGCATTTGTTTCTGCAAGATATACGTCATAAAATTTTGATAACATTGTTAACTTTAAGAAATATGCAATGATCTGAAACAGCAATATGTACCGTCTAATTCGCTGAATAATTGTCATTATGAGTTGCAAATTGGACAGAATGTGCCAAAAATAAACGAGGGCGCAATAGACCTTCAAATTTTATCAGAGAAAGTAAATTCCAAAAGTAAATTTCATAGTACCTTTTAAGACACATTATTAATAACATACATCTAAATATCTCGATACCAAACCAATGCTATAAACGCATCGAAACACCTCTCGCACGAGAAATTGCTCCGTATAAGCTCTATGGAAGGTTTATAACGCACATATATACAAAGTTTTCATCACTTCTCAACATATAAAAAACAAGATGGTCTATCGGACCACGAGCATGAACATCCAGCTCGGCTACGAAAGTTGAAAGTGCCTACCAACCTTCGTAGGGAGAAATCTGTTCCTACACTTCGAAGGATATATCTAAGAAAACACACGAGACGACGATACCTTGTTAGGTATATATAGTCTGAGAAACAGAAACCGGAAGGGTCATCTAAAGCAATTTCAGAAATCGACTAAGAGAGCAGCTACCTAAAGATTTCATTTCATTCATTTCATTTCTTTTGAGAGCGTCGCTCGTGCTCCCCGCTCCCAAGTTCGTTTGCTATAGTGGTGCGACCGTTGCTCGTGCTCACCGTTCGCACCACTATATCAAGTCCGAGAACGTTGCTCATGCTCACCGTTCTCAAGTTCATTCGCTACAGTGGCGCGACCGTCGCTCGTGCTCACCGTTCGCACCACTATATCGAATTCCTGGCGTTGCTCATGCTCACCGCCAAGATGTCGAGCGTTGCTCATGCTCACCGCTCGACCCGCTCATATGGTTTTATTTTGGTGATCATCGCAGAAGACTTCTGCTCTGCGTCCGTGCACGAGGTGTCCTCGTGGTTGACAGTACCAAGCCACCGCCCAGCTCCGAGGCAGCCTCCACATGGCACCCGTTGTCAGCTCGTGGATCGTCATCATTCAGAACCGATGCAGCAACTGGGAATTTGAAAAAGTCTAGTGTTATCATTTTTCTTAACCAATAAATCCAATCTCTAATTTATATCTTCTTCCTCTTCTATCCTATATTCCTTAATTCATACTCAAATGCCACTGTATGTATATAATAATATGTAATGTATTATTATATGCAAATCATTTATGTATTATGTATTAATATGGGTATATCCTCCAGAGGTTTGCCCTAGGTGGCAAGCAGCTGGAGAGGCCTATGTCCAGCAGTGGACTACAATAGGCTGATGATGATGATGATATATGTATGTCTATGGAATATGCACCACTTGGTATACCTATGTAGGCCTATTCCACGTGCCCAATATGACACAGAAAGTTTTTCATCTCTGTCGAATCTGGCCTCCTCTACCTGAAGGTTGTCTGGAAGAGATCGCTATTAGCGATAAGACCACCTAAATTGTACTTTGTTTTTGTTTGTAATGTGTTTTCCTGTAAATTCTGTGTTTTTGTGCGATAAAGAGTTTCTATCTATCTATCAATATTCGTCAATTGGCAGGGGTGTAAGGAAGCGACCCATCAAACCCTCTCTCCAAACGCCCATGGTGCATCTCGCCAAACAACAAACGAAGCTCCGGCAACGGCACGAACATCTCCGGCCCATGACGGACAGCAGCGTCACTGCCCTTAAAATACCTGTTAAAATAAGTTTAATAAATTGAATTGAAATTCATCAACTGGACCTAGCTTTTTTTTTTTATTAAGTACCTTTACTAGCCCACTGCGTAGCATTCCACCCTTTTTTTTTTTAAACCAAATATGTACGTACGTATTCTACAATGTCTACATATACCTATATATCACAAATCTGGCTACATGTCAAACTCATACACCTTGGTGGCTATCGGGCTGTGGAACTCTCTTCTTAGGGGTATTCAGTCCTCCTGTAATAAATTAGCATTTAAGAGATCAACCCGTGACCTTTTCTTAAGTGCTGTCTAAGACTGTCATCTTTTGTTATATACAAACTTTATTTGATGTCTATGTCTGAATATATTATCTATTATATGTATATCCATATATACTATTTATATGTAGGTAGGTATATTATTATATGAAATATATATGTATGGGCATTACTTGTATATTGGTGGATATAATTATAGTAGTTGTTAGAATGCCACACGGCACTAAGTCTGTCATGTACTTCCCTTTTATAATAAAGATTATTATATGTCCAAAAGTCTATATATATATATATACAATATAGTAAATTTATAATTTACATACAATACACAATATATAACAAACCAAATATAATATGCTTATAGTAACATACTCACACAACCACTCGTATTGAGACATTTAGACTCTGCATATACCTACTATATACCTACTATATACCTACTATATACCTACTATAATATAGATGTCTCAACCTTCACCACACATTATTATACGAGTATATACTCGTCCCAACTCATTCTAAATTAAAGACCTTCGCTTTTGTCGGTGGAGTAATTTCCACTCCTCCCTGGACTCCGCCAGCACCTTCAACTCCCCGTACGTAATGGCATTAACTTTCTCTTTCAAACCCCAATAGATACGATGTCTAAGCAAGTTATATAGATACATCGCACCCTCCGGCGAATAAAGCGGTTATTGCAGAATTGCTATTTTTCAGGAGAAGCAAAAAACCGAAATCGGTGAATATCTCTGAAACTATAACTTTCAAATAAATGCTTTTAACTTTAATTGAAAGTAGATTTTTGATTGTACATAATATTTAAAAACTAAATTAATTTAATGGGAAATTCATAGATAAAACCTCAAAAATATGTAATACCGCATAACAATATTATTGTTTTTGTCGTAGGGTGACATTACCACTTTATTCGCGGCAGCCTTCTATCAAAACTGCCCGCGCAGCGAGGCATAGCGACAGTATTCGTTAGTTTTTCGTGTCTATTCTATTGTGCGTAATAACTTCTTACCACTTTATTCGTGTGAAATTAAAAATAGGTTTATATTGTAAGCGTTGAATTCGCGGATCATTCTACGTAAACCATTACTGTAACAAGTGAATGCAACAACATTAAAAATATAGTTGTTATTGCTACATTTGTGTTTATTTTAAATTTTATTATTAAATTAACATAAAAAAATATGAATTACAACTAAATTAACTCTCATTAAGTCTAATTCCTATCAAAATCAGGTTTTTAAGCTATGCTTAGACCACAGCACATCGAAATACTTTACGGGGTTTGGGTCATTTTGGAGTCGTTTTAAATTTTGGTGGCCACTGACGGAAGTTATAATGTTCGGAAGAGGAATTCTATCGGATTTTAACGATACTTGGTACAAATATTCTTCATACTCCTGGGCAGGCTATAGTATACTTTTCATCACGCTACAATCAATAGGAGCAGAGCAGTAAAGGGAAGTGTTGGGAAAAAGGGGGAAATTTTTACCTGTATGTTTGAATGCACATCACGCTAAAACTTCTGCATAGAAATAAATGCGGTTTTTACCAACGTATTGCTAGAGGTCTAACTTAAAATTTAAGTACCATTTTATGAAGTCTATTATTTTTAAAACGCGATATCCACGCGTGCGACGCCGCTGGCACAGCTAGTCATTAATAAAAACTACAATTAAGTTGTTTCTGGTTAAATAAGATAAATATAACCACCCAGTCTTGTCTTACCAATGCTTCAAAACCCTGAAAAAGTAATCATCATCATGAGTCCACAGCTGGACATAGGGCTCTCCAAATGTTGGCCACTTTGATCGATTCTCGGCGTCTCGCACCCAGCCAGCGCACTTGCCAGCCGGCCTGCGCAAATCGTCACTCCACCTGGCCTGAGGGCGTCCTACACTACGTTTGCTGAGACGCGGTCTCATTCCAGAACTTGTTTACCTCAACGGTTATTGATTCTGCGGCTGATGTTGCTAGCCCGATGCCCCTTCAATTTTTTAAATCGGTGAGCTGTGGATAACTTCGGTTCTCTGCCAGTTCACCACATTTCGAATAAGACAGAGAGACCCGAGCAAAGCCCTTTCCATATGATTGCTGAACGATCTTTAGCTTGTAGACTAGCCGTACCGTAAGTTTCCACATTTTAGCTCCGTATGTCATAACCGGTAGAACGCACTGACCACCTGAAGCCTGACTATTCCTAATTACCTCGTCCTCAAAGCTGGTTCCACCTAACTGCAATGTCTGCCCGAGGTATACCTACATATTTTTGAACAACTTTGAGTTCCGGTAGAGCATGTTCATTGAACATGACCTTGGTTTTGTCCAAGTTTATCTCTACGCCGTTGCGCGCAAAGGAGTCAGTCAGTTCATTCAGTATTTCTTGTAGGTCCTTCAGCGATTCTGCCATTATGACTATGCTGTTTATGTTGATGACAGGTCCTTTCTAGTTCAGCGTTTTGAACACATCCACCATTACATTAGTGAACAACTTTGGAGAAATCACATCCCCTTATCCCATTCCTACATGCAACGGTATAGGCCTTGTATACTAATTCTGTAATTGGATGCACATAGTGGCGGCTTCATAGATCACTGTTACTGTCTCATCACTGCTTGTATGGATGCCAATCTATGTGGCATCGCTGCAGGGACTCCAGAATAGACCAGATTTCAACCGAAGTCAAAGGCTTTCTCATAATCCACGAATGCAAGATACCTACAGGACCGATTATACTCTTCTGTCTTCTGTACAGCACTGTGTGGATGTGGTCTATGGTGTCGTATCCACTCCGAAACCCAGCATGTTTCGGCGGTTGGAATTCATCAAGTATTCGCATAAAACGGTTTGTGATCACATTTGAAAACAGCTTATAGACAAGGCTTAGAAGGGAAATAGGTCTGTTTCGACTCCCTTTTTGAAGAACAGGACAAGCACACTCCTTAGCCACTCGTCCGGAGTTCTCCATTCAAGCGTTAAAAAGTTTTGGAGCTCAGTACGGGTTTATCTTCTGCTTTTACAAGCTTTGTTGTGACGCCATCCTCTCCAGGGGCTTTTCCATCTTTAAGCTGCCCAAGAGCGATCTCGATTTTGTCGATGCTGAATTCTGGCAAGTCTTTGGTAAAATGGCGTGTTAATGTGGCCATAGTATCCTCATTTTGGGGTCAGATTTATGCGAAGCGTATAACGAGCCGTAGAAGTCTTCCACCTCCAAAAGAACTACCGGCTTGGAAAAAAAGTAAAAAGTAAGTAATGTAGTCAATCAACAGCCTTGCTTCGTCCATTATTGAACGTAGGCCTCCTATAATTCGCGCCACAATTCTTTATCCCGGGCGTGTTTCTGTTCAGCCAATGCCAGCAGTTATTTTAAGGTTATCAGCCCATGGATTGCGGGGCGTCCTAAATCGTCTGCTCCACCTATTGTTGGTTTTACGGCAGATATGGCCAGCCCACTGCCACGTATTATGTTCGTTTCGTTTCCTATTTATTTATTTGCAAACATTTTTTACGCTAACAGAAATTCTCCAAAGCGCAATAAGTTTCAAAGGCAATTACATATCAATTAGTTAGTATACAATTAGGTAATGCAATAAATTATTGGAACAATAAAATTTCAAATAGGTAGGTAGGTAGGTACATCATACGAAAAAATCTATTTTGTTTAAATCATGGTCAAGTCAAAAGTTAGTACATAAAATAAATAATAATAATCCATCATAATTAACAATAATTAATACAGAACATGTTACTCTATTAAAATAAAATAAAATGTCAAATAATGTCATATCAAATCAAATAAATGTCAATCCGTTGCATTCTCATTCAAAATAATCCAAAATTTATAAAAGAGATGTTGTAAGGTGTCAGCAAATAAATCGACCTCATAGTGCCAATCTTTCAACAGGATAAGCATTGGTCTTTCCACAGCGTGTTGAGAGACTAAAAAACTTGTGGAATACTCTTCGCGTAAGTGTCCACATTTCGGAACGTATGTTAAGGTGACTTTTGATCCTTATAATGATCCTTTCAAATGAAAATAAAACCCTATGTTTTTCCAGAATTGAGCACATTCGATTCCTGAGTGTGGCAAACGAATTTTTGAAAATAATTTACATAATGCAGTTATTACCTATTCTTTTTAAAAAGGAAATATTTTTTTTTGTCACAAATGCACAAATGCTCAAATATTAAGAGTACTTTTCCTTCATGCATTGTCCTAAAATTGAAATGCCATTATCTTCGCTCCAATATTACTTACAGAAAATCTTATTTCATTAATATGTTAGTTAAGGATAGTGCTACACAATATAAAAATGAATGATGGCGGCTAAAAAACGACGCCAATGTCCATACAAAATGACCCAAACTCCTTCGGAGATTGAAATAAAATTTTTGCTAGATAGTGTTAAAGAAGTGTATGGGAATGTATGGGAGCGACCCATCATCTTTTCGCTCCAAGCCAAGCTCACCTGCCCGTGGTGCATCCTGCCGAATGACGAACGAGGCGCTGGCAACCGACTGGTGGCGGTATAACCATCACAATTGATGGCGTAGCTAAATGCTACGGCCCGATGACGGGTGGCAGCGTCACCGGAGCGAGAAGCTACGCCCTGCGATCGTCAACCCGCCTGCCCAGCGTGGCGATTATGAGTATATCCTCCAGATGTTGGCCCTGAGTGGCGAACCACTGGAGATGCCTATGTCCAGCAGTGGACTGCGATAGGCTGATGATGATGATGAGTGTATGGCTATGTGTATAAAAGTAAAAACGTAATGTTTTTTTTTTTGCAATAAAAAACGTATACGTTCAAATAACGTATTAATTTTCGAACGCAATATTTTAAAACAGCATTCTGAAATTGAATTTAATGCAGTAATATATTATTACGACTCTATAATCATTATTTTATAACAAGAAGAATAGCATAACTTCAATAATACGATTCACCCGTTTACAAACCTGAGTAGTAACAACCTATTACAGCGTACGCGTCGTAAATTTTTCACCCGAATAAAGTGGTAAAATCGAATACTGATTTTGCGTTTGGGAGGACTATCCCGAATAATGTCGCATTGAATCAATGCGGACTAGACTGGTGAAGTTTTGTACGGTAATATTTGATTTCTACTTTATTCTCGTCTAATATCTTCACATTATGTTTCGTAGAAAAAAGTGGTTGTGTAGTATAATTCTAATAATATTGCATTTAAAAATATGAAAAAAATTCAGGCGATGGGTTAGGTCACATAGAGGCCAAAAATCAAAAAACATTAAAAAAGTGGTAATCGTCGATAACCGCTTTATTCGCCGGGGGGTGCGACATACATACTCATATGAGTAACCACTCATAAAAATATATCTCAAAATCTAAGGTGTGTACCTAAGCTCATAGACAAAACCGAGGGAATTAATCGTATCGTTAAGCTAAACAATAATCCCTTTTTGTTATTTATACACTAGCCGCCCCGGCTTCGCATGGGCGTAACGCTGATGATTTTAAATATGCTACAGAATGTCCCCATATACAATGTTCACAGCCTTCCTGCCCCTAGACAAGACAGACTATTTATTTTGGTAATCACTTTTGAAAGTGCGAAACATAATTGGCTATTTAAACTCACACAAAAAACAGGTACATAATACCCAACGCTCAAATCGAAGACTGCCAGCTATCCGGCCGGCGCCGCCGCAGCCACCATGTTTCATGTCTCTGCGTCAAATCTGTAAAATCTTCGAAAAAGCTCGTTTTAAATACATGCAGTTTATCGCACATTGTTATGTTGCATGAAATGCACGATAAATTTAAGGCACCGAATGGGGAACGGTCAATCCTGTATTGTTTAAAATCGTCCCGCAAACAAGCCTTTACTTCTCGCAAAAATTCAAGTATAAAAATTGTCCCTGTGTGCTATACCTAGGAGACGGATATATACCATCGCTTTTGTAAAATCCTTTTAGATGTTCATACCGCAGCACACTACTTGATCCGTCTTGTAGGGTCAGCGTTTACAATATGAAAAAGAAACATGTCCATGTACGATATCAAACTGTGAAATTATTATTATCAGTGCTTCTTCCCACTACGCATATCCCGAATCACTCCGGGTTAAGGAATCTCTGCTATGAAGTAATTCTACTGCCATGAGGGGTGTAAAGTGCACTACAAACGAAAGCTAGATAAATTCTTTTTAATGTTCTATTAGCTGCAGTGATATTTCAAAGGATAATAAGCAAATGCCTTGTATGTGGAAGTTAATTCGAATATTCCATTACATACACAAAATATCTTCAAAATTATTTGATACATGGCTCTCCATGCACTTAAGGGCTTGTCTGCCGATGTGATGCCATCTGATTCTGACTCGAAACAATTTAAATTTAGTTTAAAATTGTTGTATAGTGTAGGAACCTAGAAACGTTTTATCATTAAATCAAATATTACACTTTTCGAAACATATTGGTTGACGTGGCGTTTGACTTTGCTGTGACTATAAATCTGTAAATATTTTCTTTATTTGATTATATTTACTCACGAGTGTGGAAAATTAATCCCTATCTAACTTTCTCTCCAAGTGATTTGATTGAACACGTGCAAGTATAAAATATGAACTAAAACAAATCTATATCCTTTCTATGTGAAAACAAAATTATTATTATGCTGAACTTGGTGCCGAACCAAGCGGTTCCCTTATCTTACGGTATAGTTCTACGTGGCAACTGTACTAATATTGACACCATAATTACACTACAAAAGAAATGTATACGTATATATGGGCGGCAAGCCTTTTTAATTACTGATTTTAGCGTAAAAAGTAACTGTATTGATTCTGTGTTATTAAAATATCGTTGGATGACAACTTCCGATTAGATTTATTCATAGTTGTAATATTTAATTGATATACAATTTTTTTCAAATGATTTATGGATGTAAAACATACTTTTAGTAGCTTATGTAATAGTATTTGAACATCGAATTATTTTATAATTATATTAGAAATAATAGATAATACTTTTCAATCACGTGTGTCGCCATCTTCCGGTTTGTAAAATCCAGCATTAAAACTCGCGTTAAAATTAATCAATTAATTAAATTATTACTGTATAAAAATCATAACTATTTTTAAATATCAATTTAGGCATTTAAGACATGTTTTTATAGATATAATTAATTTGCAAAATAAAAAACCATTGTAAGTGACGTCACTTCTTGTTCCACTCAAGTAAATTGGCGGGAACTTTTAGCGTGGTGTTACTCTGCTATATAATTATGTTCGTAAATAAATTGTAAATAAGGTGTTACTCTCTGCAAATAATATGATAATATAAAGTGTTATAAAGCAGTAGTCTCACTTCCGCACCCACCATGGAGGAACCTCCCGGACCTGGCGAAGGGCCTTCGCCGGCATATACGAGTTCTTATAAATATTGACCAAATGTAATCCTACAAACCTCATTTTAAAAAAAACAAAAAAAATATTAACTAGCTTCAATTTACATGAGTCATGAAAATTTATTAAAAAAAAACCTCGAACTTGTACTCTTCTATCAATATTAATAGACGATACTTAAATAAATTTAGGATTTCCTTTTCTAAGCTTAAAGTATTATCATCAAGCGCTTACATTATGGTAATCAAAATTTATAATTATCTACTATTTCATATAAGGAGTGTAGAAGAAGAAACTTTATTTATTAAGCTATTGAAGCAATTCCTAATAAGTAAATGATAAGAATGTTTTAAGAATAATTTCATCTTGCTATTGTATAAATTGCGACGCCTTTGCAGGGTGCATGTGCTGTACACATAGTTCTTATACCATCCTGTATTTTACCACATGTTTGCATTAAACTATTTTAATTTTGAATTTATTAAGAGTATCAACTTAGTATGACTATTAGTCTATGTAAATGTTTACTTCACCTAGCTCCAAGTTAATTCTATGGTGTGCTGCAAACAATAATATATCCATCCATGTATCAATAGAATACTATATTTACTGATAAGCAGACTACTAAAGTAAATGTACACGCTTCCCTTGTATAAAACAAGTTTGGAAAAAATTGCTAATAGCTCTCAAGTATAATAATTTAAAAAAATTAATGTATAAAACCGTGTACTTACATTTTTGTGGACGTGGCGAGAAATTAATTCTCGTTTCATCCCTCTTCGGACTTGTAGGGATTAAAACCAACTCGATCTCAGTAACTTCATTTATTTACTTGTTTTACTTCACTAACTTACATTCACATTATACATTGGTACTTTTACACAATTACGCGGGCAGCAATTAGGACGTGTGTTCATGACTATGGTCGAACCGCCTGTGTCTGTAAGATCAGCCTTTTATACTGTTATATTGCAATCTCAGCACAATCCACACCAGTGGTGTGGGTTGTCACTGTCACAGAAAAAATAAGAAAAATCGTAAGGCAAAGACATTAAAGCGTATAATGCCATATCCGTCGACACTGACACCTAACAGGTAGGGTATGTACCATTTAAGCTCTTAGTTACGTATTGTGTAAAAGTTTCATTAGATTTAGATTACGAAAAACCTACAGATCCACTCGCTTAGGCCTTAACGGTTAGGTTCAGAGTAAGAGTACCTCTATCCAACAAAATCGACGGCACATAAATTATAAAAGTAACGTGCACAGATGGAACGTAAACACATCCCACTAATATTATAAACGCGAAAGTTTGTTTGGATGGATAGATGGATGGATAGATGGATGGATGTTTGTTCCCTTTTCACGCAAAAACTACTGAACAGATTTTAGTGAAACTTTACACGAATGTTGTTTATGCATCAGATTAACATATAGGCTATAAATTACAACGATTCATCAATTTTTTCATTTAGAATTTCGGGAAAATATGTTACGGAATGATTAAGAACTTTTTGAATACACCATAGATACTGTCATTTCTTGACTTTGTCAGCGAAATTATCAATTTGACATGACAGGTACTGATATCGAGGTAGGCAAATACGGAAATTTGCCACTTATAAGTACAAATAATTGTGAATTAAAATTGTGCGGCTTATTTTCGGAATGAAATTCTTCGGAAAATACTATATGCAAACTGCTATAACTGAAAAGACGATCAACGTAAAGGGATAACGACCGGCGTTGTCTACTAGAATATTGCTCAGTTTCTAGGCACCTCATTCAGCAACAAATTGAAACAAATTTTCAGAATTGTGTACAATCAAAACAGATCTAGCATAACCCGTAAAGAAGGCGACCTGCATCTGATACTTAATGAATCACAGTGACCAAGAACCAAAAACGTCAGAAGGCTCACAACGGGCCACATGTCTACCTCGGATGCGACGAAACTGCGATCAGTGTACCTATGCTTAATAAATATTTTTCTAATCCAAATTGTAATTTCTGTCTTCAATATCCTAATATTATAACATTTCAGCCTAATAAAATCGTTTTAATTACGCATGTCGGAAGAAAATAACGCTTTGAAGTAAGTTAAGATTCATACACCGGCCAAGTGGTCGCTTTTTGGTCGGCGTGATACTTAAAACCTGTGTACTAGCATATTTTATTGTACATAGTTAGGTACCACCTATAATTAAAAAGATCTTAATTTTATCGGTAAATAATTTTCACAGCATATTCTTAGGGATGCTCAGTATGACATAAAGAAAAATCGAATAAAAGATACTTAGTATTTTTAGCGTGGCTTCTCAAAATATGTTCATACACAGGATATCCAGGTTCTGCTTTAGTTGTAGGTATATATATAAGATTATTAAACGCACTTATTTTCCAAAAAAGTACAAAATAAGTATCCGTATTTCTATATTGTATGGGAGTGACCTATCACCTTTTCACTCCAAGCCTTCCTCACCTGCCCGTGGTGCATCCTGCCGACCAACAAACGAGGCTCTGGCAAACCGACTGGTGGTGGTAAAACCATAACGATGGAAGGCGTAGCTAGATATCACAGGCCTATGACGGTCAGCAGCGTGACCGGAGCGAGAAGCTACGCCCTGCGATCGCCAACCCGCCTGCCCAGGTGGCGATTATACCCATAATATCCTCCAGATGTTTGCCCTAGGTGGCGAGCAACTGAAGAGGCCTGTGTCCAGCAGTGGACTGTAATAGGCTGATGATGATGATGATTTCTATATTAATCAATTTTAAACGTATCGCGCCTGCGCCAGCCCTCTCCTGGCCGAAAATCGGCCACAATGACCATTCTCCAAGCAGACCGGGCAAGTACACACGAGATATTGAAGTGTACATGTTTATGCCCATATACAAGTGCATTACGTGCGGTTGCTCTGTTTGAAATAATGAGAATTCATAGTAGTAACTAGATACGTAGGTAAGCACCATTTTTGATACCAAAAAAAGACTAATTGACTCAAAAAAAGTACGGACGCGACATAACTATCTGATGACTGCTGACCCCAGTGGCGCATTATATCGGTTCCCAGTAGGATTCAATGTAGAAACTTTTTTAGATAACTCGAATAATTCAGGATGACGTCGCTCTAAATAAGTCATCACCAGAATTTACAGTTAAGAGATAGCTTAAGACCAGGTGATTCCTGAACAATGGGCCGCGGCTTCCAATGGCCAACCAGAGGCCAACATGATGTACCTACATTGTGTTGATCCTGTGTCAACCTATGTTCAGATTTCTCAGCACTCAAATCGAATACCTATATCTTCATCATCTTTTGAGCATCCATTAGTAAGCGCGTGTGATAAAATAAGAGACAAAGACGCGTACGTACATGATATAATGACAGAGTAAGCTCTTCATGACAAACCGATGTTCACGCAGGCAAAGCCGCGGGCAGCAGCTAGTTAATAATAAAGAAACTCGTACATCATTTCATTACCACACACAGATCTCAACAGCTAAACATATTTACAACGACCGCAAAACCCCGAAAAAGGTAATAAATCCAACAAAAACACCCGAAACCAAATGACAAATGCACTCGCACAGACCCTTTTTCATTTACACGATGTACACAGAACGAAATAGAAAACTAAACTAAATAAAGTTACTCCAATACCCTCTCCGGAGTCCACGTCAGTTTTAGACAAATAGGGAAGGAAGGAACGTTTTCCGTGCTGCGAGAACCTTGCGAAAGTAAAACGGAGCGTCGGCGAAAAAAAGGAAGCCCACCCCGCCCAAAGGGTTCCGTGCATTTCGAGTCGCAAATTCATTTGTAAACGGCTGTGCTGTAGTTTTTTTTGCGACACAATGAATGTCCTTTTGGACGTAGCGCTGCGAATGTTGAAGTTTCGTCAAGTGAATTTGTTTGAGCTGTTATATTTTATGTGCGGGATTCCGTTGCACGAAAAATGTAGTGCTTGCAACTTTTTACTTCAGTTTGGAAATTTTAATGTAACTCAGTTTACATCTAGTTGGTGTTCGTCACTCTTAAAACTTTTAGAAAATGCAAAACCACGTCATCAGTGTTTATTTACGTATGCAGATTCTAATTTATTCATCCGCAGCATATTTTATATATTTGAAGGAGTATTTAAGCATTATTAAGGTTTCAGTTTTCAACGGTCAATCAATCAAACGGCCTTGGTCCGTCTACTATTTAACGTGGGCCTTTTTTAATTCGCTACATAATGCTTTCGAGAAATCTGTAATAATACTTTGACTACACTGAAATTATGAAGAGGAAATATTATTATGTATTTGTTGTGTGTATATTCGTAATAAATAAACGCAAAAACTACTGTCCCGATTTCAGAAATTGTTTCACTATTGGAAAACTATATTCACTCTGAGTAACATAGGCTATATTTATTGCTAGGAAAGATTAGGAATCCTTACTAAAACACGAACAATGTAACCCAATGCAATTTTTATCGGAAATACACACCCAAAGCAAAGCCAGTGCGTCCCGCTCAATTATAAAAAGTACACCTAATTCTTTGAGAAAATCTACAGTAAACACTTTCATTTCTCAGTTTTTTCTTATTTTTTAGTTTTTTTTTTATTATAGTAGCTTGACATAATAGCTCCCTTTCGCCTGATGGAAAGCGAAAGAGAAGCCCAAGTCGCTGTGACAACTGGCAAGTAACTAGTCAGTTGCCACTGCCATGCCGGCCCAACCCTAACCCCCCACGAGCTCCGGAAACTCTACTCACCAGCAGAAACATGACCCGGAGGTCATTTGGCTGCGGTATTCTATAGGGTGGGGGTCCTTCCCAGCTCAATTCGAGCGAAGAATCGAATTAGTTGTTTCCGTTAGCCATGAAAATAGTTTTACCATGATGCTTAATATCAGTAGCTAAAAAAGCAGACATGTCAAACATTTTATACCCAAGTGGAGTATTCAATCCAACTCCGCCAGTACATTTGATGTGACCTTGCGCCTTTATAATCCCACCGCCTGATTTATGACAAGCCCTTTTTCTGTCAACTCAACTATACGGTACCTTAATCATGACTCACGCGTTGTCAAAGCATCTTACTAAAAGGGTAACACTGTAGCGAAATTGGTGGGGAACCCAAAAATCGAGACGTCACAGCGACCTAAGAGGTTTTATTATTAAGTTAGAACGGTCAAGGCGACGTTGCTGCAGACGGTTGAATGTAGTGCATTGCAGGTTCACTTAGCTACGTACAACTGTAGCATATATCGCAGCGAGCATTGTACCCCGCTCAAAGCGAGGCTCTCCGCTCGGATAATAACGTTATGTAAGCTGAATTTTTGTGAGGAGCAGTTGCAAAAATCGTTGCCAGAACCCCTTTTGTTAGGCGAGTGCAACGGGAACCTCGCAAATGTTCATTCTGACGCTAACTCTGAGATTTCTCAGAGATTTTTCTAACATTTCATGCGCTTTAATCTCTGTAATCAGTACATTTTAACGTTTCTGTTTGTTTGTTTTCCCACACTTGGCGCGGCTCCAAAGTCGTTCAATATCTTTCATTCCCATAAAATGTATTTAATGCTGTACTTACCTTTTCTCATAGTTAAAATAGATGTAAAACCGTATTTTATGTCGCTTTCTTAGAGCTACTGAGTCTTTCTGCATTTCGCTTTGAGATACGCGATCTTTAGTCATTTAAGTTAGTACGATAGTTGTTTACTCGGCTAGCTTGTGCAAGATTTTCTTCTTATTATTTACATCATTTTCAAAGGCAGAATTTCATAGTGTGATCTATTTGCTTCACAGTGAGTCGGAGTTTTATTGATATAAATAAGTGACTTATCCTAAGGCTTGTAATAGGGACTTGTGTTATGAAGATTAGTATAACTACAGGTATCTTTTATACAATACTAATGATTAGGACTTTATCATGTTCTGAGAAGGACTTGAACCTATGGACCTTCGACATTTGAAACATTAACCTAGTCTATGAAATATTTGCACCAATAATAGGAGTATATTTTTAACTGACTTCAAAAAAAGAAAAGGTTCTTAATTCGACTGATTTTTTTTGTTTTATGTTTATTACCACATTCATATCTCCGAGAATTGTATTGTGAACCGATTTGAAAAATTATTTTTGTGTTCAAAAGTGTATACTTCCTAGTTGATTCCATTGTCACCATATCCAAGTCGGTTTTTTTTTTGGCTAAATAATGCTGTTATTTGTAAAGGCGTTCCCATGTAAAAATGCGTGTATTGCAATGCTTCGCGCATCATTTACGATGAGCAGTGCTCAACTTGTATTACAATGATACGGCTAATACTCACTCCACCGGCTTCAAAGCCATCATCGTATCAACAGATGATTGATTGGAGGAGTGCGCCGCAACACGGCCTTCGTCGATTCATTTATCTAACGAACTCTATTATTTGCCGCTAAGCATTCATTAAACAGTGCACGGTTCGTTGCTCTGTTTGCTCGTAGCTCAAATAACATATTGAATTGTGAAAATTGTTTGGTGGTCGCGAGCGTTTTGTGCGGCTTTTCTATGCTGTTTCTAGTAATTATAATTGCATGCAAATTTAATTATTTATCAGAAAATTAGTACTGGAGTGGGGCCTATTATATTGATGTTACGTTTGTTATGTTAAAAGTTATTTAGTATTCTCCCTATTCAAACTCACCTTATATTAGCGCTATATATCGTCGGCCGTAGGCTCAATTAAGGTAAGGGACAAAACTCACAAAATGAGTTGAGTATACAGTTTTTTTCAGAATTTTCCGCTCTTTCGAATGACATATATGAAAAAATTCTATCTTGAAAAAAATGTCCCTTACTCTAATTATTTTTAGGGGTCTAAAATTAATTCCGGCCCACAAAAACCATGTATCTGACAAAAAGAATAATGTAGCAACCTTAAATGGTGTAATTACTGCCACCAACCGATTTTAAATAAAGTAACGGTCTTCGCAATCAAAGAATAGCCATTACATGGTATTTTTTTTAAGAAAACCTTATAACACTAGCGTTACTGTAATGCATTTTTCGTCTCATAAATCAATACCGCCCAAACCTTAAAACGTATGCACGAGTTTTGAAATAAATAATCTTTACCCCATTTTACGTTATTATATTTTAATCAGTGAGTCCCTTACACCAATTTGATTCGATATCCTCTTAGGTTCCGTGTCCGTTACACCAATTTGCAACTGAATACTGATCAATATTTATCCCAGTTATCTTTATTTATAAACAAATCTAACTTCAAGACACAGGAGAAGAGCACGTGTGCAACGTTTTCCGTCCTTTTCTATCCCATATCTTCGCTCTGTGTGTGAAAGAAAGGACGCACTAGGGCGGGCATCTAAAAAACCGTTTGTCAGGACGCGTTCACCTGTCGCTTGGTTGATTTGTCAATTTAGTGATAAACATGGAGAAACAAATCAATTTAAACCGGTTACTACGACTCAGACAGCATTTACAACAATTAGTGAATAAAATAGTACATTAAGTACATAATTATCATTTCATTCTTACTAAATTCTAAGTTTTAAGCTGTGGCTGTGACTAATGAATTATACTTTTCATTAGGGAATTATTATTTTTGATTTTAAGAATTATCGATATTTATCTTCTATAGGTTTTTGTCTGTCTGTCTGTCCATTTCCATCTGTATATTCGTTATAGAAACAAAAACTACTCGACAGATTTCAACGAAACTTGGTACCTATGATTATTTTTCATACTTCTGGGCAGATTATAGTATATTTTTCATCACGCTATATGATAACATAAGTATTCATGACCCGAAGAAAGATAAGAGCAATATTTGCGCTAAAAATGAAAACAATCCAGACGAGGTAGAAGATAATAAAGAAAAGATGAAATTTCACATGCAAGAGAAAGCTACTACATAAGAAAGATTTACTAGTCATCAAAACTATTCCGGAAAAATATTACTCTAGTTTCAAGCTTTGATTTGCAGAAAGTTTTAAATACGCCTTTTGGTGATAATATGTTGTTATTTTATAGCAGAAAATACACTGTCTTTAACTTCACGGTCTATGAAAGCCTTACACAAAACGGTTGTTGCTATGTTTGGGGTGAATGTGACGGGAAACGTGGAGCAAAAGAAATAGGGTCCTGTCTTTTTAAATATCTAATAGATGTCGATGACAGAGGAATAAGAAAACTTATCCTGTATTGCGATGCTTGCACAGGGCAAAATCGTAATAGGACGATCCTCTCGATATTGCAATATTTTTTAACCGACTTCGAAAAAAGGAGGAGTCAAACAAATAAATGTGTATTGTCGTGTGGATTTGCCGGTCGCGCGCGTCATACAACATCAGTCTATGTTAGGTACCGAGAGGCTGGCACCGACTACAAAAATACTATAAGTGATTTGTAATATTTAAAGAATTATGTATTAAGGATAGAATTACTTACGTTATTTATCGCTTTTTAGTTTTGGTCGTTTGTGTTTTTTTTTGTAGTCGGTTTAATTATTTTTTAAGCAATTGTCAATATCAAAAAACATTAAAACTATCCAAATTAACTTCCTGTTGACCGGTCATAGTTACATGCCAGTTGACAGCATGCACTACGCAATAAAACATAAAAATTTCATGAAATTTGTATAGATATCAAGAACTTTAAAGTGTCAAAATATTCCATGTATGGGACACATAAATAATTCACACACAATTCAATACATTTTCATAACTTTTACGCGAATGCCCCACTTTAAAATTGCGACTTACCTCAAAAGATTTTTTTTAATGATTTATAAACGATCCCCTTACCCTTTTTATTTTTCATACGTTATTCCAACGAAATCCTTACGCTATTTTTATAATAATATTATGCACACAACGTATAGGTCAATTTCAGGTAAGGGACGAGACTACAAGTAACTTGGCATGTAAGGGACATTACGAACGAAAAAAGTCGGTGTAAGGGACATTTATTTTCTAAAATAATTAAAATATTTAAATAAACACTGCACAGGAAGATAGTGCACTTAAATATAAGATAATGTGTGAAAAGAAATTTAAAAAAGGTTAATTACAAAGAAAGTTATGTACGATTTACTCCAAAAAAAAACTTTGTCGGCCTCTCCTGAAAAATCGTATTTTGTCCCTTACCTTAATTGAGCCTACGGTCGACGATATCGTATTGTATATCGTGTGATCAGCTTCACATCATCATTCAAATTATGAACACCATGCTACATCTTACTTCAACTAATTCGCAGTCCGTTAAGATTAGTGTTATTAACTAAGGAGTTTTTGTATGACATGCCCTTAAGCCGGTCTAAGATGGGACGGCACAACATGTTTTCTCCTTCCACTCTTCTCTATAAGCTGGCATCTCCACACTCACACCTTTGACACGCATATCATTTCTCACACAGTCCATCCATTCCTTTTTCGGTCTTCCTGTTCCTCTATAACGGGTTTGCGGATAAATTCTTTATTTATCTAGGATACACAGTTTCAGATTTTGAAGTCATCACTGATTTCTTGTTTGACAGGTGGAAGGTATCCGTCAAACAAGGAAGGCAGTTTCAAAATGGCAACTAAGTTACTCAACGCAATCAATTCTGGGAATCAGTCCCTTGTATAAGCCAAAGGCATTACGATCGGTAGTGTTTACAAATACAGCAAGAACAAACAGCTTGTTTATAAACACAAGTGAACCTGTTTATTCAAGATCTTGTTTCCTGTCTTGAAGTTGATAGAGGAAAGTTTTATTTTGTAAAGTGACGCTGCCTAAGTGGATGAAAGCAAATAGAACTACTTTTCTAAAAAATAGTGAGATAATTGAAGCAACTGCTTTTTTTAAATCTTTCTCATTGTCATCTGCAGACGCGACACAACGCGACGGTGACAAATGGTCTTCTTCTGCTATGCCTTTTCCCATTTCTGTTGGGCCTGCCCTCCTCATTCTAAGGCAGTAAGTCATTGGGTTGTTTGGTCTTCGGTCTGTACCCATTACATGTCTTCAAATGGTTGTCCCTTTTTAGGGTTACGTACCCAAAGGGTAATTACTAAGACTTCGCTGTTCGTCGGTCTGTCTGTCACCAGGCTGTATCTCAAAAACCATGATAGCTAGATAGATGAACTTTTCACAAGTTATGTATTTGTGTTGCCGCTATAACAACAAATACTTTAAAACAAAATAAAATAAACATTAAGAGGGGCTGCAATACAACTAACGCGATTTATTTTTGCCCTTTTTTGCTCGATAGTGGCAACAGGCACTTGAAATATGGTACGAAACCCTTCGTGCGCGAGCCGACTCGCACTTGGCTAATTTTTATAGTATCACAGCAATCACTATGCTTCCCTATTTTAGGCCACTGCCTTCCGTTGCACTGCGGGAACAAACAAGTAACCAAATCAGCCATTTGACACCGCCCTGCTAGTCGCGTGTGGTGTATTCGCATCGCCAGCTAGGCGGGCAAACTCTACCACCGGCCGAGATGTTGAAATCTTAATCTTTTTTGCCTCTTACAATACCCACGGGAAGAAGAGTGATTTGTATTGTTTTCCGTAACCGCTCATCCAAAAGGAAAAATAAGTAGGCTTTCCTCACACTCGCCGCCTACTATTTTCACCAAGCTATTAATTAATAATACCTCGCCGGACACGTTGACACTAATGCCCAAAAACACGGTAAGTACCCAGTCACTTAACGTAAAAGTCACTTGACTCAAGATGTTATTCCACTCTTATAGAATTATTGTTTATTTTCCTTTTTCTCACGTCCAACCGCAATCGAGATGAAACGGTCTATACAAGGCCATTCCCTTTGAAGGGAGATTTTAATCGCCCCATTCATTTGAAGCGAAAGCTTTAGCCGTGCCACATTGAGTATTTCAACAAATACCGGATTAAGGTACAAAAGCCTTGGTTTTATTTCATGTTCCATAAACGTTGGAGATAATATTTTATCAGAAATACAACGAAATGGAAAAATATTGAAAGCGAATGTATCCCTGCTTGTAGGGAGGTTGGCGATATTTGTTTATCATTATGGGAGTTGTTTGGGGGAGGCGCGAGGCTGACCCGTAGACTTGACTTGTATTTTTGTGGGAACTCGGATACTTGTTGCTTCCTTTTAGCTCGTTTTCAGAAATGAAGTAGTGCTAATAACTTAATGTGGTTATTTTTTAACGTCCGGCAGATGTGTAGCTGTGCTTACGAGTATGAGCTGTGGTTAACGTTTAGCTTAAACTTGCTCATCTACCATCCAGTGCAATTTAAAAAAAAAAACTATTTTAAAAAGTTAATTGTTCACAATTAAGTATGCAACGACGGCGCAAAAACGAAACATAAATGCACAATGAACAAATTGAGGTATAGTACATTTTTTTTACCAAGTTAGTTTTAGAACCTTATAATACGGAGAGTTTTTTATTTATAGAAATTTTATTGCAGATAATGCTACCAAGACAAAATGACCTCTGGGTCGTGTTTCTGCCGGTGAGTAGGGTTTCCGGAGCTCGTGGGGGGTTAGGGTTGGGCCGGCATGGCGGTTGTAACTGACCAGTTACTTGCCCGTTGTCATAGAGACTTGGGCTTCTCTTTCGCTTTTCATCAGACGTAGGGAAGCCATTATGTCAAGCTACTATAAAGAAAAAATATCAAAAAAATATGTCGGACAACATCACATCATTACTCCGTACCCAAAGTAAGCTAAATCACTTTTGTAATGAGTATCAGAACAACTAAAGTACCACAAACATGTACCGAGCCAGTCATAAGCTAGTTAATGACTTATTATGCGTACATTTTGATTTTTCACCTCCCAAGAACACAACACGGTACCAACCTCCATCTCATTCCATATTCAAGTAAATCCAGAACACTAAAAGCCCAAACTCATCCACTCACATCGGAGCGGTAGATAAACAGATAACGCGGTTATAACTCCGCTCGCCTGCGCGGAACGCCGTGAGTCACAAGACGACACCTGCTAAAGTCTCAGCCAATTACAGTTACATTGCTGTGCTGAGCGCGATACACACAGCTGGCTGGTTCGGACAACTTCAGGGAGAATTAAATCAAGCAAACAATTTAAATATACACACTATGCAAACTTGGAAACAACCGGATCGCTACGCCATGTCTTTCCTTGAACGTGGTTTACAGGGAGCTCTATCTTCACGCTGCCTACCATAAGGAAAGAGTATTATTTGCCGGCATGGCTGTGCCCTAGGCATTGCTGATGTCCATTGGCGGTGGTTACTGTGTAACACCGGACTGGCTGCTTGCTCGTCTACTACCAGCCGTTTATTGAAATGAATCAAATATTTAAATAAATACAATATTACTGACAACACAAAAATAGACTTTAATCACAAATATTGCTGGGTGGGGATCGAGGCCACGACACTTGATTTAAAACCGACAATCTACACTTCTACATTAATCTACACTAATATTATAAAGAGGAAAGATTTGTATTTTTGTATGTGACGAATAAACTCAAAAAGTACTGGACCGATTTTAATAATTCTTTTTAGGGTTCCGTAGCCAAATGGCAAAAATGGGACCCATATAGATTCGTCATGTCTGTCTGTCCGGCCGTATGTCACAGCCAGTTTATTCCGAAACTGTAAGAGCTACATCATTGAAATTTGGTGCATAGGTATTTTAAAATGATGTTGAGGTTTCTAACATCATTTTTTTCTAAGCTTAATAGTTTGCGCGAGAGACTCTTACAAAGTGGTAAAATGAGTGTCCCCTCCCCCGTAACTTCTAAAATATGGGCATGATAAAACTGAAAAAAATATATGATGTGTATTACTATGTAAACTACTAACGAAAATTGGTTTAAATGAGATCTAGACAGTAGTTTTGTTTTTAAACGTCATAAATCAAATTACCTAATTTTTTTTATTCAATCAACTCCAACATAATGAAAAATAAAAATAAAACATTTATTTAGCTGTATAGTGGTACGTAACCCTACGTGAGCGAGTCCGACTCGCACTTGGCCGGTTTTTTTATTAGAAAGCTACATTGTCACTGAGTAACATAGGCTATATTTAGTTTAAAAATGTTTATCTAAAACACCCGAAGCGAAGCGAGGGCAGGCCGCTAGTTCTCTGATAAAACATCGTCTCCGCCAGAATACTATGCGTCGCAACTATCTACCTAGTAATACTTATGTTAACAGGAATATGCGCCAATGTACTCGCTCTGTAACGCTCTAGCATTAGAGATTGAGCACCATTCGCGAACAAGTTCACGAACATGCTCGCAGCACCGCTCCCACTGTGTCCCGCGGTAATCCAAGCGCGTAAATCAAAGCTCAACTTAAAACATACAAATAACAAGTTTGATACAGTGCCGCAGTCTGCGCCCGCGAGTTAGCGACAATTTGCATACATTATCATCTCAGGTGAACTGCAGAACGTCTGAGTGGGAGTGTCGGGCCTAACGAATATAATCGGTTGTTTATAGAAAAGACTGGCGCGACTTTGAAACTTTGTAAGTAAATGGAATAAAAGGATGCTGACGTCTTAATACAAACAAATGCAATGCGATGCCTGTCTCGTTAGTGTAATGGTTGCAAACGCAAGAGAGGTAGGGCATAGCGAGCCGCCCGTCCGGGGAAGGACCTCCACCCTATAGAATACCGCAGCCAAATGACCTCCGGGTCGTATTTCTGCCGGTGAGTAGGGTTTCCGGAGCTCGTGGGGGTTAGGGTTGGGCCGGCATGGCAGTGGCAACTGACAGGTAACTGACCAGTTACTTGCCCGTTGTCACAGCGACTTGGGCTTCTCTTTCGCTTTCCATCAGGCATAGGGAAGCCATTATGTCGAGCGACTATATAAAAAAAAAAACACTAGCTAAATATTAGGAAGCATACACTTCGACATCACAACACAGCAATCTACACTAATAATAAAAAGAGGAAAGATTTGACTCTTTGTTTGCATTAAATTGGCTCCGAAACTACTTGAACGATTTGATATTTCACTGTTGGAAAGCTACGCCATCTCTGGTGAACATAAACTATATTATATTTTTCGAAAATTTAAGGATCCATACTAATAAAACTACTATAATGTTACCCAAGGTGTGATTAAAATTACCAAATATCTTTTCTAGATCGCGTGCGCTGCGAATACTATTGATTATAGGACAAAATAATGTCTTCGACATCTTTGCAGAACATAATAATTATCAACAAAAATATCGTGACAGAATATGTCTATCTATGTAATAGTTGCGTCGTAATCTTAAATACTTACCCAAAGCGAAGCGAAGGCGGGTTGCTATAATTAAATAAACACGTATATAAAATCTATCTATTACTTACTAGCTGTGCCGGAGGCGTCGCACGCGTGGATATTGGGTTTCCGAAAAATAACGGACTTCCATAAAATGGTGCTTAAATTTTAAGTTAGACCTCTAGCAATACATTGGTGAAAACCGCATTCAATTCCATGAAGTAGATTTTCCATGATGCGCAATCAAACATACAGATAAAAATTTCTACCGTTTTCCCAATATTTCCCTTCACTGCTCTGCTCCTATCGATCGTAGCGAGATGAAAAACATACTATAACCTGCCCAGGAGTATGAAGAATAACATACAGACAGACAAAAAATTTACTGATTGCATATTTGGCATCAGTATCGGTCACTAATCACCCCCTGATAGTTATTTTGAAAAATATTTTATGTACAGAATTGACCTCTACAGATGTAACTATAAGTATAGATTTCTACATATATAAATTTATAAACAGACATTTCATAGCAAATCCTATTCCAAACTTTCTCCGCAACACATGAATTATCATCTCCGGTGAATCTGCAATTCAGTTTCGGCGTACATGTAATATTTATTTGTGTGTTTATGTACCACCAGACGCGACTCAGACGACACCTGAATGTTATGTAGTATTCATAACGAAATATCGTCTTTATCGAGCTTTTTTGTAAACATATAGATTGTTTGATGCCAGTAGGTTCAGTGGCAGTGAACGCATCTGATACAGTAACTAAAACAGTCACGGGTTCGATATAGAGAAGATGAGTATTTATTTATTCAATCTTTATTGCACAGTAAAAATAGTGTACAAAAGGAGGATTTAATGCCGCATAGGCATTCTCTACCAGTCAACCATTGGGCTAAGCAGAAATAGATGTAGGTAGTGTGCTACAAAGTTAGATAAAATTTAACAGCGATAAAAATACTTAAATAGATATCCACATACATTATAAGGTACGTGTAATAATATATAGCTTATATAATATAATATACACATATACATACATATATATAGATATTATATAGACTATATTTGCATGTGTGTAGTTAGTAGATGCGTGTGAAAGATAACTAAGTATATCACCATTATCATCATCATCAGCCTGCAAACATCAACTGCCTCACACAGGCCTGCTCCAATGACATTTTTTTTAAGTCCAATGTTAGGTCGACAGGCATAATAGGACAAACCCAACGCGCCTGCCGCCCTCACCCTGAAGGCCCACTGAGATTCCGTTTCACGCTCCGTCTAAAGAACCCAGGATTATAAAAGGAAAGAAACACATGTGCTGGAAGCGCATTCTGTTTTTAGTTCCTCGTTAGTCAGTCATGACTTAATGGCACGGGGCAGGAACGAGGAACTAAACCTCTTGGTGCGCGCTACTATCGTCTGAATGGTATACTATTGTCATTTGGAGGGATCCGCATTGGTCACCATGCTTTGCAGGCGTGTTGGAGACCGTAGTCATCTTCTACGACACCGACGGAATGTATTCTAATTTCGTAAACCAACGGACACTCAATAGGGAATATGCATAACTTTTTTTGAGATCTTTTATTTATTTATTTATTTATTTATTCTTTATTGCACAAGAAAAGTACAAATGGCGGACTTAATGCCGTGTGGCATTCTCTACCAGTCAACCATTGGGCGAGCCAGAAAACTATAATATGGTGCGGTAATAGACATTAAAACAACTGCTAGAAATATGAGCACAAATATACAAGTAATACACATACATATATATATATATATATATATATATATATATATATATATATATATATATATAATATATTATACATATATAATATGGAAGATAAAATATTATATATATATATAATATTTTATCTTCCAGATACATAAATAAATATCGAAGAATTTTTAAACTATCTTTTCTATTAGGCGTGTTAAAGTTATTGCTAAGACAGAGAGATCCGACGTGGCGGATGACGTCACGTACCGTGCGCGCCATACAAACTCCATAGAAAAATCTGTTTTCGTGAGAGAGACGGATATATTTACTTTCAACGACTGTTGTATCTCGCCCATTTTTCAGCCAATTTTGATTTTGTATTTACTGTTCGTAGTATATTTTTATCTATTTTACGATAAATTAGTAAATACATGAAACTATTTTTCATGCATATTCCCTATTGCGTAACCCCACAAAAATCAGGTAACTCTCCAATCACGTCGACTTTTTCTGAGTCACCCGTTCCGTCATGAGTCGACTTTTTCACGTATAATTCGATTCGGGCGAGCTTGCCGGCCGTCTTGTGTTATTACTGTCTGCCGGAGTTGCGAGCCCGATCTCATTACATTTGGGAGCCGCAGCGCTCAAATGGCCGGGCACGGGACTCGCAGGGTACCGCGGTCGGTTCGGTGGGTTGTCGCGATTGTTTTAATGGTTCGGGGATTCATCTAAACCTCATCATCATCATCATCATCAGCCTATTGCAGCCCACTGCTGGACATAGGCCTCCCCAGTTGTTCGCCACCTAGGGCAAACATCTGGAGGATATACCCATAATCGCCACGCTGGGCAGGCGGGTTGGCGATCGCGCAGGGCGTAGCTTCTCGCTCCGGTGACGCTGCTGCCCGTCATCGGATTTGCCTTGACACCATGCTTGGCAGGCGGGTCGGTGACCGTAGTTGGTTTTTTGTACGCGGGTTTTGAATCTAAGAGAGTTAGGGCATAGCGAATCTTCGCTCGAATTGAGCCACCCGTCCGGGGAAGGACCTTCACCCTATAAAATACCGCAGCCAAATGACCCCCGAATCGTGTTTCTGCCGGTAAGTAGAGTTTCCGGAGCTCGTGAGGGGTTAGGGTTGGGCCGGCTCATGGTGGAGGCAACTGACAAGTAACTGTTACTTGCCCGTTGTTGGGCTTCTCTTTCGCTTTCTATTAGGCGTAGGGAAGCCATTATGTCGAGCTACTATAAAAAAAAATGCACCCCTTTTCTTGATATTCCCTTAGTCGTCTTTTACGACATCCACGTGGTGGCCACTGGGTCAGCCGTGGGCCGGGGTTCTGATTTGTATTGTAAATGTATTATCCCAGTCCTCTGCAAAATTTTAATATTATTATAGACCTCTGCAGTTGTACGCTGATTCAAACGATCTAGCACCGGCTAACAGCTCAAGTTGCTCTGCCAATGCTATACAGTTCAGGGTGTTAGGAAGTAGCCGTCTAATAAAGTTTCTTGTCAGTTATCACCGCCACGTTTACCCGTAAGGCGACGCTAAAGCCTTTGATTGACCTTTGCGCTGGCCCTTCAAAATCCCCCATACACCATTATCCCAACTTTTTTCACACGGAACCCCTAGATAAGGCTTAACCGAATTACCAGAGGAAGGGTAAGCGACGGAATATCCGAAATCAAACAATTATTTTACGTAAATTGCATTCCCTTTACGCTAACAATTCTAAATTAAAGCCAAGATACACTGGCGGGTCGGAGTGGTGGGAGAAAGGGGAGGGGTATAGGAGGGGGAGAGGTAGCAATTTCCGCGAATCTTCAGATCAATTAATTAGGACACCCCCGAAATTGGGCCGGCCCGTTTTTAAATTAGGAATGCCGGGGCAGACCGTTCTGCAAACTATGCCGTTTTTGGCTAAATACTTGATTTGTTGTTCTGAAGAACGTTGATAATGCTCAGGGAAGTATAGTCGGTAACATCGCCTTTTATTTGAAACCTAGATCATAACATTTATTATGTTCTAATCGAATAGTACGGCCACGGATAGACAGCTCCCAATCTAGCCAACTAACTTAAAACTAAGAGAGGACGGGCATAGCGAATCTTCGCTCGAATTGAGCCCGCCGTCCGGGGAAGGAACTCCACCCTATAGAACACCGAAGCCAAATGACATCTGGGTCGTGTTTCTGCCGGTGAGTAGGGTTTCCGGAGCTCGTTGGGGATTAGGGTTGGGCCGGCATGGCGGTGGCAACTGACAGGTTGACAGGTAACTGACCAGTAACTTGCCCGTTGTCACAGCGACTTGGGCTCCTCTTTCGCTTTTCATCAGGCGTAGGAAAGCCATTATGTCGAGCCACTATAAAAAAACGCTAGCCAAGTTTAGATGAGTATAATATCTCATGCAAACACTTTCTTTACGTGGCATCCCTCAGCAGGACTCACTGAAAACCAGCGCTGTGACTTGGTACGCATGACAAATATCGAAAGACTTAGTCGAAAGGTGATTTCATCCTATGGCTTGAGAAACATGACCCCTGTTTTGGAGAGAAGGAAAGAGTTTCTGATTCTATTGGTTCTTTTTATTCCACGTTTTTATAACTCATACTGGGATCTATAGATGTGGCTCTGGAGGCTCTTATTATTGGAAACTCAGTTTGGGTCACTGCGCCAATCTAGTTTTCATCCCAACCCGTTAGTGGTTTCCGCCGCTGACTACGTCCCTCCCGAAGCCCCCCATGGTAGGAAACGTCGCCTGGACGTTTCCCACCATGGGGGTAAACGTCCTCCTGGACGATGACGATCCCATTACCCTCGCCATGCTGGCCGCCGCCGAATAGCTCGCGACACAGAATAACAGGGGTATTTAAGAGAGGTAGGGCATAGCGAATCTTCGCTCGAATTGAGCCGCCCGTCCGGGGAAGGACCTCCACCCTATAGAATACCGCAGTCAAATGACCTCTGGGTCGTGTTTCTGCCGGTGAGTAGGGTTTCCGGAGCTCGTGGGGGGTTAGGGTTGGGCCGGCATGGCGGTGGCAACTTGTAACGGTTCCCCCCCTTCGATGCACCCTCACCCCCTCGTCGTTTCTCTACATAAATAAGTAAGTTATATAACTTATACATGCAGTATATGTATAGATAACGAATAGCTGTTACGAAATAAGTAGAGAAACAATTATTTTGGCCAGATAGAATATCTTTGTGATCGTCTAGTATGATAGTAGGACCTTTATTACGTTGTGTTTTATAATGTAGTAAATCAAATTCTTTTATGAAGGTAGCTGAGTTCAGATTAAGCGTATGTCGAAAGCCTTGTGAAGTTAAACTTAATTAAACTAATATACAACTAATTACTTAAATCTAATTAAACTAAAAACTACTCTGTTCTGTAAAACTAATCTGCTACTAAATATTTATAGCTATATGTAAACGTCCTAGTGAGAATTGTATGTGCGATAGAATAACATGATTTTAAATGAACGAATATCTATTAAATATTATTTAAATTACACCGGCAAGAAAGGTATATCAAAATATCGCACCACCCGTGCATTAAAGGTGTAACTCAAAAACACCAACTTTTCAGGAGAGCAAAAAAACACTTTATTTTTGTTATAACTTCTGAACCCTTTATGTTATTCCTATGTATTTCATATCATTAGAAAGCTTTACACACGTTCTTTAATTCTCATTGATTGGTATTGTGGAGAGACTGCTTGTTTAATACTCAGAGAGAAAAGAAACGATTACATATTTAATGCATGAGCTTAATTCACAAAGAACTTATAGTAAGTAAATATATGATTATTTTGCTATGCAATTCCTAAAATATTATATAGATTATGTGCACATACTCCTTTAATGCACGTGTCTTTTCGTAAAAAAATACGGATCACTAATCTTTACGTACTTTTTGCACGGTTTTTTTCAATATTTGCAATGAAGTAATTTGTACTAAATATTTATTGCAGGGGTATTTCTTAATAACATTACATAGTATGTGTCTTACATATTTATTGCATGATGAAAACATTTTTCGAGATGGAAATATTTTCATACATTTTGTTAACTATGAAAATTAAGTATACATTCAAATGACAGTATTAATTGTGGGTAAATTATATATTTTTTTAAACATTAATGTGTATTTTAAATTAAAATTGAGTGATTACTTACAGAAATACAACCAAATTACCTTCAAAAAATTCAAAATATTTATTTTCGTCTTTTTTGCCACAATTGAGATTAATTTTAGTAATTGTATTAAAAATTAACAAAATCTATTCTTCTTAACACCATTTCACGCCTATAAAGGTAAAAAAATACCAAATTGTACCTATACAACCCAGTGTAAGACCTTTCTCCCGATATTTTCAAAGGAAATATCGACTATTGATAACTCTTGTGCAACATCTTGCCATTCTTATTTTATTTAAGTAAACATTCGATAGGTACGTTAAATCTTTAGAACATATCATTGGTACATTACATAATTAAAATACAAAATGAATACAAGCAATACTTGGTACTTTATAAAAACTTTCGAAGTCAAAACTATGAAACGTGTTGAGCTTAATAAACTTCGTACCAATGTAATACACCGTAGATAATATTGTATAATAACAGATTATTACATATAATAAGGTATCAAAAACGAATGACGAGTGTCATAAAAATAATTTTCATCGTTAAACAATCAAAATACTAGTAACCGATTGTACAAACACAACATTAATTAAATCTATGGTAAGTGTTACGTATATGTGTGTATGGCATTAATACAAATTAAATAATATCTCAAAGTCACATAATCGCATTCTACAATAAATGTACTTGGTATAAAAATCAGTAATCATCATCTTCATCACCCTGGGAATCATTACGGGGAACCAAATTTTGGTAATAACTTTCATAGTAGCATTTGAATCACACAATGCTTTATATAGGTAAGTTTTATATTTTATAGTATTGTGTAAATGTTCAATGTAAGCTAATGTTTGATAGGTGTACACATAAGGCACATGAAGAACAAAGTCAAAATAATCTTTATTTGTATAGGTTTAAAAAAAAACACTTACAAATCGTCGAAGCTACCAATATAATTCATATGAAGTTATGTCTCAGTTACATAATCAAATAAAGCAATAAATGTATTATAGTTCTTGAATATTTTATGAAATAATTATTATGAAATTTTGTGTATCTAAATTAATATAGACATGCATAATCTTTTATAATTTTAGCTATCTAACCTGGCAACTGACAAGCAAACAGACAGGCAGACAGACGGTGAAGTTAAGACGGGACCCTATTACTAAGGTAAGGTAATAGGGTCCCGTTTTTACCCTTTGGGTACGGAATTCTACATAAGAACAACGAGACAATACTCTGAATATGTCAGTCCACTGCTGGACATAGGCCTCTTCAAATGTTAGCCACTTTGATCGATCCTGGGCTTCTCGCATCCAGCACTTGCCAGCCGTCCTGCGCATATAGTCATTCCACCTGGCCTGAAGGCGTCCTACACTACGTTTGCCGAGACGCGATCTCTATTCCAGAATTCGTTCACCCCAACGGTTATCGATTCTGCGGCCGACGTGGCCTGGCCACTGCCTTTGGTTCTCTGCCGGATCACCTCATTTCGGATTCGATCCCGCAGAGAGGCGCCGAGCATAGTCCTTTCCATAGCTCGCTGAGCGACCTTTTATTTGTGGCTTTAATGAGCGACTTTTAATTCGGCTCCGTATGTCATAATCGGTAGAACGCACTGATTGAAGACTTTCGTCTTTAGGCACTGTAGGATCGACGATGTGAAGGCTCGACGAAGTTTCCCAAACGCTGCCCAGCCTAGCTGAATACTCCTATTCACCTCGTCCTCAAAGTTGTTTCCACCTAACTGCAATGTCTGCCCGAATATTTTTGTACAATAGCGCTGTGTACTTGCAATCGGTTCCAGTAGAACATGTTCATTGAACATGACCTTGGTTCTGTCCAAGTTCGTCCGTAGGCCGATGCGCACAGAGGAAGCAGCCAGTTTATTCAGCATCTGTTTTAAGTTCTGCAGCGCTTCTTCCATTATGACGATGACGTCTGCAAATCGCAAGTGAGAAATGTATTCGCTATTTATGTTGATGCCACGTCCTTTCCAGTTCAGTGTCTTGAACATATCTTTCATTTCATTAATGAACAACTTTGGGGAAATGACATCCCTTTTTCTCACTCCTCAATGCAACGATACAGGCCTTGTTTGCTGATTCTGTACTTGGATGGACATGGTGGCGGCTTTAAAGAGACATCTCAGCTCTAGGATGTATCGCCAATCTACTTGACATTGCTGCAGGGACTCCAGATCAAACCAGATTTCAACCAAATCAAAGCCTTTCTCATAGACCACGAATACAAGACAAAGGGGCTGATTATACTCTTCTGTCTTCTGAATAATCTGCCACAATGAGCGGATGTGATCTATGGTGCCGTACTCGCTCCGAAAACCAGTTTGTTAAGGCAGCTGGCAAGCCTGAGTATGGTATTTGTAAATAAAATAAAGTCTGAAGTACTTATCGCCATCATTTTTCATATTACCATACAAACACCATCAATTAAATTAAGCATTCGCCTTGCCTTTGTTAATTTTCTATTAATTTTATTAAAACTATGCGGTCACTAACTGGAAATACACTGAACATTTTGTGATAAACATTTGCTGTACGTCTAATTAAGAATTTCGGTGACGAAAGTAGGGTACTTGCATTAAAGGAGTAATTCACTTAAAATATAATTTATGAAATCAATGATAAGTGAATGCACTTACGCATAAGACAATATTTAACATTCTTTACTTATGTGAAGTTACGAGAAATTCTTCCGAAAATATGTAGTGCATTAAAGGAGTAATTAACTTGCTCCAACAAACCTTCTTCAATGCCTCGAGCAAAAAAGGCGGGATCGCATTCACGCGCTTATTGCTAGGGACTCTAACAAAATATGTGAGTAGTAATTCTATGTACGTGTTTTTTGGTAGTCAAATATTGTGTTTCATGTTGAAGTAGCTTTTTACTTTTTTTAATATATTTTCATGGCTATTACAGATAAAAATACGAAAAAAATAGGGGACATGTATTAGAACTTTTTCTATCGTTTAATAAAATAAAAAAAAATCGCACATGTGGACATACTCCTTTAATGCACTGGTGGTGCGATATCTATCATAGATAAAAAATATTAGAATCTTTATCATTCGTGTTATGTACATCTTCATTAAGATTCAAACATAAATGAATTGGGATCATTTCGAGTATGAAATGATTGTATTTGTAGCATTATAGCTTAATTGAATTGAAGTAATATTAAAATGTAGTAATTTTAATTACTCTAGGAAAGAGTAAGCTTGTGAAAGTTTAGAAGAGTGTCATTTTGCAGATACTTTAGAAAAAGTATATTTGCGGATACTTTAGAAAGGTATTTAATTGTAGATATCTTAGAAAGATATTTAATTGGGGATATCTTAGAAGCCCCCTTCCCGCTTCTAAGTTGGTGGAAAATCGCCCTTACTACTATTTTCCTCCCGAAGATTAAAAGGGGACATATAGATATGACCGTAAGGCCATTCTAATATTATGAAAAGAGAGTTTTCCTTAGTACCAAATACCATTAACTAATCAATTATGAATACATCCAATCTCACCAATATATCTCATGTGAATACAGACCAGTCGACACTGCCACGGTACCGTAGATTAGCGAATGATGGCCATACAGTTAGATACAGACACAAAAAATACGGAAAGTCAACACCATCCTACCTCCATTTTAGGAGATCAACAGACAGCTCATCCAAGTTGTGCCAAGTAAACTAACAAGTATGACAGGTCCCTAACATTTGTAAGATTTGACCAATGACATATGCCACCAGCCCCCATTCACAGAGATACACAAGTCAAACCGGATGTAACATTGCAGTATTGTAAAAATAGCTACAATGAGAATTTGTTTGATTCATATTTACCAAATAAATCGTACTAAGTTGAACTCTGAATTAAGTAGGTTTGTAGACGTAGTTACCTTGTACATAAGTAGCACATACCTCGTTTTGGCAAGTCAACACTGAATATTTCAGCTCAGCCGAGGATGTACCAAATATACACAAAGTAACCGATTGGTTTATACTATTAGCACAAATACAATATAATTAGGCAAGTCAACACTATCTCAGATAGCTCAGCCTATATTGTACAAGTACCAAAGTATAGCCATATCGTTGGGAATAACTTGCAAGTTATAATGATAAAATCATTTATGGATATATTTATGAGGAGTTGTATTATTTGTTCATATTTTTGATGGAGTACTCTCATCATCATAATCATTGATCATCGTCAAGTTCAACTATGGAACTTTAGATTGAAGTATAACCATTAGGTTTAAGAGTTTCATTTAGTATTGGACATTCTGTCTAGTACTAGCGTTTATAAATTTATATTGGATAGATAGATTAGTCTACTATTGAGACTGATCTTAAATTGTTTGGTTGGTATACGAAGGTATTTAAGAATTATCCATTCATGGCAATTCATTTTATATACTTCACATACTGTGATTTAGCATGAAATTGTAATTAATATCAGATGTTACCGGTGCAATTTATTAGCTGAACCTAATATAAAGAGAACCATATCTCTTATCTACCTAATCTATATTTAAACTGAGGCCTCAGAATTTGTTATTAGAAATTAGTTTATTTCATAATAGAATTGTTTAGAGTTAAGTAACTTTGTGTTTGTTTACGGTGCAATCAATTTAGGCAACTACGTGAAAAAATAATTTAAGATTTTTGTGCAGTGTGAAATGAAACTACACCTTTTAAATGTTTATTTATACCTTAACCCCTTGTATTCTAGACTTTAATTTGATTAAAAGTTAGTTTAAATAAATCAATCCAGCGAGGATCCTAATAATTTAATAAACACAAGAGGACAATTTCACCAATACCATGTATTATGTTTGTGCCCAAAATACATGATATGAGTTAGGACCACTCGTAAGATTGCTCCAACCAAGTCCCGAAGGAGGGGTTGGAACCTGCTTTACCGTCTAGTCGGCAATACATAGTTAAATAATAAAATCTCTGAGATAATAATATTCAACCGCATTACACACTAGAATGGCTGACTATAAAGCATTTAAGCGGGCATTTCTAAGAAATACCCTCTAAACGCATACACTACCTCGTTTTACCGAGATAGGAGCCAGACAGTTCCACACGAGTTTTCCAAGATGGGAGCCCTATAATAAAACGCATCAAGTTTAATCACCTACCTGGACTGAAATGACTCCACGTGGTCATATAAATGATTACGAGCAAATTATTAAAATCTAGAATATTTACCTTTTTGTAAAGTGTACCTATTAAAACCCTAAACTGAGCATGAAAAGTAGTGTGTGTAATGTGAAAATATATACAATAATAATTATAAAATATAAATAATATATTATGCTAATACATAATACTTAGGTATACTTAGGTATAAGATATAAATAGATAAATTTAGATTTCACTTCAAAAGGCTTCTGAACATAATATTATTAAAATTTCTAACTGATAATTCCTACAATAATTACCACAACATAACTATTTCTAAACCTACTCCCTATTTCTTCGTCCTATCAATACCAATCTTCCTACGACCTAAATCCGGATTCCTACTCCTATCCATCCTAACCGTCTTACTTGCGGTCTGAATCAGAGGATTCAAACCCAATTTTCCCTCGAAGTCGTTATATCTGCTACTTGTGTATTTCTCCTTCTTTTGATTACGATTTAAGATTTATTTACGCGCCCGAACTCTATCGGTAGAGTTAATAGAAAGCAGACCGAACGATGCCTTCGAACTTTCTGTAGTCAATTCTGATTTTATTTAATTTTTGTTTATCACTGTCACTGAAACACTGAACTTCCGAAAGTGAATACTGAATTACTAATTAAATGTACCAAAATCGCGTCCCGCTCTCTTCGTTAAAAATCGCGCCTCGCTCTCTTTTCGAATATTCCTGAACTTTTCCTTATATAGTCATGCCAATATCCCCACTCCTACCTTCAATGTTCCCACGCGTGGGCGTGACCAAAATTACTTATTATAAACAGACTTCAACTGTATTAATTACTATATCGAAGAGCGCCATCTAACCCCTTTCTGTATCACTTTAAGTAAAGAATCGCAAGTGACTGCTTCTAGCACCAAATTCTATCAATTCATATTGATTTTCCTACGTCTCGATTCATGCATTGATCCCTGAATAAATCATCTATTAAATATTAAATGTATATTATAGTATATTTATCTTTGTTTTATACCCGCAAATAATAAAATTGATACTCACAAAATATAAAAAAGGTTAAGATTAAATTTTCTAATCACGCCAACTATCGTCTAGCACGTGAACTAGCGTTACGTAAGTAGAGGGCTTAAGTAGTCAAGTTGGGCCGATAACAATCCCTATCGTTACACGTTCCTGGTGTTTCACATAGATGGCGGTGCGACAATAATCCATTTCTCAGTACATTATTTCCAACCATGGAATTTTATTGATATCAAAAAAATAAATTTGTGATAGGGTGGGGTTGGTTCCGTTACAGTCGCCCCCTAAATTATTGCGAAGGTTACCGTAGTAATAATTTACAAATAAAAGGAACCATCGGTATGTAATCTTCAATATTAAATGATTTTTTTTTTTATGATTTATTTTACTACATACATTTTACCTTTTGAAACGTTTTAATCATTAAATTAGTTTCTAAGTATTGGATTTGCCTGACAGACTTGACAATACCGGGCGCCGAACTCGACCTGACAAATCGTATATGTCCCATCATGCAACACTCATAAATCAACAATCCAGATCAACGAATCAGAAAATTTTCAGCTTAAGGAGCTGCGCAGACGACAGGCTCCCTGCACGACAGAGTCCGCGTCCGAGATATTCAAAAAGAGCATCCAGGTCCCTAACTCCGTACAGCTTTGCCGACAAAATGATCGAAGATGTACGTTGAGTCCGTGAAACATCCGCGACAGACCCCCGCGCGCCGCGTACGTCACCGCGTTCAATTGCATCACAGACTAAAAAGCGCGTCACGGACAGTCCGTCGTCCACGCCGCCCCCTATAGTCTTAGAATAGGTGTTATTATTCCAAGTTTATAGTATAACACAAGGTGATTTATATTAGAATGCAAAATTCAATAAATTTATTAGTTTTTAGAGTTGATGATACGTAATTTCGTGATTTTTCATGTTTAATTTGGTATTAAGAAAATTATTTAAAAAAAAAAACTAAACCGACCTCAAAAAAACACAAACTACCAAAACTAAAAAGCGACAAACAACGCAAGCAATTCTATCCTCAATACATAACTACTTAAACATTACAACCATCACTTATTTTTGAAGTCGGTTAATTATTAATGAAAATTGTAACATTTAATTAAATATTTATTGATTATAACAGTAAATCCAATGTACGTGTAAGTTGTTGGCTTATTTTTTTCTTTATTTGACTTGTTATTAAACCGATTCAAGCCTATCATACTTTATGTAGGTACAGAATACGGACTATCGCCCCCACTAAATTCACAGTAACATTATTAATAATATTAACCTTATGCATAACATGCGCCCAGCTATATCCCAAACAACCACTGACAACCCCACATCAACTACAAGTTTTCTAATGCCAATTATTAATAAAATAAATTATCATTGTTTCGCGCGAGTAATCCATCTATCTATGTATATCTATCCATATAAGTGTATAAGGTTCCAAAAAAATAAGAAAATCAAAATATTCACCCAAACGAAGTTGGGTGGGTTGCTAGTAAAGATTACTTAAATAGATTTGCAAAGTACAATTAACTTAAAAAAGAAAATTTTTAAGTTATTTTTATCACCTCTTAATCAATTTAAGTACCTAATCTTAAATTTAACTAATCTTTTATCTTATCACAAATTGTGGTCTAAATTGTGTAAAACTAAAATGGCATTCTGTTTTAATTAAGCTAATAATCGTATTAATTACGTGTGCAAGTGATGTCTCAAATACGTATAACTTACGTTGTTTAATAAGTATTTATCTGTAATTTTATTTGAAAAAAAAATATTCAGCATACTCGTAGGTATTTCTAGCATTTATTATTAACAATGTTATAAAAGTAAGTAGTTTGTTCAATAAAATAACGAATTATTTTGTCCCATGGATAAATGGCCTATGTCCAGCAGTGGACCAACGCGGGCCGATGATGATGATGATAGATAAATTATTTAATAAATTTCTTAGAATAGGCCAATGTCCAGCAGTGGACCGCACCCCGCTAATGATGATGATGAATGGAATTTACTGATTTGTTATTAAAATATTTGTTATTGAAGCTATATTAATAAAAGGGACCCGCTCAAAATTACCATAAGTTAAACGCAGCAAAACAATTTAACCATAACATTCCCATAGCTTAAGTCATTAAACACAACACTCAAAAGCTAAACACTCGCGTTGCGTTTTAACAAAAGTCATTATTGAGTTGCTCACAATTCATAACAAAGGAACTCTTGACGTTACAGTTTTAACAATAACAATCATTATGAAATTGAACCTCTTAAACTACTCTATGAAATCGTACCCTAGACCCGAGATCCGTTCTCAGGCCATAAATTTAAGAAACGTTGACCAAGTGTTATTTCGATTGTTATTCTTAGGAGTCAAATATTTAAACAACCTCTGATAAAGAGTTTTGTTTACGGCCCGCTATTTAGAATATGGTTTCCATGACACAAAGAAATAAAACACCTTATAAGTACCTTATAAAGTTTTACCGCAAAGACCGCGTAAAGATTAAAACCAATCCCACCTATTGTATTTCTATACACGCTTACCTACGTTAAAATTTTATTCTAGACTTACTAGATGGAACCTAGGTAACCTAACTTCTGTCTACGCTAACTTATAAACTATGATTACAAAAAAAAATACCAGTACCTACCTACAATAATCTAAATAAACCTAGCTAATCCTATCTTCCTATCGCCCTAGCCCTAGCCATACCTACTCTGAAATATATACATAAATAGATAAAGAGGGATATCTGATACCATGAGACCTAAGATATCAGAAGGAATTTGGGAAAGGAAGGTAAGGATAGTGCACGTGGTGCAATGTGCACTGGATTTGGGATTTTCTCACTGCCGATCACACAGGCTCATGTGACCGTGGTTAGGCGAAAGGTGTCTTGGCCGCAGTGAGAGGAATACTGAAATGGCACACAGAAAAAAAATACAACACACAATAAAATAAAAAACAGTAAAACAAACACAAAACCGAAAATCTAAGTTGAAGCTAAATGTTTAATTTGGAATCAAAATTAATTACGATAATACTTTAAATAAGATATGAACTAAATGTTTAATTTAGTTAAGCAATAATGTAAATTAATAAAATACTAAGAAACAACTTCTCGCCCCCTATTGCTTTCCAATCTTTGTTAATTCTACCCATATCAAACATTAAAAAAAAAAAATTTGTATAAAAATTTAATTACATTAAAACTGAAAATCAAACATTTCTATAAACTAACTTCACGCCCCCAGATCGCTTAACCATCACTCAGTCTTTGTAAAACCTCATAATCCTGGTCACGGCACCAATTGTAACGGTTCCCCCCCTTCGATGCACCCTCACCCCCTCGTCGTTTCTCTACATAAATAAGTAAGTTATATAACTTATACATGCAGTATATGTATAGATAACGAATAGCTGTTACGAAATAAGTAGAGAAACAATTATTTTGGCCAGATAGAATATCTTTGTGATCGTCTAGTATGATAGTAGGACCTTTATTACGTTGTGTTTTATAATGTAGTAAATCAAATTCTTTTATGAAGGTAGCTGAGTTCAGATTAAGCGTATGTCGAAAGCCTTGTGAAGTTAAACTTAATTAAACTAATATACAACTAATTACTTAAATCTAATTAAACTAAAAACTACTCTGTTCTGTAAAACTAATCTGCTACTAAATATTTATAGCTATATGTAAACGTCCTAGTGAGAATTGTATGTGCGATAGAATAACATGATTTTAAATGAACGAATATCTATTAAATATTATTTAAATTACACCGGCAAGAAAGGTATATCAAAATATCTATCATAGATAAAAAATATTAGAATCTTTATCATTCGTGTTATGTACATCTTCATTAAGATTCAAACATAAATGAATTGGGATCATTTCGAGTATGAAATGATTGTATTTGTAGCATTATAGCTTAATTGAATTGAAGTAATATTAAAATGTAGTAATTTTAATTACTCTAGGAAAGAGTAAGCTTGTGAAAGTTTAGAAGAGTGTCATTTTGCAGATACTTTAGAAAAGTATATTTGCGGATACTTTAGAAAGGTATTTAATTGTAGATATCTTAGAAAGATATTTAATTGGGGATATCTTAGAAGCCCCCTTCCCGCTTCTAAGTTGGTGGAAAATCGCCCTTACTACTATTTTCCTCCCGAAGATTAAAAGGGGACATATAGATATGACCGTAAGGCCATTCTAATATTATGAAAAGAGAGTTTTCCTTAGTACCAAATACCATTAACTAATCAATTATGAATACATCCAATCTCACCAATATATCTCATGTGAATACAGACCAGTCGACACTGCCACGGTACCGTAGATTAGCGAATGATGGCCATACAGTTAGATACAGACACAAAAAATACGGAAAGTCAACACCATCCTACCTCCATTTTAGGAGATCAACAGACAGCTCATCCAAGTTGTGCCAAGTAAACTAACAAGTATGACAGGTCCCTAACATTTGTAAGATTTGACCAATGACATATGCCACCAGCCCCCATTCACAGAGATACACAAGTCAAACCGGATGTAACATTGCAGTATTGTAAAAATAGCTACAATGAGAATTTGTTTGATTCATATTTACCAAATAAATCGTACTAAGTTGAACTCTGAATTAAGTAGGTTTGTAGACGTAGTTACCTTGTACATAAGTAGCACATACCTCGTTTTGGCAAGTCAACACTGAATATTTCAGCTCAGCCGAGGATGTACCAAATATACACAAAGTAACCGATTGGTTTATACTATTAGCACAAATACAATATAATTAGGCAAGTCAACACTATCTCAGATAGCTCAGCCTATATTGTACAAGTACCAAAGTATAGCCATATCGTTGGGAATAACTTGCAAGTTATAATGATAAAATCATTTATGGATATATTTATGAGGAGTTGTATTATTTGTTCATATTTTTGATGGAGTACTCTCATCATCATAATCATTGATCATCGTCAAGTTCAACTATGGAACTTTAGATTGAAGTATAACCATTAGGTTTAAGAGTTTCATTTAGTATTGGACATTCTGTCTAGTACTAGCGTTTATAAATTTATATTGGATAGATAGATTAGTCTACTATTGAGACTGATCTTAAATTGTTTGGTTGGTATACGAAGGTATTTAAGAATTATCCATTCATGGCAATTCATTTTATATACTTCACATACTGTGATTTAGCATGAAATTGTAATTAATATCAGATGTTACCGGTGCAATTTATTAGCTGAACCTAATATAAAGAGAACCATATCTCTTATCTACCTAATCTATATTTAAACTGAGGCCTCAGAATTTGTTATTAGAAATTAGTTTATTTCATAATAGAATTGTTTAGAGTTAAGTAACTTTGTGTTTGTTTACGGTGCAATCAATTTAGGCAACTAAGTGAAAAAATAATTTAAGATTTTTGTGCAGTGTGAAATGAAACTACACCTTTTAAATGTTTATTTATACCTTAAACCCTTGTATTCTAGACTTTAATTTGATTAAAAGTTAGTTTAAATAAATCAATCCAGCGAGGATCCTAATAATTTAATAAACACAAGAGGACAATTTCACCAATACCATGTATTATGTTTGTGCCCAAAATACATGATATGAGTTAGGACCACTCGTAAGATTGCTCCAACCAAGTCCCGAAGGAGGGGTTGGAACCTGCTTTACCGTCTAGTCGGCAATACATAGTTAAATAATAAAATCTCTGAGATAATAATATTCAACCGCATTACACACTAGAATGGCTGACTATAAAGCATTTAAGCGGGCATTTCTAAGAAATACCCTCTAAACGCATACACTACCTCGTTTTACCGAGATAGGAGCCAGACAGTTCCACACGAGTTTTCCAAGATGGGAGCCCTATAATAAAACGCATCAAGTTTAATCACCTACCTGGACTGAAATGACTCCACGTGGTCATATAAATGATTACGAGCAAATTATTAAAATCTAGAATATTTACCTTTTTGTAAAGTGTACCTATTAAAACCCTAAACTGAGCATGAAAAGTAGTGTGTGTAATGTGAAAATATATACAATAATAATTATAAAATATAAATAATATATTATGCTAATACATAATACTTAGGTATACTTAGATATAAGATATAAATAGATAAATTTAGATTTCACTTCAAAAGGCTTCTGAACATAATATTATTAAAATTTCTAACTGATAATTCCTACAATAATTACCACAACATAACTATTTCTAAACCTACTCCCTATTTCTTCGTCCTATCAATACCAATCTTCCTACGACCTAAATCCGGATTCCTACTCCTATCCATCCTAACCGTCTTACTTGCGGTCTGAATCAGAGGATTCAAACCCAATTTTCCCTCGAAGTCGTTATATCTGCTACTTGTGTATTTCTCCTTCTTTTGATTACGATTTAAGATTTATTTACGCGCCCGAACTCTATCGGTAGAGTTAATAGAAAGCAGACCGAACGATGCCTTCGAACTTTCTGTAGTCAATTCTGATTTTATTTAATTTTTGTTTATCACTGTCACTGAAACACTGAACTTCCGAAAGTGAATACTGAATTACTAATTAAATGTACCAAAATCGCGTCCCGCTCTCTTCGTTAAAAATCGCGCCTCGCTCTCTTTTCGAATATTCCTGAACTTTTCCTTATATAGTCATGCCAATATCCCCACTCCTACCTTCAATGTTCCCACGCGTGGGCGTGACCAAAATTACTTATTATAAACAGACTTCAACTGTATTAATTACTATATCGAAGAGCGCCATCTAACCCCTTTCTGTATCACTTTAAGTAAAGAATCGCAAGTGACTGCTTCTAGCACCAAATTCTATCAATTTATATTGATTTTCCTACGTCTCGATTCATGCATTGATCCCTGAATAAATCATCTATTAAATATTAAATGTATATTATAGTATATTTATCTTTGTTTTATACCCGCAAATAATAAAATTGATACTCACAAAATATAAAAAAGGTTAAGATTAAATTTTCTAATCACGCCAACTATCGTCTAGCACGTGAACTAGCGTTACGTAAGTAGAGGGCTTAAGTAGTCAAGTTGGGCCGATAACAATCCCTATCGTTACACGTTCCTGGTGTTTCACATAGATGGCGGTGCGACAATAATCCATTTCTCAGTACATTATTTCCAACCATGGAATTTTATTGATATCAAAAAAATAAATTTGTGATAGGGTGGGGTTGGTTCCGTTACAAACTGACAGGTAACTGACCAGTTACTTGCCCGTTGTCACAGTGACTTGGGCTTCTCTTTCGCTTTCCATCAGGTGTAGGGAAGCCATTATGTCGAGCCACTATAAAAAACAAAAAAACACTTCACGCCCGTCGTTCCGACCCCGCCGGCGGGGTCCTGCGCCGCGTCGTCCCCTAGCTTCCGCGTCCCGCCCGCGAAACCGGCCCGCAACCGGTCGCCCCTCTCCTCAAAATATCGTCCGTAGAGACCCTCCCAGCAGCGCCCTAAGCCGAGGCCCGAGCCCCACTAGGGGGCGCCCTTAGCTGTGCTGCTTAGTTTACCTAGGGGTGAGAGCCTTCCGCTCCCCCAACAGTCCGGTGATGATGACAAGGCCGCCCTGGCCATCATCGTAGTCATTTAGAAAAAAAAAGAAAAAAAGGCAATCTAGTTAGTTATGATAAGTCGGAGGAAGGTCATCATTTTAGTACGTCTTCATAAAACCAGAAGCTTATCAAGCCAGCTTATCAAGCATTATCGATCCAGCGTTGGATTTCTCTTAACATCCACTCTCCATACTCATAAAATTCCCTTAAAATAGAACTAACATCCATATAAGCTAGAACTAAGTGCAGTAGCCATGTTTCCACCGTATATTAACTTATAGTTTGTAATACAATTATTCGGCCCGAGTGACGTAGTGTATGGGCATGGACAAATTGTTATGTCGCTAACTGACTTTCACCCGTGCCATAGCTCGCGTTTAATTTGATTTTTCCATAAAAAAAAATATTTGAAAAAATATTTGAAAGGGGTTTAGATTTTAAAAATCGCTTTTGTAATAACAAAAATAAATTCACTAGTAGGTATTCGGGGTTTTGCCTTTTTTATTTAGGCATAACATAGCAGCTCGAATGATCACTGGCATAACAATACCATTCGAGGAACGTCCCACATTCATCGGATTTTTACCAAATGTATTTCAAATAAAATTAAATGTTTGGAGTTTGAGTTCTCCTCTGACCCCTTTTGCCAACCTGTAGTTACGCTTCTACGCTTGATGATAAGCGAAAGAGAAACCCAAGTCGCTACGGCAAAGCACAAGTAACCAGGGCAATCAATCGTGTCGCCACACCGGCTTTTTAGAAAGTTTCTTTGCTTATAGTGTAGTAGGACTTGTACTAGGAAAATGTTCATCATCATCAGCCTATCGCAATCCACTGCTGGACATAGGCGTCCACAGTTATTCGCCACTAAGGACAAACATCTAGAGGATTTACCCATAATTGCCACGCTAGGCAGACGGGTTGGCCATCGCAGGGCGTAGACTTTCGCTCTGGTGACGCTGCTGCCCGTCACCGGCCTGTGGTATTTAGCTACGCCTTCAATCGTGATGGTTATACCGCCACCAGTCGATCGCTTGAACCTTGTTTGTTATTCGGCAGGATGTACCACGGGTATGTGAGCGTAGCTTGGAGCGAGAAGATGATAGGTCGCTCCCTTACATCCCTAAATGTAATATGATATTTATAACATGATTTGTGTGAAAACAAACCATAAAACAATAAGTGAATATACTTAAATTAGGCACTGTCTTAAAATTCCGATTCAGAAACCGTACCTTCACAAATTTTGATAGCTTTACCATACCGCAATTTTAAAGAAAATCAAACAGTGCTTTAAATAACTAAACAGATTATGTCAACTTCTACCATTCCATATTTTATACGTCTTTCGAAGACGAGATATGTTTATTTTTCATCAGCAACACAAACAAGTTTATGCAGAATGTCCCGTTCCAGACATGACGAATCGCTGCGAAGCAAACATGATCTACATTAGTTAGGTTTATGTTTCTTGGCTAGTTTTTGAATAAAGCATACTCCTTTTGGATGTACTGTCGTACGTTAGCGAGAATGTACCTATAATAGTTTGGTAGAGACTGGTTAATTTTTTTTCAACAACACAAGCACATTTGTGTTGGATCAGCCAAGTACCAGCTTGAGGCGTTGAAGTCAGCTTAGAAGCGTACGAGAGGGCTCATCAATGATGACTTACTTTGCGATATGTGACTACAAAGTCTTGAACACCGTCGAAAAGTAGCCTGCCTTTTTTTCTATAAGCTACATTTTGGAGAGTGTAGCAGATAATAATTTAATTTGATTCATCCCGCTTCTATTTGGCATAGAATGACCGGTGAATAGGCACTGTTATATGGTAGGTGCAAGTTCTAAAGACTCGACAAAGCACGTTTAACCTCTACTTTCATAGTACGAACGGTCAAACTATGAGGCTCTTTGCCAGGCTGCTTGTTCCCCGAGAGCTATAATCTTGCGATATACAAGGCGAGAATTAACGGCTTTTTACTGGGTGTTGCGGTCATTCATCTTTTTTTCGTAATTAAACACTTGATTATTATACACTCAGAGGCACAATTAACCGCCCAATTCTTTATTGTGGCATACCTTTGGTTATAATAACTAAGCGCTTGATGATTTTTATCGTCAATGTAAACAACACCAACATATTTTAGTGTTTTTCATCTGTAATGATGTAATCTTTAATATTGCTAAAGATAATAATTAATTCTAAAATAAAATTTTAAAGTTACAACGAAAAACATAAGTGGGCGGATAATTGTGCCTCTAAGTGTACATAGCAAAGACCCATACCAATACAAACAGACATATATGTATAAACGAATTTTAGTTCATGCACAAAAATATTTGTGCTGTGCTAGACTCGAACCCGATACAACTGTAGTTGAGTCCGAATTAACTACCATTGATGGACAGAATTTACATAAACCAAACTGGTCGTCAGTGAAAATAAATCCTAAAACGCCTAAATCCAAGCTAAAATCTTTACCCGTCTATATTGCAACCACAGGCCGGAGCGTGAATGAGTCAACCGTGGACCGCTCCGCTTAAACAAACAATCCGGCCAAACACAACCCGCCATTTTATTTTAATTAGCTTGTACCATCCCGGCGAGCGTCCCGTTAAATGTACGAAACACTGGTTTAATGTCGAATGTCTTCATTTGAGATGAGAGCAATATAGCTGTTTTTCAAAAACGATTTTTCAGACTAAAGCCGCATCAGTTTTGAGGTCCAGCAGTTTAGATACTTTTACACCTTGAGAAGGCAACGGAAACAAGCCTTTTTAGGGTTCCGTAGCCAAAATGGCAAAAACGGGACCCTTATAGATTCGTCATGTCTGTCTGTCTGTCAGTCTGTCTGTCTGTCCGTCCGTATGTCACAGCCAGTTTATTCCGAAACTATAAGAGCTACATTATTAAAATTTGGTACGTAGATGTATTCTGTTAACCGCATTAAGATTTTAAAGTAAAATCAGAAAAAAATCCAAAATTTTTGGGGTTCCCCATACATGGAACTGAAACTCAAATTTTTTTTTTCATTAAACCCATACGTGTGGGATATCTGTGGATAGGTATTTGAAAATGATGTTGAGGTTTCTAACATAATTTTTTTCTCAGATAAATAGTTTGCGCGAGAGACTCTTCCAAAGTGGTAAAATGAGTGTCCCCCCCCCCCCCCCGTAACTTCTAAAATATGGGCACTATAAAACTGAAAAAAATATATGATGTGTATTACTATGTAAACTACTAACCAAATTAGTTACAATGAAATCTAGACAGTAGTTTTTTTTTAAACATCATAAATCAAATTACCTAATTTTTTTCATTCAATCAGTGGTACGGAACCCTACGTGCGCGAGTCCGACTCGCACTTGACCGGTTTTAATGAAATATGTTTATATCATCATAAATACTATTACTTACTATGTTATACTACTGCTCATAATTTCAATTAAACCCAGATTGGCTTGTTTATTGCCAAAGCGACTTGGACTCTTTTCTCGCTTTCTATCACGTGATAATGCATCCATTATACGATCCAAACATTTATATACGAGTAATACACCAAATAGGTATATGCCAAAATGCGTTTACACACGTGTGTCCTCTTCAAATTTACTTACCTCTTATCCATTTCGAATTTCCCCAAAGTAATGAACGTTTGATTGGTTTACCAAAACAACCGAACGCGGATTCCTCCCAAAAATATACTTTGACGCAAGTAAGATTGAAAATAATTTAATTCGATTCCCTTTAACGACACTGATTGATGATAAAATTAGATACGCCCTCGAATTCGCTGCGCTAATATTGTTCAGTATCTTTGTAATATCCTTAGTATCGCAGACGTGAATAAAAATATCTAGCAGAGCAAAAACCGCCACCATAAAAGCAAGTAACCGGTCCGAGACAGACATAAAGCTAAATTAAATCAGTTCACACGCCATTAGCAAAGCCGTTGTCGGTGCGGTTGTTGTACACGCAAAAATAGCCCCAAATCCCATATAAAAACGTGCGTTTTTCCCGTGCGATATACCGAGGTATCTTGTTACGGGTGCTCACAATAACATAGTTCCTTTGTTTGGTACATAATTAATCAGTTATGACGAAGGTGTAAGACAGTGAAGGGTTTCTTAATCATATGACACGCGGATCCTACGCATGGAGATGTCAAGAGATGGTCTTTTGTGTTCAGAGAAGTGGGGAATTGAGTTTCGTTCTCAGGCGTTGTATAATGATAATAATACCTTTGCGTAAAGGTTTATAGACATTTTCATGCGTGGAAGGTATTATACTTAAGCGTCTGTACCTACTTTACCTAATAATAAAATGAATGATTGATAAAATTTGTTACGACGACTCAAACTAGTCGTTCATCATTCATTTGTATGCATGAACTTGTCTTTGTAATGGTTAGTGTTATTTGCTTCGTACATACATACATACATTATATTACGTCACGCCTTTCTCTTATAGGGGTACGCAGAGACCACGTCCTGCCTACATTTGCTTCGTATTTATTTACTAACAAGTATCTAAGTAAGTTTATCAGTTGTCTAGTACTCATAGTACAAATTTCGGCTTAGTATGGGAGCAAATGGAGCTGTGTGGCCAAATATGTCTTACCTTATTATTTATTATTAGGACACATAATTCTCTACACTCTTTTTTTATTATGACTGCTAATAATTTACTATCATAACCGAAGTATCGTACTAACGACCCGCCCTAGCTTTATTTGCATTGGGTTTAATTATTAGCGTTTTAGTAAGGATTCCTAATCTTTTCTAGAAAGAAGTAAAATTTACTAGCTGCGCCCCGCGTTATCGTTCACGCGCAATATTTCTCGACTTTGGGAAAAATAGTAGCCTATGTGTTATTTTGGACCATACACTATCCTCTTGTCAAATTTCATTTAGACGAGAAGAAGTAACAAATATACCAACTCACACACACACAAACTTTAGCCTTTATAATATTAGTGTAATAAAATGTATTAGTGTAATGTTATGTTACTCAAGATCACTTTCTATCCAATAGTGAAAGAACTTTTGAAATAGGCACAGTACTTTATTTATTTACAAGTTTATTCATTACAAACATACACACACAAAAATACAATACTTTCCTCTTTATAATATTAATGTAGATAAAGTAGATGTAGATAGTGTAGACAAGCACGTACACCAATCATTAACACACGTAAAGTCCACGGAATTGTCTGTGGTCGACATCGCCGTTGCGTCACAGACGTCATTTCCGTCGGCGGATTGTCTATGTCTCGGTAATGACTGGCAGATGGGATTGTGATTGAGTTGTGTTGTGTTGTGTTTATAAGTAGACGGGATTGTATTTGGTGTACTAACAAGCTTCTTGACCTGTTAGATGCTAATCTCATCAACGGACAATTCTGAGTTAGTGCAATCTATACTAATATTATAAAGAGGAAAGATTTGATTGTATGTTTGTTTGTTTGATACGAATAGGCGCCGAATCTACTGGACCGATTTGAATAATTCTTTTACTGTCGGAAAGCTACACTATCCCCGGTGAACATAGGGTATATTATATTTATAAAAACGCTAGGGATTCGTGCTTAAAGTTTAATAATGTTACCCAAGGTATGAAAAAATTACCAAAAAGCTATCTTTCAAACTGACGTGTATTGAAAACGTTACCATAGCAACCTAAACTACCCGAAGCGAAGCGAGGGCGGTTTGGCTAGTATTGCATAAAAGTTGTATACCTAATACCTATGTCAGACGGGTTAACTTACTTTGAGAAGTGAACATTTCAGTAGTTTGTAGCTTCGCTTTCTGGAAGATGTGCCCGTAAAACTGGGTACATTCTACGCGGAAAATGCACACGAACCATTTGATCTCAAACCAAGGTTTTAATTTTAGTACGAGTATCAGGGACGTAAGGGAGCGACTTATCATCTTTTTTCTTCAAGCCTGCCCGTTGTGAATCCTGCCGAATAAGAAACGAGGTTCTGGCAACCGATTGGCGGCGGTATAACCTTAATGATTGAAGGCGTAGCTAAATACGATGACGGGCAGCAGCGTCACTGGCGCTAGGAGTTACGCCCTGCGATCGCCAACCCGCCTGCCCAGCGTGGTGATTATGGCTAAATCCTCCAAATGTTTGCCCAAAGTGGAACTAGACAAGCTTTTATTCAGCAGTGGATTGTGATAGGCATGATGAACATGACGAGTACAAGAGTAGCATCTCCTCCAGACTTACGGCCGTATTCACAAACGTTATTATGCGTCGCGGGAACGCACAGGTACCCAAGAACGTATAGGATTTTGGGCCCTGTGCGTCCGCGCGTCGCATAGTAACGTTTGTGAATACGGCCGTAGGGGTAGCTAGGTAGCTAGATACAAGCTCTTCTGATCTGACTGGAATACAAACCTGGAAGGCCCTGTGCGGCTCACCTTGAAGTTTATGATGTAAGTTAGAGGATCATGTTTTTTAATGGATAATACTACTACTACTCCTTTATCACACTTAAGTTATGAGACCAGTCCCATATATACTTTCGCTTCTACAGGCAACTTACCTACCAAAATTCCTAGCTTTAGCATGAATTTATTAGTTCGCTTGAAGTCCAAGTACTCTAACTGACAAACCAAACATTTTCAGAGTACAAAAACGCAAATATTGAGGTCCGATAACTCTCCCGCATTCAAAACTGTACATTACAGCGTCGCGTTACCCTTCGTAACGTAACGCCGGTACATCGATAAATCTCCGGACACATTTAGACGTTATTAAAAAGCCGAACCGGAGCCGAACCTGCTGACCTATCTGATGTGCCCTATCAATATCCGAGACACCTACAGTAGCGTCATATTTTGCACGCTGTACCGTTTGGTAGAAGTAATGAGATGTAGCGATTTTTTTCAAAGTAGTTATAGTATGACTGTAGTTTTCTTTACCAGACTTCGAAGCGAGAAGGAGGGTTATGATTTAAATCTGTATGTATGTATGTGCGATTTATTTATTTTTTTAATGCTATGGGTGGCAGACGAGCAAGCGGCCCATCTGATGTTAAACGGTTTCCGCCGCTCATAGACTCTGCAATGCCAGGGGCACAGCTTAGCCGCTGCCTACCGTGAGGAAAGGGTTCTCTTTAGACCACGTTTGAAGAAGGACAAGTAGTAGCGATTTGTTCCCTAATAACTTCTAAATTAGTTACCTATCTACTGTTGTAACTATTACTGTATTATCTAATATTACTAGTACATAGTTAATAGTACATAGTTAATAGTAAGTAAGTTGTCGGAAAATTGTAAAGAGTGTACAAAATAAATTCGACCGAGACTTTTTTCTTGTTTCGGTACATTTAAGAGCGTGAATTTAGTAGTTGGTTTGTGAAAAAATATCTTACGAGTGAGTATCATAATATTCCGAATGGTAGTGGCAACAAAAATAAATTACTGTTCAAGATTCAGTTTTGAAAATATTTTGTAGTAGTTTACTTTTATATATTTTTTAAATTCTTTATTGAACTATAAAATAGCTAATAGAATGCGAAATTAGTGGCAAATATCAAAATATGCATTCTCAAACAAATGAACAAAGACGAAGATGAAAGGAATGTGCTACAAAGTCCTACTAAAATTACAAGAAACATAACATAACTCTCTTTCTGGAGTAGTAGGGTAAAAAATCAAGAAAGATTTATGTTAATAATTTTGATTAGTACGTTACGAGTTAAAGGCCAAATCAAGACCATGATTACATGTATATCTAATGTGACCTATTGGTATTCAAGGGCGCTACATTTTGCATGCGGGGTTGTGTGGTCCAAGCGACAATTAGTCACTTAAATTTACACTTAATTACTTAGGATTTATGTATTACCAGTATAATATAATGTACTATTTTTCATAAATGGCGTGATTTTCATATGGCACAGATGTATAAAAAATATATCATGAAATATAGTTGCAGAAAATTTTTCAAATTTAAAAAATTTAAGTATGCATTTTTTACATAAAGTAAAACCAGCGAGGATTTTGATTTCTCGAATTTTAAGTCAGGTATTTTTGCAAAAATAACTACAATGCCTGCAGCTTAAAGAATTCTAGACTTCTAGATTCTAGAAATCTTTAGGCGAGGCAAGGATAAGTATTTTCTTTTCCACGGCGTGAAGAAGGCACTATAGGTTGGGCAAGCCACTGTAGGTTCTGACATAGCCTAACTTCAGACGAATTGGGGTCAGTCAAGCGATACCATCTAGGGGATGTAAGGGAGCGGCCTATCATCTTTTCGCTCCAAGCCAACCTCACCTGCCCGTGGTGTATCCTGCCGAATAACAAACGAGGCGCTGGCAACCGACTGGTGGCGGTATAACCATCACAATTGAAGGCGTAGCTAAATACTAAAGACCGGTGACGGGCAGCAGCGTCACCGGAGCAAGAAGCTACGCCCTGCGATCGTCAACCCGCCTGCCCAGCGTGGCGATTATGGGTATATCCTCCAGATGTTTGCTCTAAGTGGCGAACAACTGGAGAGGCCTATGTCCAGCAGTGGACTGTAATAGGCTGATGATGAAGCGATACTCCCTTGCTTTTAGACTAGACTATGGCTCATTCGGTAGGGACCTCTGCTTTCTAAGCCAAGGGTCACGGATTCAATCCCCGTTATTTATTTATTTATATTTAGTGCAAACATGTGTGTGCATGAGCATGCCTGTTTGTATTAGTCTGGGTGTTTGCTTTGTATAATACGTATTTTTTCCAAAAAAAAAGTATGTAATCAAGTTTATCACTTGTCTAGCACACATAGTACAAACTTCGGCTAAATTTGGGGCTAGATAGCGATGTGCGGCCCAGTGTAGCATGCCTTGAGTTATTTTATCATCCTCTTAGCGTTGTCCCGGTTTGTGCCTCTAGGCCCAGGATCCGCTTTGACCTAGATTTAGCGAGTCTGGTTATTACATTGAAGCGACTGCCATCTGACCTTCGTAACCCTCAGAAAGGGGAACCAGACAAATTTGGATCATGGTAACACATGGTGCCTTGAGTTATATCATTTAAAAAAATAGACATAGCGTAACCAACCACATAATCGCTTCCGCTCATGAATTACACCCGCCCCTCCCTTCACAGGACACGTTCTGACGCGATACATCAGCGTACTATTGGCACCCCCTCCCACCCCCATTTGCATGTAAATTGAATAACGACGACGTGGCAGAGCTTTGGCCAGCCGGTTCGGTTGCGCCCTTTCAAGATGTGTTGCGTTTGGAGTTAAAGGTTTTAACGGTACAAAGGTCCGGGAAAGTATTTGTGTGTTGAATGTAGAGGTAATATGGTAGGGTTTTATCGACAATAATAATAACCCCAAGACATGCCACGCTGGGCCACACAGCGCCACCTAGCCCCAAACTAAGCCGAAGCTTGTACTATGGATACTAGACAACTGATAAACTTACTTAGATACTTTTTTTTGTAAATAAATACATTATACATAGAAAACACCCAGACCAATACAAACAGACATGTTCATGAACACAAATGTTTGTAGGTACTGTGCGGGAATCGAACCCACGATCCTTGGCTCAGAGGGCAGGGGTCACTACCAAATGACCCACCGAGCCTGTCAAAATGAATGTAGAGGGAATATGGTAGGGTTTTATCAACAATACCAGTTATTATGTTATGAGAAGCTCAGGATCGAGAAAAATGGCGAACAAATTCAACAGATCTTATAAAAATAAAGTTTATCCTTGTTCTTAACTACCGAAATTACAATTATGTAGAATTAACATTATTATATTTAAGTCGGCTACAAAGTTTGAAACAAAGATTCGATTTTGTCCGTGATACCGTTTTTAGTCGGTCAAAATCGTGAAGCGCAATTTCGTAGCGCTGGACTACGAGTCGTAGCACTAAGAATCTTCGTCGTCTACAGCTATGGCAGCATTACGAATTATCTTGTAGTAACAGAACTCGTAGTATCAGTTTGTTTTCTAAATGACTACGATGATACCCAAGGCGGCCTTGTCATGTCATCATCACCGGACTATTGTGGGAGCGGAAGGCTCTCACCCCTAACGTAGTATCATAATTATAATAATTATGTATCATAGTTACTCGATGACGATAATCTAAATACAGATTTTTTAAAAGTTTTCTTTTTTTTATTCGAATATATACATTATTTAAGTACTAAATAATTTCAATAATTTATTTTAAAACATGCTAATCTTAGTTTATTTTTATTACAGGTAAGCCATTGCTTGTAAGAAGTTTATATAAGACGGAGCAAATACGAAGATGACAAAATTAAAACAGTAAGTACATAGATTTTTAAATTTTAAGTGTAATTTTCAATAGAAAAACCGTACACAAATTTCTCCACGTAATATTAGCTATTTTTATTTTGTGTCTATCTATCTACACATCTTATAAAATACTTCATCATCATCATCAGCCTATTGCAGTCCACTGCTGGACATAGGCCTCTCCAGTTGTTCACCACTTAGGGCAAACGTCTGGAGGATATACCCTTAATCGCCACGCTGGGCAGGCGGGTTGGCGATCGCAGGGCGTAGCTTCTCGCTCCAGTAACGCTAAAAAATACTTACATAAGTACAAAAATAGTACATAATAAATAGTTACAGAGTAAATTTATTCTCTGTTGATAAGCTCAGCCAAACGACATCGTACAACGCAACGACACAACTAAAAATAAGTCACATCCTTTAATTGAATGGGCTTTAAAACACAGACGCGCAACAAAGGCCGTTGGGCGCAGCGTCTTCATTACTGGGCGGGCCTCCTTACAAAACGACGTGTGCGAAGAAATGTAAGGGTTAGGTCGCACAAAAGCTGAACGTAATATCTGTAGTTATTACACTTTGTCTCTTTAAGTACTGATTTTGTGTGCGATATGTCTGTTTGAATTGGAAATAATTATTTGCGTTGTATTATGCGTATACATTAATAGGGCCGTCTTCTTCTTTTCACCTTTGACTTGAACACCGCTATGAGTCTCCTCAACATCATCATCATCAGCCTATTGCAGTTCACTGCTGGACATAGGCCTTTCCAGTTGTTTGCCACCTAGGGCAAACTTCTGGAGGATATACCCATAATCGCCACGCTGGGCAGGCGGGTTGGCGATCACAGGGCATAGCTTCTTGCTCCGGTGACGCTGCTGCCCGTCATCTCCATATCGGTCTCCTCATGTAGATCCCTAACTGTGCATGTGGTGGGGCACATCGGACAGGAGAGAAGTAGGGCATAGCGAATCTACGCTCGAATTGAGCTGAGTAGAATGAGGCAAAAAGTAGCCTATGTTACTCTCCATCCCTTCAACTATCTCCACTTAAAAAATCACGTCAATTCGTCGCTCCGTTTTGCCGTGAAAGAAAGACAAATATACAGACAGACACACTTTCCCATTTATAATAATATAATATGAGTAGATATGGATTAATGCTTATTTGATCCTATCCAAATATTTAAACACCGGTTTTAATCTAGATAGTACTATTTGATATCTATTCACGAATATAGTTTTAATTACTAATATTATTCCATAGATTACTATAGACGTAAGCTTATATTGTTCATTTCCATTACATGATTTTCCTTTTAATAAAGGTATCATCATATTGTATCTAATATCCATTAGTTTGGACAGCGAAACGTATTATTATAATGTCATAAAGAACCTTCATAATATGGAATAGATCTATCGATTATTTTCTTTTAATTCTTTTGAGCTATTTTATTAAGTTTGGCTCATAGGCACAAAAAATATAAATATATACATTTTATTTGTTATCCTTACTGTCTTTCTTACGTACAATATTAACTATATGTATTTAACATTCGCAGACGGACCATATTTTTTTATAGTAGTACGACATAATGGCTTTCTTACGCCTGATGGAAAGCAAAAGAGAAGCTCAAGTCTTTGTGACAACGGGCAAGTAACTGGTCAACATTTGCCACCGTCATTCCGGCCATTCCTAAAGCCCGGCTGCTCACCTCTCACCGACTCACCGACAGAAACACGACCCGGAGGTCATTTGGCTGCGGTATATAAAACCTTATTTTACCATAAGTAAAAACGATTAATAATGACCCATACACTGGCATCCAATTATAATAACTCCAGTTCTATTTACAAATGAAGACACACAAAGTGTCCATTTTTCGCAGACTAACATAAATCATCCGGAGTCGTGTGGATTGACGTATCTCGCGACCACACCTCGCCGTCCAATAAAGGCCCGGTAATTTAGTGAATGTCATCTGTGATGATTAAAAACCCCGCTTATCACGATAACAATGCCATTAGGCGAAGAATATTAGGGCTCTTTACACGTTGCGTTGCGATTGTTTAGTTAACTTTTCTCTTTTTAACAGACTTAAAAAAAGGAGGGTTCAAGTTTTCGTCGAGATCTCTTTCTTACTTTTTAATTCTCTGTGTTCTGTGGGAAATATAGCGATTTCTAATTGGTTTTCTATGTAAGTTGATTTAGATGTATTGTGCACACATTTAATAGATTCCTCGGACTATTCCCAGGGATGTCTTAAATACGTGCACAAATTGTGAAGATTTATTTGCAAATATTGGAGATTTGTATACTGTGGAAGACTAATCTTCAAATTTCAACTCTGAAAGTTCAACTCTATAGTGAAACTGGTTTCCTCTACCTGAAGGTTTTCTTGAAGAGATCGCTACAAGCGATAGACTGCCTAAGTTGTACTATGTTTTGTTTGTAAATGTTTTCGTGTTATGTATTTTGTGCAACAAAAAGTATCTAATTTATTTATCTATCTAACTCTATAGAGGTGATGAGTTTGCTAAATGTGTCAACAGGCTCCTATTGTGTCGCTAATTGTAGTTTATTGTAACCTGCATATACTCAACGAAACATCCCTGTAGTTACCTCACTCACGTTTCAAAATCAGTCCCAGTATAACAAAAATAGAATATACGTCTCGTGATTTAAGCCTCGCTTCACTTTCTATTAGGCGACGGAAATTAGTTAAGTTCTAAAGGATACTTAACTATGTATCTAATGTAGGATATACATCATCATCAGCCTATTGCAGTCCACTGCTGCACGTGGGACGATTTGCGCAAGACGGCTGGCAAGTGCTGGATGTGAGAGGCCCAGAATCGATCTAGGTGGCGATCTAACCGGCGCAGCTCTGTGTCTTATACGAGACACAGGTTCGTCTGTGTGTGGAGTACTGCTTTCATCTCGGGACTCGTTTCCTTCCTCTTACAATCCTGGGTTCTTTAGGCGGGGCGTGAAACGGCCGTCTCAGAGGGCCTTCAGGGTGAGGGCGACAGGCGCAATGGGTTTGTTCTATTGTGCCTGTCGACCTAACTTTTGGACCTCACGACCGAACGAACGAACTTATCCTGTTGTTCGCCACTTAGGGCAAACATCCGCCAGCACCTCGTTTGTTTTTCGGCAGGATGCACCACGTGCAAGTGAGGTTAGCTTGGAGGGAAAATATGGTAGGTCCTTTACATATACGTAGGAAATACTGCGCAGGTTATTCAAGCCCGTTCGTAACAAAGTCGTGTCGTGATCGCATCGTGAGCCATAAACCGGCCTCATAGTTCACAACAAACTTGTGTGATTGATGACAGTGGCAGACAATTTTTCCATTCATCACGACCAATTGTATCGAGGTGTCGCGCGGTGAATCGGCCGCGCCCGCCGCCCGGACAGGTGCGCTAATTTGTACCCTAATGGCTGTACAATCTGACACGTTTTGCGATTAGTACAACTCAAACTTGAAACTTGTTTGTTATGTTTAATTGTCGGTTTAGAAATCCCTACTTAATTATTATAAAGGCGAACAAAAAGACTCCCGAACAACGTTAAAGGCACTAAAGAACTTGTTACGCACGAAAAAATAGTACGCATTAAAATCCCAAACGCTCAGTAACAAGGCATTTACCCACTTGAAGCACAAGCATTACGCTCATTTACGCCCTCATTAGCATCTCACTACCATCTCCTAGATACCTACTCGCGAAGCTGGAAACCGCACTTTAAATGTGAAATTAATTTCGAAATTTCTAAAAGTGGCAGCCATATTTGCAGTCCGATATAATTGAAGTAGGGTGTGTGTAAAGGCGCCGTTTTGTTTTGCCTTTGCAGCGAGTTGTGTGTAGACATTTGCACAGGTCTGAGATAGTCCTGTGCTTGAGTGGACACAGGCGGGGAGATCTCTAGACATTATAATGGTCAAAGTTCACATTTTAATAGTATTTTAAACACACACACAGAGAGAGACAGAGAGAGTAACACGCATTTAACATTTTATTTTTCTCTTTTGGATTTGTATTTAATTTGAAATAAGTATAGTAAAAACAAATAAATTTATGATAAATTTGGTATGGAAGAGTGGCTCCTTCTGACACAGGTGCTTTTGTACTTACTAGAAGGAGTCAACACCCACTTTAGTTACTGCCATGTTTGTTTTTGCAATAAATATTTTCGTTTTCATTTTTGAATGAGAAACAGTGGTTATTTTATCTGGCGTAAAGTAAGTCTGCGCTACAGTAACTAAAAGCTTGTTATATATGCCTATGTATATTTTTTGTTACCAGAAAGAGTGATTAGCCAATCAAGAAATCACTACTAAAATTGCAATATGCTACCACAATTAGGTATTCAATGTTGCTTGAAAAAGTCAATTGGATTTCTCTTCAGTCAATTGGATTCTGTTCATTTCTAACAACACTATTTGCAATATAAAATCTATTTTTACAGCTGTTGTAGACCAATCCAGATCAGATAATCAGAATAAACTGATGAATTTGTATACATCGCATATTTTAAATATACCACAGTCGTTTTGATTAGGTATTGGATAAATGCATGTCATAATCACGCAATAAATGCAGATTTATTTCTGTATTCAAAACTAGACCTTACCCCACCGACCGAAGAATCGAACGGATCATCCAGCTGATGCACCACCAAGCAACCGTCCGACAATGTCCCATGACGGGACAGCGCAAACACGACGACTTCTAAATCTGCGCGACCCTCCCCCCTCCCCCCCATCCTTTGCGCTAATTATGCGCCGCGTCCGCCAATGATTTCCCACCGGGCCGGTACTATGCACTATTTTAATCATATACGGGAGAGATTGCATCCGAACAAATACCCGGTTCATCCGGATCGTTGTGTAATTTGTTCCCGGTCGGCACTGTTTGGTGGTTCCGTTTGTTTTTTCCCGTTCCTGTAGTTCGGCGCGTCTTGGCTTGTTTGGATTTGAGGGTTCTGGGACTTTTCTGTTTGAAATTTTGGTGTAGACACACCGACAAATTGGTAGGTTTTTCGAATCGTTTTACACGACTCTCCACACTCAATGGTTTAATAGAATCACTCTATCAGATCCTATGAGTGTCGTGGAAGGCGACTAATAGAATATCAGGAAACGGCCAGTGTTTAGCTAAACCTACTGCAGTCCTCTTACCAAGCGTTACAATAGCAAATCCCTCTACTACCTACTATGGTAAAGCCAATTATCATTGTGGAAGTCCTATGTCCAGCAGTGGAAGTCCTATGTCCAGCAGTGGAAGTCCTATGTCCAGCAGTGGAAGTCCTATGTCCAGCAGTGGAAGTCTGCAGGCCGATGACGATGATGATTAACCGTTTTTATTTATTACCATTAATAAAAACGGGTATAGTAAATAGATATAGCTAAGGTCGCTCGGCGAGCTTTGGAAAGGGCTATCCTCGGCGTCTTTCTCCGGGATCGAATCCGAAATGAGTTGATCCGACAGAGAACCAATGTCACCGACACAGCTCACCGGATCAGTAAGCTGAAGTAGCAGTGGGCTGGCCACGTCAGCCGCAGAACCGATAACCGTTGGGGTAAACGAGTTCTGGAGATACGTCTATGTCCAGCAGTGGACTGCTATAGACCGATGATAATGATGATGACTACTCGTTATTTGCAGAAATACAACATTTTTAAGTTTCTCTCAAACCTATCTATGAGAAAAATAACTTTACCCTTTATAAATAGCTTTTACCGATCGTTAAGCAATGTCTTACCCTCGTCGTGTTTCACCACATTTTCGGTACCGAAGAGTTATGCTAAAATCTTCTTTATCAAAGTTTTGCAACGCAGGTGTTTGCGAGAGAATCAATATACTTTTCTACTGATATCACACTGATATTAAGTAACTTACTGGATGTGATACTTGAAAAGAGATTGCAACAAACGTCGCAATTTTTTGGTGTTCTTTTGTATATTTTTCAAGATCACTATCTCGAGATCACTTATAGTGATAAGGTCATCAGAATTATACAACAAATGTCTACTACCTATACTTTGTTAATTGTATCATCATCATCATTAGCCCGCATCGGTCCACAGCCATCATGTTTTCAGTGTGCCTTTTGTTGTGAATTTCTAATCAGTTGGTAATATATATCTGTATACCTGCAAATTGTACTCGATTTCAATGGCTTTATTTGCGAGGCATTCAAAAATTTCCAGATTTTTTTTAAACAAACTCAATTTCAACTTAGAAATTGTGTAAAAACATTTTGATGAATCGTCTTTTAATTAGTAATTATTTGGGTATATGACAATTGTCATTAGCCTATGTCCAGCAGTGGAAGTTTGTAGGCTGGTGAGGATTTAGGTAAGCGATTGGTACTAAAGGTAGACTTGTATGTCAAGGCACATAATTTTAAAGATAGACATCACTGCGGTGCCTCGACATATCATATTGGCCTACCATTTGCCACCATGACAAGCTCGATGGCTCATTTGGTAGTGCCCTCTGCCTTCTGAGCCAAGAGTTGTGGGTTCGATCCCCGCACAGTACAAACATTTGTGTGCATGAACATGTCTGTTTGTATTGGTCTGGGTGTTTTCTATGTATAATATGTATTTATTTACAAAAAAAAGTATCTAAGTAAGTTTATCAGTTGTGTAGTACCCATAGTACCAGCGTCGGCTTAGCTTGGGGCTAGATGGCGATGTGTGGCCCAGCGTGGCATGTCTTGGGATATTTATTTATTTACTCAAATCAAATACCCAATAAGGCACAACTAGTAGTGTTAACTCCGAGTCTCACCTGAGGTCCCCTCGATCCCTCCAAAATACTTTTTAATATTTTGTCAAAGTTTCCCCAAATAGATAAACTTACAGAGTTTTTGTGGCAACAACGAAACTAATCTCGTCGTCGGTCTGTATCGGAAACTTCGTGAAATACCTGTTTGTGTTGTTCTTTACCTACTGGAGCTTGAGGCGAAGTTTGCTCATGTTGTAATGTTACTTTGTGCATCACGTGAGATGTTCGAGTATAAAAGGATTAACCAAGAAGTGCCATTAAATTTTATGCTACTTAAAAACACACTAAATGATTAAAATTGTGTTGTACGCCGGAGATGTAAAGGAGCGACCTATCACCTTTTCGCTCCAAGCCATCCTCACCTGCCCGTGGTGCATCCTGCCGAACAACAAACGAGGCTCTGGCAAACTAACTGGTGGCGATAAAAACTGGTGGCGATAAAACCATCACGATAGAAGGCGTAGCTAAATACCACACGCCGATGACGGGCAGCAGCGTCACCGGAGCAAGAAGCCAAGCCCTGCGATCGCCAATCCGCCTGCCCAGCGTGGCGATTATGGGTATATCCTCCAGAAGTTTGCCCTAGTTGGCGAACAGCTGGAGAGGCCTGTGTCCAGCAGTGGACTGCAATAGGCTGATGATGATGATAATGTGTTGTACGCCATAGAATCGACTAAAAACCATTTCTAGGTATCATAATATTTTGTTATACAATATCAGCCCCATTAAAAATGAAAACATATACCATAGCTAAAGTTTATCGTCTTAATTATTTCGTTTGAGCCCACATTCACCCACTGCAGAGTAATAAGCCTGCACAGGTTTTCAATTTCACACGTTGAAAGCAACCGACACTTTGAACGATCTGTTAATGTCATTATGTCATACTGGTCTGCTAACAGCTCCGGTCAAGTCATTGCTACCACTCGCACAACGCTCCACCATTATCCAAACACACCTCCAATTTCCACCACCAAATTACGGCCTGTACTTACCTAAATAGGCTATATCACAGGTTTTTTTTTTTATAGTGGCTCGACATAATGGCTTCTCTACGCCTGATGGAAAGCGAAAGAGAAGCCCAAGTCGCCGTGACAACGGGCAAGTAACTGGTCAGTTACCTGTCAGTTGCCACCGCCATGCCGGCCCAACCCTAACCCTCCACGAGCTCCGGAAACCCTACTTACCGGCAGAAACACGACCCAGAGGTCATTTGACTGCGGTATTCTATAGGGTGGAGGTCCTTCCCCGGACGGGCGGCTCAATTCGAGCGAAGATTCGCTAAGCCCTACCTCTCTTATTTGCTGATATATTGGCAAAAAATAAAGCATGATTATCACAAAACCTCCAAATGCAATCAAAATCCCGATTAAGATAATCCAATGTGCATCGAGTATCTCCTAAAAGGCATCTCGCAAGGTAATAAAGAAGCGGTCCCAGCATGAGTCCCTAGCTCAATCCATCCCGGCCCAGTCACGAACAGCGGTAATATTGCCATGAATATTAATGTGTGTCAGTTTATTTGCTTATTTATTAGCTGGGAGCCCGATAATAACCATCCATGATTATATTTGGGGTTCGGTGATGTAACTACGAGGTTATTGAGTTGAGCTGACGGATTATTAAAATACCAAGGCCGTGATTAATTTGATTTACACTGTTAAATGATTAATTGTACCGCATCAAGTTAGATTCTAAGTACTTTGTGTTGGAGCAGTCTTGAGTCGTAAAACTAAAGGATTGTTTTGCACTTATTGGATAAACATTGACTTTCTTCTGCACATAAATGTACGAACTAGAATGTTGTTCTCTCTTATAATGTAAAAGCATTACAACAAATAAAGAACTTCCATACATCTGTTATAATAAAATATAACAAATGTGAAAGTAATATTAAAATGAAACTACTTATTAATAAACCCTGAGGGCGTCCTACTCTTTTGCTGTACATAATGAGAATTTTAAAATAGACAAAATATATTTACCAGGAATTGTTTTGAATAACTTAAGAAAATCGACTAAGTCTTTAATACTTTTACTCTTTCGCATGTGCTTTCAGTTTGTTTTCGTATTCAAATGGCCAAACGAGAACTTTTTATCTACACAAAATCCATTTGTTTCTCAGAAACTGCAAAGAGCAAGTGCATATATTCAGTCCAAAAACCCTATTTCTCACATGCGCGACCAAAACTTTTCCTGTTAAATTTGCAAAAATTCCACGAACTCAGATTCTTGCACCCTAAATATCAAATGGAATTATTTCACAAGTCGCCGAAGAAAAAAAGAGTGTGCCTCGAACACACTAACTACTATGTTTAAGCCAGCAAAGAAGTCTAGCTGGTATTGCGATGCCAAACCAACTGCTAAACTTTAGTCGCAAATTGACTCCACGTATTCGCTTAAGGTGCAGTTTCTTTCATCCCAGCTCAGCTCTTGTGTTTTGGTGGAAGTTGTTAGTCTTAGCGTTTTGTTTAATGTGTGTATTTGTATCAATTTTGTGATAAGTAAGTCTATAGGAATTAGAATGTAATCAAAATTAATACACTTCCATAATCAGCTTTCAAACATTCACTGCTGGATATTGGCTTTCCTACTGGAGGAGTTATCTTAGTCACCACGCTTGGTAGGGTTGGTGATCGCAGTAGGTTTTATTTGTACCCAGGTAAACGCTCCTGCCCGTTTCCTGATATTCCCTTAGTCGTCTTCTACGACACCCACGGGATGAGATGGTCCTATTCTAAACCGGAAACCACACGCACAATGAAATTGATGTTATTCTGGTTATACACTGACTGATCCCGGAACGCAATCGAAGTCACATCACGTGTATTTTGCCGAGTACGGTAGTCAAACCCCACTAGCCAGGCGAGCTAACCCTAACACCGACGGAGTAGCTGAAATGTCAAGAAGTACCTAAAATGTCAAGGAGTACCTTAGTCGAAGTTAGAACATCTACAAGAAGAAATGGGGCTATGATCTGTATTCTTTTCCGGCACAGCACGGAAAGAATGGTAAACAGTGAGAATTCCTATAGCTTTCCGCTACCGCTCCTCTCAAACATCCACGCATCAGCTCGTATTAAGAAATACGAAAACTAAGCAGAATGGCATTCTAAGGACCCCTGCATCGCAACTTTGTTTTGCATGAGTTTCTAGCTGTTCGTCGATTTAAGATTTTCGCCCGACGCGAAAAGGATTAAATGTTTATCTCGTTTGTAGAGTTGCGCCGTTGTGCCGAGTGCAGAAAAACTTTTGCCTTAATACGTCCCGGTTTAGTGCAACATTGTCCTGTTACGTGTCATTGGAGAATGTTCCTTTTTGTTGTCTGTTGACTTAGAGACTTGGATATACGGACTTTAAAGTTAACTTGATCGGTAATCAATTTGTTAATTGCCTTTTTGTTGGCACTTAGGTTTCATCATCATTATTATCAGCCTCAATCAGTCCACTGCTGGACATATGCCTCTCCAAATGTTCGCCACTTAGATCGATCCTCGGCTTCTCGCATCCAGCACTTCGCCAGCCCTGCGCAAATCATCACTCCACCTGGCCTGATGGCGTCCTACATTACGTTTGCCGAGACGCGGTCTCCACTCCAGAACTTGTAAAAGAGTTCTGGAGTGTAAAATCATCACGCACTAATATAATAAAATTATTCTTTATCTTCTATTTTCTTTTGATTTAAAAAGATTATTCACCGCCTAGATAAGAGATAACATAGTTATGTCTAGAGAGAGAGATAACATAGTAGCTCGACATAACGGATGGAAAGCGAAAGAGGAGCCTATGTCGCTGTGACAACGGGCAAATAACTGGTCAGTTACCTGTCAATTGCCATCGCCATGCCGGCCTAACCCACGAGCTCCAGAAACTCTACTCATCGGCTGATAGGCGGGCATTTGGCTGCGGTATTCTATAGGGTGGAGATTCCCCGGACGGTTGGCTCAATTCAATTGGCTGAAAAGGGGTCAAAAGTTAACTCAAAGCTATTACAATCTTCAGTGCCAGTTCACACCTGCCTCCTCTACCTTAAAAATACCAAACACCACACAGATACTACACAAACGAGGAGACGCTTATACTCACTCAGCCCGCCCTCCCACGCGCGCGACACAAATTCGTTACAACTGATTACTAACTCCGGGAGAAGTTGTCATCGCGACGCACCTCCGCGGGTGGAGAGAATTTTCGGCGATCCGTGCGAAACTCCGCCGAAATTTCATGGAACCTTTTTGATCTTCATCATCATCATCAGCCTACTGCAGTCTACTGGTAGACATAAAGCCTCTCCAGTTGTTTGCTACTTAGGGCAAACATCTGGAGGTTTCCATATTTGCCACCCTGGGCAGGCAGGTTGGCGATAGCAGGGCGTAGATTTTTGCTCCGGTGACGCTGTGCCCGTCTCCGGCCTGTGGAATTTAGCTACGCCTTCGATTGTGATGGTTATACCGTGACCCGTCGGTTGCCAGCGCCTCGTTTATTTTTGGACAGGATGCGCCACGGTGAAGTTGGCTTGAAGCGAAAAGACGATAGGTCGCTCCTTACATTCTAGCTATATGTGTTAGTGTACCGATTTTGACTCCAGTAATTGTTTCATTGGATTATATAGTCTTCTCTTGAATAAATTTAAGCCACAACTGCCTATGAGCTATCCTCAATCTGCCATCAAAGCTACTGTCAAGCTTCTTTCCGGCATTTGTCTCTGTAGGTCTCTGTTTCTTCAGTGTTAGACGCCGAAAATTACACCTGTGTGCCTAGCACAAACATTTTCGAAAGAGTATGCGTAACGTTTCCGTAAACATTTGTATGAAACTTGGTACAGCGCCTCTTGGTATCGTGCGTAAGAGGTACTACGTTTACGTACGTTAACGTAGTGAAAATTATCGCCCGTTTACGGTTACGTTACGCATACTTTTTCGAAAGTGTTCGTGCTAGGCACACTGAACATTAAATCTTCTTATTATTACACCAATGAGATTTAAGCTACCAGAAGTTTTAGGTTAACTGAGCTGCAGAATACAATGTAACATAAACCAACTCACACTTGGCAGCTTTTTTCATTGTTAACGTTATATCTCTTGTTGGGGATCAGAGTTCATGAGAGTCCGTACGCTACGCTCCGCGTACGTGTTCCGAATAACCCCCTGCCTAATATTCATCGCTTTAAAGTACCAGATGAGTGCGAAAGGGACGCACCCTTACGCCGAAATGAGACGGAGTACAGAGAAGCTCGTGACCTCTCAGCGGCTTCTGTTCGCAGAAATATGGACGGTAATAACATAAATCCATTCGGCATATAAAACACTAAACGCCCGGTGTCCTAGCCGTGGCCTCAGTAAAATATTAGTGCGTTTATGAAAATTGCATGCCGGAGAGATGGAGGTATGCGTAACGAGGTGATGAGGATTCCTTGCATTATGAAAGGGTAATTAGGAGGGTAAATTTTTAACCATTGTAACTTTTTTTACCATTGTTTCCATTAAAGTGATGCAGCGTATAAATAACAAAAATTTGTGAATTACATTGCTTCAATTAAACATCTAATCTCGCTCCACATCTGTGGTCAACATCATTAGTGATTTTTTTGTTAGCGCTGTCCAGCCCCCTACAGCTGTGAAAGCGCATTCTCGGACTCAATTTCCACTGAAGAAGCAGCGGCCAATACGGCTTTGCAGCATCATCATCAGCCTATTGCAGTCCACTGCTGGACTTAGGCCTCTCCAGTTGTTCGCCACCTAGGGCAAACTTCTGGAGGATATACCCATAATCGCCACGCTGGGCAGGCGGGTTGCCGATCGCAGGGCGTAGCTTGCTCCGGTGACGCTGTTGCCCGTCATCAGCCTGTGGTACCTATTTAGTTACGCCTTCTATCGTGATGGTTTTACCGCCACCATTAGGTTTGCCAGAGCCTCGTTTGTTGTTCAGCAGGATGCACCACGGGCAGGTGAGGATGGCTTGGAGCGAAAAGGTGATACGCTCCCTTACATCCCTTAGAAATCCAATATTCAAATAACGTGTAACGTTTCTAAACTCTTCGTTAAAACAGTAATAGACATTCAAATAGATCAAAGATCCTGTTCATTTACGACATCACTGCGACGTACAACAAAACACGACCATTTATTAACCGACCTCTCTCACCCAAAAATCTAAACGGCATCGTCTCAAAAGCAGTCGGAAGCGCCCAGTTTAATTAATCAGACCTCCCTCCCGCCCTCACATTCCGACCTCTTGCCAAATTTAAATATTTTACACTAGAAAGGAGGTTTCCGATCGTTACCTTAGGCATTTTAATGTTACTCCACCATTACTTGGAGTTCAATTAGATGATATCAGACGTTTATAGTTCTTTATGCATTCAAGGAGTGAGATTATGTCCGCCAAGTTTCCAGATAATGTCATTTAATGTTCGTCCGATCATTACCCTGTTTGACGGTGTAATGAAAATTTTGTTCAGTTTTACGACGAGTTTCGGAGACGCTGGGTCCTTAATGATCACCTTAACTGTTTATTTTTTGGGGGCTCGATAAATCTTTTGCGTTTTATGGAAAATTAAATTGGCGACGTTCATTTTTTTCAAGGGGCACCTTTCGTTTTGTAGCAGGTATGAATGGAGCGATGTTTTTGAGTTGTGACATTTAAATGTGGTAGTAGTGAAATGGAAATCTATGTCGAATTTAAGATTTGTATTGTCATCAGCCTTACGTCTACTGCTCACCACACTTGGCAGGCGGGTTAGTGACCGCAGTAAGTTTTATCTTTACCCTGGTAAAAGCTGCTCCCCATTTCCTGAAATTCCGTTAGTCGTCTTCGACGACATCAACGAGATAATTGAATTTTTTTACAATAAAAACTTGCAATTTAAAAATTGATGCGCTTCAGAATAGTTCCTTGAGAACAATTAATCGAGTTTTATTTTTATTTTCTTTTAGTAATTTTTATTTTACTTGTTTGTTTTTATTTTCAAAAAACAAACAAATGACTCACCAGACAATTTATACCAACCACCTTTTGTTTTTGGTTAAATTAAGATTTTATTTTGTACTATATAGAGGCCGCTCGCAGCAGAGGCCTTCCAGAAGATTCTGCTGCGAGCGGCAATCGAACCCTTTATTTAGGTTTGACGCTCTAAACAAACTCCAAAGAGGTCGAATTTCAAGATTGATCTCGCTCTACGTGACTCTGACACTATCCTTCATTCAGTCCAACATATTCCAGCAATGTAAACATGCGAAGGTCACTCGCTCAACACTCCGGCGCGGGACAAACGGCCTCTGATAGCTCATAAACCTCTCCCGGAGGGCGCTACATAAAATCTGAATAAGTAAATGATTGGGGACACGGGATCAGTGATTGATTCCCTTTAGGCTCTGTCTAAGTAAGAGGTGATGCGAGTAATGAATTAAACGAGATTGTGGAAGTTCATCTTCTTTCCAAGTCAACCTCACCTGCCCGTGGTGCATACTGCTGAACAACAAACAAGGCGCTGGCAATCGACTGGTACAATTACAGTTACAGGCGTAGCTAAATACCACAGACAGACGATGGGCAGCAGCGTCACTGGAGCGAGAAGCTGCGCCCTGCGATCACCAACCCGCCTACCCAGCGTGGCGATTATGGGTACTAGCTGGCGCTGTGTGGCCCAGCGTGGCATATCCTCCGGTTGTTTGCCCTAAGCGGCAGATAACTGGAGAGGCTTATGTCCAACAGTGGACTGCAGATTCAATTTGGTTTAGTTTCAGATTTCAGTTTGGTTTCAGCGAGCACTATCAATTGTCTACAACATTGCAAGCTAACCGAATTATTCAACTAACAGAAAAAAACATATAAATTTACATACTCTTATCTCTTGAACCAATATATCCCAACGGTACTATTTACGAGACGGAATGTTTACGACATAGCAAGCAGTTTATAAGACAAACCGTTAAGAGAATTTGAATCGTGCTCCTTAGAGTTTAGGTCACATTTTCATTGTACGGAGTCGGGGTTAGTGGTAGTGATTTTGTTCTACATGCTAATTGGCTGATAAATGTTTCAATTTTGGCCCCTAATTTCGTTTATATGTGGATTTGGGTTAACCCTATAATAATAATTTGACGATTAGTTTGGTTTAGTGGCAGTGAACTCTTCCTCTGACACAATGGTCGCTTCGATTCCCGCACAGTACTTTTGTGTGCTTTGGACATGTCTGTATGTATTCGTCTGGGTATTTGGTATGTATAATATCTACTAACTTACAAAAAAAAAGCATTTAAAGATAGTTTCTAGTACCCAAAGTACAAGCTTCGGCTTAATTTGAGACTAGATGATGCTGTGTGGCCCAGCGTGGCATCTTGAGTAATTTATGTGTTAGTTCAAATGTACTTTAATGATTCTTTAGACTGGTCGGAAAAGTTTCGCTTATAGATGAAAAGTCTCAAGTTGGAATGCCTGATTAGACCAAACATTTCACTTTAACTTTTCACAAATTGCAATTTTTATAAAAAATAATAAAATAATATGTAAATAACACATTTCAGTAACTGGTCTTTTTATTGCAATACTTCCCTTGTTTGGCCAATGCTTATATAATGTACGGTATGACCGAAATGCGATCAAAAGAGTATCATTACATTACACGAAAAAGATTAACTTGTTCCCAAAAACCCTGTTTTATTTTACATATCCGAGGCATTATTATGCTGTCATCAACAATAATGATGTGATGTATTCCGCACGTACCGCCTTCATTTGTATTCAGCGCGCACGCATAAATAGGGCAACCAGTTATGCATACCATAGTCCCAATTTGGCCATATGTTGCCTACTGTATGGGCCAGTGTAAACAGACACCTGTTACCAAATATGGCTTAAGAGACAAGGCGTAGTTTTAAGGGAAACTACTGATACCCGAGATCATCCTGTGGCTGTTGTCAACATCATCATCATCAGCATATCACAGTCCACTGCCGGACATAGCCCTCTCCAGTTGTTCGCCACAGGGCAAAGATCTGGAGGATATACCCATAATCACCACGCTGGGCAGGCGGGTTGGCGATCAGAGGGCGAAGCTTTTCACTCCGGTGACGCTTCTGCCCGTCATCGGTCTGTGGTATTTAGCTACGCCGTCAATTGTGGTGGTTATACCGCCACCAGTCGATTGCCAGCGTCTCGTTTGTTATTCGGCAGGATGCACCACGAGCAGGTGGGGTTGGCTTGGAGCGAAATGATGATAGGCCGCTCCCTTACATCCCTCGTGGCTTCCTTACATCGAGTGAATATTGTATTGATTTTCAAAATCTGGTTCACCACAGAGCCCAGATCAAATCTAGAAGTGTAAAAAGCATAGACACTTGTTTGCAAATCATCTCATATTGTATGATAGACATTTGACAACACAAAAATTTATTCCGTTTCGTTACGACTCCTTTCGTGGCAATCGTCAGTCGTTTCCTACATGAAATTACAAAACATATTCTCGAATATTTCTATTGCCTAAGCCCCAGTGAAAAAGCCTTAATATTTGTCACAGGATATCCCCTCTATTTGCCCTATAAGTAAACATCCGGGCAAAGGGCAGTCCCATTGATTCGTACGCGAGGGTTCACCCTTTCGTATTTGTGTATCGACGGTATCTGTAAATAACAGTTATATTTTAATATTTTCTTAGCTATGTACGAAGTTCTACATTTTGTGAGCATAAAATGTTTTCAATATAGATACTATTCGGCTGGATACTCGGATAGAATAAAAATTGGCGTTGGTAGTCGTCGTGGCAATGTCGAAACTATGCAAACACTATGAGATATCCTGCATGTTTGCATATCATGTCGGCATCAACTTACATGTCCACTGCTGGACCTATGTCCAAAAATGCAAATCCCTCAAAATGCCAAAAGGCCTTCCCAAATGAGAATAATTGTCATTTTGAGGGATTTGCCTTAGACGTCATTATACACAATGATTACTATTACATAATTATTGTAATAATCACCATGGATGCTAAAAATATTATATCATATTACATTTTCTTAAAACATTATTTCTTCATTCAAAAATTGAAATTAAGCCCCTTCAGAAATTCGTAGGTCTCGAACCGTCTGACGAAAATCCTTTGGGCAAAAAATGTCCAGGGAAAATCGCGGAGAAATCCAAAATATCCATCGTCTTTCACAATTTCGAATTACGCCAGAAAATATTCGGTGCAAAATCCAAGCGGGGCCAACGCATTGACCAGCTTTGTACAGTCAGTGTGATATATTAGGAGCGACAAGGAAAATGATGAGTATTTATAAAAAAATTAAAATGGACAAATTAAATCAGTATCAACCACGGCAAAGTTCCCTCGTACTACATAATATGTTATAATAAATTATGTTTCGTTTTGGTAAATTAAGATATTACTCTGATATATAGTGATAAGCTTAATTTCAATAAACATTTGGCAAATAAAAGATTTTATTACTACTTCAAACAGAAATGCATTTTTCACGTTTTTAGAACCAGAAGACACCAAAAAAACAATAATAATGAATGCTTGTTTTGGTTGAGATTCGAAATTTCAATCCATTCATATTCATTTATTCACCTTAATTTGCAACAAAAATAGGTACAACAATAAATTGTGTAGTTTTAAAGGTGGTATTAGTCTGCTACAAATTACAGAACTAGAATAGGCCAGAATGCCCATCTACGCCAAAACTTCTGTGTTATTTCACTGTCAGTTAAAAAGGAAGCAACTTTATTTCAGATACGTGGCTTGAATGATGCCTTTAGTCACAGTCCAACGGAAAGCATAGTGCAATCTGGCAATCACTGTCAAAAGAAATAAAATGATGACAATTTTCTGCGCTTACGATACGAAATGATTTTAGTCTACTCACTCCCTACTCTTTGTTCGAAGCTGACTGTACCCAGACCCTGGGGAGGTCGGAATTCATTAAGCTGAAAATTTGTTTGGTATATGAAATTCCTAAGACGCCTCCGAAGTTTCCGAACAATTCGTGTTATTTCCAAGTCACCAATATTTGTTCCGTAATTTTGTGAAGATAGTAATCGATACAAATTTTGTTTTGCTATTTTGTATTATTTTTTTGTGCCGACGAGAAAAATATTTTCCATAAAATGAATTACGAAACATTAATGAAAATGAATTATGAAATATAATTTAGGGTAGGCAAGGCGCTTGTGATATGAGGCCCTGGTTTTGCAAGCGTGCGATAGCTGCGGTAACCTTTTAACATCTAGTGGGTCGTAGGGTTGTTTACCAACTTAATGGCATATAAAATATGTAAAGAACTATATGAAATACATATGTTGTGAAGACAATATGATTGAAATGCACAATCTTGCATATGATAGCAATATCATTTGACATCGAGTTCGGGAAAATCGGCCGTCTATGCCTCAATAGGTCTGCAAGAGTTATGAATTATCCACTTCAAAGTGTACCTAAATGAAGTAGAAAAGATCCTCTCAAAGCTATGCATCGCTTACAATAACCGCAGCATTAGACGCTAGTGTGAGAACACCATTATTGGTCCCCTAAATCATCCCGACTGCAGTGTGAAAAATGTTCACGCCCGATACAATTTGCGCACGTTGACAAAACGGTCGTGATTTATACAGGGGATGTGCTCAGGCCGGATAAATACCGCATCCCGTACCTGAAACTGGTCCTTCCGATTCTAGGGACTGTTACGTAAGTTGGGGATTTATATCCTTATATTTGTTGAGGTACTTATATAGAAATATTTGTGATTTTTTTAATACATTGAGTAAAAGCAAGCGCAACGTCTGATGTAATGCTAGGTTTACACGCGTGCCACGCAGCCCGGCAAGCAGCTCGGCGAGCAGCCCTGCCCTACACACTGCGCACGCACGTGCACATTCAAACAGACGAACAGCCCGTTCACATGCTTGTGCTTGTGTTTGTGCCCGTTGAATGTCGTATTAAACGCGAGCGTGTAAACGCGGCATTAAACTGTAACTTATTTTAGCTCTTGTTCAGTTTAAAGCTCAGTTGACTGCCAAAAAGTTTTGTGTCCTCTAGAAGAAGAGTCGGTATTTCAAGCCAGAATAGTTGCTAACAATTTATTGAGCACAGGTTTGGAAATGCATGGCATACTGCTACAATTGGGACATTTAAGATAAGTTTATTTTCCCTGTCGAAATTTTTTAAAATTGTCCCTACCGAGAATCGGAAAAACGTGAAGCTTTTTGCTATACACTAGGCTCCTTGGAGATTGGCTGTTGCATTCGAGATTCGGACTAGAGATGTTTTATTTCAATTAACCATTGAAAATACATTGGACGCTAGAATAGGTCTGTACAGTCGAACAAAATTTATGCTCTCTCGCACCGAAGGATTAAAATATAAAAACTGCTGAGGTGTTGCGCTAACAATTTTTATTTATGGCCCGAACAATTGTTCGGCTTCCACAATTTTTTAAACGAGCGCCTCTAAATGATTTGTTGCTTTGCAAAATTTATTGGCGGTAAGTACGAGTAGCCGGCGGTAACATGTGGTTTTGCTAGTAAAATATTCCTGTTGATTGAAAAATCAAAAACAGACTTACCTTTTCATTGCATATTATTATTTTTTACAAAAGGTTGACTATGCATCCTCTATCAGCCTCCATAAAAAACAAATATCACCATCTTATCAGAACCATAATTTATAGTATCTATAGAAATTCATGAGCTCCTATACGACCCCACCAAGTGGCACGGTCCTTTTCAAAACTAGGCCAGCTCTAACTAGGCCACATCGCCCTAGCCAGGCCTAGTTAGATCTAGCCTAGCCGCATAGTCTTTTTTCTAACTACATATCCTCATACTACATAGACTCGGGTAGATTAATGAGTTGGCGTGTGTACCCTTGTTGTGCTGTGTATCGTTTCTGTGCTATTATCGCTTGACTGTATCGTGTATTGTGTTGCCAATAAAAAAAATTTCTTTCGTTCTTAATCTAGTATACTGGCCAAGTATTGTTAACGCCATAGTATAAGTAAAGCTTACAGATTATTATAAGCTACCCAAACAATTCTCTCGGGAATATCACAATTAACGAACATAAACCTGCTTAGATCAACTCTAATAACAGTTTAATACTCACCTACAGTAACGCAGAGGTGTGTTCAGAGGTCCGGAAGCCGGCTTTAATCTAAAGTTATGATTTATTTGCCGAAGTGTAGTTATTAATGTTATTCTAACAGGAAAAGTTTGAGTTATTTCGTCGCGGTGTGAACGATTTTTACGTGGGTGACATCAGGTCTACTGTTGTGTTAGGTATGTGTGTTGTAGGGGTATTTGGCCTCCCCGGACCAGGAGTGCATGCCGCTTGTCATCTGCGGCTGGCCAGGGCATGCAGGGATGCGGCGGTATGCTTCGGCGTTGCCCGTGTCCCTGCAACTTGCTGCCCACTGGCGACACAGGGGAGGTTTAGTGGGTATAACCTTCCATCTCGGGAGGTGTGAGTCCCACACACCATGTCACCTCCCCCCGGAGGTGGCATGACGGTGCCTAATGCATTCCCCTCTAAAAAAAAGGTATGTGCGTTGTGTACATAGGTATGTGAGCCTCATCGGTCTAGTAGCAAATATCATACTCTCGGAGGCCTTCGGCAGATAAATTGTCTGCTAAGTTTCCTGGGGGAGTTGGATTGGAAAGATTAACAAAGTATTTATAATCATCGGCCTGTGATGTTTAGCTACACATTCAGTCGTGATGGTTATACCACCACTAGTTGGCTGCCAGAGCCTCGTTTGTTCTTCGGCAGGATGCACCACGGGCAGGTGAGGGTGGCTTGGAGCGAAAAGATGGTAGGTCGCTTTTTTTCGTCAGAAATGCCTTCACGCATACATCAGTGCGAACAACTAACTGGCGAACAACTGGAGAGGCCTATGTCCAGCAGTGGACTGCGAGAGGCTGATGATGATGATGATACATCAGTGCCTTGAGTACAGGACACCAGGGTTCTGTGGAGCTCTCTTCAATTTAGCAAAGAATACCCACTGAACCCAAATCGGTGGTCCGCTACGAGCACTCTGTCTGAGGAGGGTCGGGATGCCCGGAGGGATCCCACACAACCCCCCACAGCGTGACGGCACACCTCGGAAAGACAGCGTGGTCTCCACCCTGCATCTTGCAATCTTTGGCCCCCTAAATCAACCAGTCAAATCTAAATATATAAAACTCAAAGGTGACTGACTGACATAGTGATCTATCAACGCACAGCCTAAACCACTGGACCGTTCGAGCTGAAATTTGGCATGCAGGTAGATATATGACGTAGGCATCCGCTAAGAAAGGATTTTGAGCAATTCCAAGGGGATTAAATAGGGGATGATACTCTGGACGAAGTTGCGGGCACAGCTAGTCTGAATATAAGATCAGATGAAGAAAAAAAAGCTAAGTGTTTTTTTTCACAACGGCCCTGCTAGAATTTCGTCCCCGTACAAGGTACAGCTCACGGCCAACCGCGGTGTTGTGAATTAATTTCAACTTTGACGCGAAATAAACGGCGTGCCCCGCATCCAGATCAGGCAGGTGCCGGTTTTAAATCGATTTACGTTGTTTTTCAAATTAGACTACGTGTTTTTCGTGTTTTAGGGCGTTGCTCATTTTGCTGAATGAGTGTAGTTGATGCTAGTTCGACAAATAAAAAATAACACATATTGCCATCTAGCCCCAAACTAAGCCGAAGCTTGTACTATGGGCACTAGGCAACTGATAAAATTACTTAAATACCTACATTTTTTAGAAAATAAGTACTATTATACATAGTAAACACCCAGACCAATACAAACAGACATGTTCATGCACACGAATGTTTGGACTGTACGGGATCGAACCCACACAACCCTTGGCTCAGAAGGCAGAGGTCACTAACATTATGAGCCATCGGGCCAGTGATTGAATATTTGGCTTACGTATCACGGAAGATTATCATCATCATCATCAACCCTTCGCAGTCCAATGCTGGACACAGACCTCTCCAATTGATTTAGAAATTAAAGGAAAACTAAGATAAAATCAAACAAAAATTCCAACAGAATCTGTCTGTCGTAAACTAAAACTTGGTAACCGGTACTAAAAGTAGGAACAATAAAAAACCTTATTTGGGACCATTTAGTATGCACACTAGCGCATTTATTTATAAATTTAAATACCCATTTGTTATACCAGTGTAAGCCAAACAGCACATATAAGAAACTATCTATCTTCAGGATCATTCAGCAAGAGAGGTAGGGCATAGCTAATCTTCGCTCGAATTGAGCCGCCCGTCCGGGGAAGGACCTCCACCCTATAGAATACCGCAGCCAAATGACCTCTGGGTCGTGTTTCGCCCGGTGAGTAGGGTTTCCGGAGCCCGTGAGGGGTTAGGTTTGGGCCGGCATGGTGGTGGCAACTGACTAGTTACTTGCCCGTTGTCACAGCGATTTGGGCTTCTCTTTCGATCAGACATAGGGAAGCCATTATGTCAAGCTACTGTAAAAAAAAATTACGTCTGTTCACAACGCAATATCATCCTGCAGCCTTATTTAAAACTACAACTATTTGCGCGGCAGTTGTGAGTTTCATCCACGGCACAAACGTCGCTCATTACCCACGGTTACTCCAAGGAATGTCTTATTGAGTCTTTGGGAAACGAACGCTCTGGTTGAAACAGGTCGTCTTTATTGAAACCACCATTAAAGCATTCCAACGACAAAATTCTTGCCATCATCAGCTGGTCTGCAATCTCTTGTGTGCAAATAATGTTAATCAGATGTTATTTCTGAACTATCCTGTGGATGCGACCCATTTATTTATATGTTTGATTCCTGTGAGTTGGATGGTAAAGATTTGGCTTTTAAAACTTTAAGTATGGGACCAGATGGCAGCATCATACATGGCAAGTGCTGAACCTGAGAAGCCCAAGATCGATGAAAAATTTAACAGTTTGAGAGGACTATTTGTGAACTGCGATAGGCTGACTTAATAACTTGTATTTTTATTAGACATTTACGACTTTCGCAAGCTATGGTCACAGGTAGACTAAAATGCTATTTTATTGTAAATGACCGCGGTAGTTTAAGGTTTAGCTCTCGAATAATGATTCAATTATCACGGTCACAACAATAAACTAACAATGGTTAGCGATCAATTCGATCTTTTTCTACAAGCTAATACTTTAGTAATAAAACTCTACTTACTAAGATTACGTAGGTATATATACACGCATGCCTATACCCAGCTTAGCTTACTGCATGTAAGTATGTAAATAAACGCTCTTAGTTCATACGGAACTGCAATGAAATCCAATGCTATAAGGTGCATTTTTGTGTAGGCCAAATAGTATTGGCAATTAAACTTAACGATAGTTTCTTTACCCCTAATAAATATTCTATTATTTGATAATCTCAGTAAAACACAAGAGAAAATACCTTCTTTTCAATGATTCGATTAAATATTAGTATATACTTATCCATTTTGTATGTAAGTCTGAGGTACGGCGACAGACGAAAGAACGGCTGAGCGAAACCAATAGAGTTCCAATGGGGCATACGTTGATTTATTTGTGGTCTCCTGTATTTACGAGTAGATCTTCCGAAACATCGCCGAAACACAGCAAAACGATCCCTCGTATTGTAGAATTAAAGCTTACATTCAAACCAAACACGATTGATTGAATAGACGATGGAAATAGGTAGACAGATAAAGAAACAAAATATTTATGCAACTAAGAACCCTAAGTCTACGTGACAGAGTCTAAAGCCTTTTAATTAATTTCACGACTTTTGTATCCTAGAATCCCTAATCCCGATGTAGAGACCTAAATAGTTACAGCATTCATTGATCATGGCTGAGCCAAAGCTGAATATTACAAGGAATCAATCGGCTAGGACAATAATCCCTGCCTGGAACTTGTATAGATTTAGATCTGGGGCCATTAAAACTTGGTGTTGCTTGTCGGTCGCTACATTGTTCATTTGGTATTAAGATTTTATCACGGTAATCCTTTATGGGGGAAACTGCAATGTACCGCATAGTTAATAATATTAATTCAAAATCTTAATCTATCTTCTTCTATTTTTTTTTTATAATAAATCTGTAGAGAAGTCAATTCTGTACATAAAATATATTTTCAAAATAACTACAGGGGCTGATTAGTGATCGATTCTGATGCCAAAATGCAATCAGTAAAATTTTTGTCTGTCTGTATGTTCGCAATAGAAAAAAAACTACTAAACGGATTTTGACGAAACTTGGTACAATTATTCTTCATACTCTTGGGCAGGTTATAGTATACTTTTCATCACGCCATAATCAATAGGAGCAGTGATGGGAAGTGTTGGGAAAACGGGAGAATTTTTTATCTGTATATTTGATCGCGCATCACGCGAAAACTACTGTATGGAATTAAATGCTGTTTTCACCAATGTAATGCTGAAGGTCTAACTTAAAATTTAGCTACCATTTTATGGAAGTCCGTTATTTTTGAAACCCGATTTCTCGCACGCGTTCGACGCCGCCGGCACAGCTAGTAATAAATAATAATAATAATATCACATATCATAACATACGTTGCTCCTATACCATAGTTAGTAGCTTAAGCACTTAAATAGTACAATTATAAACACCCAGACACGGAACAAATATAAATGTTTATCCCGAGTGGGAATCAAAAACCACGGCTCTAGATTCAAAAGGCAGGGCTCCGAGGGCTGGCTACAAATTGAGCCACCGAGCCAGTCATTGTAGTCGTCATTGTAATATTAGTATAGAAGTTTAGATGTAAACAACAGGCCTATGAATGACACAACAGTGCTCGCATCACGTCGGCTGCCGCTAACCCGGAGCAAATCCGGCCGGTCTAATCCCGGGAACGACGCGCGGCGCACGCAGCGACCGAGTCAACACAATCTCGCCGGTATGCCCTGTTTGAGCTATGACTGAAAAGAAATGTTTGCGTCCAATCCACACATACATAATATACTAATTATTTCAGTCAGTTAACCGATTCGTTGAGGATGACACCCATGAAATTCTTTTGTGTATGACGGGTGACGCCTGAGAGGCGTCTTTTTTCAATTTGTTAAAACTCTGTGTAAATTTCGTTTTTAAGGGTTATAGTGCAGTCAATGAAGCATTATAGGTCCGAATTTTTTTACTGTGATCCGATTTGCATGAAATTTTGGAATTAGGTTCATCTTACCATTAACTTCAAAAGTGAAAATGATTTGAACTCCGCCACTACCCTGGGGGTGGTTGCCACCCATTCTCGGAAGTCAATGGTTTTCTTTTCAAAATAACCTCGGATATCGATTGAAGGTCCAAATTTAAGCAAAAAATCTTCTATAAAGTTTTTCGAAAAATCTAATACTTTTCATGTTATTGGCAATTGAAAACTTGAAAATTTTTCACTTTTTTCATCGTTTTTTTTCAAATATCTCCAAAAATATAAGTTTTATCGAAAATTGTATAAGGAACAAAAGTGAAGCATGTAAAAAAATTAACAATTTGGTTTTTTATAAAGTATTCTAAGTGCAATATTAAGCTAGATATTAAAGATCAAAGCCGTTTTTTATTTTATCTGAAATTTCATCGATGTAGTCAATACCATCTATCAGCGAGCAAATGCATTTTATGCTTTCTAATCAAAAAGGATTTTGTAGTGCTTGAAATAAGCTTTAAAATGAGCACTATTAAAAGTCTTTTACATGTAAAATAAGTGAGCTGTATTGCAAATAAGAGGAGCATCGACTGTTTTTTCTTTTGAATCAGTGGGTTTAAATAAGTGCCATTTCCACCAAAACTAAAGTTAATCATATTCCGCCTAGAATTAACTTAATTATAAAGAGTTTGATAGATTGTATTAGTTTGGCTGCTTTAGGACACATAGTTTTTAAAAAAGTCGTGATTGAAGAAAAATCGAAAATTTCTAATTTTTAAAAAACCCACCTTTTTTCATAATATCTCAAAAATGACGATAGATACGTATAAAAGTGTAGGAATTAAAAATTTAGGTATTTTTCTGACCAACAATTTGGTTTTTTTGTTTTATCTATCAAATAAAAATTGACGGAGATATGATTGTTTAAAGAGCGCGTGGCAGCGCAATCACAGCCTCTCTTAAGCCCTTTCACCCTTCACCGTTTTAAAACAAGGTTTTTCACTATATATTTCAATAAAGGATGTTGTAGCTCTCTTAATTACCTTTACAATGGTGTTTCATAAATTGTGATAGCATGAAAATTTAAGGAGTTATGGCCCAAAAACTTATCATATTTTTTTCTACTTAGTAACTGAACATTTCGGGAGTGAATATTTGGAGCAATGTGAAATGATTGGCGACACATCCAAGTTATGAGATGTCTCTATGAAGCTGCCACTATGTCCGGAGCCGAAACGTGGACATGAACTGTAAGGCTAGTCCACAAATTAAAGGTTGCTCAGCGAGCTATGGTAAGGGCTATGCTCGGCGTCTCTCTGCGGGATCGAATCCGAAATGAGGTGATCCGACAGCGAACCAAAGTCACCGACTAGCTCACTGGATTAGTCAGCTGAAGTGGCAGTGGGCTGGCCACATCAGCCGCAGAACCGATAAGCGTTGGGGTAAACGAGTTCAGGAGGGGCGAGGACGCCCTCAGGCCAGGTGGAGTGCCGATTTGCGCAGGGCGGCTAGCTAGTGCTGGATGCGAGAGGCCCAGAATCGATCTAAGCGGCGAACATTAGGAGAGGTCTATGTCCAGCAGTGGACTGATACGGGCTGATGATGATGATGATGAAAATATTACTTACTCTCTACTTACATCTTTTTATGTCATACCAAAATATTTTTGTGATTTTTTCAATTTAGGGGTTGTTTGCTTGGGTTGTAAGATTTTCAAGGGGTTGAATATGATTTTAATATGAGGTAATTGTATTAGAAAACACTTTACAATTTTTCAACACTTACTATTAGACTGGTTTCTAGCGATAAAATGGCTTAAACTCAATTTTTCCATTAAGGGGTCATTTAGACCCCTTAAAAATAATTGGCGGAGTTCAGATCGTTTTCACTTTTGAAATTAAGGGTAAGATGAGCCTAATTCCAAAATTTCATGCAAATCGGATCACAGTAAAAAAATTCGGAGGTTAGCCCGTATTTTTCGCTTCATTGACTGCACTATTACTGCTAAACAAGACTACTATTACTATTTTCTGTAGTTTATAGGGATAAATATATCCTGAAATGACTACACTACAGGGGTAGTGTAGTCATTTCAGGATATAGCGTCAATTGGTAGTGACCCCTGCCTTCTGAACCAAGGGTCGTGGGTTCGATTCCCGCACAGTACAAACATTTATTTGTGTTCATGAACATGCCTGTGACAAACATTCGTGTGATGAACACTTGTGTTTGTTCCGTGTCTGGGTGTTTATATTTGTATTTAATTATTTATTTGTGGTACCTTCGTTGTTCTGATACCCTTAACACAAGTGCTTAAGCTCCTTACTTTGGGATTAGAGCAATGTATGTGATGTTGTCTGATATTTATTTATTACTAGCTGTGCCAACGACTTCGTCCGCGTGGAATAGTTTCTTGGGTAGTGATTTTAATGACCCCCAGTGCCTGGCAGCTGGCAGCGGCGCGGCGCAGATCTCGGCGCGCTTTATATACCCGCGCAAACGTACAGCAGGCTCGACGTGATTAGTTAAATGGGCGTAACTTTTTTATTTATGGACCGATTAACATGAAACAAACACTAAATGTTAAGGGAAGCTTCCAGCAATATATTAGTGAAAACCGCATCTTAATCGGATACGCGGTTTCTGAGATTAGCGTGCACAAACATACAGACAAACAGACAAACCGACAAACCGACAAACAGACAAAAATTCCAAAAATCATTGTTTTGGGTACTATTGCATTAATAAAGGCCCCTCATAATATTTTTTCACATATATCTTCCATGTACAGACAGCGATTCGTTACATTTTTATTATATGTATAGATATAGATGTACAGACAGCGATTCGTTACATTTTTATTATATGTATAGAAGATTAGGTGGATTTGATTCAGTCTCCACACTTGGTAGGCAGCTTGGTGACCACAGTGTAAGATTTATTTATAAACGCTGCTGCCCTTTTCCTGATGTTCCCTTAGTAAGACTACTACTAGGTGTAGAAGACTCTACACCCACGGGATAAGACGGGCTAGGCCTATTCTTAATCCGAATACATCACGGATGTCTGAATGATTAACCTTTTCAGCATAATAAAATAAGATCTATTAATACCTACTTGAAAAAAACAACGAAAAGACTTTTTTTATAGTAGCTTGGCATAATGGCTTCCCTTCGCCTGGTCGAAAGCGAAAGAGAAGCCCAAGTCGCTGTGACAACGGGCAAAAAACTGGTCAGTTACCTGTCTGTTGCCTACCAGCTGTACCTGTGTACCTGTTACCGCCATGCCGGCCCAACCCCAACTCCCCACGAGCTCCGGAAACCCTACTCACCGGTAGGAACACGGCCCGGAGGTCATTTGGCTGCGGTATTCTATAGGGTGGAGGTCCTTCCCCGGACGGGCAGCTCAATTCGAGCGAAGATTCGCTATGCCCTACCTCTCTTAAAACTGCACCAACCGCTATGAGTGCACTTCAAAAAACCCACTTCAACATCAAAAGTAATAATCTAATTTACCTAATTGCCGTTATGACATGTAATAACGGTAAACACGAGTTCACACAACAAAAGGTGGAAGAAAAAAAGGATCTATTATTTATGAAAACGGGTCGGTTCTGTTTTCTTTTAAGTGCAAAAGTTTTTGCTCTAAATTTCGTGGGAGCGAAATTTGTTGAGTTTCTCGCGGCGTTTTTCAGTGCGATGCGCGCAGACTGTGTTTTGTTTATGTGATTTTGGATGTTTGTTGTGTTTGTATGACTTTGTGGTGGCATATAAAGTCGTTGTAATGAGTACTACTCCGGGGTAAAGGTATTGGTAACAGAGTCGCGTGCGTTGTTTATACCTACTCGTAGCGGCTTATTCCGGACTGGCTGTAATATAGAGGTCGCCACGGCCGAATACGGCATGGTGGACGTTAATTTTAAAAATCTCTTTTCTTATTTTTGACAATTTATTTTTTAGATAACCTTAATGCATAGGTTATTGGCAGTATTTGGAATATTTCGATGTGTAGATATTGACTCTTTGTATGAAGATATATTTGGATTGCATACTACTCATACATATGTAATTCTGACTGTACAATGTACATTCAATTGAGGCAGTCATAAACAGAATACAATGTAAGACAAAGTCGGCACCTCCGTTCGAGAAGACGCGGGCAGCCATTTTGCTAAAACGTAATACACTTACGGTCCGACTCCTTTTTAATATGTTCTGCTAAGCGCGGCCGAGTGGGCGGGACGCGTATTTACAATCTCACTGAATTATTATCATTAATCCATTAATCTAAAATATGTGCCACATATTGTAAAACGTCGTATCAAATCAAAATTCCTTCGTACAGCGCAATTCGTCACGCTTCACGTGCAACAGTTCTTTGGGATTAGCTTCCAACTGCAACCTGTTCAAAATCGTAAGGTATCGCCCAAAGTCGTATCCCACATACGGCTGACTTTCAAAAAGCGACGCTACAATTGTCTTAAGTGGCAACGCACCTGTTAATATGGCCTGAATCGACCACATATTACTATCAAATTAACTTCAGACCCGTTTAGAGGCTAAAAGATCTATCTTCTATCACAAAAAAAAAGATAGTGTATGTGTATCTTTAAAACTACACAAGAAATTTTGTGGCCGTTTTTTTAGATAGAGATTCAAGATGAAGGGTTATGTATGATACATTTATTTCAAACTGTTTTCAGCTCCAGTTAAGTACTTTTCTATGAACACTTTCGTCGTTGAAATTGTATTTTCCTTTTCACACAGATCTCCAATAACTAAGATTATAGAAAGGAAAATGACCCGTGTCCAATATAGTCCGTACCCCACTTTCATTCGTAAAACAGAATACATTGTTTACACTCAAAATACTGCAATCCCAATCTTCAAAATTCGGTAAGATATGGCGCAGTGTGAACAAACACACGTCCCTACAACGTGGCAATCCCACGGCGCTTCCCACAGAAATATATCTAGAGAGAACACAGGGCATCATAATTATTTTCAGTATTTTTTATTTTCATAGAATCATCAAAATGCTGGACTGTGCCGGCTGGCACATGTAATTTTATCTCTTTTAATATCCTTTTCTTTCTCTAAACGGAGAAAGTCAAGAAACATCTTACGTGGCTCATCAGCCATACCATAGATCTATACCATAACATCATCATGTTTGTCGGTTGGACGACAAGCGACTGGTTTGGTCAGCCCAAGTCAGATTGATAAGCCCAAAACGCTAAGACATGACATCTTTGATGGAATCAGACCAGCGGATTGGTGATTGCTCACTTGGTCTTTTTCCATCCACTTTGCCCACAACCATCAGTTTGTCGAGGCTGCCTGGCTGCCTCCGAGCTATGAGACCGAAGTACTTGAGGATGCGCTGATAACAGATTGTAGAATGGAACAGAAGGTATACCTAGGCCCTGGTATATCCATCAAAGCATTCCCGACGTAAAGAAATAACATTGAGCTGCGATTAACACAAGGCCGTTCTATCCCCGATACATTTCTGCGACGCTCCCACTCAAACGCTTTGTTGTTCACAATACAGTGTTAGCAAAACCGCGTCCGGGACACGATCGCTATTCAATACATACTTCATGAAATATTTATTGTGTTCCGAGGGGCGATAAAGATTCATACAGTGTGGAATTACAGCCGCCCCTTGGAACAGAACGCTGTTTATATTGTTTATACTTTTTGAAACTGTGTTAGCGTGTTTGGTATCGTTATACAACGGTAATCGATTTGTTTGTCTTGCCTTTGTATCTTATGTATGACTTCATTCACAACACAGGCTGCAATTTTCCCGAATGGATACGACCTAGGGACCTTCAAGAAGCGAGCCCACAGATTTCTCAAGGGCCGGCAACGCACCTGTGACTCCGCTGGTGTTGCGGTGTCTATGGGCTGAAGTGATCACTTACCATCAGGTGACCTTCAGGCTCGTTTGCCCCCTCTGTCATAAAAAAAACATTAAGTGGTAAAAATAAGAGGGGGTTAATTTTTCAGGCGATAAATACAAATATAAACACCCAGACACGGAGTAAACACAAATTTAAATAAATCGAATATTAGTTCCGGGTAGAAATCTAAGCCACGACCCTTCATTCATAAGGCAGGACTCACTACCAATTGATCCACCGGGCCAAAAGAAAGAATGTGTTTCCTCAACACCGACATTATATGCGTAATCGCTGCGTCGTGAATACCAGACCCATACGACTGCCATACACACCATTACTCTCCCTAATCACCTAAGCCACCCCCAGTCAATAGACTCAACATACATACCATAAACAATTCACCCAACACAAAACGGCTCACTTAGAGCAGTATTGTTTAAAATAATTGCTTATGATTTATTTGCGTTCAACCGTTTCAATATATCACGGGCGGTGCGATCTTAATTCTTGGGACCCACTCAATGTCCTTTAGCTGTGGTGTAAATTAAGAGAACAGGCGACTAATATTATTGACAATAATAACAAAAATGGGCCTCATTTAAGGTCTAGAGAGAGCTCATATAGCTCATATATGAGAGGTATTAATTGCAGTTATTTGAGTAGTTTTGTAACGGCCCGTCGCTTTGATAGAACATTACCAAGTAAGTAGTGGGTGAGATCTGATGACAATAATAGGACCAATAATAGTAAAGAGAGATGAATTTGAATCTGAAAAAAGTAAAATTTTGTTTTTAATTCTGTTTCAATCAAATCAAAATACCTTTATTCAAATAGACTTAAAATAAGCACTTATAAATCGTCAAGTAAAAAATTATGTAAAAATGTAAAAAGTAATGTAAAAATGTGAATAAAAGCAATTTAAAAGAAGTTACCGCCGTGTTCGGAAAGTAGATTTCTACCGAGAATAAACGGCAAAAACTCGGTAGTTACGTAAAATGTTAAGTTAGTAGTGTAAAATGTTTGTCTCTATAATCGGTCATCAGCGCACGAAAATTCAATGTAATAATATTTTTGACAAACTAATATTGAATAGTTACTAACAAACAAAAGACGAAGACAGGGTTGTCGATATCGTTTGTTCGCTGATGTTTTAAAAAAAAACCTTATCATAGACACAATCGTATCTACTAATTGTTATTGAAACTAAAGTATATTTATTTTTGTTACAGGTAAGTACTTACAAGGATCATTACGGTGGTGAATAGCTACGATGCTGCAAAACTACGGGAGCATTACTAGAGGAAAATGATATGTATTAATTTTACTATGAATATTCTTTTATGTACCTAATTAAGAATTTTAGACACATTCATGAGTCATTATAAGTAGAGACATGCTTTCTGTAATATGATATCAAAAATCATCATCATCCTAGCCTTTTTCCCGATTGTCTCAGGGTCGGCTTCCCAAACTGAGAGATTTGGCGAGGGCTAAGCTTTTACACAGAGCGACTGCCATCAGACCTCCGCAACACTTAGGGTAAGCTATACCCATTCCCAGTTGGGCGTCAGAGTTATCATAATCTCTGATATGATGTGACGACTACTATCTGAGTTGGTAAAGATAGCACCCGGGACCAACAGCTTAACGTGCCTTCCGAAGCACGGAGGAAATCGGTGTCAAATTTTGGTCACCCATCATCGGATTGACCGCGCCAATGGTTGCACAACATTGCGATCATTGTTAAGCGTACAAGACCGCGGCGCCACCGAGCTCCGAATATGATATCAAAAATGTTACGCATATTTTAAATCCCTCACCAGTTGTGAGGAACTATTGACCCATCGGATTAAGGTTGCGGTTCCACTGAGGCGGAGCAGAGCGGAGACGAGCTGTGCCACGATTCACCAATCACATGGCTTGAAATCCATGAGGCAGTGAATCCAAAATTAGCTGAATCGAGCTGAACCCGTCTCTACTCGCTCAACTCCACAACTCTCACCCCAGTAGAACCGCAGCTTGAGAGAGTAAAGAAGCAGAGAGTGCATCTTTGTTCGAGCTCACACTCATGCACTTACAATCTCACGCACTTGATAAGTCTCCTTCAAAATTAGCTGCTCTGGCTGGAATCCGGACAGGAGAATATTACAATTTAGTGTCCGTGTGATTTTCAAATTTAGCATAGAATCACACCTATCTTATTCCGTGAATGTTAGTAGTAGACACAATAAGGAAACATCAGGGAACGGGCAGCAGCGTTTACTAAATAAAACCTACTTCAGTCACCAACCTGCCTGTCGAGGGCAGCGACTAAGGCAAATCCCCCCAAATGAAATGTCATTGGGGAGGCCCATTTTCAGGAGTGAACGTTTACAGGCTGATGAAATGATAAATAAATAAATAAATAACCCAAGACATGCCACGCCGGGCCACACAGCGCCATCTAGCCCCAAACTAAGCCGAAGCTTGTACTATGGGTACTAGACAACTGATAAACTTACTTAGATACATTTTTTTTTTGTAAATAAATACATATTATACATAGAAAACACCCAGACCAATACAAACTTACATACTGATGACGATGATAATATTATACTTATTATCATATCGAGTAAAATCGCTACCGTCCTACACTGACACCACACCGTAAGGCTTCAGGCAAATGCTTATTTATGTTCGAGCTACATTGAACTTGTCCTGCTCACAATTCGTTTCGCAGCATTAGACTGTATGGCATTGTCCCGCACAATGCTGCATTCTACTTGAGTTTTAAATAGGCTTTCGCCGATCCGTCCTTTTAATGCTCCACGAGTAGCTATTGATGGGCTCGGAAGGATTATTTCAATTGGACTCGAGGACTTGAAATCCAATTGTGTTTATACTCTTGGGATAATACTTATGATATCTTAGGCCCAATAATGAAAGAACTACTTGATCTCAAAACGGAATATTACGTTAAAAGAATAGCGATCACGGCCCGAAATGGGCGCTCCTGTGGGTGTCTTAAAATTTGAATCAAAAACATGCAAACTGGTAGCTGATTGATTTAGTTACTTGTCCTTTACCGCAGCGACTTAAACTTCTTTTTTGCTTTCCATAGCTGGATTGCCTCCGCCAATTATAACAATGATAATTATCATTTCGGGTCAGTTCACAAGCTCAAGTCAGGTGGTTTGAATGGCCACCGTAGATTTCATTTCTACCCAGGTTATTTTTTTATACAATTTCCGCTTGACTGCAATTCACTTGATGGTAAGCGATATCAGTCTACGATGGAGCGCGCTCACCCATCAAAAACCGGTTCACTCTCGCCTTGAACATCGGCAGATTGTACGTCTCGGGGAACAAGGAGCCTGGCAAAGAGTTCCATAGTTTTGCCGTTCGTACTATGAAAGTAGAGGCGAAACGTGTTGTGCGAGTCCTAGGTGCCTAAACGCTTCTGCCCGTTTCCTGATATTTCCTTTAACGTCTTCTACGGCACCCACGGGATGAGACACAAATCTAAGCCCATAATAAGTTAGATTCCCTTTCTCACTTGCAATACTATGACAATGCTGAAAAAAATCAATTTGGTATTTATATGACAAACTTACACATAAGAAGCGAAACAAACACAGTGATAGCATCAATTACTCAAGAGACAATTGTCTGCACTCATTTAACTTCTCCTGCAGAATGGTCCTTATAACTAACAGCATACGGTATATTGTTGCAAGACAATCGTCGGAACGGTCTCAGGTGCGGTCGATGGCCGGTATAATTATCTCGGAAAGAACCGGGATGTTCTTTAAGTGAATTACAAGGGCTTGCGAGCTGAGATTCGGGTCCTGGGCCGTTTATGTCCTGGGGTGGCACAATACTGGATTGTTTTTTGATTGGGTTTAATTGATTTTTGTGAATGTGGCCTCCGGGCTTAGAGTAAGATCATCTCATCCTGTGGTTGTCGTAAAAGACGTCCCTCTTTAGCCGTTTTTATAGACACAGTACACATAACATCCGTAGATGGCGCCACTGACATACAAACTATAGACATTTGTAAACATCTTTTGTTATCTACATTTTAACACCTTCGTTACTGAGGATCGTGATCACTTGTTGATTTCACAGCCCTAATCAACTATCTCTAATTGTCTCTATCCGAAGTTTCCCTCACCGCTTGATGAAACTTGTCCAGGGCAGTGGCTTTACTTGGTCGGACCATCCGGTTGGAGAGCGGCCGCGGGCTCTTTTTCCTTCCACGCCATCAACCACAACCAGTTTGGGGTCTTGAAATGACGTCTAAAGGAACTGATATTCCCTGATGGAAATGTAAAACTACTGTTTTCACGAACCTGCCTGCCATTCGTGTCTAAGGCAAATGCCCCCAGTGCCCAGCAGTGGATGTTTGCAGGCTGATGATGATGATAATGATGAATAAGTTTGATGAGTATAAATTGATGGTGGGAACGTCCCCTCACCAGATTATGTCTCATCTGGTCTTCTGCCTCTCGAGTGGAGTTCTGGTTACTAGCTAATGTCTGTGACCGAGGGTGCAGTTGTGATGGAGCACTTGGCGCAGGTCAATTTACCATAGAAACGCATGAAATAGAAGATTGGTGGTTCTTCAATTAAACTTTCCTTTTTTATAAATACGTGTGTTTATCATTTTTCTTTTATTCTTGAGTCGTTAGATTCCTTGAACCCAGGAAAAACATTGGGTAATTTTTTTATCGTCTTTTAAAGGAAAAAGATCGGCTTAAGTACTTGAGTAATGGAAATTGTACCAAAAATATACACTTTAAATACAGGAGCTATCTTAATCCTGTATTATTTATTAAGTCCGGCCGCTCAGAGATTCATCATCATCATCATCAGCCTATTGCAGTCCACTGCTGGACATAGGTCTCTCCAGTTCTTCATCACTTAGGGCAAACATCTGGAGGATATACCCATAATCGCCACGCTGGGCAGGCGGGCGTAGCTTCTCGTTCCGGTGACGCTGCTGCCCGTCATCGGTCTGTAGTATTTAGCTACGCTCAAAGATTGAGTTTCTGAAAAGTCGTGATCAAATGAAATAAGTATGAACTAAGTAGCGTACAATTTATGTCAACATTTTAAATACATATCTTGTATTTACCAAGTTAATAAATAGCATAACCCTTTAATCGCCGTGAAAGGAGACACGATAGAAATAAGCCACTGGCGCTTAAAATTCAACCTTATAGATAGCATTGTTCTTAATCTATACTAATAATATAAAGAAGTGAAAGTTTGTGTGTTTGTATATTTATTAAATTGTAAGGGGTAATCTCAGGATCTACTGAACCAATTTTAAAAAATCTTTCACCAATAGAAAGCCGCATTATTGTTGAGTGTCATAGGTTATATAATTACTTATGTCCAACCAAGTGGGCACGGGTCAGCTAGTCACAGATAAAAGGAAATAATATATGATATACTTATACCTACCAAACACAGTGATGAAAGGCTTATCATTCCTCGTTATAAAAGCCAATCAATAATTAAGCAATACATGATCAACTAATCCGCATAAAAGTAGGTTTAACGTGGTCCCTTATTAAAAATGAACATAATCAGAAAGTTGAAAGGCACAGATACACTCAAGCACAATATCTGCCAGATTTGTTAATATTAAAACGAGCTCTTTGGCAGGATTAACTTTATATAGGTTTTGTTTACTTTGGTAATCCTTTTGCAGTACGCTAGTGGGGCCATTTTGAGCCTCAGGCAGAAGTTTGGTCTAGGGCAGAGGCGATAGCGGTTACCTTAAAATAAACGTGATGTGTATCATTTTGTAGGCCAATACATTTTTCTTTCTTTCTTTCTTCTTTCTTTAGTCCTTTTCGTTTCGTTTCTTAAACTAGCTGACCAGGCGTGCTTAATCTCTCTCTCTAGCCGTATCCCTCACTATTGAGGATCGTGGCTCCTTTTGACTTTGTCAATTAGCTGTCTCCATCGGTTTCGTTCCGACGCTTGATGGATTGCGGCACTGACAGGTATCTCCAGCTTCTTCGACACCTGGTCTGCCCATCGCATGGGACTCCGTCTGCGTGCTTAGTGTCGCCATGTTTTTTATTTATATTTATTCGAAATGGGCGTACTTAGATTTTGAAGATCCGTCTATATGAAGACAAGAAACTAATAAATATCGTTGTCCGATCCCCTGCCTTCTGCATTAAACCTATTTCAAAAGCCCACCTATTTTCTTCGTTCTTCGCTCCTTTGTGTTTATCCCGGAATGTGCGTATTTATATCAGGATTAACTAGTTTGTCCTAGGTGCAATAGGTTGTGCTTAGGATAAACTAGTTTCGTCTAGGTTATACCCGTTTATTCTATCGCATATGGGAAGAAGTAGTGCAGCCTTGGCCAAACTAGTTCAGTTTATTTATCGTATTGTAGTCGCTGTGACAACGGGCAAATAACTAGTCAGTTACCTGTCACTTGTCACCGCCATGCCGGCCCGACGCTAGCCCCCCACGAGCTCCGGAAACGCTACTCGCCGGCAGAAACAAGGCCTGGAGGAAATATGGCTGCGGTATTCTTATAGGGTGGAGGTCCTTACCCGGACAGGCAGCTCAATTCGAGAGAAGATTCGCTATGCCCTATCTCTCTCCGTTTTGACATAATGAGATACTTAAAGCTCCATGTTACATCTCTTCCTTTCTATGATCTGAATTACCCTATAATAAATACGAATTGAATTTCACGCCTGAAGTCAGTGCCTTGGGCCTTACCATAAAGAGAGTCCAGAAAGCGACCTCCTCTCTAATTATAGAGCATGAAGACCCCATGTAGCCGGCAGCGGTTGCCGAACAGATTTTTAATTTGATCAGGATTTGGTGAACTAACCGATGGTGTGTAGTTAAGTGAATGTAGCGTATTTGGTAAAAGGTAGGTACTATTTTCTACATACATGATACTGATAGAATACAAGTATATATATTTGAGAATTGGGATGATGACTAAAAAATAATTTAATGTCCATCAGATAGATTAATGAAAAATATTGGATACGTATTTTTTATTTTGCCTCTTGTTAAAAAACTTACGAAGATACATTGATTTTAAATGTCACATGACGTCACGTTAGAGTACAAAATATACTCTAACGTGACGTAGTTAGCCCCCACTCCGTAACTTTAATGCGCTATATCTAAGTATTTTCTTGTTATTTCGACAAAACAAAAAATACGGGTCTTATATTTTTTTATTACCTAAGAGACGGACTAATTATTTTCTTTATTTTCATACCTTGTCATCATCCGTATTACCAGGTATGGATAAATTTTTTTTTTCAGATTATGAGTAATGGTTCTTTAAGTCTCGGTGTGGCGCGGTGGTTAGAGCGGTACTCCTAAAGCATGGTCGATCTAATGGATCCGGATTCGATTAACGGTTGAGTTAATTTTGGAAATCTTAAAAGTTTTGGGTGATCCATCATTGTACAACGGACAACGTTAGCAGATGGTTGGTCTGAATTGGTGCATTTATTATTATTAGTAATAGTAGTAATAATTAGGTAGTAATCATTTTTACTTAGCAGCGTCTGCCTGGGCACAAATAAAACCTACTGCGGTCACCAGTCCCTCTGCTAAGCGTGGTGACTAAGGCAAATCATTCATCATCATCATCATCAGCCTATTGCAGTCCACTGCTGGACATAGGCCTCTCCAATTCTTCGCCACCTAGGCCAAACTTCTGGAGGATATACCCATAATCGCCACGCTGGGCAGGCGGGTTGGCGATCGCAGGGCGTAGCTTCTTGCTCCGGTGACGCCGCTGCCCGTCATCGGCCTTTAGTATTTAGCTACGCCTTCTATCGTGATGGTTTTACCGCCACCAGTCGGTTTTCCAGAGCCTCGTTTGTTGTTCGGCAGGATGCACCACGGGCAGGTGAGGATGGCTTGGAGCGAAAAGGTTATAGGTCGCTCCCTTACATCCCTAGGCAAATCATTAGGGCAGGCCTATGTCCAGCAGTGGATCTTTGCAGGCCGATGATAATAATGATCGTGATGATAGTAGTAGTGGGGAGCAGGGCAGGCATTTACGAGTACCTACCAATAGGTATACGGATCCGACATACATAAGGGTAATATAAGTTCCGCGTATTAGAGGGGTATCCTACGGTAACTCCGAAGGAATGACAGGGCCTAATGGATCACCGAAGCCCAAGACATGAACAAAACCGAGGAAACAGGTGCGTCTGAAATCTGTTCATTCTTTTCTTGAGGGTTGATAAGCCATATTAAATCCCAAAAAAAATCTTTCAAAGATGATATTTGTAAGCCTAGGTCTTGCAAAATAAGTATTTAAATATTATAGTCAAGAAAATACAACTGTTTCTGGTTATGTGGTACCAAGCCTAAGAAACAAGAGATATCGGGTTTGAATCCCGGATCAGGCCAATACCTACTTGTTACAGAGCTTTTCTGTGAAAAAAATACTCAGTTTCTAGAGTTAGGAAGCTGGCGGTGACAAAACTTTCAACTCAGAAGTTATTTTTTAATTCAATATGGGTTTGCGCTTAGCTGCAATTCACCTGATGGTAAGCGATATCACAGTCTACGACGGAGCGTGCTCAACCATCAAAAACCGGTTCACTCTCACCTTGAACATCGAAAGATTATACGTCTCGGGGAACAAGGAGCCTTGCAAAGAGTTCCATAGCTTGGCCGTTCTTACTATGAAAGTAGAAGTACTTCCACGACTGAGCTATTTCTGTTCGTGTCGAAGTATCGTCCCCTTAGGTTATGAGAGTGGATCTGTGTTTGCACACACACCTGTGCACTTTAATATTTCTTGCGTACTTGGCTAGTCTCCTTGGAAACTGGCCGTTGTTTTTTTTTTATGCAAGAGGCGGCAGACGAGCAAATGTGATGCCTGTTGTGACCGAAATTTAGTCAGGAAAGTATTATTAGGATTAAATTGCCATGTATGTGGGTTTTGGAGAGTAATATTTTATTATGATAGTCATTTAATTAGTTTAAAATCCCGATGGCGGGCAATTTAACCCATAATGACTGATTTCGAGTTTCCAATAAATAAACGCCGCCCCTGAAGGTATAAGATTTCTTCACAAGAAACCTCTCAGAGGTAAGTTTATCTGTGACCCAGGGTTGTAATCTTAATAAATAATATAAAGTCAGGGTTTGTTCGAATACGTAGCAAGTACAAAGCTTCTAGCTATAGAACGCGTGGACAGATTTTCATGATTCTTGATTTGGCCACTTGATTTGGCGATGCGAATACTTATTATAATACACACACAAAGTTGTATTTACTTCCGTCACAAATCATCATAATCATCAGCCTGCAAACGTCCACTGCTGGACATAAGCCTTTTTTTTTGTTTCACCAGGGAGAAATGCAATTTACGCATACCCGCTGCCCGGGAGAGCAGCGGGTTATGTGGGACTCGCTCCGCGTCGGCAGAGAATACCCACTAAAAACCCTTGTTGCCACCGTCAAATGCGCCTTGGGTGACAGCACCACAGGTCCTATGTCAATAACGCCGTGAAGCCGTCAGCGCTGGTCTGCTAGGCAGACTCGGGCTCGCCCCCCCACTTGGGGCAGCCTAGAGATCAGGCCCGTGAGGGCCGTCTCTCTCCTCCAAGGACGGGGTTCGTGCAATACGTGGCCGACACCCCCGTGCCGACCTCACGGAACCCCGTCGGGCGTGCAGCCGCCGCCGCACGGTGGATTTTTATTGTGGTTTTCTCCACTTGAGCTCGCGCCCCCTGGTCCCGACCGAAGTCGGGATAACAGGCGGTTTTTTATTGTGGTTTGCTCCACTTGAGGCGGCCAATTAAGGCAAGCCCCCTGGTCCCTCCTGCGAGGGGTAACAGGTTGCCCGGCGAACAATCCAAAAAGGACCTATCCGACGGCCACGAGAACCGTGGCCGACGGACCCGCCGAGCCGCGGTGAGACACCGCCATCCTGCGCCCGAAGGCTCCATCGTCGGCTGAGTGGTGCAATGCACCACATCAGCATTGCGCATATCGCAATCTCCCTCTCTGTCTCGTCCGGGTAATGGCCTTAGGCCCAAAAGTCATGTCCGGCATTGTACTCCTGCTATGGGCATAAGCCCCGTCAAAACAAGGTGAGATGAGTCAGCTAACAATCATCCACCTCTGGCCATAAAGGACCCATCTCGGTGTGCACAAGTGCACTGCCGTGGAAGGCGTCCAGGACCCAAATGGACGCCGACACTCGGCTCCAGAGCCACGCACGAATGCGCCGCTCCCTACTAGGGAATTAGCCGTCGAGTAGCAACGCTATATACTACCCACCGGTGCCCGGGGTGCGCCGGACCATCCGCTAACAATGTCCCGAAGGAGATTATTAACGGACAGCCGCACGAGGAGGCTTCCCATATTGCACCAGCTGGACATAAGCCTCACCCAATAACAATTGTCAAGAGATTTACCATAGTCACCACGCTTCAAAGCGTTCACCACGGATTGGTGACCGCAGTAAGTTTTATTTGTACCCACGTAAACGCTGTTGCCCACTTCTTGATACTTCCTTAGTCGTCTTCTACAACACCCACATGGGATAGGGTGGTTCTTTTCTAAATCCGCAAACCACACGGAAGCAATCTATACTTATAATAAATCTGTAGAGAGGTCAATTCTGTACATTAAATATATTTTCAAAATAACTACCTGGGGATGATTAGTGATCGATACTGATGCCAAAAATGCAATCAGTTTTGCAATCAATGCAATTTTTGGCGTCAGTATCGATCACTAATCAACCCCTGATAGTTATTTTGAAAAAATATTTCATGTACAGAATTGACCTCTCTACAGATTTATTATAAGTATAGAAGAATAAGTATAGATTATCTATTGGTAATTTTGACGAGCAATTAATTTTTGTGACTTTTTAAAGCTCTTTTTTATATGAAATTTCTTCCAACTGGCATCCCTACGTAGAGGGCAAGTTTATCTCAAAGGCGGAAGTATCGGAAGGTAGTTTTGATATGAAAACTTGGTACCGTCGGGCCTGCTCAGTTGCACCAGACTGTATAAAAAAGTCATTGAGGTGGGTTCCATAGACGATTCGCCAGGGTTTCTTCGGCGATTCACTACTTTCGTTTTTTTCTTTATAAACTTCAAAGGCTTTGGACATTTTAGGTCTAAAAGTAGAAATGCAAAAATTTACATTGGTAAACCTTGCAGTGATTACTCTTAGTACGAGTATAAGACTTAATTTTGTAACTAAATATTTTTAAATAAAGCTTGCCTAGTGTTTTTTAAAATATTTAAACAAGCTTTAGACTGGTCCGATGGCCATTTGGTAGCCACCTCTGCCTCCTGAAACAAGGGTCGGGGTTTCGATTCCCACCAAGCATTCGTGTTATGAACATTTATGTTTGTTCTGTGTCTGCTCGTTTGTATTTCTATTTAAGTATACATTTGTGGTACCTTCGTTGTCCTGATACCCATAACACAAGCTACTTACTTTGGAATCGGAGCAATGTATGCGATATTGTCTAATATTTCATATATTTTTCGTTACAATTTGATATTACGTCATAAAAAATACCTAGTGAAGCAAATACTCTCCTTAAGTAATTATCGAACTCAGTAAGTGACATATTGATTAATATCTAGCTCTTAATAGTGTATTAAGAAGATTGTCTCCAATATTAATCACGGCAAATTTATCTCATATTTCCCACTACGTAATTCCAATCTAATAAAAATTACTTGGTTATCAATATAATTACTTAGGCTTAATTAGATTCATATATGACAAAGAGGATACATCAAAGAAACCTTTGATCAGGGAATGAGTCGTGGGCTGCTATTTTATGGGATACAAATATCATTCTAAGGGCATTGAGTATAGAGGCTACTATGGTTTGGCATTTCCATGGTTTTGGTGGCACATTGGGGAAGGCGTTCGTTTAAGGAACGGATAAAATACTAAAGTTTCGGACGATCTATCTTGGGAACTGGTATTTCCTAGTTTTTCTCCTCTGGATATTCTTGAAGACATAGTTAATGTAAGACTTACACCAAAATGTGCTACCTAACTTTTGAGATGTCACGAAGCTATTTAGATAACTTACAGCTAATACGACTCTAGGCTTAACACCCATCATACTTGTAGCGGATACATCCATACAAAAATTTACACCTAATAAATTACAGGCTAGTGATGATAATCATAAAAAACACTTACCTGTCTATCTACAGTAATGAATGCTGCAGTATCTATTAGATTAGACATCAGATTCACTATCAATCATTGTCACATTTTTTCTTCTATAAATTCTAAATGTCCATAATACTTTAATCCAACTTTTAAAATTGGCTTACTCTTAAGTTTTTCAAATTAATTGGATATTTTCTAAACTTAAAATTACCCTTTCAGTTGAATAATCCGTTTGAATGGTTTTTATTGAAAACATATTATTCTTAGTTACTTTTAAATTACGTGATATACCTACCTATCCAAATAATAAATTAATTGGTGCTTAGTATGTAACCTCCAACTACTCTCGTATTTTTGAAATTGCAGAATTTTGTTCTAAGTAACCTGTTTTGCAAATTTTAAAGACATGTGTAAGTCAATACCGACCATAAGGTAGCTTCACCCGTGGAAGGTCACATATAATCATGCCTCACAATTACGTACATGAAATTCACCTAGCATCCAAACCCAACCCGTCGGCATTCGCAAATCCAACAAATCCAATGCGAGAACTCACCGGCTCAAACTAACGCAAAACACATTAGCACGCGGCCACTAGATATTAACATCACACCAGCGTCCATTACTGTTGAAAAATTTAATTTGCAACTGAACTAGCTCCGGACCGGTCGGATTGAACCTGATTGAAATTAGCGGTGTCCGTTGGCTTGCTGAGGTGTTGAAAAATTGAATTTGGATTGGGCCCGTCAGCTGCGTGAGCGATAATTGGCTTAATCATCGGAGACTGGTGAGCAGATCGGGTGGGCGTTTGATTAATACTGACGGAGTTCGTAACGGGGAGTGTTGTGCGTTCGGTACGGTTCGGCGAAAGCGCAAGGATTATTGTTAGGCACAGCGCCATCTAGCCTGAAACTAAGCCTAAGCTTGTACTGTGGGTACTGTACAAATGATAAACTTACTTATATAAATAGGAACATATTACAAATAGACAACACCCAGGCCACTACGTATAATTATGTTCATGCAGACAAAATATGTGTGAACTGTGTGGGTATCGAACTCGCGGCCACTCTACTAGATGCAGCATCCGCTAAGGACGAAACCTAGTCGTCAAGTCATTACAATTTTTTTTATTTTTAAATTCGTTTCACATATTATATGATTAGTTTAACTAAGTTTTTATGTGTGTTTCTTTAAGTATTTAATTACCTATATTTGCATACCAATAGTAATTGGTAAATGTGTGTTCCGAGATATGTACGTAAACTAAGACCATTTGTACCACATTTAGCGAATAAATAATTCTTGATTACAACGTGGGCCTCCATTAAATGGCGCCACATTTCTCTATCCTAGGTTACGGGATCCCAGGTTCCACACAATACTGCCATTCCACTCCATATTTTTTATTATCACACACAAAAAATATCATTTGTATCTAACGGGCTGTCTACTGTCTGTCTGTCGTCATTGTTCTACAAATAAAGTAGCATTTTCACTGAAATTGTTCTATAAAATTTAGAAACCTGTGTCAGTGGACAATAAAGTGACGATTTAAACAAAAAGGAATGTGCCATGTACGTGAACCACGTCAAAATTGTTTTATTTTGCCTTTGTATTTATAATAGACATGGTTGTACAGCGTAAAAACGTTTCGAAAATCCATCGAAAAGTCGGAAATATTGACAGGATGAAAATATTACGAAATACATTTATGTACGCTCACTTTGATAGCCTTGTTGTATCGTGGTCAAAAATAATACAGGCGTGCATAGTTGGGAAAAACAAATAGCCAACATTGTGCAGTCGAAAACTTTCAAAAAGCTAGAAAATTAAAAACAAAAAAACTCTTTCACTTTCATAACTAAGTTAACACAGAATTAATATCAGCCTGTATTTAACACAATAATACCTTAAAGTAAAATGAAGAGTTTGCATCGACCACTATCTTATCTTTAATTACAAAATTACAATAACTCCTTACACAGCTTATAATTATATTTTTTGTAAATCGGTTCAGTAGTTTCAGACCCTATTCAATTCAAAACAAAAATATAAGTAGTTTATCCTAGGCTACATCCTACATTATCGCTACATATCACTTTACATTAGGTGTGATTGTAACCAATGTTTTCTTAGAAAATAATAAAAAGAAACAAACCTAATATTTTTCTTCTCTACGAATCCTATAAGTTAATATCATCAACAAAAATTCATCATCTCCAGTTATTCACCGCTTTGGGAAAAAATCTGGAGGCTTTATCCATAATCGCCACGCCGGGCTGGAAAGCTTCTCATATACATATACAAACCGATACACATAAAAAACAGACTATGTACAAACCGTTAATTCCCCTGCAAAAGATCACACAATATCACTTGAAGAACCTTAACTTTCTTAACCGGATCAGTTCGTACCGTAACGTAAAGTACCAAATAAGTTTAAAGCCACGCTAGACGTGACCCCAGAATCGTTCCGGCCCGACTCCAGTCGTATGGATTACTCGTTTTATACCGAAATCTCTTACTGATGTCTCTGCGTAATTGTGGATTACCGCAGCTCATGTTTTCATCTGTTCCCCGGTCGGGGAACTTTTTACAACCGTTTTTATGTTCAGCGGAAAAGGATAAATGAGTTTGTTGCGGGTTATCCGCCGATTTGTTGTATTGTGTGTCGGGCTTTTGTTAATTCTTTGTATTGTCGTTTCTAATGAATTGAAATGAGAATAGTTTATTATACAAAGTACACATTTGAGTCCTTACCTATTTGTATTGGTTGTTTTCTATTTGTTATTGTAGATATTCTTTAATGCACAAAAATATAAAACATTAATAGGACAATGTAGGCGGTCTTATCGCTGAGCTAGTTCATCCAGGCGACCTTCAGGTTTTTTTTTATTTAGCTTTTTATATAAGAAGAGCTTTCAGGATGACCTCCCTCCAGCTTTAACTTAGTTTGAGACTAAATAGCGTTGTGTGGCCCAGTGACATGTCTTGTGTTATTTTTTATCCAACACTGGCTGGGCCCCAGGCTAATTTTGTAGTAAGCCTGCCGATAGAAACAATTGCCAAAACCCAACCCAACTTTATGTATATTTCGATGTTATTATTAGAAAGCCCTTTACAGTATTTATGCCAACTGGTAATATCTAAATTCGAAGGAAGGCTTTAAATCAGTATCAGTAAAAATAGTAAGTATATAACAGGATGAGTATAACATTCGGCAGTTCCGGCCCCTGTGTTCGGCAAATACTCGCGGGATTTGGGACGAGTATCGAGGTACAGTTCTGTGCACAAGTCACTCGCGACGTAAAAAAAACTCAAACTAAAAATATCTACATTTGTTTTCACATTTATGCTCAGTTTTCTCCATATTTTCGTTTATTGCTTCGCTATTTTTACTTTACATATTAATTTAATATTTCTACTCTTGTTTCGTGGAAACAACACAACTTCATCCTTTCTATTTTGTTATTCTCTAAACGTTGTCTGCAAGCAATCGCTCTTCGCCATAAGACCGCCTAAGTTGTACAACAAATGTATACTTTGTTTAGGTCTAAGTAACATTTATGGTGTGCAATTATCTATCCAGGTATCCATTTAATCGTATAGACTAGTGACCCTACCTTCGAATTTGGGTATTATGTCGAGAAGAATCGGCAAGATACTTCATAGTTAATCTTTTTCAATGGCATAATTAAAACATCGTTCGAGTCTTTCACGATAGAATATTTATAACTTCATATTGACTAAAATATAAATATCTTTTCTTTCCTTCCGACCTTTCTTTACATTCTTACTAGAAATAAAACTCTGGTTACCATTATTAAAAAGCTCAAGTTCCACTTCCCCTCGCGACTGTACACGACATTGTTACCGGCGACTCGCGGAACTAAAGATCCACTTGTATTTTCCGATAGGACGGGCATAGTACATGCTATTCAACTTTTTATTATCTCGGCGGGTCAGCGGGGCCGATCGATCCGCCAGTCAAATAATACCTGCTTAAGAGTTGTGTCTTGATTGTGGGGGCTTGGGGAATGGAGATTTTTATGTTACTGGCTTTTTAGGGTTCTCTTTCTAAGGAACGTGAGAGAGCGATCTTTTGTTCCACTGGTGGCGGTATGAGCATCACAATTGAAGGCGTAGCTATACAGACCGATGACGGGCAGAACCGTCACCGAACCCAGCGTGGCGATTATAGGTAAAGCTTCCAGATGCTTCCCCAAAGTGGCTGGAGGAGCCTATGTCCATCATCATTATCAGCCTATTGCAGTCCACTGTTAGACATAGGCCTCTCCTGTTGTTCGCCACCTAGGGCAAACTTCTGGAGAATTTACCCATAATCGCCACGCTGGGCAGGCGGGTTGGCGATCGCAGGGCGTAGCTTCTTGCTCCGGTTAGCTACGCCTTCTATCATGATGGTTTTACCGCTACCAGTCGGTATGCCAGAGCCTCGTTTGTTGTTCGGCATAGGGTTGCCATCACCTAAATTGCCGGTGCCGGATAACACGGCTAAAATTCCGGACATTTGGCCGAAATATGGTTTTTTCCCCGGACACTTCAGTTTTTTTATTATTTTACCGTGCCTTCTTGATTGTGGATTTATCGCTAATCTATAAGAATTTGAGTTTCAATTTCAAAAGTGTCCGGATTTTACCCGGACACTTTTAAAAACCCCGGCCGGACCGACCCCGGACGCCCTACAAACTAGGACAAATCCGGGGAAACCCGGACGGATGGCAACCCTAGTTCGGCAGGATGCACCACGGGCAGGTGAGGATGGCTTGGAGCGAAAAGGTGATAGGTCGCTCCCTTACATCCCATGCCTATGTCCAGTGGATTGCAATAGGCTGATGATGACGGCTTGAAGGGTAAAAATGGCTTTGAATGGAAAAAAATGGTTATGATGTTAATATATACCAAGACTTCGCTGTCTGTCCGTCCGCCTGTCTGTCAACAGCCTGTATCTAAAGAACCACGAAAGCTAAACAGTGGAGTCGTTACAAATGATGTATTTCTGTCACGCTGTAACAAAATATACTATAAACAAAATAAAAAATATATTTATTAAAACGAATGCAATATTTTTGCCTTTTTGTTTGATCTATATAAATAAAGACCCTTGAAATGTTTGCAAAATACTAAGTTGAGTTTTTACCTTAATAATAAATAATATACAAATATATATACGGACTCTCCTACTACAAAGATAATTTTTTGGTCCGCTTCAAAAATAATAATTAACATGAAAAATACATAATTAAAAAAGCCTTACACCACAACTAAGTTACATCCCCCACCCCGTCCATAAACCACCCTCTATTACTATCCGAGCGCAAACAAAACTTACTTAAATCACTAAAGTATTCCCTTGCACACATTTACACTCTACTAAAGGTTACACCCGGGTTGTTTTCTAACTAAGGACTAGACATGTGAGTTAATAATTCCCTTTATATCGTACTAAGTCGGTTACAAGTAGTGATGTTAGTTTAAAGGACTCTGTCATTTGAAATTTTTAAAAAGGACTCGAATGTAAGTATATTATACTAGCCAAACCGCCCTCGCTTCGCTTCGGGTAGTTTAGGTTGCTATGGTAACGTTTTCAATACACGTCAGTTTGAAAGATAGCTTTTTTGGTAATTTTTTCATACCTTGGTTTACATTATTAAACTTAAAGCACGAATCCCTAACGTTTTTATAAATATAATATACCCTATGTTCACCGGGGATAGTGTAGCTTTCCGACAGTGAAAGAATTATTCAAATCGGTCCAGTACTATTCGTATCAAACAAACAAACAATCAAATATTTCCTCTTTATAATATTAGTATAGATTCTCAAATTAGGGACCTGAAAATGCAGCGAAATGGTTATGGTATGGGATGTAAGGGAGCGACCTATCCTTTTCGCTCCAAGCCATCCTCACCTGCCCGTGGTGCATCCTACCGAACAACAAACGAGGCTCTGGCAAACCAACTGGTGGCGGTATGACCATCACGATAGAAGGCGTAGCTAAATATCACAGGCCGATGACGGGCAGCAGCGTTACCGGAGCAAGAAGCTACGCCCTGCGATCGCCAACCCGCCTGCCCAGCGTGGCGATTATGGGTATATCCTTCAGATGTTTGCCCTAAGTGGCGAACAACTGGAGAGGCCTATGGCCAGCAGTGGACTGTAATAGGCTGATGATGATGATGATGGTTATGGTAAAGGAGGCTACGGTAGTATTTGCTTCGAACTCGACTTGGCGGGGGCACGGCAGTGCAGCTACAGTGGTAAGACCATCTGAATCTTGACGCCTAGTTTTAAGTGCAATAATAATTTAAGGATATAATTATGTTGCATCGTATGCTAAATTGAAAGGAATGATTAGTACAATCTTTGTCTATCACTTCACCCACTTAAACTTAAACATTTTGAAAGAAAATTTATAAAGGTCTTGAAATTTTTTTAAAAACAAACTGTTAAGTCTAATTAAATTTTAACTAATTTTGAAAAAAAAATTAGCCTTTAATTTGTAACGGTGTATGCTTCTGTCAAAACCAAAATTACCCTCCTGCATCATCTCTTTCTTTTTTCCTTTGCGACTGTTTACCTTTTGGTAATAAAAAAACCACCTCTTTTCTTCCTAAGCCACTTAAAAATAAGTGTAGACTTTTCTGGTCCTCAAAAGACATCCAGCATCACTATTGCCAAGTAAGTTCGCGTCGGTACGCAGGTAAGCTATTTAAATATTTGTACGTCGGATGAAACAGAATTAAATTTTGACTTTGAGTGTACGTTCGATGTGATTTTAGCCTGTTTGCGGATAGAGATTTGCGAAGCTTGTTTGATGTGATAGTTTGGTGCTCAATGCTCTGTGGATTCCGATAAGTGGGAAATATAAAGTGGACTAAAATTTTTCGAACAAGTAATTATAAATGTGTCAAGTTAAAATTCAATGAAACCGTGGTAGCATTTCCGAACCGAATCAGTGCGAGATCAGGCGTAAGACTAAAAGTTTGATGTGATTTCCGATGACGTGTCATTGCCAGCTTACTAATCCGGGCTATTGAGCAATTTCTTGACAAAAAAAAAACAGTTATTTAAAACGCCGGCAGCGACCCCAGAGCTCGATTTGAGGTGTCCAGGGGCGGTGTTGACTGCTTATCATCAGGCATCACATTTGCTCGTCTGCCGCCTCTTTCATAAAAAAATCTTGCCCCTTCTTGCATCATAAAAAAAATCACAAATATATACATAAATACAAATATAAACACTCAGACACGGATGTTCAGCACACTAAAATGTTTGCCCCCGGTGGGAATCACCCACGGCCTTTGATTCCATAGGTAGAGGGACATTTGCCAAATGAGCCATCGAGCCAGTCGTAATAGTTACGTTCTGGTAGACTCATGTCACCAATACCCGTCACCGAGGCACAGATCAGCCAATCGGCTGAGGCGCTGCCGTCTGATTGGACTTAATTAGCGTCTGAGCCTGTTTGCCGACTGATGGTAACACAATTGCAGCCGGCCCTTTGATGCTCTATACAGGGTTGCCAGTGAGCGACCGGATTTTGCTACCCCTTTTAGTTTTGTATAAAATATTGAGCTGTGTAGGGTTGTCAAGTCACGCAATTCATTGGTGATTTATTTAATGTTTTACTTGTTTCGTTAGTTCGAACCAGGTTCACTTTGAAATCACAGTGTTTTGATTATGAAATTTACTGACTTATTCGGACTTGGCACTCGTCGTCAACTTAAATCTGTTCATCAAATAAATCTATGTCCTATGTCTTTGGCTGTGGTTTTGGCCTCAGTGGCCTCCATTTGTAGCGGAGCGGAGCAAAGCGAAGACAAGCAGAGTCGCGTTCACCAATCACGTAACTTGAAATCCAAATATCTCTCTCTCTCTTTTTTTTAAGCGAGAGGCGGCAGCCGCTTAAGTGCCTGCAACTCTAATCGAGTTAAGGTCTCTCTCTCAAATCTTTGGTTAACTTTGGGGCTAGATAGCGCTGAGTGGCCCTGCTTGGCATATCTTGGTTTTTTATTTCTTTCTTGCGCTTTCCTAGTATTTTCAAGATTACCCGCTTCTTATTCAGCAACGTCAAGACACACCTCGTGCCAACCCTACCCCGCTCACAGGGGACACTGCGACCGGCGCCACGGTCAAATGCTTATGAAAAGGCCGGCCGGTACCGACTCGGACTGTCATTTGTAGGCTCGCAGTCGCAAAGGAACTGTGCGTAATGAGCGTTCGATGCTTTCAAATGCGAAATTCAAAGCGTTCTCAATAGGGCTGCGCTGGGCTTAGCTTTGTACAATTTGTAACAAAGTAGACGTTTTAATTAGGTTTAAAATTGCTTTGTTTCGCTCGAATGTATTAAGAAAATTACTGAAAGCATTTTCTTTAGTCCTCGGTGGGGTGAACAAAGAATCATCTTTTCATTCAACAGACCTTAACCCGTTGTATTGATCACAATATACACTTCTACACTATCTACACTAATATTATAAACAGGGAAGATTTTGTATTCTTGTATGTAACGTTATATTAATATTTCTTTTTTTATTAGAAAACTACATTGTCACCGAGTAAAAATAGGCTATATTTAGTTCAAAAATGTTTGTTGAAATGTTGTCTGAAACACCCGAAGCGAAGGCGGGTTGCTAGTTATTAATAAGTAGTTATAAATCAGTTAAATGACAGCACTTTACCTACTCATTTTTTTGACTATCCTCTACCCAAAGGTTGTCAGGAAGAGATCGTTAATCGCGATAAGACTTAAGTAAATTGTCACTTTAAAGATCTTTTAATATTGGAAAGAAATGTCATGGCTTTCTTTAATTCTCTTAAACAAGATTTATGTCCCACGAACTGAATACTTGTTAAGCCTGATAAAAGAATAAACCATTTCACATGACCAATTTCTACCGAAAAAAGATTAATACTTCCCAAACAATCCTCACTTCACTACAACTAAGAGAGGTAGGGCATAGCGAATCTTCGCTCGAATTGAGCCGCCCGTCCGGGGAAGGACCTCCACCCTATAGAATACCGCAGTCAAATGACCTCTGGGTCGTGTTTATGCCGGTGAGTAGGGTTTCCGGAGCTCGTGGGGGGTTAGGGTTGGGCCGGCATGGCGGTGGCAACTGACAGGTAACTGACCAGTTACTTGCCCGTTGTCACAGCGACTTGGGCTTCTCTTTCGCTTTCCATCAGGTGTAGGGAAGCCATTATGTCGAGCCACTATAAAAAAAAAAAAAAAAAAACTCGTTATCAGTTCCCTATAAACCGCCTGTAAGCGCCTTAATAAATGGTGTATTTTATTATTCGTAGCAAATTGCCAGTTTTGCCAAGTGCCCTTGAAATTAACTTAATTGAACTAATTGCTTCGGATATTCCCGACATCGAATATTTCGAGGTAAACTTACAAATAAGTATTGTTGTAAATTTGTCTGTAGCTCTATAAAACATAACTGGTTCAGTAATTGACGTGGCCAATCAATTACATCCAATTATTTGAATATTGCAATGATGGAATAAATCAGTCGTCTGATCAGTGCCTGTGTTTCATATTTAGAGTTAATTAAAATGTTATCCATGATTGAATTGTAAAATTCGATGATTTGTTACGGACGTGCAATTAATTTTTCCAGTGCAGTTAACTTGCATTGTTTGCATTGATTAACGGTGGATACTATGAACGACTATGTCAGTCCACTGCTGGACATAGGCCTCTCCAGTTGTTTGACACTTTGTTCTAACATTTATTTATTTATTTAAACTTTTTTATACAAATAGGTACAAAAGGCGAACTTAATGCTAGTAGCTTTCTCTACCAGTCAACCATTGGGTTTTGTTGGGCGGTAAGTGTACAAAAGAAAACACAAAAAAAGATAATACACTATTTGGACACATTTGAAGGCTTTATCCTCGATGTTTGCCCTAAATGGCAACAACTGGAGAGGCCTATGTCCAGTAGCGGATTGCAAATAGGCTGATGATGATGATGACTGTGCTAGGACCATGGACATATGCCGCTGAGGCCGAGGTTACATTGTCATCTTGGCTTCAGCTCTGATTAATTAGCAGCTTCAATGAAGACGTGGCTACTGGCAGAGTGTTCAGCGACGTCTCGCACCGCACCGGCAAATGCCGGAGGAACACCACACCGCCCTCCGAGTTTGAAAAAAAAAACAAGTTGATGGCGAAAATGGGCAAAATTACATTAACTTGTGAGAATTCGAGCAGAAATAGGTACACATTTAAGTCATACGGTATGATGATGATTATGATGGGCAAAGTTAGAATCCTTACTTTTCTCCTTACCTTCTTTCCCAATATCGTTTAAGTTCTACAGGAGCAGTGATGAAGAATAAAATTATTTATTACGGCGTCTCGGAAGTGATGCGTTTCGCAAATTCACGCAATATCCCCGACCTATAAAACCGTTACGGGCGATATCCCGCGATGTGTTCACGCAGGACGCGGCCTGCTTAGGTACTTGCCCTGAAAATATACGCTGGATTGGGTTTTATCGGGCAATGATCGAAGATAACGCTCGGACAAAATTTTAACAACAGAGAGATTTCAGAATTCAGATTAGTTAGGACACCCAATAGGTAAAGGACTATCGCATGATATAAAAAAAGCATTAAAACAATTATCGTCACCATCATGACCAGCCCGTATCAGTCCACTGCTGGACATAGGCCTGTTCCAATGTTCGCCACGTTGATCGATCTTGGGCTTCTCGCATCCAGCACTTGTCAGCCGTCTTGCGCAAATAAAAATAACTATAATCCTGACTGACCCAACTGATGGCTCAACTGGTAATGACCCCTGTCTTCTGAAACCAGGAGCGTGGCTCAGATCCCCACCAGAGACAAACATTCGACTTATGAACAGACTCCTATATATTTGTGGTAGTTTAGTTGTTCTGAAACCCTTATCACAAGTGCTTAAGCTATACTTTGAGATCGGAGCAATTTATGTAAAATTGTCTGATATTAAAAATGTTTGCCCTGAATGTAGACCAAAACTACGACTCTCGTTTCATAAGGCGCTACTAGTAAACGAGGCTCAGTGCCATTCAAAAACAAGACTAGACACTTTAAAGGAACACTTCTATAATCCATTGTTTTCCCATTTATGCCCAAAAACAGTGCAGGCCAAACAGAAACCGCTTATTAGAGCACCAAGCCAGAACTAACCGTGAGTTTTATCAGCTGCAAACTCTCTCTCATAAATATTCGATTGGACGCCCCGGGCCGCTCTTTGTTATATTGAGATTCATAATTTGACCCGCAACTTACTTTGCTATCCACTGAATTCGTGAAACACTAATAAGCCAATATAAACAAGTCGTGTTCGCTTATAAATTGGCGATAATCTGAGCTTTGGATGAGTTGAGATATAAAAATTGAGAAGGTTTTTGCTTGGTAAACGGAGTTGAATCGTCCTGTGACTCTAGTATGTAATAATATAGGTATAACATTTATCATTTCAAGGTTAAGAGAAAATATAAAAAATCTAAAAGTACCTAATTATAAAAATTTTGACTGACTCGGTGGCTCAATTGGTAGTGACTCCTGCCTACTGAGCCAAGGGTCGTGGGTTCGATTCCCGCACAGTGCAAACATTTGTGTTCATAAACATGTCTGTTTGTATTGGTCTGGGTGTTTTCTATGTATAATATGTATTTATTTACAAAAAAAAGTATTTAAGTAGTTTATCAGTTGTCTAGCACCCATAGTACAAGCTTCGGCTTAGTTTGGGGCTAGATGGCGATGTGTCTGTGACGTGGCATGTCTTGAGTTATTATTTATTTATTTAAGTTACTAATTATAAATACTATAACCCAAGCGCGAAACAAACACAAAATGTGCGTCATAGTACGAATGTTTGTTCCGTTTGGCAATCGAAGCCATGATTCTTGACTTACAAAGCAGGAGTCACATAAAGCCGCGACCACACATTGGAGATATTTGCACCAACGTACATAACGTTTTGCGCCCAATGAACCAATGTATGTATCGGTACTTTGATACAATGAAGACATTGAGCGCGTCAGTATTGGGCATTAAACAGTTGGAAGCATAGTTAAATCCGCGGCATAAGCAACAACAATTGATTGAAAATTTTCTAACTAGCGAGTTTTTTTTTTTTATAGTGGCTCGACATAATGGCTTCCCTACGCCTGATGGAAAGCGAAAGAGAAACCCAAGTCGCTGTGACAACGGGCAAGTAACTGGTCAGTTACTTGTCAGTTGCCACCGCCATGTCGGCCCAACCCTAACACCTCACGAGCTCCGGAAACCCTACTCACCGGCAGAAACACGACCCAGAGGTCATTTGACTGCGGTATTCTTTAGGATGGAGGTCCTTCCCCGGACAGGCGGCTCAATTCGAGCGAAGATTCGCTATGCCCTACCTTTCTTATTAGAAAGGAGTTCCAAACCGAAAGAAAAACAGAATCATTCTCGCCTTAAAAATCTAAAGACTAAATCTGTCGGAGAACTTAGACTCCTCTAAAGAGTTCCAAAGCATATTTTGACAGGAATTTCGAATTTGAAAGATTAAAATTTTCATAGTTACAAGTGACATTAATCATTTCCAGACCAAAATCTAGACCACTCATAGATATAGTTAACTCCATCCACTTGCTTAGGAAGCCCCTTTAAATAGTTTTCGAAAGCCGAAGCCTGCGGAAGACTGCCGACTCTTATTTACACACGCCTAGTCCGGGGTTCGAGATGCTCGGTACTTTCGCTAAGACGGTGTTTACATTGTACGATACGACTTTCATATTTATTAAGACTTGACTTACTTTGACTTCATCATGTCGTATGGCTTTTCTGTGCTCAAGTCCTCACACGTCAATATCTAATTGGCGAAGCCAATGACTTTGACTTAATGTCCTATGTCCCCTGGATGGGGCAGAGGGCGTCCAAAGTACTTCGTCATACCGATCAGTCTTGGGCTTCGCGCTTCACTTCGCTCCAGGACATTCCTTCCTATATTAGGACATAATTCTAAATTACCTAATATTTAAGTCGGTAAAAACGTATTCCGGTACAGTATTAAATATTAGGGATGTCTATCATCATTTCGCTCCAAGCCAACGTCTCTTGCCCGTGGTGCATCCTAGCGAATAACAAACGAGGCGCTGGCAACCACACGTGGGACGCCGCCGGCCCAGCTAGTATTGTATTTAAAAAAATGATGCAGCTAGTTTAACATTTATTATTTCCTTCTCAGTTGTCTCCTTGGAAACAGATCGTATAGTGTTAAGACCTAACCCGGTGGCCTTTGTTCGCCTCCTTGGGTTGCGTCCATTTGTGAAAAACAGCAAATAACAGACTCTTGCAACTGATAGGTGAGCGCGAGCTCCGTCACTTGATAATACTGGCCGATTCGTTCCTTTGAACTAGAAGTTTTTAAATAGTTTAATAGGAAAACATTGTTCTTTTCAAAGCAGAAGTGTCGGGCTGTTTTGCTTATCTACCACACAAGCCTTTAAGTCTTAATCATCTTAACTAATATTATGAGAGTTTGTTTGTTTGTTTGAACGCGCTAATCTCAGGAACTACTGGTCCGAATTGAAAAATTCTTTTTGTGTTGAATAGACCATTTATCGAGGAAGGCTTTAGGCTATATAACATCACGTTGCAACTATTAGGAGCGAAGAAATAATGGAAAATGTAAAAAAAAACGGGGGAATAATAACTATTCCACGCGGACGAAGTCGCGAGCACAGCTAGTAGATTTATAACGCTTGTTATTCTAAGGTTATACTACAACCCGTCTTTTAGCATCAACCCTCAAGAGGTGATGTTGTTAATAACTGAGCATCACAAAATTATTGAATCCTGTTTGATATGACATAGGCCTCTCCAGCTTATACCTCCTTGGGCAAACATCTGGAGGATATGCCCATAATTCCTACGCTGGGCAGGTGGATTGGCGATCGCAGGGCGTAGCTCCTCGCTCCGGTGACGCTGCTGCCAGTCACCGGTCTGTGATATTCAGCCGTACACCTTCAATTGTGATGGTTAAACCGCCACCAGTCGGTTGCCAGAGCCTCGTTTGTTATTCGGCAGGATGCACCACGGGCAGTGGAGGTTGGCTTAGAGTGAAAAGATGATAGGCAGCTCCCTTGCATCCAAGCAGAAGAAGAAAGAACGAAATAATGTAAGCAAATCGCATCACGCTTAGTTAGTGCAACGCAGGCCACTCACGTTATGACGACCTGCTTGTGTGCCGCTTCAGGCCCCGTTTGACCCAAGCCGATAAGAAGAAGGGAACACGTTTTTTTTTTAGTAGCACGACATAATGGTTTTCCTGCGCCCCTGATGGAAATTTGGATGCTTGGTGTGCTGGAAGAGAGTCCCACACAGCCTAATGGTTCGGCAGATGTACCTTTTACCGTATTTTATAGTATGAGTGCTGATTGACTGCATAGTACGAGTTATTTTTAGGGTTCTGTAGCCAAAGTTCCCCATACATAGTACTGAAACTCAAATTTTTTTTTTCATCAAACCTTTACATGTGGGGTATCTATGGATAGGTATTTTAAAATGGTATTGAGGTTTCTAACAATTTTTTTTCTAAACTGAATAGTTTGCGCGAAAGACTTCCAAAGTGGTAAAATTTTCGGTTCGGTTTTTTTTTACTGTAGCTCATAAGTACATGAGTCGCTTCACTCAAAGATTCCAGAACACTGACCTCGATCGCTTAATAGTTGTCGGGAGTCGTTCAAACTGAATCTCTCCATACAAGGCATTAATGAACGTCATCATGTTTTATGGATATACTCGTAGTTACCAGCGAGGCTACATTTGGAGTTATTAAGGCAACGATTATACTATTATGACAATGGTAATCAAGAAATAATGGACAGGGTGTAAACTTAGGAACTGTAGATATTCTTTATCGTTCAACGCAGAGATAATTCAAAATCTTTACGAAATGTACATTTGGTGTACAATTTAAGCTGTTTAATATGGTATATGCGATATCTTTTAAACAACCCTTAAGTAAAAAATACCATAGGTAGATAAACAAAAAATCTTGGTCAGGTGCCTCTCATCATCATCATCAGTCCATTGCAGTCCACTGCTGGACATAGGCCTTTCAAGTTTATCACCACTTAGGGCAAACATAATGGAGGATATACCCATAATCGCCACGCTGCGCAGGTGGGTTGGCAATCGCAGGGCGTAGCTTTTCCACTTTCCGTGACGCTGCTACCCGTCATCGGTCTGTGGTATTTCTACGCCTTCAATTGTGATGGTAATACCGCCACCAGTCGGTTGCCAGCGCCTCGTCTGTTATTCGGCAGGATGCACCACGGGCAGGTGACGGGCGCTCCGTTACATCCTCATACTGCCAACTTCTCAAAATGCCAACCCCTTGCAAAATGCCAACTTCTCCCTCTGGTGGTATCTTCAACTGATTAAGTTTTTGGTCGTGTTCATTTTAGAAATTTCTTCTTCTTTACTCAATATGAAAACTTTTCACTTTAATTTTAGGTTAATACATTTCTTAAAAAACAAAATTAAATTTTATGTAATAAAATACGCCCTTTTGCCCTTACTAATGCTAAAATTATAACGCTAACCTGCAATCTACACTAAAATCCCAACTGTACAAACTTCACATGCCAATTCTTATCGCCCAGTAGTCCTCATTATTTTAACTTCGGACGAAATTCAAAAGACCGATTCCTCGGGAGGGGGAGGGGTGTTTCAAGTTCACCCCCCATAACTCGGGCGCACTTTTATCGTCGGGTAATTGAATTTCCGTTTGCCGCAACAAACAGGAAGTCCTGCTTTCCACTCGACTGCTTAATATTGCAATTGATGGAGTTATTATTTTCTATTAACTTCTATGAGCGATAAACGATATAGTTACCTAACTGGTTTTCGTTTTTTTAAGCTTCGTTACGTTTTTTAATAAAGAACCATGGAGTATAAACTCGTAGAACGTTTAGAATTCATGCTACAAATAAAAACAAAAAATAAAACTTGCAATGTTTGAATTGTTGTCACCACACGTTCAGATGTTCAATGTACAGAAACCACACGGCTTCTGAATTAGATAGGACCATTCCATGTCATCCCGTGAGTATGGTAGAAGACGACTAAGGAAATATTAGGCAACGGGCAGCATCTGGGTATCATGTAAAACCTACTGCGGCCATCAACCCGCCTGCCAAGTGCGGTGACTAAAGGCGGATTTATATTTGTCTGATGTGTTGTGACGTGACGCGTCAGAATGGTATCGGTTTCATACATTTACACAAGCCATCACAACACAATACACATTACTAGTATGAACGTTACTATACTAAATCTATGAAACCGATACCGTTCTGACGCGTCACGTCACAACACATCAGACAAATATAAATCCGCCTTAAAGCAAATTTGTTTTGGCAGGAAAACAAATTAATGTCATTGTAGCAAATCGAAGGACGTGGTCTCTGCTTACCCCTCTGGGAGAAATACGTGACGTTATGTATGTATAATTATGAAATGACTACATACTTATGCATCTGTGTCTATCTATCTATCTAATGACACTCACCACTGAGAGGCTAGACAGACAGACTTTCAAGCACATTCACGCATACTCATCATCTGACTCTCAGCTTGCAAACGGTAACTGAAAGAAAGAAAGAAAAATGTTTTATTGGCAACACAAGACACAGGTAATACATGATATAAATACACAATAACATATGAGCAGAGAACATACAAGATACAGAAAAAGAACGAAAGTGTGTAGCCAATCAGGTTCCATCCTCAGCTTATGCCGTGCTGGACATACATTAATTCTTTTTTCATGCAAGAGGCGGCAGACCAGCAGCTGATGTTATCAATCCGTACATATAACTTAGTTACCATTTCATTTCAGTAGTAATTTCAATTTCTAGTAAGAATTTAGTAAACAACATTGAATATTCCACAAACCGTCGACTGTAAACTACTGTTATCTCTCCTCTACATATTCAAACGAAAATTGAAAACAAGAATATAAAACTTCTCAAAAATATCCGATATAAAATTTCCAACAACAAATTCAGTAAAGAATATTGAAAAATCACCAATCAAATTTCGATTTAGCCTTCCCTCGTACGAAGCTTTATCTTATTAGTACTTGACTCGTAACTGAGTAGATGGAATATATTCCGGCGTGCAATTTATGTAGCCCGAACAGAAGGGTGACTTTGCTATTGCATGTGAGAAGACGTTAAGGGACTACCTTGCATTAATATATTAATATACGTTAGAGTATATTAGGATGTAAGAGCGACCCATTATCTTTTCGCTCCAAGCCAACCTCACCTGCACGTGGTGCATCCTGCCAAATAACAAACGAGGCGCTAGCAACCGACTGGTGGCGGTATAACCATCACAATTGAAGGCGTAGCTAAATACCACAGACCGATGACGGGCAGCAGCGTCACCGGAGCAAGAAGCTACGCCCTGCGATCGCCAACCCGCCTGCCTAGCGTGGCGATTATAGGTATATCCTCCAGATGTTTGCCCTAAGTGGCGAACAACTGGAGAGGCCTATGTCCAGCAGTGGACTGCAATAGGCTGATGATGATGTTGGGCAGGTTTCTTGTACAGTAAAGAGTAAACTGGATCGCGTATGTTGCAAAATGCCTTGGCATTGCCAATGTCCATGGGCGGCGTTTACTGCTTAACATCAGATTGGGCGTTTGTGTAACAACAATTATAAAAAAAGTACTTTTGTCTGAAAGTTAGGTTCATTTAGGCGAACGAAATGCTGTGTCTGAAAATCCCAATTTTAAAAAGTGAAGGCGTACTAGCCTATCAAAAGCCGCATCGTTACTTGACATCAAGAAATATTGCGGTAAAAATAATAATGAAAATTGCTCTAAGAATACAGGATTATCCTTTCATGTAAATTTTAGCGATTTTCGTAGCGTTTTATATAAAGGTAGGAGGTATTTCAAATATCCATATTCCTCAGCATATTTAATACTTTCCTGCCTTTGTCCCAGCGTCGGCTTACAAGATGGTGCTCCTACCATGAGTTGACACAATAAACGTTATATGAAAACTTTCATAACCCGACGTATGCAGACAAGAGAGCAGGTCTTCACGGTAAATAATATGCGGGTAAATAATAAGCCTGTAAACTCAAGTTTTATTTTTATTATATACGATTTTACTGGCGCTAGTATACTGGAAGATTTTTTTAAACACTATCAATATTTTGAAATCATAATCTTTTGTGACAATGATATACGTTTTTTTCTTTCTGCACCAATTATGATAAACGCTATTCGATGTCGAGTTCTCGAAGTATACGAGTAGACTCGTCTATCTTCTTCATCTTTTCAACGTCCAGCAGGGTCTATGTTTTTGCAGCATGTCCATTGCAGACCTAATAACAGCATTTTCTAGCAAAAAAAGACTTCAATATGGTGACAATGGGATCAGCTGGGAAGTACAACCTTTCGAACAAAAAAAAATCTAATCGGTTCACAATCTCAAAGATAAGTATGTGGTATCAAACATGCAACAAAAAAATCCACCGAATTGAGAATCTCCTCGTTTTTTTAGTCGGTTAAAAATAGCCATGTGTTTCTTTACCTCCTCGACGTATCCGACTAAGCTTTGCCACAATAAAAAAAGAAATAATTACAGCTTTCTCAATCAATGCTATACAACACGCCACGTGCTTTCCGTTTAACGCGGTGTAGCCCCGCAGCCCGCAAGCGCGCGAAAATGTATTTTGACAGGTCCCAATTTATTTTTATTTTGGCACTTGCCGCCCGCTCGATAAATTTGCCAGTGCTCAGGTGACGTCAGAGGCAGGCTCGAGTGACTCTCGGCCAAATTGGGCGGCGGACGCGGCCACCACTCGCCACTCGCCGTGATTTGTTACATTTGTTTGGCAGATTTTTGTATTTACAATGTAAAACGTCCTTGCGGCGTTTCTGTTGAGCGTCAATCGCGCGTGGAATCAATAGGTGAGATAGAATTTTGGAATTGATTTGAAGTTATATGATTTCTGAAGCCCAAGATCGATCCAAGTGACGGACCATAAGAAAGGTTAACTATTTACTATGCGAAAGTCTGATGATGATGATGAATAAATTTCGACCGATTCCAGAAATGGCAAACATTTTGATTCCTTTGCATTGTAGCATCGTCGGAAGAATCCACTTTCCGAACACATCGGTAGAATAATTTTTATTTTCAATTGTAAATTGTACTTCACGATTCATAATTGCTTGACAATTCGATGAATTGACGCTCGTATGTTCGAAGAACTCTTCTTATAGTAACACAGTATAATGGTCGCCTGATGGAAAACGAAAGAGAGATTCAAGTGGCTACGGCATCTGATGAGTAAACAAATCAAACCGATCAGGTTAAAGTGATGGTAGGGCTACAAATAATCCTACATGCTAGAATGGCGGTGAAAACTGACGACTGATTAATTTGGTTACTTTACTTACAATTACCACAGAGACTTGGGCTCTCTTTCGCTTTCAATCAGGTAACGGGAAGCCACTATGCTAAGCTACTAATAAAAATAAGCCCTGATAACGTACGCCTTAAATCAACATCATTGTTTACACGAAACGCGTTTTTCACGTCGTCTCTAAGTTGCACTTAGAGATGTAAATTGTTTGTTCCCGTCCCTCCGAAATGCGGAGCGAGTGAACTAATCACGTTACTTGCGTGCGCGTCTACGGCCGCGCTTGACTTCAGCTCAGTTCGCGTGAACCGGTTGCGTAGCGAATTAATGTGACGGCGAGAATGTATAGATGGTTTCGCTCATTTTGGATCTTTGATGGAGCATCATGTATGACAGGCGTCACCGGTCATCAGCAAAGATGACAGGTGCCACTGGGTATCAGCAACCGGTCGTCTAAGAAACAAGAAAACTATATACCTACATTAATCTATACTTATAATAAATCTGTAGAGAGGTCAATTCTGTACATCTAAACTAATATTATAAAGAGGAAAGATTTGATTGTTTGTTTGTTTGTTTGTTTGTTTGATACGAATAGGCTCCGAAACTACTGGACCGATTTGAATAATTCTTTCACCGTCGGATAGCTACAGTATCTGCGCTGAACATAGGCTATATTATATTTTAAAAAAAGTTAGGGATCCGTGCTAAAACTCCAATAATGTAACCCAAATTTACCAAAAAGATTTTAATCTACAAAAAAAGAAAAGATCTTACATACTGACGTCTCTTGGCATCGTTCCCATAGCAACCGAAACTGTTATGACATCTAAATAAATAAATTCTAATATGAAATCGTACTTTCACGTAAAAACTACTGAAAGGATTTTGATGAAACTTTACAGGTGTTTCCTGCATCAATGCTGCTATCAGCTTGGAGTCTCCTCATTTAGCAACAAATCGGAACAACATTTAGGAATAGTGCACAGTCGAACAGACCTAGCATAATCCGTAAGGCACAAGGCATCCTGAATCATAGTGTCATGAAGCTCTAAGAACCCAAAAAAAATGAATGCATTCTTTCAAGGTTTAGGAAGGCTCACATAATGAAAACTGCGATCTGTGCATGGTGCATGCATAATAAATTTTTTTCTTTTCTAATCCGATGTTATAATTTCTGTACCCTATACTATGTAATAGTATGTATGTATTTTAGCCTAATAAAATAATTTTAATTACGCATGGGTTGTAAGGGAGCGGCCTGTCATCATTTCGTTCCAAGCCAACCTCACCTGCCCGTGGTGCATCCTGCCGAATAACAAACGAGGCGCTGGCAACCGACTGGTGGCGGTATAACCATCACAATTGACGGCGTAGCTAGGTACCACAGACCGATGACGGGCAGCAGCGTCACCGGAGCGAGGAGCTACGTCCTGCGATCGCCAACCCGCCTGCCCAGGGTGGCGATTATGGGTATAACCTCCAGGTGTTTGTCCTAAGTGGCGAACAACTGCAGAGGCCTATGTTCAGCAGTGGACTGCAATAGGCTGATGATGATGATGACGCATGGGGTAGGGGATGCGAATTTGTGTTCGACCCACGGTTCGATGTGAGGGATCGGCCTATCATCTTTTCGCTCCAAGTCAACCTCACCTGCCCGTGGTGCATCCTGCCGAATAACAAACAAAGCGCTGGCAGCCGACTCTGGGCGGTTTAACCGTCACAGATGAAGGCGTAGGTAGCTAAATATCACAGACCGATGACGGGCAACAGCGTCACCGGAGCGTGAAGCTACGCCCTGGGATCGCCAACCCGCCTGCCCAACGTGGCGATTATGGAGATCTATGTCCAGTAGTGGACTATAATAGGCTAATGATGATGAATTATGCATGTCGGAAGAAAATAGCGCTATTAAAGTAGGTATTGCTTTTTGGTCGGCGTCATTACCGCTAAATCATTTTTAAGGTAATTTCATGTAGGTACTAAGATGAAAAATGCTGATGAAAGATGAACGATGAAAAATGGTTTTGAGTTAACGGCAAGTAACTGGTCAGTTACCTGTCAGTTGCCACTGCCATGCTGGCCCAACCCAAACCCCCCACGAGCTCCGGTAACGCTACTCACCGGCAGAAACACGAACCATCATTTGGCTGCGGTATTCTGTAGGGTGGAGGTCCTTCCCCAGACGGGCAGCTCAATTCGAGCGAAGATTCGCTATGCCCTACCTCTCTTAAAGTCATCAGTGTTTAAAAGACGTCGCTAGATATATAATTATTCATCTGAACTAACAGCTAATTGAACCTTAGCTAAGAGCAGGTGGTTCCTGAACAAAAGGCCTGAACAACGTATTGCTTTTATGTTAACTGCATCACATATTGCGTTTGTTATGTGTCAAGCCATGTTCAGATTTCTAAGCCTTCGAATCGAATGTACCTTCATGTTGTTTCTAGCATCCATTAATTTTAGCATTGTAAGCGTGTGTATAGGTTATACTAGCTTTCGCCGCACGCTCTTCGCGTGTGCGTGCTCAAGCTAGGTCTGCGACGCTGGACGCTCCGGGCTTCGCCCTACGCGGAGCTCGGCCTGCGGCCTCGCGATACGCAGCTCGGCCTGCGGCCTCGCGAAATTACTTTTAAATAATTGATTTATCCGAAGCGAAGCGAGGAGCGGGCTGCTAGTTAAATATATTTTCAAAATAACTATCAGGGGTGATTAGTGATCGATACTGATGCCAAAAATGCAATCAGTACAATTTTTGTCTGTCTGTCTGTATGTTCGCTATAGAACAAAACACTACTGGACGGATTTTAACGAAACTTTGTACGATTATTCTTCATACTTCTGGGCAGGTTATAGTATACTTTTCATCACGCTATAATCAATAGGAGCAGAGCAGTGAAGGGAAGTGTCGGGAAAACGGGAGTAATTTTTATAAGTATGTTTGAACGCGCATCACGCAAAAACTACTGCATAAAATTGAATGCGGTTTTCATCAACGTATTGCTAGAGGTCTAACTTAAAATTTAGGCTCCATTTTATGGCAGTCCCTTATTTTTGAAACCCGATATCCACGCGTGGGACGCCGCTGGCACAGCTAGTTCTAATTAAAAAGCAATTCAGCTTGATTACACGTACAACGAAAACCTGCAACTTCTAAATATTCACCACCACCGATCCAAATTACACCGTCTACCAGCGAACAAAAGGAGTATTTTTAACAGAATCTCTGGCACTTTAATCACGGCGCTGATCAAATTTCCTCCCCGCAAAGTTTCTAGGCGGAACCGGAAATTATTACGCTTTGCATCCCTGTTTACCGAGTGCTGTACTGTCTGTCCTGTTGTACGTAGATCCTGTAGGTGTGTTGGTGTGGGTGGAGCATAGGTTTATTGACTTGATTTTTAGGGTTTCGTTCGACAAAAGAAAAAAACGGATCCCTTTTGCCCGTCTGTCTGTAAATACCCTTTTTCTCAATTACATCATCATCATTATACCACTGCTGGACATAGGCCTCCCCTAACGACAATTATCATTTTTGCCTTAGTCATCAGGCTTGGGTTGGTGACAGAAGTATTTTCTAGGGTGTTTTTTCAAGTATACAGGTGGTCCCCAGCCAGGCGATTTGGCCTGGCTGTGAAGCTGAAAGTTCAAGAAGTCCCTTAGACTTTGAAAGACGTAGAGCATTCAAATTGAGCCACCCGTTTGGGGAAGGACCTCCACCCTATAGAATACGGCAGCCAAATGACCTCCGGTTCGCCTTTTTGTCGGTGAGTAGGGTCTCCGGAGCTCGTGGAGTGAGTGCTGCATCAGCAGCCGAGGGTTAGGGCTGGGCTGGCATGGCGGTGGCATCTGACAGGTAACTGACCAGTTACTTGCCCGTTGTCGTAGCGACTTGGGCTTCTCTTGCGCTTTCCATCAGGCGTAGGGAAGCCATTATATCGTGATACTATAAAAAAATCTGTTACGTCGCCCACGGGAAATTTTGGGGCGCTTAATAATACCCTTTACGTCACAAAAACTGTGACACGTTTCTGAACTGAAGAGTGTTTACAGTTATTGTCATTATATTAGCTTACGTTTAATTCCATAGATTATTATAGATTGCAATATTATTTAACAGAGTCGGGACTGAAGAGCAGCAAATCCGAGAAATTACTGTCAGGGCACGTTGATGAGATTTGTGAGTCTACGGATGAGATAAACATCTTTCTAGCTTTATGAAATTTAATTTATAGATTTTCAAGATTATGTACTGTTGGTATAGTAGGCAATCCCTGCCTATGTACCTAATTATTGATAATATGGAAAATGTTTCGATACTTATGAAACTTAGGGTTTTTTTTAACGTGTACTTGGACTTATTATGATATTATATTTGAAATAAATAAATAACCCAAGACATGCCACGCTGGGCCACACAGCGCCACCTAGCCCCAAACTAAGCCGAAGCTTGTACTATGGGTACTAGACAACTGATAAACTTACTTATATACTTTTTTTTTTGTAAATAAATACATATTATACATAGAAAAACACCCAGACCAATACAAACAGACATGTTCATGAACACAAATGTTTGTACTGTGCGGGAATCGAACCCACGACCCTTGGCTCAGAGGGCAGAGGTCACTACCAAATGAGCCACCGAGCCTGTCTTGTGCTCTGCGTTACCTTTGTTTCGATCTCAGTTAAAAATGTTCTAGGTAATATTTATTGCTTTAGAGATCGTTACTAAAATGCCAATAATGTAATCCAATGAAATGTTTATCTAAAATATCTGAAGCGAAGTGAGAGTGTCGCTAAATAATCCATGATACAACGTAATCTAGTCCCAAACTAAGCCAAAGCTTGTTTTATGCGTACAACTCATAAACTTACTAATATACTTTTTTTTTAAATAAATACATTTATACAAAACAAACACCCAGATCAATACAAACATTCATTCATGCACACAAATATTTGAATGGTACTGAGATTGAAATCGCGAACCTCACTGTGTCAGAACCACTTTTCTTATTGGCTTGTCGTAGTCGGGTAAAGGACCCATTACACCTTAACTCATCCCGTTAAAGGAAGTACACCATTCTTTCTAAATTTGAACTTAACTCCCGCCGTGCGTCTAAGGAGTTATTTATCTTTGCGCCATATAATAGAATTTAATTAAGTTACTCGCGACATGCTTTACGCGCCCGGAATTTCGCGAACTTGAACCAACTCGATACATGTAGCAGCGAGTTCGAATCTTATGAATGTTTCGGAAGAAGTGCTCGAAGTTTCGCAATATATTTTTGGGATAATAAGTAAAGAGGTAGGAGGTATGTTACATTTTGAGTGGAAGATGTATTTTGCTGTCGTGATAGTGTAATGCTTTGTCGTCGTCTTTGATTCTTTAACAGATCAAATGGGTTTCGAAATCCTGGCTGAGAAGGACTCACTGACAAATTATAATCTTAATAGACGTACTGTTTTTGGTTGCAGAAAATTGTAGTCAGATCTATTAAAGGTTGCTTATTGATTTTTTCATGACTAAGAAGTCTAAGCTGCTTAAATATAGAAAAAAAACTATTGACTTGAAACTGTGATAGATGCTCATCATCATTATCAGCCTGCCAATGTCCACAGCTGGACTTAGGCCTCCCCAACGACAGTTATCATTTGAAGTTATATGTCTTTACCACCACGCTTGGCAGGTGGTTTGGTGACCGCAGTAGATTTCATTTGTACAGAGATAAACGCTCCTGCCCGTTTTCTTATATTTACTTTGTCGTCTTTTAAAGCCTTCTACAACTTCTTAATAAAATCCTCTTCTACAACATCCACGAGAAGAAATGGTATATTTATCTCAATTTTCACAACTTACAAAATGTTTAATAAAAATGGTACAAGTATACACGACAGATTTTTCCTACATGTTAAAATATGCAAAATAATTCACAAAATCCGCACGAATCCAGTCACCATACTCGTACAGGCGCAAACTAAATTATATCAAGAAGACGCGAACACGAGAAACAAAACCGCGATAATAATGTTCGCAACAGTCCCCTGCAATGCGCTTTTAAATACTAGGGACTGAGTTACGTACGCGGCGGGCAAATGCAATTATCTGTAATACACGGGAATGACGCCTGTCTTCCCCGCAGCCACTTTGCTCGGACCGAACGAGGCCACGGGAATGGCGGCTGTTTAACTAAATATAAAATAGTAGCTGCCTCGCGGCTTTGCTCCCGTATTTACGGGTTGAATAATAAATAACCAAAGACATGCCACGCTGGGCCACACAGCGCCATCTAGCCGAAGCTTGTTCTATGGGTACTAGACAACTGATAAACTTACTTACATACATTTTTTTTAATAAATACATATTATACATAGAAAACACCCAGACCAATACAAACAGACATGTTCATGCACACAAATGTTTGTAATGTGTGGGGATCGAACCCACGACCCTTGGCTCAGAAGGCAGAGGTCACTACCAATTGAGCCACCGAGCCAGTCGTGAATCTGATATTTATCAGCGACAAGATTTCAGCTTTGCCCACGACTTCTTATTCGTGGAATGGTGTCTATGGGTAGCATCAATAATGGCAGTTGAAAGAGGTACTACTTCACCTACCCCTACAGAATACCGCAGCCAAATGACCTCCGGGTCGTGTTTCTGCCAGTGAGTAGGGTTTCGGCAGACGGGCCTTTCGGTTGAGCCGGCATGGCGGTGGCAACTGAAAGGTGACTGACCGGTTACCCAGTTAGTTGCCTCCGCCATACCGGCCCAACCGTAACCCCCGGCTGCCGTTGCAGCACTCATCCCACGAGGATCTAAAAAATCTTGAACAGTCATAGTTTTTATTTGCATATTTCCTAGGTCGTCTACAAAATTCATATAATAAAAAAGTTTTGACGTGCTTATATAAAAAATATATTTCTGCGTTAACTGGCTAATTATTAGGCTATTATGGCTAAAAATTGTAATTAGTCCGTCTTTTAGCTTATTCAAAAATAAAAGACACGTATTTTTTTATTTGTAAATAAGAATAAAAATTACAAAGTTATAGCCCGTTGAAATTACGCGTGACGTCACTCGCTGAGGCATTTTTACGGGAGCGAGTGACGTCAAAGACTCCCACTCCTAACTTTTGATGCCTTGTATCTTTGCTATTGTTTGTCCAAATGAAAAAAGGAAAAATATGTGTCTTTTATTTTTGAATAAGCTAAAAGACGGACTAATTACAATTTTTAGCCATAATAGCCTATTCAAGCGGCGATTCTATACGCTCTTTCATACTCGTATGCGAACGAGTTAATTGTATTTGGTTTGGAATAGGCGTCATTTCCGTGCCCCCATTCCGCTGGAAGCGAAGTGTCAGTTGCACAGTTGCAATCGAGGCCAGAACTGAAATGGATGCTGGGTTAAATACATTTTTCTCTTATAAATTAATGGCGTGTGTTTGTATATTTAGAAAATATTAATTAGTAACGTTGCTAATTAATAATGTTGGCTATGGGTGGTGTATTTTTAATTTGTATTTAAGATTTGATTAATATTTGAAAGCCAAGTGAAAAACGAGTGAATACCGCTAAGAATTACTGACCGATTACTTTTCCAGTGTTGGATCAACTTGGGTTTCTCTTTCGTTTTCCATTAGGCGTAGGGAAGCCATTATGACGACATAGGCGAGTTGGTAAAACACTGCTGCTATTCCTTTAGTAAGGAGTCTTTTACGACATCTTTGGGATGAGATTAGGTGGCCCTTTTCTAAATCCGGATATCACATGGAGATCGATGTATTCATCAGGTCGATTACTTCTTTTACTTTTAAACCTAAAACAAACCTATTTCGCCAAAAGAGCATTTGAGAAATCAAATGAAAAATGAATCAATATTTATTTCCATCATTGAGAGGTAAAACACAAGTAAACCAGTCAATACGCTTGCCCTCTAGAGCCGGACGGTATTGCTCGATATCTCAGAAGGAATTTATCGTAGAACGTAAGCTTGCAGGAAATTCAAATACTTCAACGATAAAAGCATTTCTGATATAGATTTTTCCAAGGATCCTTAAAATTTCATACTGCGAACGTTTTCATGAAATAATAAAGGAGAATGTTTGATCTCTTTGCTATAAGTCAATATTTGTGATGGTAATTATTTTTAAACTTTATTGGTGTTCTTTTCAACTGGTTTCTTTTAGACTGCATCGATGGCTCAATTGGTAGTGACCTCTGACTTCTGAGCCAAGGGTCGATTCCCGTACAGTACAAACATTTGTGTTCATGAACTGTTTGTATTGGTCTGGGTGTTTGTTTACTATTTACCTATAATATTGAATCTTCTAAATATATAAAACTCAAAGGTGACTGACTGACTGACTGACTGACTGACTGACATAGTGATCTATCAACGCACAGCCCAAACTACTGGACCGATCGGGTTGAAATTTGGCATACAGGTAGATGTTATGGCGTAAGCACTCGCTAAGAAAGGATTTTGATCAATAAGATATGATATTTTTTCCCCAAGGGGATAAAATAGGGGATGAAAGTTTGTATAAAAATTTGTCGATTTTAAGCCGATTGGGCTATGACTTTGCATGTATAAAGCTACTACGTAGGCATCCGCTAAAAAAGGGTTCTGATCATTTCTACTCCCAAGGGGATAAAATAGGGGATGAAAGTTTGTATGAAACTTTGTCAATTTTAAACCGTTCGGGCTGAGACTTGCATTCATAAAGTTACTATAACGTAGGTATCGCTATAAAAGAGTTTTGATAATTTCTGTTTCCAAGGGGATAAAATAGGGGATGAAAGTTTGTATTCATGAAACTTTATCAAGTTTAAACCGATCGGGCTGAGACTTTGCATGTTTAAAGCTACTATGAGGTAGGCATCCGCTAAAAAAGGGTTTTGATCATTCCTACCCCAAAGGGGATAAAATAGGGGATGAACGTATGTATGAAATTTTGAAAATTTTAAACAGTTCGTGCTAAGACTTTGCATTCATAAAGCTTTACTATGACGTAGGTATTATTGCTAAGAAAGCGTTTCGATAAATTCCACTCCGAAAAAGATAAAACTTCAAATATTTACCTAAATCAACCCTTTACGGGATTCAATAGGAAAAAACTTGAAAGGCCGAGAAATAAACTCACAGCCCAAAACTACTGATTTCTCTCAATAAATGGCCTTACTGGTAAAATTAAATCTAAATAGACTGACTTACTGACTGACATTTATATGCCTAAACGGCTAAACGTAGGTACTAGAAATGTAGAAGAGACGTAGCTTAGATACCGTAGAGGTGCACTAAGAAAGGCATTCCCGAATTCCCACGGGAACGGGAATTAGCTGGAAAATCCTTTTGTATGAAAATCTAAACCGTTTCAAGCGTCTAGCTTGAAATTTGGCATGTAGGTACCTTAGTAAACTAAAAGCTTAGTTGCAACAGGATATTGCAAAATTCCCACGGGAACGGTAGTTAGCGGGCAAAACTTTTGTATGAAAAAATCTAAACCGCGTAAGATAGATGATTAAAATTTGGCATGCAGGTACCCTAATGAACGTAAAGCTTAGTTGCAACAGGATATTGCAAAATTCCTACGGGAACGGGAGTTATTGGGAAAAAACTTTTGTATGTAAAAATCTAAACACGCGGACGAAGTCGCGGGCAAAAGCTAGTAGAATATAAAAACGTTTATTAGAGTCACATACAGGTTACATGAACAATGGGAAAAGGCAAGCTTACATGGTGACACTAAACAGTGTTCACTCAGCATGAGCCGATTTATTAAAAAAAAGTATTTAAGTAAGTTTGTCGGTAATTGTCTAGTACCCATAGATCAAGCTTCGGCTTACTTTAGGACTAGATGACGATGTGTGGTCCAACGTGGCATGTCTTGTTTTTTTTTAAACTGGGCATGTTTTTTACGGTTGACCTTTTGCTTCAAATAATCGGGTTGGTAGCCATAGGCAGGACATGAAGACGATGAAATTACACCTAGATTTGACGCTCAATATGGCGGTTTTAGGGGTGAGGATGACAAACATACTTGATATATTTACATACATTGTATGTAAACTCATTCTAAAAACACTTAATGTATCTTTTTAAGATTTTGTATCGTATTTAAATTAAAATAATAAGGGCCTTCATCTTGCTAAACCTCCTGTGTGTCACGGAGATTACGCAAGTAATAACGACCAGCTAGTAATAAGATTTTTGAGTAAACCACGTTATAAAATTATGGACTACCGGTCACTAATGAACTAATCTTATAAACTCTCAGCCCAACCGACCAGAAAGTCCAACAAAATTGCTAAGCCACGCGCTCACAATCCACTTATGTTCCGACGTCATCTAGCCCGATATACAAATTTGATTCGTTTTAATTCAACGCAAAAGAAAAAGACAAGGGAATAAAGAGAAGTAGGAGTAAGTAGTAAGTAAAAGATCAAGTTAAGTCAAGTCCAAAATATTTTTATCTATATAGACCAGGCGCGCACTACGAGTTTTTCGCCGCGCGGCATAATGTCGCACTGTAACTGTACCAATTGTATTGCGCGCACTTGACGGCACACGCTACAGTATTACAGGGTGATATTATGCCGCTGCTCTTTTCTGCCGCGCGGCGAAAAACTCGTAGTGCGCGCCTGGCCATAGACTTGAGACAAACACTTATTAATCGTCGTGAGAAGGGTTTCCGGAGCTCGTGGGGTGAGCGCTGCATCGGCCGCCATCGATAAGGGTTGCGCCGGCCATGGCGGTAGCAATTGACAGGTTACTTGCCGTTGTCGCTGCGACTTGGGATCCTCTTTACTTTCCATCAGGCGTATGGAAGCCACTATGTCTTGCTACTATAAAAAAAAGTAGATAACGTTAAAAATAAAGTTCTTTCACGTTTTTCTTACATCATTTGTCTTCCCTTTCAAACACACTCTATCACACGCTCCTTACCGAGCATCTTACAACCTCACATTTACGTACCTACCAAAAATATTTGTAAAACAAAGTAAACTCTGTACAAAGTGAAGGTATCTAAAGCTAGCCTCCGGCTTAATTATTTTCTATCGCAAAAAGACTTGAAAATAAGGCGGAAAAGCGAAATGTAAATGGTCCCGACTCTGCTGCAACTTTTAATTTCGGTATCATTATTTTACTCGAAGGAAGCTGCGAGAGTTATCAATCCTTGTAATGAAATAAAGACACAAACGTGCTGGAAGATAATTTAGAACCACTTAATAATGTGGCATAATGTTTATAATGTCCATTACTTTTACACTTTTTCGCTTTTAACCCGTGACGCGCTAAGGGGGCGGTTATAAATCTAACGTGTGTTTAATTGCCTTTGACTGGCTCGGTGGCTCAAATAGTAGTAACCTCTGCCTTCTGAGCCAAGGGTCGTGGGTTCGATCCCCACACAGTACAAACATTTTGTGTCCATGAACATGTCTGTTTGTATTGGTCTGGGTGTTTTCTATGTATAATATGTATTTATTTACAAAAAAAAATGTATCTAAGTAAGTTTATCAGTTGTCTAGTACCCATAGTACAAGCTTCGGCTTAGTTTGCGGCTAGATGGCGCTGAGGGGCCCAGCGTGGCATGTCTTGGGTCTTGGGTTATTTATTTAATTCGTGGTTTCCGGATTTGGAACAGGACTACCCCATCTTATCCCGTGGGTTTATTTGAAGGCGACTAAGAGAGTATTAAGAAACGGGCAGCAGAGTTTACCTGGATACAAATATATAAGTATAGTAATTTGAGCGAAGATTCACTATGCCCTACCTCTCTTATAAATTTTATAAGAGAGGTAGGGCATAGCGAATCTTCGCTCGAATTGAGCCTTCCGTTCGAGGATGGACTACCGCAACTATAGAATACCGCAACCAAATGACCTCCAGGTTGTGTTTCTGCCGGAGTAGGGCTTCCGGAGTTCGTGGCGGGTTAGGGTTGAGCCGGCATGGCGGTGGCAACTGACAGGTAACTGACCAGTTACTTGACCGTCGTTACAGGAACTTGGGCTTCTCTTTCGCTTTCCGTCAGGCGTAGGGAAGCCATTATGTCGAGATACTATATAAAAAAAAGTGTAGACTTAGAACCCCAAAAGTTCACACACGGCGTGGCCGCTCCGCTTTGAAAACGCTCCGCTTGGCACCAAAAGCGCCAGTGTGATCGTACTCTAACAACAATACATAAGCATCGACCCACCTTGCACTTAATAATTATATGGTATGTAGGTACGTCAGTTGGTGTTCTGTAATTAGATTAACTAATTAATGCCCGTCACTCTGTGGCTGCTATTCAAGACCACATTAAACAATTACGTATAATCAGAATAATTATTTCAATGTTTATTATTGAATTTTAGATCATCATCTGCCTACAAACATCCACTACTGGATACAGAACACACACAATTGTCATTTGGGGGATTTGCCTTAGTCACCACATGCATGCGGATTGGTGACCGCAGTAGGTTTCATTAGTACCCAGGTAAACGTTGCTGCCCGTTTCCTGATATTCCTTTCGTCGTCTTCTAGAACACCCACGGGATGAAATGGCGGAATTCATTCATAGCTTCGTTGATTGGACGCTTTTACGATGTAGAAGTGATAATGATGATGATGATGAATAGGAATTCATCATCAGCAATGGATATTGCATTGCCAAGTCGTGTTTTTAATAGGAATCAAAAACACAACTTTGGCAATGCAATATCCATTTAAAACCTATAGGTTTCAAAAAAAAACAAATGAAAATCAAATCGTCTCACGTGCGATCCGTTCAAATGAGAAAAAGAACACGTAATACGTACTTAAAAAGAAACAAATGAAAGTCCCAGCTGACCTTTCGGACGATTCGGCAAATGAACCCATTCAGAGCAGTCGTCGGCGACAAATTTTAACGATCACATGTCCCCTGACCGTCAAAGAGAAAAATAAAAATCTACAACGGACCTTAAAAGGAACCTTTTAAGATTGCTCCGTGAAGTACACTTAGTACCTCGCTTACCGCGGTTGTTTCTTGTGGGTGAGCATTTAAAAATCAAATGTGTTAAATAATCACAAAGGTTTATGCAGTTTGTCGTAGTGACGGCAATTTCTAGCGGTGACCTTTTTCCGTCCTTTTGGTATCCATTGGTAAAAACCGCATTCAATTCCATGCATGCGCATTCAAACTATACATACAGATAACTATTTTATATACAGACTAGCAGTGCCCGCGATTTCGTCCGCATTGAATAGGGTTTCAACCCCTATTTTATTCCCTTGGGGGTAGAGTTCATCAAAATCCTTTCTTAGCGGTTGCCTACGTTATAACATCTACCTGCATTCCAAATTTCAACCCTATCCGTCCAGTAGTTCGGGCTGTGCGTTGACAGATCACTATGTCAGTCAGTCAGTCAGTCACCTTTGAGTTTTATATATTCAGACAAAAATTACTGCGTGCTAAGTAGCTAGTAGTGATGAAAAGTATACTATAACCTGCCCAGGAGTAATAAGATTAATCGTACCAAGTTTCGTCAAAATCCGTTCAGTAGTTTTTTTTCTATAACGAACATACAGACAGACAGACAAAAATTTTACTGATTGCATTTTCGGCATCAGTATCGATCACTAATAATCACCCCCTGATAGTTATTTTGAAAATATATTTCATGTACAGAATTGACTTCTCTACTGATTTATTATAAGTATAGAAGATATTGTGATTTTCATTAAAACTTCACTCCCTCCTAATAACCGTTGTTTAGGTATCGAAATATCCGGTTTAAAGTTTCACATTTTACTTTCACGTCACCGTTCTTCGGCAGCAGCTAAATGAGTGATTGGTAACCTGAGACCCATTCATCGGCCTCGCTTTGTTTTTGTATTGAAATCCTCACGAATATTGGCTGAAGGTGTTGCCATAAGGCGTACCCAGTTCCCTGACAGTTTGATGGATTACACCTGATTAAGTAATTGTATTTATGGAAAAACAAATGCTGGAAAACAACAGGTCGGCGTACCGTGCCTGGGAGGTGGAGTTTTTATTGAATTTGTTTTTGGGATAGCTGTTTGTTTTTTACTGGTATTGGAATGACGTGTCCATCGCAAATTGTGAAATACGCATGGGATCTACAGATTGGTATCTGTAATCTGCTGTATTCAATTTAAGAAAGAAGTCAAAGATCTCAAAAGATAAAAACCTAAATATAGTAGGTACGTATACAGTTAATTTAAGTGTGTTTGCTGAAATACAGCTTTACAACTTTTTCCTTTACAGATCGTCAATCTAATACCTACTGGTTCGGAAGTCAACCTCTACCACTCTTGTATGATTACTCTATTTAATGCAGTGTTTTCTAGTAATAATACAGGGTGTTTGGTGCATCGTGTCGTGTGCCAAATTGAAATCAGTGATTGGGGGGGGGGGGGGGGGGGGGGTCCTTGGCTACCTCTTCATGCCTCTTAAAAAAGTCTTGGCCCAACCAATTTTTTTTTCGGAACTAAAACTAATTTGGTTGAAATTGACGAAAGTCCACACTTAAATTTTAATTAAAAAAAAAATATTAAGTCTAGCTTAAATGTTCTCTTTAATCTTTAAGTTGTAATAGTGTAAGCTTCTATCGAAACCAAAATCACTCGCCTCACACATCTAGTTTTTTTTAAATTGCCCACCAAAGTTTATTTTTGTAAAAAGTATAAACTTGAACCTCAACTTTCGATATCAATAATAAATAAACTAAAAGTGATCATGAACTTCAGATTTAATGAAAATATTTCTGGAGTGTCCCCTTTCTAGTGGTGTATACCTAATACGTTATGAAAAGTAACAATTTCTATCACTAATTTGCAATTTTTCTGTACGGGGTTAATTATACTCACTAAGCAGGTAATAATTTACAATTTTGTAGGTCTCACTTACAAAAGCTTTACCCTTAGAACGTTAATAAAACGTAACAATAAAGAACATAACTTAACGATAATAAAATAACTGAACGAATCATGAATTACACTGAACTAGCAGAGGCGGTGATGTTTCATCATCATCATTTCAGCCACATCCACCCTCTGCAGAGTGTAAGCTTCTTATTTATACCGCCACTCCCCCCCCCCCCCCCCCATCACTGATTTCAATTTGGCACACGATACACCAAACACCCTGTATATTACAATGTTTGCTTATAACCACATCGTTCGTAATCCCGTTTTTATTCAGTGTAGAAATCGTTTAGAAGCGGTTGCTTCAAATAATCACTAAGCCTTGAGTAAAACTTTACATGCAAAAAATATAGTGATCATCGCTATGCATAGAAAGATAGTCAAACGTTTGTTATTGCTGATCTATCTCCGATTGTATCGAATTGTAATCCCATCGGACTATGGGAGTAATGGAACAGATTGTGCTTCCATGTTTGCGCATACACTATGTACTATAGCCTCACGGCATCTTTAGCTTTCCTTGGAGAATGTCCGCTGTGGCCGAAATTCCGTTAGAAGGGTTTAAATATTGGAGAAGTCATGTCTCCAGACGCTTAGATCGACGATGGAGTAGAATCTTCGCTTAACCCTTTGCCTCTCGGAATTCTAGACACACAAGAAAATGAATCCAAAGTGACAAAAGACATACTGCTCTGAACGTGTTAAGCTAATTTGGGAGAATCTTCGATACACAAAAGGGTGACTGTGACTAGTAGCAGATGGATGCAGATTATCTCTAACTGAGACGGTTCCAACTCTGAGAGAAGCCTACTTTTTTTTTTTTTAAAGTGGCTCGACATAATGGCTTCCCTACGCCTGATGGAAAGCGAAAGAGAAGCCCAAGTCGCTGTGACAACGGGCAAGTAACTGGTCAGTTACCTGTCAGTTGCCACCGCCATGCCGGCCCAACCCCAACCCCCCACGAGCTCCGGAAACCCTACTCACCGGCAGAAACACGACTCGGAGGTCATTTGACTGCGGTATTCTATAGGGTAGAGGTCCTTCCCCGGACGGGCGGCTCAATTCGAGCGAAGATTCGCTATGCCCTACCTCTCTACTTTCGGCAGTGGACAGCAACAGGCTGATTGATTGATGATTCCAATGTGTTTTTGTTGTGTATTTTCTGCTTCCAACTATTTACTTACCATTTGTTGTGAAAGCTTTCAAGTAAGAGTACGGTAAGAATCAAATCATCAACACCCTGGTTTATCCACTGCTGAACTTTAATTCGCGCCACATTTCTCTATGCAAGGCTTCCCCCATACAGTTAATGCTAGCAGTTCTCCTAAGGTCATCAGCCCAATGGATTGCGATTTTGATTTAGGACATCAATCCTTTTTTTTTTTTTTTTTTTTTTTTTTTTTTTTATCCGGGAAAAATGCGTTTACGCATCCCCGGTGTTCGGGGGAACGCCAGGGTATGTGAGACTCACGCCGTCCCGAGAAATGGAGGACGGCATCCTGCCCAAAGATGTTAGCAAGGCAGGAAATACTCACTAAAAAACCCGGTTCTCCTTCAAGCGCCCACAGGGTGGTGTCACGGGACCTTAAAACTAGAGCTGCCATGACCCACAAGCGCGGCCTACCCTAAACGGCAGGCACCACAGCTCCCCCCTAGGGGGGAACGGTGGGAGTGGCCCGGAGAACAAGCTCACTCCCATCCGACGATGACGAGGGTCCGTGCAAGGCGGGTGGAGGCGCCCCCGCACCGACCACCCGCTGAACCCCGTCAGGCAGCATCAAGCTGCGGAATTGCCGCAACGTACGGCCGCCTCTGCGTCTACGAAGTGCTGGGGCGGAAGGGTCATTTTCTCGTACCCTCTCCGCCGCCTCCTTCTGAGAGATAACTGTCTCACAAAAGCAGGCGGCGGCTGCCCAAGCTTCTCGACTCCGAACCATCGCCCCAATGATGTTCTGGAGCGATAAATCCGTGTCTATGACGCGTGCCAGTTCGGCGCGCTGTTCGCTCCACGCTGGACAGTGCTGTATCACGTGGTCCGCCGTGTCTTCATCTGCCCCACAGTCTCGGCAGATTGGTGAGTCCTCCCGCCCTATGCGGTGTAGGTATTTGCCGAAGCACCCATGGCCGGACAGGACCTGTGCCAGGCGGAAGGACATAAAGCCGTGTTGACGCTCGAGCCACTGATCAAAAACTGGGACCAAGGCGTCAAGTGTCCATCGCCCGAAAGTTGCAGAGGATAGGCCCACAGTCCACTGACGGACTAGATCTTCCTGGGCCTCCTTTCGAATTGCTTCTATTTCAACGGGTGCAGGGCGCTCCCCTTGTTTCCTCTCCGCGGCCAACCATTGATATACTTTGGCCAGTACCCGGGCTTCAAGTGTCCAGGGTGGAGTGCTGGCCAAAGCACATGACACGTCCATGCTGACCGTGCGATAGACACGTGCGACCCTTTGGGCAATTGCCCTTTGGGGTCGCCGAAGACATGCTGCGTTGTCACGGCGACCGGCAGCACCAGCCCAGATTGGCGCCCCGTAGAGAGCTATACTTTTAAGTATGCCGGCATACAGACGCCGGCAATGGGACTTCGGACCACCCAAATTTGGAAGGAGCCAAGTAAATGCGTTGGCCGCCTTGAGGAGGCGCGATGACAGCCCGCTGAAATGCGGACCAAACTGCCACCGCGCATCCAGAATGAGACCTAAATATTTCAGCTGTTTCTTGACTTCTATGGAGACGCCATTCACAACTATGTGTGCGTCCCGAGGACGACGTAACCGAGGCCCGTGAAAGAAAACGGCCTCAGTTTTGTCAAGAGCCACCTGTAGCCCTAATAGGCCGATGCGCCGAACAACGAGTGATCCCGCTGCACCTGCCCGACAAGCAGCCTCATTAAAGCTCCTCCCCCGGGCCGTGAGAAGTGTGTCATCAGCATAACAGATGACATCCGTGCCCGGGAGAAGAGCACCGCGCAGCATCCAATCGAATCCGATGTTCCACAAGAGCGGTCCTAAGACCGATCCCTGTGGGACACCGGACTCGGCATTATGGCGACAAAGGACGCCGTTGCGATTTATATAAACTATAGATCGCTCCGTCAAATAGCTCGCCAAGAGATTCTGCAGATAAAGCGGGACACCGAAGGAACGAAGTGCCTCTAGGATGGTAGTGTGAGGGATGCTATTGAAGGCATTGGCTATATCGAACGATATAGCCAACACTCCCTCGCCACGCTCCTCTGATTCCCGAACCAGTGTTTGAAGCCGTGCCAAGGCATCTATGGTGGAGCGCCCCGACCTGAAACCGAATTGGCGATCGGACAAATCTGGTCCTACTTCACGCAGATGTTCGTTGAGCCGAGCTGCAATCACTCTCTCGAACAGCTTACCGACCTCGTCCAGAAGAACAATAGGCCGGTAAGCTGATGGAGAGTCGGTGGGACGACCTTCCTTGCGTAGCAAGCACAGTTGTCCCGCTTTCCAGATGGTTGGGAATCTCCCGACCGTAAAACAACGGTCGAAGAGATCCCGAAATCTACCCTCCATTTGGGAGCAGGAAATCGCCACTACTTTGGCCGGTACTCCGTCGGGGCCAGGTGCCGTCTTTTTGGTCCTTAGTCGTGCCGACGCCGTAGCAAATTCTTCGGACGAGACAGCCGGAATTTCGTCTTCCGGATCTGTCATGATAGGAGGACACATGGTGGGAGGGGAGAAAAGTGGATCGCAGGCTGGGAAGAGAGTCCCAACCACCTCCCTTAGAAAACTCGGCTCGAGGATTTCGGTCAGTGGGGGACCAATAGGGCGGAGTTGGTTACGCGCTGCCCTGTACGGTCTCCCCCACGGATCGTTATTTAAACCCTCAAGCATTTCGGCCCGGCCACGGTCCTTAGCCTCGCCAATCGCCACCTTGAGGATCCACTTAGCCTCTACATAAGAGGCATATAAGCGGGCCTCATTGTCAGGGTCTCTACTGACACGACGGCGACTCCTCTGATAAGCGCGACGTGCGCCAATGCAGGTAGCGCGAAGGTCTGCGATCTCTTGGGACCACCAGTATACTGCCTTGCGAGGAGTGGGACGCCCGGACCGAGGCATGCTGGCATTGCATACCTCAGTCAAAGAATCTCGCAAAGCAGAGGCTGTCGAGTCTACATCCTGACCGGAAGAAAGAGGTGAGAGCCAATCTTGGACAAACGCAACCTCCTTCGCTATTCCCCGGTCCAACTTGGAAAGCGCCCACCTTGGGAAGGTATCTCTCGCAGAATGTTGAGTGACATCAAATCCAACATTATTTTGGATGGAGACCTCCCACCGAATGTACCGGTGATCGGACAAAGTCTCCCCCCGATCCACTCTCCAGTTTTTCACGCGTGCAGCCAATGCAGGGGTAGCAAACGTAACGTCCACCACTGATCCCCCCTGCTGCCGCACGCATGTGTAGGTCGTCCCGCGGTTAAGAAGCAGGATACCTGCTGAAATCGCCCATGTCTCCAACACCTGACCACGCCTATTGCAGCTGCTAGCCGGGTTGCCCCAAGCCGTCGACTTAGCGTTAAAATCTCCGGATATCAGGAGTTGGCGACTGGTAAAGCTAGAGATAGCTACAGAGATCTGATCCAAAAATTGTTCAAATTCACTGAGCGGGCGGTTTGGGGAGAAATATACTCCAACCACTACGATTTCCCCCCATTCCGCCACAACGAAGCCAGGTCCCCTGTTTGCTACAGACAGAGGTGGAGAGACAGATGAGGGTCTCCTAACCAACGACACAAGACCTTCCCTGTCGCCCACCCATTGATCGGCCACAAAATAGGGTTCTGAAACCACCGCTAAATCTATCTGCCACTCGGCCATGGCTTGAGATAACATGTCCTGAGCCGCGCGGCAATGATTGATGTTGGCCTGCAGAAAGTTGTGATAACCGACTCTATCCATCATTCGGACATCACACCGTCATACGTCTCTGCAGGAGCCGCTGAGACTACGCTATCCGATGAGGTTTTTACGGGCCGCTTTCCCTTTTTCACCGGGGGAAAGCAACTGTTACCCCCCATCATATGATCAGCGCGCTTGCTGCCCTCCGCACAGACTGCACAGTGCAGTTTGGCAGAACATGTAGCTGCCTTATGTCCTGTTTCGCCACATCTATAGCAAGCAGCTGTCCTGTCTGCAGTAGATGGGCAGAGCGTGCGAGTGTGTCCAAGACCGTAGCATTTGAAGCATCTCAAGGGCCGTGCCTCCAGAGCTTTAACTGCAGCTGAGGAGAATCCGACAAGGATCTTTCCTGCTTCTAGCACCTTCTTTGCTGCAATAATGGGGCATGACACCCGTAAGGAGCCCACACCGCCACGGCCAGGACATCAATCCTGAGTCAGTTAATTTAGTTAGTTTAATCATTTCAATAACGTAGAAAGTTCGAAGACGATTATTGACCACATAAATAATTTGAAATTAAAGCCATGAATCCAAAAAACTATCTATAGTAATATTATATTTGCATGTGCAATAGCCATATTACAAGATTTTCTAATAATTATTTTATTTGTTTCAGGTAAGAATGCAGATTTTGAACCTACTACCTACGCTACGTTAATGTAATTGTTTTAATGTAAGTACTTTAATGAAAGTTGGAACAGGTTATGATAAATATGTAAGAATCAAAGTCAAAAAGTAGTTACTTGTATAGGTTTAAAAAAAACTCAACTACAAATATTCGAACTACCACCGGCTTGGAAAGCAGTAGTCTACCGAGAAGAAACCAAGTAACTCATGTTATTGCTCTTTTCAATATAGTGTTTACAATATTTTTATATCACATTAAATTTTATACTTTTTACTTATTTTTTTACGTCATAAAGTCTAAAGTTTTCTGCAACCTTACCAAAATGATAATTATGTATTAGACTAGATACATCATTAGATACAAGATAATCTGGAGTATACCAAGGCTTACTTGAGAAATGTTCTAGTTTAATGAATAAATATGTGAAGAGTTGCGAAGATATTTATTTATTTTATTTATTTAAACTTGATTGCACAAAATGGTACAAAAGGCGAACTTAATGCTAGGAGCATTCTCTACCAGATAGACCAGGAGATATAAATAAGCTAAGATTAGATGGCCGTATAGATCACCTAGAATGCCTAGAAGAACACCTAGGTTAACCTTAGTACGAGACCAAGATAGACGCTGGCGTGACAACTTTTTATGACTAAAACGATTACTCACGCCACCTCATCAATTTCACACTCGCGCCAAAATAATGACCTTAAACTGAACCCCGCCATGCTAAGTTCCAACAACAAAGGAGTGACAGGCGTTTGGAATGGACTCCCCCCTACCCCCCACCCTTTATTCCACGGACAAAGAAGTCTGCAGTTGCAATTGATGGCCTTTCCATTTGCGCTGCAGAAACAAAATGGTGGATGTCGCCGCTGTGCCCTTATAGAAAATACTGGTAAGAAGGCTTTGAGCCTATACATTTCCTTTAAGATGCGTTTAACATCCCTAGTTAGTAGGTACACATAGATAACATGGATAATCTTTCAAAAGTTCTCAGTGTATCTGCGACTTAGTTTCATTGCTAAATTACTTTCAAAGTGTAAACCAGTGATTTGCGTACATTCGCAACGTGGACCGCGGTTTAAAAACTGTTTTTTTTTTTTTAAATCAAATAAAAAAAATTATCACCCAAAGTTCTTGCCTGATTAAAATTGAAGTTTTACCATTCTGTAAAAGCTATGTTTGTCATCCTTTTTTCTTAATTTATTATAGGTATTCCATTTCGTCGGCACGTGTCTATCGTTGCAAATAAAATCTTTATCTATCTCTCTATATGTACATAACTAACTAAGGAAATATTAAGTGCAAAACATTCTTACGCTTCACGTAACAGCCGATCAAAGAGACATTTTAACACTTGAGTAGAGACGAGAGCAATTTGATAAATTATCACCGCCTTAGTTCAGCAGACATCAAAACTTGTAATCAGTACGCAATTACACTTATAATTATGGGGCACGAATTCGCCGATCTGTCCCAACAATTTTCCGTTATACGAAACTCTGATCTGTTTAATGAGATTTCGGAAACGTTTGATTCTTTAGAATAAAGTGGGATGGTTCGAGTAATTTTATTGCATCTTCAAATGAGGCTGTTGAGTTTCAAATTAGGAATTAGGAACGCTTGAGAAATTGACCTTTTGAAATATTGTATCTACGTATATTTTAATAAGTACGAAGATATCAGTATAATATCTACTAATTAAAGCAGCCAGTGCTGGTAATTTGTTTTTCGTCATTATTGATGTTGTTGCTTTTCGTTTAGTCTCCGTTAAATATGTAAAGTAAATGTCCTTCAAAGTGAAGATGTATTGTGTTAATAAAGATAATGAAATGAAAACGTTTTAGTTCAAAGATATTTTACATAATCTGTCAAACTAATAATTGTTGGATAGAGGCGGGCGATGATTTTTCTTTATCCGTCACCGTGCTGAAAATAATAGCCTCCTAATTGTAGTTAGGAGTTCTAGAATGGAGACCGCTTCTTAGCAAACGTAGTGTAGGACACCCCCAAGCCAGGATGAAACGAGAAACCCAAGATCGAGCAAGGTGGCGAACAATTGGAGAGGCCTATGTCCAGCAGTGGACTGCGAAGGGCTGATAATGGTTATGAATTGTAGTAGGTAGGCATCCTACTTGTTCTTATTGTTTACTCCATTTGTGATCCACAAATGGATTTAACCCGCGACCACTGTGTCAGAAGAAAAATAGGAAAAAACTACCTTAACCCCATATACTCAATCTTCATACTAAACTATCCGATGCCCATCGCGGCGTGCATTACCTGAGCCGACATACAGAAACAGGTGTCAGAAGAGATCGCGCGTTCAGCCGGAACGCGACACACACCGATACACTGCTTAGCCGCGTGTGCCGTTCGATCAAGACAAGAGAGTGCGATCCTGAGAGTTCTTGAATCAAAGAAAAGGATAGAGGTAGGCGATGATTTGTATCCTTTCTTCATAACTGCACTGAAAGTAATTGCCTCCTAATTGTAGCATTAACGAGTTCTAAAATGGAAACTGCTTTCGAGCAAACGTAGTGTAGGCTGCCCTCCAGCAAGGTCTGAATGCAAGTAGCGAACAATAGGAGAGGCCTATGTCTAGCGGAGGACTCCGAAGAGCTGTCGATGATGAATTATTGCAGAAAAAAAGAAGATACGCAATATTCTCAATCGTCTTACTAAACTATTCGATACCCATCGCGGTGTGCATTAGCCGAGCCGACATCCAGAAACAGGTGTCAGAAGAGATCGCGCGTTCAGCCGGAACGCGACACACACAGATACACCGCTCGGTCGCGTGTGCCGATCGCAAGAGTGCTCGCTTTTATTTTTATAGCTCTGATCTTTTCAATTGCTTGGAATGTGAAGAGCATTCGGATTGAAAAGCGTTAAGTTGTCAGATTCATCTTTGATGTTGTAGGCTACCGCGAAAAGGCAAAGTTGTGTTTTAGACTTTTTTTGTAAATAAATACATATTATACATAGAAAACACCCAGACCCATACAAACAGGCATGTTCATGAACACAAATGTTTATACTGTGCGGGAATCGAACCCACGACCCTTGGCTCAGAGGGCAGTACTCACTACCAAATATAATACTAATCTCATCTAGTTATGTTAATCACAAAATGCACCTCCTACAAAACAATGTAAACCACCTAGCTAGTTTCGGTTTAATTCGACCATTGGAAATCATTTGACGAACGAAATGTATAATTTGTGCGTCGATCATCGGAGTGACCCCGCGTCAAAACCAATACTCAATTTAAAACATAATTGAGTATTTGGCCGCTTCGGGCCCGAGTGCGGCTCAATCGCGTTGAATTTAGCGAAATGATTAATACCGAAACTATAATTATTACCGAAGTAAATTGATCGTCGAATTTGGGTTGGGTTTTTTACTAAATTAATAGTCGTTGACATATAGAGAGGATGGGAGGATCGTGCAATGAGTGCTATGCGGTATGGAGCTTAGAATACTGTCAAGGCATAAAGGAAGCTACTCCTTGTGATCGCCAACCCGCCTGCCAAGCGTGGCGATTATGAGTATATCCTCCTATGTCCAGTAGTGATAGGCTGATGATGATGGTGATGACTCTCCCTGTCGTAAAAAGAGACTATAAATTAGCCTTTTAATTATAGTGCGCTGGGTGGAGGGGCTCTTGCCTTCCACGTGTCTTCGTATCTTCAGGACACTAACTACTGTATGGGTATATGCCGTCCTTTCAAGGTGTGCTACCCACGCTGCCGAACTGTGGGGGTTGCGTCAAGTCCCTTCAGATATTCCGTTGCTCTCATTTCTCAAACAGAACGCTTATAGTGGTCCACCGTTAAGCTTAGTGGATATTTTCCGCCAAACAGAAGGGAGCCACTCAAAATAGAACTGACTTCGTATATAAAAAGAGACATCTGGTCTCAAACTAAGCAAAAACAGCAAAAATCAATGATCATTAGCATTAAAAATAGACCTTATCTTGTTTCTTTGGTTAATCTTGTTTTCACTGTAATAACTGTGGCTGAGACCGCCTCCTAACATTTATTTAAACATAAAACTCCACAAAAACCGCTTACAATTTACGATCACACGTCACAAACTGTTCAAAACAAAAACATACGAACAAGCTTCCCGCTGCGGTGAACACCACAATTTTTAATTCACAACAACCAAACAAATAAACCCATAAAAGCACACGAAATGGTGTCAACTTCAATTAAGGCCATAAAAATGTTGTAAAACTAATAACAAAGCGTCGGTGAGGGCTTAATATGGACCTCTGATGTCCGATAGCGTGTGGAGGTTATAAAAGTCGGTGAAATATGCTGCCCTGTAAAGTTCCATTTCCTTTGTGCGACAAGTAATTACAAGGTATGCATGACTTGCGGAGTTAATCATTTTAATGTTCACCACCAATTTGTTTTTGAAATACACCCGTTTGAGTGTTTTCGTTGCAAGCTTGCTTGTTGATTACGAAGTTTTATGTTAAAAGGGTTGTTCGATTAATTTAGGCATAACTTTCGTCAAAAACTTTATAATACAGTTTTGTTTTTATAGTAGCTCGACATAATGGCTTCCCTACGCCTGATGGAAAGCGAAAGAGAAGCCCAAGTCGCTGTGACAACGGGCATGTAACTAGTCAGTTACCTGTCAGTTGTCGGCGCCATGCAGGCCCAACCCAAACCCCCCACGAGCTCTGGAAACCCTACTCACCGACAGAAAAACGACTTAGAGGTAATTTGGCTGCGGTATTCTATAGGGTGGAGGTCCTTCCCCGGACTTCTCTTTCGCTTTCCATCAAGTGTAGGAAAGCCACTAATTCTAGGCACCTACTATAAAAAAAACAGCTTTATTGAAAAAAAAAGCAAACGAAAACTGACGTCACATTGAGCGGTGAAACTTTTCCCGCGACACTGGCTCAGTTCGGCCGCGTGGCTCGCGGCGGCCGGTACCCTATTTCCAATTTGCGTCTATCAATCAGAAGCAATCTCGTTGAGTGGATTACTTGCAAATGTAATTTGCATAGGCACCGGTGGCAGACGGTTGTAGCCGATATTTACGCACGCCTGTTTGCGATCTGCAACAATGGGACGGTCTTGAGCCGGCCGCAGAATTGCGGCGTGCCCAGAGACGTTGATGCTGTTTGCCGGCCAAGTTTCTGGAGTGTTGGCAAATAATTTGTAAACAGATTATAAATGTTGACAGTCTGGAAGGCTAATACTTAATACTGTTAAAGAGAGACTAGCACTTGGGAAACGACATAGAATGGGAACTGGGGGAACGACGACTCTATATTTCGAGGGGTTGCTTTGTTATGGTAGCTCAACATAATGGCTTTCCTACGCCTGATGAAAAGCGAATGAGAAGACAAGTCGCTGTGACAACGGGAAAGTAACTGGTCAATTGCCATTGCCATGCCGGCCCAACCCTAACCGGGGGGTTAGGCTCGTGAGGACGAGCTCCGGAAACCCTACTCACACCGGCAGAAACACGACCCGGAGATCAATTGGCTGCGGTAGGGTAAAGCTCTTTCCCCGGACGGGCGGCTCAATTCGAGTGAAGATTCGCTATGCCCTAACTCTTCTGTTCGCTTTCAAAAGCATGGAAATTTGTACGGATGTTCATTTTAAAATTGGTTACAAAATTAAGTAACCTGGAGTTACACTTCTTTCGCGCGAATCAAATCTACCCCGGTTCAACCTCTTTCCATTCGAGTGTAATACGCATCCTCTGATTTATCTAATCATCAATTCTTTTAGTACGCCCCCTAACAGATTAGATAATTACGAATTAACGTTGTTCAAACAAGTCTACGTCGTAATATACCTGTTCAAACACGCCGCTAAATCACTATCTGTTTTTGATTACTCAGCAAAGTTCACTTACTCAAATATTGCTTTGGATTTTGCAAGATCATGGATTTTAATGCAGAGTTTGACGAATATGAGAGTTTACGTTGTCGTGGTAGTTTATGGGTTTCATCAATTTGTTGTGTTCATAAGCTGTTTCTTAGACATCATTATCAACATGTAGACATCTTCTTGGAATGTGAGGGAGCGGCCTATCATCTTTACGCTCCAAACCAACCTCACCTGCCCGTGGTGCATCCTGCCTAATAACAAACGAGGCGCTAGCAACCGACTGGTGGCGGTATAACCGTCATATTTGAAGACGTAGCTAAATACCAGAGACCGGTGACTGGCCTCAGCCTATTGCAGTCCACTGCTGGACATAGGCCTCTCCAGTTGTTCGCCACTTAGGACAAACGTCTGGAGGATATATCCATAATCGCCACGCTGGGCAGGCGGGTTGGCGATAGCAGAGCATAGCTTCTCGCTCCGGTGACGCTGCTGCCCGTCATTGGTCTGTGTTATTTAGCTACGCATTCAATTATTGTTATGGTTATACCGCCAACAGTCGGTTGCCAGCGCCTCGTTTGTTATTCGGCAGGATGCACCTCGGGCAGGTGAGGTTGGCTTGGAGCGAAAAGATGATGGTTCGCTCCCTTACATCCCATGACACAGATAAAACTATTATTTTTATACACCACTGACACAGGCAATTCTTCAAGAAAATTTTGACGAATAACACTTCAAAGTTCCACCCCCGGAGTGAATTTTCTTCTAGAAAAAAAGTTCATTTCCTAAACTGACCCAACTGGGAGTCGAATCCGTAACGTTCAGATTGGCGCGTTCGAAAACGCATAGATATTATGCCATCGAGGTCGTCAAATTTTGTATGTATGTTTGTATACATTTGCACCTTACTCACCCTTCACGATATTGTCATTGTGTCCCTTATACCAGCTCCAATTATTTCCGCCAATTATCGTTACCATTCCCTAATCCCTGGTAAGCCTAGAGACGCCCTAATAAGGGTATTATGATACTATGGGACTGGTAACATATACCTCAGAGAGATCTGGCGGCAACGCTTTGTGTCTTGACCTTGTTGTCTATTCTGTAATTCAATGTGATTATTATAGTAATTAGATACTGGAAACAATTAGAGGCTAGCATCAATTTATGTAATATCTTACATTGTTAAGTATGAACAAAAGGATTTTGATATCTTCTATAATAATATACTTAAAATAAATCTGTAGAGAAGTCAATTCTGTACATGAAATATAAACTATCAGGGGGTGATTAGTGATCGATACTGATGCCAAAAATGCAATCAATAAAATTTGACAGAGACAGACAGACATGTCTGTCTCTGTATGTTCGTTATAGAAAAATAAAAACTACTTACTGGACGGATTTTAACAAAACTTGGTACGATTATTCTTCATACTCCTGGGCAGGTTAGTATACTTTCATCACGCTACTATCAACAGGAGCAGAGCTGTGACGGGAAGTGTTGGAAAAATGGGAGAAATTTTTGAAACTCGATATCCACGCGTGGGACGCCGCCGGCACAGCTATTCTTCGCGAACAAAAAATGTTGACAATTCTTATCTTTCTGCGCGAACGTCGTGAAAAAGTGAAACTCGTTGCCAGAGCATGTGTTCTCTTCTTGAAATCCACCTGGAATATTTGACTGAGTCACCACGCTTGGCAGGCAGGCTGGTGACTGCAGCAGGTTTTATTTGTGCCCAAGTAGAAGCTGCTGCCCGTTTATTATTTACTTAGCCGTCTTCTGCTGTAGGACCTCCACCCTATAGAATACCGAAGCCAAATGACCTTCGGGTCGTGTTTCTGCTGATGAGTAGGGTTTCCGGAGCTCGTGGGGGTTAAGGGTTGGGCCGGCATGGCGGTGGCAACTGACAGATAACTGATGGTTACTTGCCCGTTGTCACAGCGTCTCGGGCTTCTCTTTATCTTTCCGTAGGCGTAGGAAAGCCCATAAGTCGAGCTACTATAAAAATATATATAGGTAAATCGCTTGAGCTTTTCAGTTAGATTCGTCCGTAGAAGTTGCGAGATGCACCGTGCTCGGAGGTCAGAGGGCGCTGCCTTCGTTAGCGCGCCCCGCTCGGATTCGCCTTCGCAGTCTTCGCGCCCTTGTTATTGGCAACTCGTAATTGCTAGCTGCTTATCGTGAATAGGGTTTTGCTACTTAAAGCTTTAAGGTCTGACTTTTCAATGAAAAATAAATAAATAACCCAAGACATGCCACGCTGGGCCACACAGCGCCACCTAGCCCCAAACTAAGCCGAAACTTGTACTATGGGTACTAGACAACTGATAAACTTACTAAGATATTTTTTTTTGTAAATAAATACATATTATACATAGAAAACACCCAGACCAATACAAACAGACATATAAAATAAAGTTAAGATAATAGGACTTCATTTAGTAGTTTTTGTTGCAGAAATGATGACTTTTGTAATGGGTCATTTCTATTTCTTTTTATAGTAGCATATCACTTCACTTACGAGAAGCTCAAGTCGTTGCGGCATCTAAATGTCAGCCGCCAGCAACCTAGAACTTTATTTTTATATTGGCTCAGCATAGTGGCGTCCTTTTGCCTGATGGAAAGCTAAAAGGAAGCCCAAATCGCTCTGGTCATAGGCGGGAAACCTCAGTTTCAAGTAAATTACCACAGCCATGCTACCCCGTGAGATGCTTCGTTGCGCTTCGTTTAACGGAGTAAGAAGTAGTAAACGCGTGTGCTGGCAGAGGACTCCACTTTTTAATAGTACGGCAAAAGTCATCATCATCATCATCATCACCAGCCTTTTCCACTGCTGGACATAGGCCTCTCCAGTTCACTCAGGGCAAACATCTGGAAGATATGCCCATAATCGCCACGCTGGGCAGGCGGGTTGGCGATCGCAGGACGTAGCGTCTCGCTCCGATGACGCTGCTGCCCGTCTTCGGCCTGTGGTATTTAGCTATGCCTTCAATTATGATGGTTATACCGCCATCAGTCGGTTGCCAGCGCCTCGTTTGTTGTTCGGCAGGATGCACCACGGGCAGGTGAGGTTGGCTTGGAGCGAAAAGATGATATGCCGCTCCCTTACATCCCGGCAAAAGTAGGAGACACGAATTTTTTTTTGTACCTACGTGACGGAATATGTGTAAATGCGGTTTAACCGGTCCATAAAATCCGTTATAAACCACAAAACTGCATGTCGAACAAATACTGATAAAATAAAAGCAAAGCTACCATTTGACTTTTGAGACACGTACACGTACCATTTAAACAATGACAATCGAATCTTTATCTTCTCACCAAACAACGTTGAACAGGAAAACTATTTCCAAGGTTTGTTTTAAGAAGCGGCCAAAATTGTTGTCATTGTTTTTCCTGAAAGACTGATGATCTTTGCTTTGACGTTTATTTTCGCCAATCCAAACAGCTTAATCGCCCTTTGGACACGAATTGAGATTAACTGCTAATCGATACAGTCGAGTTCTAATAGAGACAAAAAACGGTGACGTTATTACGCGAGGTTGTGGAGTGAGCGGGGAGGGTAGCGGAGCGGTTGGTATGCGGAGCAGAGCGTTTACTGAATTTATTGTATGGTTGACCAGTTTGGTTCAGCGGTGAACGCTTCCTCTGCCACGTGGGGACAGTACAAATATTTGTGTGTATGAAAATGTCTGATTGTTTTGATCTAGGTGTTTGCTAATTATAATTATTCACGACATAAGTTTCTAAGTAGGTTATTTGTCTGCTAACCATAGTACAAGCTTCGACTTAGTTTGTAAGAGAATTACACTATGTGGCCCCGCGTGGCTTGATGTGTTATATTATATTTTTTTATTTTGTTTTATAAGAAAATATTGATTTAAATCGTCAATGGCCGATTTCGCATAATACACTTGATATGTTACAAGAGCAAAATACAACTTTTATAATGCAAATAGTTATAAGAAGTTCTTATAAAAATTGTATACTTTGAATAAGAATAGGTAGAGCTACATAGTGTTTCACGACTTTATAGAATCGTATTGCCTTTTCAAATTCTTTCTTTTTCTCGCTATTATACAGGCCACAGCCGGAGGGCCATAGATTTACTAATTTGCACACCGAGGGTATTATACAAGGACAATTACCGGGACTCCGGTTTCTCTAGCTTTTGAGATTAGCTACCGATGTTATGAATTTTCAGTTGTTATCTAATGAAAGAGTAATTGAAATTTGCAAGGATGAATTTGGTAAGAGTGTGATTTTGTTGATTATTTTTATGTAGTTTAGGATACCTAGATAAGGTGGCTGTTAGGATTTCACGCACATGCTCCCTAACTTCTTTATTAGTAGGTACATAATTCTGTCGATAAATGTAGAGATGAATTTTTTTTTTATAGTAGCTCGATATAATGGCTTCCCCACGCCTGATGGAAAGTCAAAGAGAAGCCCAAGTCGCTGTGACAACTGGCAAGTAACTGTTTAGTTACCTGTCAGTTGCCACTGCCATGCCGGCCCAACCCTAACCCCCCACGAACTCCGGAGACCCTACTCACCAGCAAAAACACGACCCGGAGGTCATTTGGCTGCGGTATTCTATAGGGTGGAGGTCCTTCCCCGGACGGGCAGCTCAATTCGAGCGAAGATTCGCTATGCCCTACATCTCTTAAACTTACCTCTTTTAACCCAAACGGCGGTTCTGCGGCTGATTTGGTTTAAAAAATGTATCTTACTAGTCCCTTAATATTTCACTGGTACTTTTTACACAACTCCCAGTTTGCTAGGTCCAGCATTTTTGCATACTATATAGTTCACCGACCTAATCTCCTCAAGTGTTTATCTTCACTTCACAAAATGCTAGAGAATCCGAAAAGAGCAGACGCAAATGTGCTTCAGACGACTCCGCCGACAGTTCTTTGCGTTGTGTACAAAACGTACAAAAACGATTGAAAAGGCGGAATGTGCCTCAAATGAATACTTGGCTACTTTCTATGTTTCTTAAGAAGTTTTTTTTGTAGTTTAACGATTGAAAGCCGTTGGCCTACTCAATTAAAGTCGTCCACTATTTATTTATTTATTTAAAACTTTATTGCACAAAATGGTACAAATGGCGAACTTAATGCTAGGAGCATTCTCTACCAGTTAACCTTTGGATCATGCAGAGAGCAAATGTGTGTGCGGTGAGTGTAAAAAGAAACACTGTAAAAGATAATACCTAATTTATAATCAATAAGTTATATGCTAAATATACTACTTATTAAAATGTGCTATAAATACGTATACATACATGGATATATATACACATATAAGCAATTAATATAATAATACATATAAAATTAAACTATTAAATAAATGATACGTACTTAGCAAAATTAGTCAATTAGCACATTCCCAAAGTTGTCTAATAAGACTAGTCAAACAGTCAATGTTGTCAAATATTGACTGTTTGACTAGTCCGGTGGTGACCAAATGGTAGTTCTTATTTTGAAACGAGTTTTACTTGTGATTTCTCAGTAGATGGATAAGATCATTCAAAAAAGCACCAAAACTTGCTTTTGTACTGTGAGGACTAGAAATAATACTTACTGCGGCCACCAACCCGCCTGCCAATGGTGTTGCTTAGGTCTCCACAAATGTGGCCGTATGCTTCGGCGCTACCCGTGTCCCTGCAACTTGCTGCCCACTGGCGACACAGGGGGGTTTAGTGGGTATGCCCTGCCCTCCCATTTGGGAGGTGTCAGTCCCACACACCATGCCGCCTCCCACCACACGAGACAATTTAAGAAAGTTTGTCAGATCTTCAGTCAATTATTTTATATGGTGACCATGAAACACCATACAGGACGGGACACAGTAATGTAGCCTATTCTGCTTCGCATGCGAACAGCGTAGCTCGTCGTTAGCCAGTTACGGCTAAAACAAAGCGGAGGGGATGGGGTGCATCGCAAGTCGACGGCCCCATTGACCTCGGCTTCGATGCATCCAGTTGCACAACCGGCTTGGCATCACGCAAGGGATGAACTGCAGCGGTATTCTCAAGTCTGCACCAATAATAAAAAGAGAAAAGATCTGCATTTGTATGTGTTCGTAATGAATAAACTCAAAAACAACGGTATCGTGTCTCGTGGGAGGATAGAGTTGAGCCGGCATGGCGGTGGCAACTGACCAGCTACTTGCTCATTGTCACAGTGGCTTGGGCTTCTCTTTCGCTTTCCAGGCGTAGAGAAGCCATTATACCGAGCTACTAGAAAAAAAAATCTGCAAAAAATACAGATCAAAATAGCATTCTATTATTGTTATAAAGATTTAGATATTTTAGTACTGATTGATACTTAAAGAAAAAAGTAAATTTCGCAATTGGGATGATGACTAAAAAATAATTTAATGTCCATCAGATAGATTAATGAAAAATATTGGATACGTATTTTTTATTTTGCCTCTTGTTCAAAAACTTACGAAGATACATTGATTTTAAATGTCACATGACGTCACGTTAGAGTACAAAATATACTCTAACGTGACGTAGTTAGCCCCCACTCCGTAACTTTAATGCGCTATATCTAAGTATTTTCTTGTTATTTCGACAAAACAAAAAATACGGGTCTTATATTTTTTTATTATCTAAGAGACGGACTAATTATTTTCTTCATTTTCATACCTTGTCATCATCCGTATTCAAACTTTTTATAGTGATTAAAAAAATCATGCTGTATATTCCATACGAGTAATTGACAAAAGAAGTAAGGTAATGTAAATACACTAAAATCTATAGACTAAAATAATTCATAAAAATCAATAGGTTCATCGTTATTGTTAAATCAAGTATAACTAAATATAAGCCTTCCCATACTCGTGGCAAAATTAAAAAGGGTTCTATCAAAGTTAAACATACACAAACTCTTGCACATGTGAAAGTAGCAAACTTGAGGGGTACCGAATCACACACAATTAAACTCACCCAAAGTTACTCAGCACACAGTGCGCTACATCCTAAGCCCGGGGATAATTGAACAGGGTGGAAAATTATAGTAACTTTAACTTAACGCTAATACCAATAGACGTTTAGTAAGGCGCGTCTTGTGCCCACCGAGAGTCAATATTAATACAGGATCCGTCAATTATCAATGTTTAGTGATGCTTAAAATTGCGGTCTCTATAAATAAGACTTGCTCTGCAAGACAGTTATGTTGTAGAAGGATGAACTTGAATTTTTAGATAGAAATCTTCGTATAATTTTATGCGTCAAAAAAGACGATTCAAGGCTTGGATAGCCCGTTATTATATGAGGCATAAAAATAAAGTTAAAAGAGATAAGCGTATACTTGTCTTATGTAATTCTTATCCTTATAATTTGATAGAAATATAGAAAGAATAAATTCGAACATAAAGACATTGGAAGAGAATATTTGTGATATTTGTATAAAGATAGATACTCTTTTGGGATGTAAGGGAGCGGCCTATCATCTTTTCTCTCCAAGCCAACCTCACCTGCCCGTGGTGCATCCTGCCGAATAACAAACGAGGCGCTGGCAACCGACTGTTGGCGGTATAACCATCACAATTGAAGGCGTAGCTAAATACTAAAGACCGGTGACGGGCAGCAGCGTCACCGGAGCAAGAAGCTACGCCCTGCGATTGCCAACCCGCCTGCCCAGCGTGGCGATTATGGGTATATCCTCCAGATGTTTGCTCTAAGTGGCGAAAAACTGGAGAGGCCTATGTCCAGCAGTGGACTGTAATAGGCTGATGATGATGATGATGACTCTTTTTATTTTACACCATTAAAATTTACTTAGAACTAGGAAAGTAATTCTTGCACATTTTAGGCGCAATAAGCGATCTCCTACAGACGAATTTTGGGTAGAGAATTGGGTAGTTTTTATGATTACTACATGCAATATTTTTTTCACAAGGTACCCTGTTTATCACTGATAGCTATTTCATAAACAAACTTTATCGAAATAGGTACTATCCTTCATCACATATTTCTAGAACAAACAGTAGGACTCACTGATAATAATCATGTATTTTATCAAATGTAACAAAAGCACTTAAACTAATGATATGAGTTGTGATAACTTAAGTTTCTAAAATAACTTTGGTTAAGTCTTCCAATTGCATATCATTAAGTTTGAATTTATACTAAATTGAACTGATATGAGAACAAATATGACTTTGATGATATTCCGTTAGTTGGGACGATCGATGATAGTTTTAGTTAATGTTAGACGTTTAAGTTCTAATACAAACAGCGGAGTATTACACATACCTTCTGTGTACAGATGAACCCATTTGAATTTCAAATATTACTTACATGCTCTTAAATCATCCCTCTATAAGATTATAGATATAATGTGTTCGTACGTACAAACTGTAACTTCTAGGAAAAATTTTGTACATGTAAAAATGTTCAAGTAACATATTTTTATATCAAAACATAATAATGTATATGGTGCTGTAATTAAAGTATGAGATAAATGGATAGATTAGAGATCCTCTTTGGTGCACACCAAAAACTTAGAACTAGACAAAGTAGGTATACAATTGTTGTACAATTTAAGCGGTCTTATCGCTATGGGCGATCTCTTCCAGGCAACCTTCGAGCCCCTGCCCGCTTTCTATCTTTTTTATCTTGCTATTCCCTAATAACAGATAGAAAGTTCATTAACTACACGACCTCACTCTTCTACCTTGATGATGGTGAAGGAATCAACAAAATAAAACAAAAGTCTGAAATAAGAACAAACATATAGCTAAAGTATTGACTTCATTGACCATTGGGTTACATTTATACAAATACGGCAAATAAAACACAGTTTCAAAATACGAGTACATCCCCAATTTTACCAATAAAAGATAAATTGTGAGCCGATAAGTAATCCGTTCACAAGATAAATAACTCATACGTCATACCGTTTATATTTTATAGAGAAACAAAACATAAATGATGCGGGATCTAAAAACGCTAAATAGCGCCTTTGATGTCACAAAAGGAATAAATTATGCGCACGAAAATACCAAAGGATTAGGAGATATTGGGCGAAAATCCACGTTTGTGCGTACATTGTTTGCGTTTACCCATGGTACGTTCGTCTGTAAACATTTAATATCGGCTGCATGGGGAAAGCAATCGACGTACGCCGGCAAATATGTATAGCTTGTATAATACAGGGACGGGTCAATCAGATCGTGTTTTGGTAGGGTTAATACACATGAGTAAGCGGGCCACTCGTGTGTTTACAGCTGTTAAAATTACACAAAATTTTTGAAAGCTGTTACCAACTTGCGTTCATATAAAAATATACGCGTGGATAAACATTTATATTTTGTGAAGTTGTGATGATGTTAAAAGAGTTACGAAGTTAATAATTTTATTGGTTGATAACAAAAAAAATATGTGTTTGTGAAATATTTTGTGTATCAAAAATGACTTTCATAAAAAAAGATAGCTGATAAATAGCTAAAAACCATGGCTAGGTTTATGAACTTTCAATCAACAGTACTCATTACCATTTGTAATTAATTAATAACAAAAGCTTAATGTACCTAATTTGTGAAATGTTCTGTCAAATAACAAAATCTTTTTTAAAAAAGGATTCTACGTTCGAATCTAATACAACAAACACAAAACATAAAGATCTTTCAGGAATTTTTTATCTCATCTATTATGTACATCCCTTGTGTATAAATCTTTCAAGGAGCGTTTGATCGAATAGACCCAAGACTTTGCCAACATAAACACAGATCAATGGAGCATTCACCGGAGACGTTGAATACGTCATTTAATTTTATCGCGCAATCCACGAATCCGCAATCATTTGTATAAAGCACATCACAATTCGAAAATTTATTCTCCAGCATCCACCGAGGAATTCAAACTGAATCTCCTCTCGACACGAAGCACCGTTTATTTGGAAAATCAGGCTCAAGTTTGTATAGAGAATATTACGCGATACAAACCTTTGATGTATCAAATATTATCTCATTCGCTTGGTGTTCAGTATAATTAACCGTATTGTGAGAAGTGCTTATAGGTGCGGTTTCATTAATGATGTTGTATTCGATAGTATTATGAGTAGTTGGCTATTTGTTATTCTGCGGTTCGCCGAGACCGACCCTTTTAAAGAGGGATCTGGCTATGGCTGTAATAATTATTTAATGGGCTTATGATAAGTTGCGTGATTTTGTGTTACGCGTTCAGTGCGTTTGCGGTTACGTGACTTGACTATCGTAGGTAAGTGGACTTCAGTAAATTAAGTATGTGTTTAAGAACTAATGAATAAGAGATTTCTTAAACGTATGAGCTGAAGTCTGGAATAATACCACTACCAACACAGAAGAGACTAGACTAGTGAAGTGCCTTCAGTCGCATTTCAGGATCCATATAATCCATAATATCCGTAAATAAGCCAGAGTAAAAGTAAAATAATAAACAAAACAATTTTTATTTCCAAAAATTATAATAGATTCACGGGTAATACTGTTGCACGTCAAACATTTTTTCGTACCAGCACTTCGACGTAAAAGCCTGATGAGAAGAAGTGCCTCAAGAAACTCAGCAGTTAGCCTTTTAAAATTAAATATATATAACATACATTCTAATTTATATTTTGTAAAAAGCAAGCCAGCAGCTCATTTTGTCCATGTGATGTTATCGTCTAGGAACCAAGGTAAGGTACCTATATGTTGGGGAAGTAAGTAAGTAAGGGAAGGTATTTTGTAATATCTCCTTTTTAGACATGACATGGGACTTAAATCTATATAAAATTAGTAGTTTAATAATCTGTGTATTTATTTAAATACACACATTATTAAATCGGTATCTACCGGTTTTATCGGTATTTACCAACAGGGTGTTTCTTACTGATAATTTCCAATTAGTATTTCATTGCCATAATGTCCAAAAAGGAATAAGCCCCAACGAATGCACAAAACTAAATTCCATTAGGCCATTAAACCTACAACTGAGCTCGCCTCATATCGGAAACTGCAAACACCAATATACCATATTCTTTTGAGTGTGAACTCGGCAAACGTTTGCGTTGGGATTGGAGCGGGCCGGGATGGGGGTTCAATCCGCGCGTTACATGCGCAGGCACGCGTCGCTGCGTATCGCCAAACTCTGCTCGAACCGTGTTTTATGGCAGTACGCTTTTACGCCACCTTTTTGGAAAGATGTTTGCGGGCGATCCGGTTTTTAAGTGCCGTCTGTCGCCCTGTTGAGGACGGTTTATCGGGATCTTGTCTTGTACGAATGTGACGCGTTATGGAACGGTGTTCAGTTTGTCTTCGTCAAAGATTGTCTTGCATTTGCGCTTTCTTCTGTTTATGGATAAGTAGCGACAGTCGTCATTTCGCTTCGAGTATTTCAGATAAAAATTTTATTAGAATTTTTTCATTAGTAGCGTTTTTAGTAAGGATCCCTAATCTTTTCTAGCAATAAATATAATCTAACATAGGTTCAGGGTGAATGGTTCATAGACTCAGAGTGGATGTAAATTTCCAATGGTGATTGTTTTGAAGTCAGCGCAATAGTTTTTTAATTTATTTATTACAAATGTACACATATACCTACAAAAGTACGAATATTAGTGTATGGCGATTATTTGAGCCAATAGATGGTGTTGTTGCTACCAAAGACTCTCCTGATCTAATTTCGGTTACTAAACAAGTGGCGATGCCTTTCCGGCAGGTTTCGACCACAGCGACCGTTTCAAATCTGTGATGTGTGCCGATTATGCCTATGGCCGTACCTTAACATGCTTTACGATGCAGAATCAGTTGCTTGCTAATTAGTAATTATTAACCTTTCGACCGAAAACGCGGCGTGGGACGTCCTCCAGCGAGGTAGACTGACGACATTATAAAAGTCGCAGGATGGGGCTGGATGCGGGCAGCTTGCAACCGGCCGTTGTGGAAGTCTTTTGGGGAGGCCTATGACTTGCAGTGAATCCCCTACGGCTGATTTTTTTTATGCGAGAGCCGGCAGACAAGCACGTGTGATGCCTGATGATAAGCAGTCGACACCACCCATGGAATATCATGAGTAATTTATCGACAGAAAAACTCTGTAACTATTTCTAAACTCATGAATATTACGACCCGACGATTGCAACTCTAAGCTAAGACACAAGACTGGAAATGGCCGCGACGCACAGAGACATCATAATCTAATATGTATGGGGAACCGCCCTTTCTCGAAAATATTAAGCAAATACAGGCGGAGCACAACGAGCCCAAGTCGGTTGAGCCACGGAGACAGCGGTGTTTGGAGACAGATGACCTACTCCGAAGGTTATTACCGACTTTCAGGGTCATTACATCATTATCATCATCATCAGCCTGAATACGTCCACAATGATAATTGTTATTCAGGGGGATTTGCCTCAGTACCCACGCTTTTTATAGTAGCTCGACATCATGGCTTTCCCACGACTGAAGAAAAGCGAAAGAGAAGCCCACATCGCTGTGACAACGGGCAAGTAAATGGTCAGTTACCTGTCAGTTGCCACCGCCTTACTGGCCCAACCCTAACCACCACGAGCTCCGAAAACCGTACTCACCGGCAGAAACACGACCCGGAGATTATTCGGCTGCGATATTCTATAGGAGGTCCTTCCCTGGACGGGGGGCTCAATTCGAGCGAAGATTCACTATGCCTTACCTTTTTTTTTTTTTTTTTTTTTGTTGCACCGGGGGAAAATGCATTTACGCATACCTGCTACTCGGGGACGCAGCAGGTTATGTGGGACTCACTCCGCCTCTAGATGGTAGCGAGACGGAGAATACCCACTAAAAAACCCCGGTCTTCACCGCCAATGCGCCTTGGGCGATGGTGACGTGGGATCTTGGTATAAACCATTACACCACGCCACCACCAGCGCTGTCTGCTAGGCAGATCCGGCCGGCCCCCCCACTTGGGGCAGCCTAGGGCTCAGGCAGAAGCCGTCGCCCTCCTCCAAGGACGGGATCCGTGCAAGGCAAGGGAGATGTCCCCACACCAACCCTCACTGGACCCCGTCGGGCGTGCAATCGCCACCGCACGGTGGATTTTTAGTGTGGTTTTCTCCACTTGGGCCTACCGGTATAGGCAGGCACCCTGGCCCCCGCCGAAACAGGGGTAACAGGTGGTTTGGTCTGTGGTTTGCTCCACTCGGGCCTACTGGTTAAGGTAGACCCCCTGGCCCTCGCCGAGAACGGCAAGGGTAACAGGTTGCGCGGTCGGTTGGTCAACGACCCGTCCGACGGTCACGAGAACCGAGCCGCCGGACCCGCCGCGCCGCGGCTGAAATGCGCCGCCCACCAAGTCTCGTCCGGGAAGAAGGCCGATGGCCTACAACACCCTCCGTCACGTCCGGGATACTACTCCGCCCATTAAGGGCCCAACAAAGCGCACAAGTGCGCGGCCAGGACAGCGTCCGCAGACCCGACAGACGCTGTCAACCGGCTCCTCCAAGGGGTAAGTCGGCAAGGGTCGCAGAAGATAGGGAGGACAGCAACGAAACACTGCGAGATCCCCCGAAGGGCACTCCTCTTCCTCTGCGACCATCGCCGACAAACCACGGCTGCCAAACAGCCCAACAGGTGCCATGCACCAACGCATCCCTTTATTATGCGACTTCACTACTACGCCGCCAATGCGGCCCAACCAGGCTGCGCGCCCACGTCGCGCAGCTGCGGACTATGTCCGCCCCGAGGCGAGACGAGCAAGCTCGTATCCACGAGCAAGCTCGTCTCCCTCATTGAGAATTAGCCGTCGGGTGGCAATCTCCTAAGAGATTACCACCCGCCGTTGCCCAGGGTGCGCCAGGACCCACTACTACCAATCCCCCGAAGGAGATTAGTAGCAGTTTGCCACTCGAGGAGGCTTCTCTTTGTTGCACCCCCACTATGCCTTACCTCTCTTAAGCTTGGCAGGCTTGGCAACCCGATAGTACTAAGTTTTATTTGTAACCAGGTAAATGTTGCTGCCCCTTTCCTGATATTCCCTTCGTCGTCATCTATAACACCCACGGGATGAGATAGGGTAGTCATCATCATCATTATCATGATATGATGATGATGGATAAATGGATAATGCTCTGAAGAATTGTTTGGTTCACTGCCTGCAGCTGAGTTTCTTCACCGCACCACACGAAACCGATTGCAACTCCATCCATCTCATCATCTCGTTGGTTGGCAATCCTCGACTGTACGCTTTATGAGAAATTTCTTGCCTCGCGCCTCGGCTTTGTGGAACCAACTTCCTGCGACAGTTTTTCCGAACAGCTACGACTTGGGAACCTTCAAGAAACGAGCGCATTCATATTTAAAAGGCCGGCAGCGACCCCAAAACTCGATTTGAGTTGTGATTGGTATCGACTGCTTACCATCAGGCATCACACTTGCTCGTCTGCCGCCTCGTGCATAAAAAAGTGGAGAATGGTACATTAGGCGGCGCTCCTACGCGGTACTTTATGGTACGCGTTTATTTAAGCCAAACCATTTGAATAAAGTCTGAACATGGAATCAGGTTCTACCAAATCGCGGGGCAGTGTGGCGATCGCCTTCTCAGACGCTGTTTTCGGAGCCGCCGCAAAGTAAACAACAGTTTAAAACAAACGACGTCAGATTGAAATGTTTCAACAAACACTAGATCTGTAATGAGAACATTTTGTCTGCAACAAACTGTTTAGCGGACTTGAAACTTTTCTCTCCCGATTCCAGTTAGGTATCGGAGGACAATTTGATTATACTCAGCTTTCATCATTATCATCAGCCTATTGCGGTCCACTGCTGGACACAGGCCTCTCTAGTTGTTCACCACTTAGGGCAAACATCTGGAGGATATACCCATAATCGCCACGCTGGGCAGGCGGGTTGGCGATCGCAGCGCGTGGCCTCTCGCTCCGGTGACGCTGCTGCCCGTCATCGGCCTGTGGAATTTAGCTACGCTTTCAATTGTGATGGTTATACCGCCACCAGTCGGTTGCCAGCGCCTCGTTTGTTGTTCGGCAGGATGCACCACGGGCAGGTGAGGTTGGCTTGGAGCGAAAAGATGATAGGTCGCTCCCTTACATCCCTACTCAGCTTTGATTAAATTTAATTCAGCGGAGCATGTTTCATTGAACGTTTTTGCTTTGACGTCACGAGTCGTGGAAATTTTTGGATAATTTCTACCCTTTCTTCTTAAAACCGTTTCAAGTTACTTTACTACTGTTGTTTACGGTTGACTGGCTCGATGGCTCATTTGATTGTATGAAATGGGGGAAAATAATATTTCTGTCGTAAATTCGACCAAACTATCTCCAGCACGCGGGGCGCTGGATTTGACAAAAATCATTACCTTCACAATTTTCGGCGGGAAAGCGGACGATGACTAACAAGAATAGAAGGCGCGGGGAGAAAACAGCTCGATTGGTGCAAAATGGCAGTACATACCAGCATAGGCCTACAGCAGGGAGGCCCACACAGCCTCGCGGCGGCCGGTCACGATGTTTCTTGCTTCGGTATCGCCAAAATAGCACAACCACTGTTTTTTTCACAATGTCCACTTCAAAGCGGTGCACTCGCGGCGGGGTATCATATATTTGCGAATAATTATCAAAAAATACTAGAAGATGCGTTAGCGACGTGACTTGTGACTTGCGAGCGGTCATAGAACTGGTGCGGTTTGGTTCTCGCACAGTAAAAACATTTGTGTGCATGAACAATAATGAACATGTCTGTTTGTATTGGTCTGGGTGTTTACTATAAATAATATGTTTTTATTTACAAAAGAAAAAATTTAGTAAGTTTATGAGTTGTCTAACACCCATAGTACAAGCTTCGGCTTAGTTTGGGGCTAGATGGCGATGTGTGGCCCAGAGTGTCATGTCTTAACGGGTTACAAGAGATTCGGTGATTTCTGTCATAAATAATGGCGTTTGACTCCAATTAAGCCTTTAAATGTAACTGAAGTGTATGATTTGTCGGTCAGCGGTGACCCCCATTGCAGTTGATAATAATATGTTAATTAGCTCGTGTGGTTTCCGGATTTAGAATACTGCCACCTTATATGGGTACCAGCGTTTACCTGGGCATTAATAAAATTTACTGCGGTTACAAGTGCATAGGATAATTAATTTTTGTAAATTAAAGTGATGTTATAAAATTTACGTTTACCTTGTGCCAAACCCAAATTGGTACTGAACCTAAAATAACCCAAGCCCAGCGTGGCATACGCTGGGCCACACACTGCCATCTAGCCCCAAACTAAGACGAAGCTTGTACAATGTACTAGACAACGGATAAACTTACTTACTTAATACCTTTTTTTAAAAATAAATACATATTATACAAACAGACATGTTCATACACACAAATGTTTGTACTAGGCGGAGATGGAACCCACGAGCCTTGGTTCAGAAGTCAGAGGGTGGCCTCTATTATTGATACCAAACGAGCCATCGGGCCGGGCCAGTCAGCCAGGGCCAAAAAAGTGGCAAATGAAGAAGGCGCAAAACTGCCTCAAAAACATTTCTTGACTTCCAAATTTTATCCCTATAGTCATCAATCAGTACTTCGGGTTCCCCCGGGACGGGATAATGGTTTCATCTATCCATTAAAACAAATTTAGAAAGGGCAATCCAAAATGCGTTATCAAAAATCCCGTTCAATAATTAATTTTGCAAACTTCACGGGCCGCGTAAGCCAGGAAAGCTGGCTGTATTGAAAAAAGGGTCCGATCACCTTTTTATAGCAGCATAAGCGAAGCTATTACGAGGGTCCGTTTACTATGGGCGTCTGTTCGATCGGCGGATAATATTTTGAGACGTAACAGTAAAATAAAAATAATCATAAAAGTGTATGTAAGAAATCGTTGGGCGACTGTTATGAAGTGTACTAAGCTTGAGTAAGCATATTCTTGGAACTTCGTCGGTGAAAGATTATTTTTATTCTCATTAGGTAGCCATTGCACTTACTTTAGTTCAGAATTTTGATTTGAATTTGGATTGCTAATTTAGTAATTTGTAGACCGATCTTTTAAATATGCTTTCGTTATCATTATCAGCAAAGGCAACCTTCCACTGCTGGACAAGCCTCCCCCAACGGCAATAGAAATTAGATAAACGCTGCTGCCTGATAAAGATAAAGATAATTTATTTGTTCGAAACATGTGTACCTACATAGATGTAAGGTCAATAATACAGGTTTCAAAATGTCGTACCTTTACGATCTACAAATTATATAAAAGTCTGACTAGCTGTTTCCGGATTTATGTGGATGACGTAGAAGACGACTAAGGGCATATCAGAAAACTAGCAGCAGCGTTTACTTTAGTTTTAGTGAAATCCCCCGAAATGACAATTGTCATCAGGCCTCCCTATGTCAAGCAGTGGACAAAAGTCATCATTGTCAGTCTGCAGACTGACACATCTCAGTGGGCCTTCAGGGTGAGAGCGAGGCGCGGTGGGTTTTTCTTATTGTGCCTGTCGACCTAACATTTGGAACTCACGACCACTTACACTCACGACGGCTGGCAAGTGCTGGATGCTAGAGGTCCGGGACCGATCGAAGTGGCGAGCATTGGAAGAGGCTTATGTCCAACAGTGGACTGATTTGGGCTGATGATGATGATGATGACGATGACCACTTATCATCAAGTGGAGTGAGGTCATCCTGAACGCTCTTTATATAAAAACAAAAAATGATGCCCTTGTTTGGTAATGTTAAAACGTACACACATGCTATGTCCGGTTCGCTCGTCGCGTCATTCGCTATAACTTGGCCCCGAGCGCTGCCACTCAAGTTAACTTCACCGTCATATTGCGTGCTACGTATTTATACGCGCCGCTCGAACGCAATAAAGTTTTAACTCACATGTCCAGCGTTCGCCAAAAGTTTGATTACTCTTGTATGGGCACGCGTGTATACTTCTATTACAGCAACATTCCTTTTGATATACAGTAAACCTGGGGTATTAATTAGACTAAGGCTAGGTATGAAATAATGTAAGAATTGAACATGTATGTATATGACAAATTTTATTGAGTTCAATTACTGAATATTAGAGAAACTTACATTAATCAAACGCAAACATCCAAAATGGACACAGGCCTTACCAATTTTTGCCACTTTGTGCAAACATCAAGAGATTTGGATGGTGGGGTTCGTGGTTATTTAGTTATTTAATATATTTTTGATTTGAATCAAACTCAAATAATCAAAAAAATAAAATTGTTATTGTTGTGATTGTGGTGTTGCCGGTGGTTTGTGAACATAGGAACAAGATGTAAGGTAATTTAATAATTTTTCTGTACTCGCAAATGTAATGCATGCACGCTTCGCTCACGCATACTGATTTTTGTTTCATTAGGTTATAATCAATGTAACTCATTTTAAGTGAACATATTTTATGTAGTTCTTATGAGTAATAAAGTTCTTAAACCATATTTTACCGATAATCGCCATGCTGGGTAGGCGGGTTGGTTATCGCAGGGCGTAGCTTCTCGCTCCGGTGACGCTGTTGCCCGTCATCGGCCTGTGGTATTTAGCTTCGCATTCAATTGTGATGGTTATACCGCCACCAGTCAGTTGCCAGAACCTCGTTTGCTTTTCAGCAGGATGCACCGTGCAGGTGAAAGTGGCGTCGAGCGAAAAGATGATGGATCGCCCTCGCAAAAATAAATCAGACTAAAAATAAAGAGTAGCTTTCATTAAAAAAACCAAAAGATAGGTTTTCAAATGAAAGCTACTCTCCATCGTTAATTATTTCCAATTAAAACGTCGAGAATCCCAAACACGCATCACGATTCCGTTCGAACGCGGCCGAAATACAATTTTGTTTTCGTAAAATTCGAAACGCGTAGCCCTCCTTTGCGTGTCAGACACAATGATCCACCTATTATATCACGATAACACTGCAAAGATTTATCTGTAAAATTTCTCACGGGGCCCGGCGTTGTAATTTGATTAAAAATTCATTAAACCGTCCACAGAGGCCCACGGGAATAATTTAGTGCGTTTCACACGGCCCGACACCTCCGGGGGTCCGTAGCCTTTTTACGCCCGTAACTGCCTTTACTATTAATGTAGGCTGGCCGACAGCAGCCTTCAAAGCGCGTCAAAGTTGTCACCTCTTTTTGTGGGCCGTTATTTCAGTGAATATATGTTTTTAAAGTGGCAGGTTATGGGTAGGGTTAGATAAGTGTAGACTGTATACCATCCAGACGATGGTGGCGCGCACCAAGTGGTTTAGTTCCTTGTTCTTGCCCCGTGCCATTAAGTCATGGAATGTCCTTCCAGCTCTCTAATGGCACATACATCGCATTCATAATGAAAGTAGACAGCAAATACCGAATTACAAAGGTGAACTATTTTGCATTCCAACCTCGTCTGTCCAGAATCGCCAAAATTGTTTGCAACATAACTATTTAATTGGATAGAAACGTAGCGTACTGTATTTGTACAGTAAAAACCGAAACATTCCTTGCAACACAACGTCAGGACACGGTGACAACACGCCATTTGTAAACTATTTGTATGCGGGTGCGCGCTTCTAGCTCACTTTTCTTACTTCTCAGTGACGAGATGGCTTCAACGCGCGCGTTCCAACAGACGCACACAGAGCGGCACACCGGGAGCTAGACGGTACTGTCTTGGACACTGTGTCGCCTGCGTTATTCGTCTGTGACGCGAGTTAGTTGAGCTCAGTCGCATTGGTATTTATGTGTCGTTCAGATATCGCGTGCATGCTTCTCGAATTAAATTTCGCTCGTGCGATGTTGCCGCTTCTACGCTGATGTGTTGATTGAAAGGCGTCTCTGTACGTGGTTGTCTACCGTTGTTTGATTCGGATAGGTTTCAGTTGGCTTTGTGGGGCGTCGGGGTGTCTGAATATAAGCGACTGGGGTAAAAGTTTACACAATTTCTTACAAAATAGGAACAAATTACTCTTGCCAAAATATTTGCTAATCATTTCATCGTTAAACTAGACTCAAGCTAGTTTCTACAAAGCTTATACAAATATTAGCTTTATACAAATTAGCTTTATACAAATTACTGTCCCATCTTTTTTCGTGGGTTTCATAATAGGCGACTAAGAGAGTTATTGAAATTGCACAGGGTTCACCCGTCTGACTAGCGATGACTACGCTAGGCGTAAAACGACAAGACGGTTGCAACTAATAAGTAATTGATTTGGTTGTTTGTCCGTAGTCGCGACGACTTTGGCTTATCTTTAACTTTTCATCAGGAAAAGGAAAGTCACTGTTCTTGTCTACTATAGAATTACATGCCATACGCTATACATAACTCAAAAGTAATGGCAACCTTTCACGGGTAAAATATAGACAGATAGAAACAAAATATCAGCGACATTCATATAAAATGATGTTCCAACCATCCGAAGAGTGCATATTTAAAATGATAGGTTCAGTCGTAAAGCGGGTTCGACGCAGCCTCGTTCCGTATAAATAACATTGTCCACGGGATGTGATATATCGTTTATGAGGAGGCTAAGTGCGCCATTGTCGTTCCAGTTGCAACCGTTTCGTGGTTTATTGCGAAACCATAAAAATGCATCGACTCTACTAGGTATACGGTGTACGTAACATTTGCGAGCTGCAGTTTCGGGTTTGAATAAAATTTGTTTCTATTACTGTGCGACACAATATACTCGTAGAAAATCTTTGAGACTATTGATAGGATGCTACGCAGAGGAAATACAACAATACTAAAAAGAACACACATATTAATTTTTTGTTTTGTTAAACAGAAACACGGGTTATAGGTAGGTAGGTATATTTCATTCATTAAAATAACAGCTCGAAATATATAAATGATAGGTATCTTTGAAACATAATCTTTTTGTATTGCCTTGTCGAGGTTATGTATTATACTGAGAATAAGATTTTGTGATGTTTCGCGAGGAATTGAGATACATTTTGTATATTATACAAATCTAATATCATACAAAATATATTATCTAAATCACCTTTAAGTCAGCAATTTGATACACCCATTTGATGTCTTAGTTTTTGTTTAATTTATTATATGTTTCATGTAGAAATAATGGCGAAGATGAAAGCGAGACGTTAAATTAGATGTTTACATGGTTAAAATATTATTTATTTTCTGTAAAAGAGTCTCTCTGTAATAACATACTTTTCATATTATGTCGCGAACGCCCTCGCGGTATAATACGAAAAGCTACCGCGTCGTCAAATCTAAACTATATTTTTCGTTATCACTAGTAAAATTTTACTATCCTGTTTGTTATGCTTTAGTATTGTACATCTTCCATTTTAAGATAGAGAATTCCATCTAATCTGTACACAATAGATTTGTTTCTTTTTCCTAAAATACCTATCGATGGCAAAATCATGATATTATTATATGATTTTACGTTTGCTTTTTAAAAAGGGATATTTTTTAATAAGAAAGTGGGTGGCTCTTACTTGTACCCCACTCGCTTGATGTTAAGCGACGACATCATCATCATCAGCCTATCGTAGTCCACTGTTGGACATAAGCCTCTCCAGGTATTCGCCACTTTAGGCAAACACCTGGAAGTTATAATCGCCACGCTGGGCAGTCGGGTTGGCGATCGCAGGGCGTAGCTCATCGCTGTGGTAAAACTGCTGCCCGTCATCGGCCTGTTGTATCGTCTTGAAATTGCAATTTAGGCAAACTCTACTCAAAAGTTTACTTGGTCAACCTTTACGATATTCACGAGAAAAAAGGGACTGCAATTTGTACGAAATATATTATGTAACATTATAACATAGTTTTATATTTTTTCTTTGGCAACATACATCAAAAATTAATTGCAAAATAATGAATTCCCCGTAAAATGTGCAACTACTTTTATTTTCGCGATATTAATGTCTGAAAAATATGAATAACTTGAAAAATAAACCATTCGCCGTCAAAGGGTTTTCACAAAATATAAAACACAAACGGATTTGCGAAATTAATATTCGCCGTTATTAAAACCGTTTTACAAATAAACACTTCATTTTCGGCCCGCATGGCCGACAAAATTTAATGAAACGGCTCCCCATAACGTGTCCTGCGCTTTTACCTACAGGTTTATTGCTCTTGATAATTATCTCTCCTACATAGTTTTGTTTTTTCAAATGTAATTTTCCATCGCTTCCCTTTAAAAAATCGGTTGGAACAAATGAAAATTTGTTGTACGCTCAAAGAAGTAACGGTGATGATAACAAAAGAAAAAGATTGTAGCTAGATTATTATATTGCAGTTAGGTTATTAAGCATAGTTTACTCATAATAATAATTCATTGGCACCTTTTATAATCGACTTCAAAAAAGGAGGAGGTTCTCAATTCAACTGATTCTTTTTTGTTATAATATGTTTATATCATAATTATCTCCAAGAAAATGTGAACTGAATTGGATTTTTTTTTGTTGGATAGGGTGTTATGGTACTTCTTAGTGTATCCCATTACCACCTTATTGAAACTTACTTATTATATCTTAAGCTACGTACGAGTATAAGTGGCAAATAAGCACTTATCACAGTAAAACATTTTTCCACATCAGAGTGGTAGAATTGCTCATGTTAATTTATACGCAAACCCAAACACAAAATCTTTTGTTATTTGGCTAAAATCTATAGATATCTATCTTCTATACTTCTACATAATAAATCTGTAGAGAGGTCAATTCTGTACATAAAATTTAATATTTTTTCGAAATAACAGGGGGTGATTAGTGATCGATACTGATGCCAAAAATGCAATCAGTAAAATTTTTGTCTGTCTGTCTGTATGTTCGTTATAGAAAAAAAACTACTGTACGGATTTTAACGAAACTTGGTACGAATAATCTTCATACTCCTGGGCAGGTTATAGTATACTTTTCATTACGCTAATAGCTTATAACCAACTAGCTGTGCCAGCGGCGTCGCTCGCGTGGATATCGGGTTTCAAAAATAACGGACTTCCATATAATACCCATCTATACCTTGTGCCTAAGTTTTAAGTTAGACCTCTAGCAATACATTGGTGAAAACCGCATTCAATTCTATGCAGTAGTTTTCGCGTAATGCGCGTTCAAACATACAGGTTTAAATTTCTCGCGTTTTCCCAACACTTCCCGTCACTGCTCCGCTCCTATTGATTGTAGCGTGATGAAAAGTATCCTATAACCTGCCCAGGAGTATGAAGAATAATTGTACCAAGTTTCGTCAAAATCTGTTCAGTAGTTTTTTTTTCTATAACGAACATACAGACAGACAGACAGACAGACAGACAAAAATTTTACTGATTGCATTTTTGGTATCAGTATTGATCACTTATCACCCCCTGATAGTTATTTTGAAAAAATATTTTATGTACAGAATTGACCTCTCTACAGATTTATTATAAGTATAGAAGAAGATATAGAAGATAGGATCAGAGCAGTGACGGGAAGTGTGTGGGAAACCATTTTATAGAAGTCTGTTATTTTCGAAACCCGATAACCACGCGAGCGACGCCGCTGGCACAGCTAGTAATGTAATAAAATAGATCGACAGTGTATCCATTGAATAACCTATCAGTTTAAATTTCACACAGGTATTTCAAAATGCGTTTCAATAATTTTGTTCGTACCAAACTCTCAGTAACAGGGTTTTGCTTACATCATTAACTGGCGTGTGTTTTTCACATTATTTTGTATTTCAGCGGAAACGCGTAAAATAATATTTAAAATTGCCCCGCAGACCACAACTCTCCCCGCGGCTTTATGTCAGTCTGTTATCTCCTGTCAGAGTTATTTCTGTGGCCCAAGTGAAAAGGTGGTGGCGGCAGTGATCTTTCTCTTGCTCCTCAGTTTTAAACAATTTGCGTTAACAATAATTATTATCTACACTAATCTATGTGTACTTAAAATAAATCTGTAGAGAAGTCAATTCTTTACATGAAATATATTTTCAAAACAACTATCAGGGGGTGATTAGTGATCGATACTGATGCCAAAAATGCAATCAGTAAAATTTTTGTCTGTCTGTCCGTCTGTCTGTCTGTATGTTCGTTATAGAAACAAAACTACTGGACGGATTTTAACGAAACTTGGTACGAATATTCTTCATACACCTGAGCAGGTTAAAGCATACTTTTCATCACGCTAGAGTCAATAGGAGCAGAACAGTGATGGGAAGTGTTGGGAAAACGGGAGAAATTTTTATCTGCGTGTTTGATCGCGCAACATGTCAAAACTACTGCATGGAATTGAATACGTTTTTCACTAATGTATTGCTAGAGGTCTAACTTAAATGCAAACTCCAATTTATGGAAGTCTGTTATTTTTAAAACCCGATACACACGCGTGCGACGCCGCCTGTACAGCTAGTTTTTGAATAAGCTAAAAAACGGACTTATTGAATTTCTTAGCCAATCAAGCCTATTATAGTAACACCTAGGGATGTAAGGGAGCCGTCTATCATCTTTTCGCTCCAAGCCAACCTCACCTGCCCGTGGTGCATCCTGCCGAATAACAAACGAGGCGCTGGCAACCGACTGGTGGCGGTATAACCATAACTATTGAAGGCGTAGCTAAATACTAAAGACCGGTGACGGGCAGCAGCGTCACCGGAGCAAGAAGCTACGCCCTGCGATCGCCAACCCGCCTGCCCAGCGTGGCGATTATGGGTATATCCTCCAGATGTTCGCTCTAAGTGGCGAACAACTGGAGAGGCCTATGTCCAGCAGTGGACTGTAATAAATGAAATGATGATGATAGTAACACCTTATTTCTCTGTTAAAAGCTAAACGCTTCCGCTTATCACTTTAAACCCCCACCAGTAAGTGATAGCCGATACTCGGATTCCAAAATACTTCACGTGCTCACCGCGATAAAAAATGTAAAACAAATAGCAAATGAGCGTTACTGTAGCCGACACCGGTGGATTGTTGGTCGGTTATTCCGTACGTTAATTGGCCGGTGCTTTTGCGCGGGAGAAAATTAGTAAATTACAAGCCGTGGATGAATTGAGCTAAAGTTGGGTAAGCGTGAGCCGGTTGTGGGGTGGGGATTCCGTGGTAGTTGATGGGAACGGAATTCTAAGCGCTATTACTGATACAACTCACACACACACGGTATCACACATTAGTAATGTTTCTTATAATTAATATCAGACAATATCACGTACTCTGATCTCAAAGTAAGTAGCGTAAGCGCTTGTGTTATGGGTAGGTATCAGAACAAGACAACTACAAATACCTACATAGGTACTTATGTTCATAACTCGAATATTTGTCCAAGGTATAAATAGAACCTACGACTCTTGGTTCAGAAGGCAAGGGTCACTAGCAATTGAGCCCCCTTAGTAACTTTCCATCAGTGAAAACTAGCCACTATAAGTAAAAAAACTACTTATTTTTCAAAATGTGTAATAATATCTTATTAGAGAGAGAATGATTAATAACCGGGACAATAAGCAGTACGAGTATTTAATAAAATTTGCGATCTTTTTATCACTGAACCCCAAAAATTATATCGAAAGCATATTGAATTTTTAATCTCTTCGCTTCACTCACAGGTACGTTTCGGCGCGTACTTTTAAATATTTTCCATCAATTTGTTCATGGTTGAATTCATCGCTGCGCGTGTAGGTTGTCTAGTGTTTGCTCTCGGTATGTGCCGAGCAATCGATACAGAAAGGCAGGGCATGTTCAAATATCGAGCATGTCAATATTATAAACATAGTCAACATGGCCTCGCCCGGTCTCTTAGTTTGATTACCGTAAGACCACGAGATGCTCCGATGAACTTTCTAAGCATTTGTCCTCTTGTTGCCATGAGTTTGCATTTTAGAAGGACATATTTCTTGCCTAAGAAAAGATGGCTCAGCAGTAGGGCCATAAAGACTAGTTTAAAAAAACTCTTGCCTTTCTTAGGTCTCGTACAAGACGACTATGGGAATATCAGGAAACAGGCTTCAGCGTTTACCAGGATACAAATAAAACTACTGACTAAACTATACTGGTGTCACTAACCCGCCTGCCAAGAGTGATGACTAAGGCAAATCCCCCCGAATGACAATATTGTCATTTGAGGAATTCGTCGAGTCATCACATCGTCGATCCCACAGTGTCTAAAGACAAAAGTCTTCGATCAGTGCGTTCTACCGGTTATGACATACGGAGCCGAAACGTGGTCACTAATGGTACGGCTAGTCCACAAGTTTAATGTTGCTCAGCGAGCTATGGGAAGAGCTATGCTCGGCGTCTCTCTGCGGGATCGAATCCGAAATGAGGTGATCCGGCAGATAACCAAAGTCACCGACATAGCTCACCGGATTAGTAAGCTGAAGTGGCAGTAGGCTAGCCACATCAGCCGCAGAATCGATAACCGTTGGAGTAAACGAGTTTTGGAGTGGAGACCGCGTATCGGCAAATGTACTGTAGGACGCCCTCAGGCCAGGTGGAGTGACGATTTGCGCAGGACGGCTGGCAAGCGCTGGATGCGAGAAGCCCAGGATCGATCAAGGTGGCGAACATTGGGAGAGGCCTATATCCAGTAGTGGACTGATGATGATGATTCTACTAAATCAATTTACGCTAACATAGGACTTGTCCGTTTATCGGAGAAAGTGTGGACATCTTATTGCAGCGCAAACATTTGTGCAAGTTAGTGCCACAGCACTTGGTTGTAGTTCTAGCTGCAGACTATTACGTGATGGTTACCCCTGCTTCTAGTGAATTACGACTATATTGACACATATGGCCTCTGACTTATATGTACGAAACGAATATATACATTTAGAGGATAGAAGTTATCGACATAGTAAGGATTAGTGTACTATTGTAGCAGTATGTTAAACATGTCTAGTTTAGGGGGATAACATCGCACTGCTGTCTATGCCCCCCTGTGGTGACGGTCAAAAGGGATTCTTCTAAAAATAAAACCATTTAAGAACGGATAGTCTGCCGTAGAACCGACAATCGGTGAAGCAGAGGAATCTGGGGTTCTACATTGCATCGCAGTCCTCTGCTGGACATAGGCCTCTCCAGTAGTTGGCCACTTTGGGAAACTACATCATGATCATCGGGATGAGATGAGTGGGGGACCACCTCGTCTCCTCTGACATGAAAAATAAAAAAAAAATACGAATTTTTAAGGCACATTCCCAGTTCTAGGAAACATTTGATGCGCCTAACTAAAGGTAAACGTTTGTGCAAGTTGTGCTAGCTGCTCGCTACGGACTATTATGTGACAGTTAGTCGTGCTCCTGAGGAAATGCAGTTAGCGGCCACCGGCGGAATTGATGAAATTAGCGTCGGATACTCGCGATGAATGTCCAAACGCTGTCTACTATTGGGTGAGGCTGTGCGACAGAGCAATTAAGCACTATTTACTTACTAGTTTAGTTACTTACTTAGTGACTTAATATACATACAACAGAGAATTAAATAAATTGATCCCCCCAAAAACATTTTCATGTAAAATGTAGCCAAGACGAGCACATTGCGTGCACTGTCAAAAAGTTATCAGATGTCATGAAGAGCCAAGCTGATTACAACTCTACACGCCCCCAATTATTCTACAATCACAAATGTAACATCTTTGCAAAAATTTATTATATTATTATTTATTTATTATTATTATATATTTAGAGTTATTGTTTTCAAATTAACTTTGTGGCACACTACCTTAAAATTAGTTTCTGCTTATCCCAATGGTAGGCTGGTAGAGAATGCCTATGTGGCATTAAGTCTACCTTTTGTACAAGGTTTAGTTGTGCTATAAAGATTAAATAAATAAGTTACATACGACCTAAAAAAAGCTTGTTAAAGGGGTCAATTTTCATAATGTTTCAAAAGTGAGTCTTGAAGTAATTTATAAATTTTATTATCTCATAAAGTTTACCTTAGAACCTAACTTCTTCTTTCTTTCTTTTTTTCAAATAAACAACTGCATTTAAATGTATAATCTTTCCAAATTAAACTGTCCCACAAAAAACGGACGGATTCGTCAACAATTAAACCATTCCCGGAGATAAGATATTTTCTCAGTTGCTAAATTTTAAATGTCAAAAGGAATCGTTTTGTCCACAATCTCGACAAAACTTCCAACGGCAATTTTAATTTTTTTCTCTCTCGAATCCTTATACCGCCTAAAACGTTAAAAATATTTCAGTATTTTCCAGTCGGCGACACAAACTAAATTCTCCCGTTTTGCATAAAGAGAATATCGAAAATCACCCGAGCGAGCCCATTTATTGGACGGAATCGAACCGGGGACCCGATGAATCGAGAGTAAATTAATAATCGTATTACTTTTTCAGTGGAATGCAAATATTTGATGATTGCGTTGCGGCGAGTGGTGAGCGCCGATACTGTTCGCTACACGGCATTCCGTGCGGACTGTTTGCTGGAAGCGATTCTGCAAACATGAATCTGCTCTTTTCTTACATCATGATCATTATCAATAGCGACATTTTCCTCACCAGCCTTTTTATAGAGAAATCCTGAATGTAAGGATCCTTTAAGTGGTTTGTTGTGACATTCGACTGCTTAATCATCATCATCATTCTCCTGCCCTTCATCATCATCATCATCATCATCAGCCTATTACAGTCCACTGCTGGACATAGGCCTCTCCAGTTGTTCGCCACTTAGAGCAAACATCTGGAGGATATACCCATAATAGCCACGCTGGGTAGGCGGGTTGGCGATCGCAGGGCGTAACTTCTTGCTCCGGTGACGCTGCTGCCCGTCACCGGTCTTTAGTATTTAGCTACGCCTTCAATTGCCCAATCTCCTGCCCTTAACCCGCTCTAAGTGGGGTCGGCACAACATGTTTTCTCCTTCCACTCTTCTCTATCAGCCGTCATCTCCCCACTCATACCTTTGCCACGCAAATCATTAATCACACAGTCCATCCATTCCTTTTTCGGTCTTCCTCTATATCCTTCCATTCATACTCAATACTATATACATTCCTTTCATCCCTCCTCATAATGTGCCCAAACCATGCTAATCTGCTACTCCTTAACTTTTCGACTGCTTAACCGATACGAAAAAAATCTGAAGCTGTGTAAAATATAAGCAATTGTCCGTGTAGATTCCGAATGTAGGATAGGACCAACACATCTCATCCCATTTGTGTAGTTTAAGACGAGAAAAGGAAAATCAGTTCTTTTTCTATTTCTATAATGGAAAGCTATGGAGAAACGTGTCGAAACTCTTTTTATAATGACTTTCCGTACCATCATTATCATCAGCCTGCAAATGTCCATTGTTGGACATAGGCCTCGCGCAATGACAGTTGTCATTTGGGGGGGATTTTCCCACACCACACTTGGCAATAAGTTGTATTTGTACACTGGTAAACGCTGTTGCTCGTTTCATGATATGATATTCCTCCTTTTCAACAAGAGCATAGCGAATCTTCGCTCGAATTAAGCCGCCCGTCCGGGGAAGGACCTCCACCCTATAGACTGCCGCAGACCCGCCAAATTGACCTCCAGATCGTGTTTCTTCCGGTGAGTACGGTTGCCGGAGCTCGTGGGGGCTTACGGTTTTTAAATGCCGTATCTAGTACAAATCTTAATCTTTGTTTGTTGATGTATTGCACTAGGTTTAATCTGAATAACATTATTAATCGCCTTTTCTTGCTACACAATATTTGTACAGTGATTTTTCAAATATTCATATTTTATTTTCAATCCATGCATTGTTTGAAACACAATAGGTCGTTTGGTTACATTTGCTAATTCAATAAATTGGTAAAAACGAAAATACAACATAAAAGGATACAATTCTGATTCATCAATAAATAAAATAATATTAATGAAATTAAAATTTAAAACTAAATTGGGCTTAGACCTCTGACATTATGTTCTACATATTATAAGCTAGCAGCCCGTCCCGGCTTCGTACGGGGTAGACAATTATAAGACTCATTTTTCTACACCTTCGGTTACGTTGTTCAAATTTTACCAAGGATCCCTAATTTTTTCAATATGAAATGTAGCCTATGTCAAATTGGAAGAATGTAGCATTCTATTGGTGAAAGATTTTTTTAAATCGGCCCAGTACTTTTTGAGCCTATTCATTACAAACATACAAAAATAGGTACAAATCTTTCCTCTTTATAATATCTATTATTATTATATTACTATTATAAATAACAAACAATCAAATCTTTCCTCGTTATAATATTAGTGTAGATAAATGAAATAAATATGAATCAAATTAAAATATTCATTAATGGCATATTTTATTCAAATTTTGTAGGAATTAAGCGGTACAAAGACTACCACAAAAGACTACTAACAAAAACGTAGGTAATTATAATATTTCATACCAATAGGTACCTAATAGTTGAGAACCGGATTTATTAGGTAAACACGTACCATCGCTAGACGTCAATTGAAATGAAAAGGAAAAAGCTTACATCCTAGGGCTAGTCAAATGGAAAGGGCTATACTCCGCGTCTCTCTGCGGGATCGGATCCGAAATGAGGTGATTCGGCAGAAAACTAAAGTCACCGACATAGCTCACCGGATTAGTAAGCTGAAGTAGCAGTGGGCTGGCAACATCAGCCGTAGAACCGATAACCGTTGGGGTAAACGAGTTCTGGAGTGGAGACCGCGTCTCGGCAAACGTAGTGTAGGACGCCCTCAGGACAGGTGGAGTGACGATTTGCGCAGGACGGCTGGATGCGAGAAGCCCAGGATCGATCAAAGTGGTGAATATTGGGAGAGGCCTATATCCAGAAGTGGACTGATATAGGCTGATGATGATTACATCCTAGATATAATTAAATTCACAATCGTTGTTACCACTGAACATAATTCGACTACAAAATTTCATCTCTCCATAATTTTTCACGTCAAGACCGATCGATTCGGGCTGATATTTTATGATATTCATATTTGGAGACGTAAAGGAAGGAAAATGTTTTTTAACATCAAAAAGATTTCTTTCTAATCAGTTAAGCAGTCGAATGTCACAACAAACCACTCAAAGGATCGCTTCGTTCAGGGTCTCTCTGTAAAAAGGCTGGTGAAAATAAAAAGATGGTCTCTTTTTGTAGAAATTGGGGTTTATAATTCGGTATTGAGGTTTTTTTATTATTCTTGTCTGACTTAATCGTTGTTTTATCATTGTAAACAATGAATAAATAACCCAAGACATGCTACGCAGGGCAACACATCGCCATTTAGTTAAAACATCAGTGGCCATATATCATAATATTTGGCATATTATATCGTTACCGCATTTTGGTTTAACATTTTGGTCATTGGGTCGTTGACATAAAGTGAATAATATGCAAATTGCAAACTCTTCTGCTTCCTTGGATCTTCTAATAGAGACATTTTATTTTTGAACCATTCCATTGATAGATAATTTATTTTATAATGAGATTAAAACGTACAACCTTTAAAATGCCTAATTTTACTCCTTTCTAATGCTATGTGGAATGAAGTGTAACAACGTCTTGGACTGTATCTTAGCATCTCTTTGATTGTTTCCTTCTTTAAGTTAAATAAATACTATTATCTACCTACTATTATCTGCCTATAGCAAGTAACCTTGTCATATACCAACGGCTAACGGATACAAAGAGGATTTAATTGTTTGTATTGGTCTAGGAGTTTTCTATGTATAATTATGTATTTATTTACAAAAAAAAATGTTTCTAAGTAAGTTTATCAGTTGTCTAGTACCCACAGTACAAGCTTCGGCTAGGTGGCGCTGTGTGGCCCAGCGTGGCATGTCTTGGGTTATTTATTTATTTAATTGTAATTCCAGGCTGTCCTAATTTTTTTTCATTTTTGCTTTTTTATATGCACCAAAATATCTTCTTATACTTCTAACTTATCCCAAAATTTTTCCTTGCTTCAGGATCCTAAAATGGATTTAATCTTGTTTAGAAAAGTCGAGGCGTCGCAGAACTCAAGTCTCGCGATGTAAAGAAAACTCATTACTTCTTATTCACTGGTCGGTTCGTAGTGTGAAGGGACTATCGGATGAAAGTCTGTGCTGTTTGTATGTTCTTCCGGTGAAGCAAAGTTTTAACATTAGAAAAAGCTTTATAAATAGATACCTTTTATTGCACACTAATAATGGACTTGGAATTAGACAATATATTCAATTGTTGTACAATTTAGGCGATCATCACTATAGTGGTATCTTATAACAATTACTGAGCTAGCTAACTATGCTTAAAATAATACTTTAATAACTAACTAGCTGTGCCAGCGGCGTCGCACTCGTGGATATCGGGTTTAAAAAATAACGGGCTTCCATGAAATGGTGAATAAATTTTAAGTTAGACTTCTAGCAATACATTGGTGAAAATCGCATTCAATTCCATGCAGTAGCTTTCGCGTGATGCGCGATCAAACATACACATAAAAATTTCTCCCGTTTTCCCAACATTTCCCTTCACTGATCTGCTCCTATTGATTGTAGCATGATGAAAAGTATACTTTAACCTGCCTAGGAGGATAAAGAATAATTGTACCAAGTTTCGTTAAAATCCGTTCAGTAGGTTTTGTTTCTATAACGAACGAACATACAGACAGACAGACAAAAATTTTACTTATTGCATTTTTGGCATCAGTATTGATCACTATTCATCCCCCGATAGTTATTTTAAAAACATATTTAATGTACAGAATTGACCTCTTTACAGATTTATTATAAGTAATATAGATAGATATAGAAAATTTCAGAACATTCCCAAAAATAAAGACCATAAATAAATAAATAACCCAAGACATACCAAGCAACGCCATTTACGAGTAGTCCTTATATAAGCAGTAGCTTGTATTATCTGTACTGATAAACTTCATTATCAGCCTGCAAACGTCCACTGATGACCTACCCCAATGGCAATTGTCATTTCAGGAGGACTTACATACATACATAATATCCAAGTTTTTTCAAATAAATGTACTAATCTACATAAAGTCCACTCACAAAGAATTGAGAGCATACAGCGGGCTTTTACCAGACACTTGGCCTTTGTATGCAGTGGCTTCTCCCATCGCCAGCCATACAGCGCACGCCTTTCTAAATTCAATATGACCAGTCTCCAGGATAGAAGGCGACTTTTGGACATGTGCTTTCTACATAAAATCTTGAATGGCCAACTTCTGTCGGATGACCTATTGTCTCGTATTCCTCAATCGATTCCATATAGATACCCCAGACAACCGATCACAAGATTTTTTGCCCCTTCATTTGCTCGAACCAATCTTGGCCTCCAATCTCCTTTGGCAAGAATTCTTATCGAATTTAACGCATTCAATGCTAAGATACCAGAATTGGACCTATTTGGAGCTTCTCTTCCTAGGTTCAAATTGTTATTGTTGTCCTACATATCAGGCTCTCCTTAGCTTGGTAGCCCAACCGCACCGCTTGGGTCTCACGATCTTTACCTACCTAAATTTATTTTACTACCTAAATTTCATGTTACTGTTTATCCGTTTCGAGTTTTTTATTTTTTGTGAATGTTATGTACGCCGTTATTGTGGTACATATCAGACGTTTATGTTGTATACCTATAATATTTGTAAATGTATAATATGTATCATGGGGTTGTACTTAAATAAATAAATAATAATACATAGGAAACACCCGCACCTATACAAACAGACATGTTCATGCACAAAAATCTTCATACAATGCAGATATCGTAAGTACGACCACTGCGTCACAGTTAGCATTCTTTACCACTGATCCAAACAAGTCGTCTAAATTAACTTTCATCTTAATAAAGACAGCTAAACACAGAATGCAAGACGAATCGACAATTCCTCCCCAGAAGGACGCACTACGGACGACAGTAATAAATTTTAAAAGTAACACATCAGTATGCCACAGTCGTTTCATTCTCTCCACACGACTGGGACAAAGCAAGATATATAGTCGCAATATGAGAAGGCGTACTATTACAGCCAATTTTTGCTCGAAAGAAAGAAATCTATAAGTCTCAATTTGGAGTGGTACCGTCAGTAAGTCTGAAAGTCGATGACCGCTAGGAAATGAAATTTAAAAGTTGGATACGCGATTGAGACGTCAGGGAACGACCTATCTTTTCGCTCCAAGCCAACCTCGCCTGCCCGTGGTGCATCCTGCCGAATAACAAACGAGGCGCTGGCAACCGACTGGTGGTGGTATAACCATCACAATTGAAGGCGTAGCTAAATACCGCATACCGATGACGGGCAGCAGCGTCACCGGAGCGGGAAGCTACGCCCTACGATCACCAACCGTGCCCAGCGTGGCGATTATGGGTATTATCCTCCAGATGTTGGCCCTAAGTGGCAAACACCTGGAGAGACACAGCAGTGGACTATAATATGCTGATGATGATGATTGTGTTACGATGACGAGTGTGCGAGAAGCCCGAAGCGAGTGAAGTGACGAACGATTGGAGAAGTCAATGTTCCGCAGTGAACGTGAAGTCACATCACTAAATCAATTACCACCCAAATTGTAAAACAGATTTCTTTTTTTTTAATAATGTATTTGTAGCGCTTGACCCCAACTAGACTGATGTTAAGCATTGTTGAAGCCTAAGATGAAACGCGCTCACCCAACAAAAACCGATTCACTCTCGCCTCAAAAATCTGAAGATTATATCCCTCGCGGAACACGAACTCCGGTAAAGAGTTCCACAGTTTCAAAAATGTCTACTATACCTACTTAGTTTTCAATTGTATGTCGTCCAAAAAGGAATAATTATATGTTCTTAGAATAAGTAATAAAGATACCTACTCACCATTTATGTTGCCTTTCCAAACACAATCGTTTATAGGTAATACGCACATTTTTTTATTTTTCCGACAGCATATTTCTGCACATCCACCTCTCAACGCTAGTCAACTGCCAGAAACATACCCTCGCAAGCACACTTTATCAACAACATAATCTTCGAGGCAGATTTTCCACAAGTTCCCCCCGTATTTTGCACCAAATCAGATCGATCATCCGTTACCGTCTGTCGGGACGCGCATCCATATTAAAAGCACATTCTAAAGAGATGTAACTTTTGAAACGAAAGAAAATGTATCCAAATTAGATTTGCCCGGGAACCTAATATTGCCGCAGAGTGTTCAGGCGATTTGGGAGCGGTACCTACAGATTGAATTTTCTCATGGCTCCTGGGAGATGGATATGCTATAGATTACGGAGTAAGTGCCGCTGGAAGGGATTGTGTTTTTGAGGCAGTGTTTTGAGGTTGAACGATTTAGGATTTGATATTATACTGTGGAACTTTGTGTTAAAATTTTTTGAATATGGACGTAGTTATGCTACAACGTTCCAATCCACACGCAGATCGAACTGAGAAAATTGCGTTTTTGTGTTTTTGTGGTACGCTTTTTTATGGTAGCGCGTAGAACCGAGTAGTGTGTATCATCTATACTAAATAATTAAATATTATTTTTTCATATACCTTTCATTGCAAAAAAATAATATTACTCATACAAATTTTAAAAAAATTGTACTTGGAACGTTTTTACAAAAAGGCATTTTATATGAAGGTGGCTTTTAAATTAATTTGTGAAAACGTTTCAAAATGTAAAAATTACTATATTTAGGTAATTTATATATATTTTATCTAAAATAAATATTAGACAGTAAAACAACATTATTTATTATTTAAATGTGAATGGATTTATAAAAAGATCGTAAATTAGCCAATTTAGCTGGAGCAATAGGTTTTCCTTTAGGCAATAGCTGTATAAGATTAGATCTATTAATAATCGAGACCTCTCCTTTTACAGTCTTTTTAAGACCTACAATATTGCCACCAGGTCTTACAAAAGAATGATAGCTGCTGCAAATTCCAGCTATATCCGGAGAATTGGTGATGACAATCCAATTCCACGCTTGCCCATACCGCAAAGGAGAAAGCAGACCTCTTGGGCTTTCTATTTGCATCTAACTGAATTCTTGATAACCGGGGAGAATCACCCCCTACCATCCATCAACATTCGTTTTCTGCAGGACAATGTTCGTAGACTGCTTTTCTCCCTTGGCATCAATAAGTTGAGTGGGCTTGACGGCATCCCACCAATAGTACTAAAAATCTGTGCCCCTGAGTTAGCACCATTTCTCACGCGTCTTTTTTGACTTTCCTATTCTAATGGTTTTGTCCTTAAATCCTGGAAGTCTGCGCTTGTCCATCCGATTCCCAAAAAGGGAGACCAATCGGACCCTTCCCACAACAGACCAATTGCCATTACCTCATTGCTCTCTAAATTAATGGAGACAATAATAAATCGCCAACTCCTTGGATACTTGGAGGAACACCAGCTGATCTGTGATCGCCAATACGGTTTTCGTCAGGGTCAATCGGCTGGTGACCTACTCGTATACCTCACACACCGCTGGGCGGAGGCGGTTGAGAGCAAGGGTTAGGCTTTGGCTGTTAGTTTGGATATAGCAAAGGCGTTTGATCGTGTTTGGCACAATGAGCTTTTAGCGAAACTTTCTTCATATGGGCTTCCTGAGAGGTTGTGTGGTTGGCTTGCCAGTTTTCTTGCGGAGCGGAGCATCAGTGTCGTTGTCGACGGTTCCTGCTCTGAGGCAAAGCCCGTGAATGCTGGTGTGCCACAAGGCTGTGTACTGTCCCCTACCTTATTTCTTCTGCATATAAATGACATGTTGCATATTCGCAGCATACATTATTATGCAGGTGATAGCACAGGGGTGCTTTATACATGGGTAATGTACAAGCCTCTCGGGATAATATCACAGAAAGCCAGAATAACCTTGTGGGTGAAATTGAGGCCTCTCTGGACTCGGTCCTATCATGGGGGAACGAGAATCTGCTCAATTTTAAGCCGAACAAGAGTCAGGGACTCATATGGAATATTGTTCTCATCTGTAGGCCGGGGCGCCTCAGTACCAAATCCTTCCTTTTGACCGTATATAGCGAAGAGTTTCTTCTTTGGATCATATTATTTTAGTGATAACGTTCCAGACATCAGAAGACATTGTATATTTTTAAGTATTGTATTAAAAAATGGGTTTAGTTAATATTTATTTATTTATAAATAGCAAAATATAAACTTATAGCTATATTTCAGCTAATACTGAATCAAAGATAGTGTAAATTTTTCCTGAGAGCACTATGAGCATAATATAACATTGACAACACAACACTTTTTGAACATTAATAATGTTATTGTTAAGTGATCGATCGTTTCATGATTAGATAAATGTATGATCCTACTAGTATAATACGTTTTGGATCGTTTATTTTTATCATTATAATTTCTTTTCAACATTAGAAAGTACTTGGAACGTTTTATAGAAATAGATATTTTCATAATATATATTTTTATTAAACGTTTCAAGTTCCCTGGATCATTTTGTTTTTCCAAAACGAATTAAAAAATACGATCCAAATGAATTGACACTTTTTAAGAATACGATTAGGTCTTTTGGAACGTTTTATCGTTTGGGCGGCTTAATTATTTCGGTAATTACTATGGTTAGAGTGTCAGTGTCTTCACCAGTAGATAGAACGGTCCTAAATACGTAGCTTGAGCATGAAAACTCGATTTTGGCCACCTTGTGGATTGGAACGTTGTAGCATAACTACGTCCATATTCAAACTGAAGTAAGCAATTTTCTTCCATTTAACAACGGATCTTTGATATTATTAGCATCTGCATCAGCTGCAACTTTCCCGAATGGATTAGACCTTTGAAAAACGAGTCTACAAGTTTTCAAAGGGCTGGCATCATATCAGTGACTCCCGTGGTGTTGCAGCATCTAATATACCATTCAGCGTTCAGTTTTATCCATAGCTTGGCCGTTCTCAGGAAAACAAGAATTTCCAAATATGTCAAGTCTTAAAATTACATCTCATCGACGACTGGATATTCATCCACCAGTTAAACTCACCGTCAAACAAAAGACGAAACCATTTTTTAGATCTCGCTACTAAACTAGTCCATTAAAAAGTCTCCTCAATCCAAATTCAAGACCGGATACATCACTTCCAGCTAAATATTTAACAATCCCGTTAACTTCGGGCGTACCTCCTGTCCCGGGGGACGTTTTTCCTCCCATTACTTGTATAACATCACTTTATGATACTGAACTGTACTTTTTTTATTATTCATGATAATACTCCTTACATTAGCTTGTTTTTGTTCCAGCGTTGTTCTTGTGAGGTCGCATTTTCCTCGTTGCTTACCCTTTTTCATCCTATGAGTTCATTTTTTATTTAGTGTACATTAGAGAAGTTAGGCGACGTCATCGTCCTGGCGACATTGTGTTTGAAGTTGGCTGAGATAGGCAGTTTTTGGGTTTTAATGTGTGGTTTCTGTCCCACTATTTCTTGTCAGATAAAAATATTACTGTTTCTTGGTTATGTACATTTTCATTACCCCAAACTAAGAGAAAAAACACGGACTCCTATACTTTTTAGTAGGTGATACAAATTGTAAGATAATGATCTTGCCGTCTTTATGAATCAGCTACATAAATCTTTAAGATGAACGTTCCTTTATCTCAAACTTCTGTCATCTAGTCATTAACAGCAATTTATTCGAGTAGAAAATAAAGTCAAAACATAAATAAAGATGAGAACTAAACATACACCTCAAGCGCATTGAAGCCCACCTTCGGTTCGAAATTCAATTACGACCAGCTAACATGAACTACTATAACATTACATCACACCAACAACCAATTTCACAACAAACATTTTGTACAACACTGGCCCAAGGAACAAAGGAGTCGGCATTTCGCAAAGCCCGTCCAAATGTATGTAAAGTCCTTCTCAGCGGCCTCTCGAAGGCGTGACCCGCCTGCCTTTTGACCCACTGCGCTTCATTATACAAATCCTCCGTACATCCACTTGAACCGTATTTACTTGTGTCTTGACCAACATTTTTTAAGAATTGTATAATCATACTTGATTATGCATTAGGACATTTCTTTCCAATTTCTACAGTATTATAATTGCATCGATATCTCCATACTTATAATGAATCTGTAGACAGGTCAATTCTGTAAATGAAATATATTATTTTCAAAACCAGCTGTGCCGGTGGCGTCGCCCGCATGGTATCGGGTTTCAAAAATAACGGACTTCCACAAAATGGTACCTAAATTTTAAGTTAGACCTCTAGCAATACATTGGTTAAAACCGCATTTAATTCCAATTGGTAGTATTCGCGTGATGCGCGATCAAACATCTTGATAAAAATTTCTCCCGTTTTCCCAACACTTCCCGTCACTGCTCTGCTCCTATTGATTGTAGCGTTATGAAAATCAGGGGATGATTAGTGATGGATACTGATGCCAAAATTGCAATCAGTAAAATTTTTGTCTGTCTGTACGTTCGTTATAGAAACAAAAACTACTGACGGATATTACAATTATTCTTCATCTTACTGGGGAGGTTATATAGTATACTTTTAGCAGGAGCAGAACAGTGAAGGGAAATGTTGGGAAAACGGAAGAAATTTTTATCTGTATGTCTGAACGCGCATTACGCAAAAACTACTGCATGGAATGGAATGCGGTTTTCACCAATCTATTGCTAGAGGTCTAACTCAAAATTTAGGTACCATTTTAAGGAAGTCTGTTATTTTTGAAACCCGATATCCACGCGTGCGACGTCGCTGGCACAGCTAGTGTATGAATAAAAAATATAAGAAGCATACTACTAAGAAGTCTAATGTAAACTATACATAATAAGCAGACAAAACCGTAGGCAGAAACTATACAGTACCGTGTAATTTGAGAGGATGATAATTAACCATTGCAAGCGTTAACGTGGCAATTACCACATGACTACTTCATTAATACAAACTATTGGAACAGGGCATGCGTAGGGCAAACTGACTTGTAATTAATTGCCAATTAGGCCTGACCTTTATGCGTACTCTGCATACCGAAACATGAGCAAAAATTGGGCCAAGTCTTTGTCAGCCATTTAATAGTTAATCGACTGTATTCTGAGAGTTTTGTGCTATACTAAAATGGTGTCTATTTATTCTGCTTTCGAAATCTTCTGGATTCTAGACGGATAGAATCAGTGGCCATGGCTATAGGTACCATTCAAGGCCCGTGGCAAATTTATCGGATTTTTACTAAATGTGTAATAATAAATGTTGGGATTTTGGATTCTACTCTGACAGGCGGCCCCTTAGGGCTGGGGGCCTGTGGCATTTTGCCGCCATGCCACCCTGGAGTTACGTAATATAAAAACATATTTATCAAGCACTTATAAATCGTCAGTACAAATGAAAATTATTCTACCGCTATTCTTTTTGTTCAGATTTTCTCCTCATTTTTGTCATACAGTCGGTTTGTAGTCAATCCTACAGGCCGGTATGGCGGTAGCAACTGCCAAGTGATTGATTGTCCATTGCTGTGGACTCTCTAGGAACGGCTACTATGAACGATAGGAAGGAAAACGTTAGTTGTTCCAATAATATATGCCACTTTTATTATATAAATGGAACTCTAACATACTACATATAAAGTTTGTGAACAGGTTTTTAAAGGGTCGGCAACGCGCGTGTGATACCTAGTATTGCAGGCGTCCATAGGCTGCGGTAACCGCTCAACATCAAGCGGGATGTAGGCTTGTTTGCCTCCTTAGTGGTATAAAAAAAGGTACAATGTACAGTATCATAACATAATAAACATAAAGACAATATCACCTAAAGGAGCCACTGAAGGTGCTAAAATTCAGGGGTAATCGATGTTCATAATAAAAAAAAAGATACAAAACTTATATTTTCATTTAGAATTCAGTGACGATGTAAAAGAGAAATATGGCAAGTTAGCGGGCAGTGGACTAAAAAAAAAGCAACCAACAAATTCCATACAGTATCTCTAACACCTTTATAGCCCACTGTACTCTGAGCTGGCGAGCAAACTCTCAGTTTCAATCCGGCCGGTAAACCGCAAGCTGTCGACCGCACCGCGTGGCATATAGCTAAACGTCTCCGACAATGTCTCTGTAATTATTGTCCCTTAATTGATTTGCTTTGTATTTGGATTACCAATTAATTAGCGTGTAATGCCGGACATGGCAAATGGGCGAGCGCGGACGTGACTAATATGTTGCCTGGTCTGTGTGATTTGGGAGTAAAGACCTTTACTGGGACTGGGATGTAAGGGAGCGGCTAATCATTTATTCGCTCCAAGCCAACCTCACCTGCCCGTGGTGCATCCTGCCAAATAACAAACAAGGCGCTGGCAACCGACTAGGCGGTAGAACCACCATAATTGAAGGAGCTGCTAAATACCACAGACCGATGACGGGCAGCAGCGTCACCGGAGCAAGAAGCTACGCCCTGCGATCGCCAACCTGCCTGCCTAGCGTGGCGATTATGGGTATATCCTCCAGATGCTTTCCCATAGTGGCGAACAACTGCAGAGGCCTATGTCCAGCAGTGGACTGCAATAGGCTGATGTTGATGATGACCGTTACTGAGCTGCGGTCAATGTAGTGTTGCTTTTTTTACTTCCTTGGCTGACATTTCCAATGTACCTACTACATTATACTACTACAGATTTTTTGTGCTCCAAGCCGCATCATTCATTATTAGACTCCAAAAATATTTTCAACTACAACATTCAGCGCAAAAATTTCTTGATAATAGCAGTCGTCATTATTTTTTGATAAGTAGACATTTAGACAATACTAATTTAGGAATGATTGATATGACCTCCTACAAATCCATATTATGGAATCAGGACGATGGAAGAAGTCATGCCTAGCAACATTTACGTTACTTACGACTCACGCAGACAGACCAGCTATACAAAGATGGCTGCCAACCTTCAGTGATTGGAGAAGCACTTGAAGAAGAATAATGAATCATCATCATCATCAGCCCACGCAGTAGGCCCAATGAATGAACCAAGCCAATTTTCATTAAAAATTATCAATCGTCACGGTCAACACAGGTCAGTGATCAACATCTAAGGATGCAATCTCACGAGTTTTTACTAATGCGATGTAAAATATTCAAATGAAACCGCTGAGCGTAAAACGAGCGATGTCCATTTGAATCTCGAGGATTCAGCTCGAATTCCAGTCTTCCACCCCACTGCTCGGCTAAGCAATCGCTCCTATCTTTGATGTTACATAAAGCGTTATAATGTTAGACTCTAGGTCTACTCGTTCGGACAGAAACGTCGCTCTAATTTGTTTGATCACAAACAAATTGTTCAATTCAATCATATGATGGGGATTTTGTGTAATCCGGGTATGGGATTGCACGTCGTCAGAATGGATGGATCATGGCTTCCGGCTATTTTAATCTACAAAGTGGTTAGTCATTTGGAAATTTGTTTTGAATATTACCTTTGTGTGTTATCTATATTTGGGTGTTTACTATGCACAATATGTATTTAATAAAAAAAAATATTTAAGTAAGTTTATCAGTTGTCTAGTACCCATAGTGCAAGTTTAGTTTGTACACACAGACATAATTATACCTTCGTTGTTCTGATCCCCATACGACAATTCAAGCTACTTAGGGATCGGGGAAATGTATTTAATGTTGCCTGTTATTTACTTAACTTACTTACCCTGCACTACACTGTATCATAAATCAATGCAAGACATCGATACAAATTCATGGAGCCTCCGTAAGCCAGATTGTCCCGAAGAATCGACCGGGACATACGTCCATCGTGACATATGCCTATGAATATATTCATGAATACGATACACCTCGTGATGTGTCCGACTGTTTGGCACTCTGTCGACTTGCGCTCAGACTCTTGATGCGATGGAATTTGTAGGCTGGAGTTTTACTATATCCGTGGTTTCGGATTAGGCTAGTCCTATAATACATTTAAATAATATTAGCTGTGCCAGCGGCGCACGCGTGGATATCGGGTTTCGAAAATAATGGACTTCCATAAAATGGTTTAAGTTAGACCTCTAGCAATACATTGGTGAAAACCGCATTCAATTCCAGGCAGTAGTTTTTGCGTGATGGGCGTTCAAACATACGTTTTTCCACCACTTCCCTTCATTGCTCTGCTCCTATTGATTGTAGCCTGATGAAAAATATACTTTAACATGCCCAGGAGTATGAAGAATAAATTATACCTAGTTTCGTTTAGATCCGTCCAGTAGTTTTTGTTACTTTTGTTTTGTTACTGTTTGTAAAACGAACAGACTGACAAAAATTTTACTGATTGCATTTTCAGCATCAGTATTGATCACTAATCACCCCTGATAATTATTTTAAAAGTTTAGATAGATAGATAGATATAGAAGAAGAAAAGTATCTAAGTATGAACATAATTTATTGTCTAGTACCCACAGTACAAGCTACGGCTTAGTAGGTACGGCTCATTCATCATCATTCATACATATATTTTTCTACGCAGACTAAATTTCGGGCAAGCTATCGTGTTTAATATTGTACAAAGGTAATAAAAATATTTATCCATCTATTAAATTTTCAGCTATCAAGAAATTGATATCGCAAATCTGCAGAAACCTCTCATAGTATTTGAATCTCATACGCAAATACCTTCAAGTGAAAACATAACATCTCACCAATTTCATCGAATTTCAATACGTAAACTAACTACCAAGCACAGAATATTTCAGCAACAAACGCCCCAACTTGTTCGCTCCGTCGATACTTGCAGTAGCTCGTATGAAGACGTAGCTAATTGCGTCGAGCCGGATGCAAATCGCTTACCCGCCCGCGAGGTTCGGTGGTCAATTTGCTCGGGAAGCCGGGAACTATCCGGCTTCAAGGAATTGCTACTTGGAAATAGCACGTAAGGGCGCCATGTTAAAGCTTGTAATTGCTTGACACTTGGGATGATGACTAAAAAATAATTTAATGTCCATCAGATAGATTAATGAAAAATATTGGATACGTATTTTTTATTTTGCCTCTTGTTCAAAAACTTACGAAGATACATTGATTTTAAATGTCACATGACGTCACGTTAGAGTACAAATATACTCTAACGTGACGTAGTTAGCCCCCACTCCGTAACTTTAATGCGCTATATCTAAGTATTTTCTTGTTATTTCGACAAAACAAAAAATACGGGTCTTATATTTTTTTATTATCTAAGAGACGGACTAATTATTTTCTTCATTTTCATACCTTGTCATCATCCGTCTTGTGACGTTATTGACTCATCTTCTTACTATCTTTCTTTGTCAACTTGTACTGTTCCTCGGTTGGGCAAAGATCTCCCTATTCTTCAGTTCTCTGTCTAAAGCCCACTATGACCCAAAGTTTAACTGGTCTCTACCAGTTAACCTTTGGCATTCTCTAATGCTCCTAGCATTAAGTTCGCCTTTTGTACCATTTTGTGTAATAAAGTTGAAATAAATAAATAAAGCCAGAACCAACTCTGATTGAAGGACCAGAGAGTCACTCCATCTTTTCATGGGTGTAGCCGTCTTCTGGCACTCATCTTTATGTTAGTACATGAACATGTCAGTTTGTATTGGTCTGGATCATTGCCATGTATAAGATGAATTCGTTCATAAAAAAGGGGATGTAAGTAAATTTATCAGGTATCTAGTACTCATAGTATTTAAGTACCGGCTTAGCTTTTTACTTTTAATTTTTTTTATAAGCATCTATTCATTCTTTGCGCCATATCTACCGCACTTCAAAAGCAAGACTGGAATAGTTTACGACTAAATGACGCCGTGTAGCCCAGCGTGGTATTTATTGGTTTATTATTTACTAGCAGCCCGCCTCGGCTTCGCACGGGGTAGACAATTATATATTGTTCAAATTTTACCAAGGATCCCTAATTTTTTTCAAAATGAAGTGTAGGCTATGTCAAATTCGAAGAATGTAGCATACCTACTATTGGTGAAAGAATGTTTTAAATGGGCCCAGTACTTTTTGAGCCTATTTATTACAAACATACAAAAATAGGTCCAAATCTTTCCTCTTTATAATATTAGTGTAGATGTAGATTTTCCGATATACCTACGTCATTAGGTAATTTCTTGTCAATAAACATTCCAACCGGATAAAGTACTAGCAACTTCTCTGCTATCATAGTAGGTTGTATGAAGACGTAGACTAATTGCTTCTAGCCGAATGCAAATCGTGTTCCTGCTAGATGCAGGGCGCGGTCAATTTGCGCTAGTCGCCTTCGTCCGATGAGTTCACACGACACACCGACACTGTCATTGGTAAGGGTGAGGTTCCACTGTGACGGGCGGAGCGGAGCGGAGACAAACTGTGCCGCGATTCACTGACCAGATAGTTTGAAGTTGTGTATATGTGGACATCGTTCCATATGATTGATGAATCATGGGCTTTATTTTGGAAGATTGGGCTTGATACAATACGCAGATACGGATACGATGATCGGATCGGGCAAATGATACATGTCTGGACCCGCCTTTAAATAATGAAAACGAGAAATATTTTATTGGATCTAACATAAATTGTTACAAATAAAAGTACATACACTATTTCTATTAAATAATAAAGATTAATTTAATAAATAATTTTAGCAATAATTATTATGTTTTGTTAGCCTTTGATTGTCTCTACGCAATCCCGCAATACGGGTTTTTGGAGCATAATAAAGCTAGGTGCCGTGATACCAGTAGATAACTTGTCTGTCGCGAATAATTTAAGGTCGTTAAGCGTATTTTAATCATCTCTTTGTATGTACTATCTAAATAAAGCTACGCGCTATATACTATCTAATATATGCCATTGGTAATATCCCATTGAAATATAGATGTTTGAACAATCACGTAGGTACAAAAATTATTTGCTTCAAAATAATTTTATATAATTATTGTATTGTAGTATTCAGTTTATTGGCTGATTCTAATCTTTTATTGCTAACCAACCGTAAATATTTTATTTTCCAATCTAGAAAATGAAATGTTTATTGAAGCTGTTCGCGGCGGCTTTATTCAAAACAGAACAAAATCCCACAACAATAAATTGTATTTTTGTCGTGAAAGAAAACATAGCAAAGCTTTGAAACACAAAACCATTGTATGATACTTAACGTTGCTTATATTACGTTCCGTTCGGGTTCAAACATTGAATAACTTATGGTAGTGGCTCTCAATCTTTCTTGCCAAGCACCAAGCAATGCTTAATTATTGAACTGCGTCAAAATCACCAAGGTGGCTAATTCAAAATTCTGTTTGATGATGAACAAGCTGACCCGGCGTATGCGTCACACATCATCATCATCATCAGCCTATCGCAGTCCACTGCTGGACATAGGCCTCTCCGGTTGTTCGCCACCTAGGGCAAACTTTTGGAGGATATACCCATAATCGCCACACTGGGCAGGCGGGTTGGCGATCGCAGGGCGTAGCTTCTTGCTCCGGTGACGCTGCTGCTCGTCATCGGCCTGTGGTATTTAGCTACACCTACTATCGTGATGGTTTTACCGCCACCAGTCGGTTTGCCAGAGCCTCGTTTGTTGTTCGGCAGGATGCACCACGGGCAGGTGAGGTTGACTTGGAGCGAAAAGGTGATAGGTCACTCCCTTACATCCCGTGCGTCACACAGTGCTTACCAATTTGTTTTTTTTTTATTTCTGAGGAAGGCAGATGAACAATCGGCTCATTTGATGTTAAATGATTACCGCCGCTCATCTACTCTGCAATGCTAGGCGCACAGCTAATCCTACCCACTGAAAGCCTACAGAGAGGAAATTCTCTTAAGGGGCTGCGCAGACAACTGTTTGTGCGAAAGAGTCTGCGTCTGAGACATTTAAAAACGGCGTCTAGGACTGCCGACAGAATGATCGAAGATGTGCGTCGTGTGCGTTGAGTCTGTGAAATATCCGCGACAGATTTTTGCGCGTCGTGTGTGTTTCTGCATATAATTGCAAAAAAAGTGCGTCACGCATAGTCTGTCGTCTGCGATTGCCCTTAGATCACGGTTGAAGACGTAGCGATCGGCAATCACCGCAGCTGGGTAAATTCCATGCAGGAAAAGAAAACTCATTTTGAATTATATAGCGTAAGTACTGAATATGTAGAAAAAGCAACTACCGACATTTAGCTGTTTGGCGGACATTTCTATTCGAAAATCTGTTGTGATCTACCTATATAAAGCATTCAATGATTTTTTTTTAAATTGTGATGGAACGCGTAAGATTAAAATCTTTAATTGTCTCGAAAGTATTGTATAGACGCTGCCAACTGTGTCATTTCACGGTAAGCAGTTGCACGACTGTGCCCCTGCTAGTTCAGTCTTGTTGGTGTCCATGGGCGCCAGTTACCCTTGAAGATCAGATAGGCCGCTTGTTCGTCTGCCACAAACAACATAAAAAAAAACTTTGCACAATAAATTTCACCTGTCGTACAATAATTTGAGAACCAATGACTTACGACAAGTAGGCAAAGTGGACGCGACGAGCGCGATTCCCACGATCTTTTTGTACGTCAAACAAGCCGATTCTCAATTACAGGCCGCGCATAGATGGAACCCGGCGAACTGTGATGCCCAAGACGGGTGTTTGTTTTTAATAAGACCCTTGCAATAGGGGTGTTGTAGATGTTTACGTAGCAAATATTACGGACCAGATTTATTTTTTGATTCTTTTGATTTCGACATTTAATTTAGAAATAAGAAACATTTATTTTCCGGACATCACAACAACACAAAGTATACCACAAAAAAATAGAAAACACAAAAAACGTATTTTTTTTTATAGTAGCTCGACATAATGGCTTCCCTACGCCTGATGGAAAGCGAAAGAGAAGCCCAAGTCGCTGTGACAACTGGCAAGTAACTGGTCAGTTACCTGTCAGTTGCCACTGCCATGCCCAGCCCTAACCACCCACGAGCTCCGGAAACCCTACTCACCAGCAGAAACACGACCCGAAGGTCATTTGGCTGCGGTATTCTATAGGATGGAGGTCCTTCCCCGGACGGGCAGCTCAACTCGAGCGAAGATTCGCTATGCCCTACCTCTCTTAAATTAAATCTATGTTAAACTTTAAGCTTTACCATTGCAAATCAAATTGTGGCATTACTAGCGCACGGAAGCAAAGGCGATTGAAAACGCAGCCTTAAAATAGACTATATTTTATTACGTCGTAACTACGATTGATTAGATGAACTGTGGAAATCCAAAGACGTTTCGCTTCGTTTTCTAAATAACTGCAGCATAATTTCGTTTCGCTCTCAGCTCCTATTTCCTTGCCTCAACCTATTATTAACCTTGCACGTTGAAGTTTTGAGCCTTTCAATAAACAGAGTAGGTACGCCCCAAGTGATATTATGTGATACCCTCGCAAAAGCGGTGGGCCGAATTTAAAATCTCTTGTTCGAAAGTTTATGCACGATGTGTGCTGAAATGGAATTTGTGGGAAAAATAGGATTTGACACGAGTATTGTGGGTAACTCCCTTTGTGAATGGACACGCTCTATTGTATACATAGGTGCTTGAGCCCTTAAGAAGGTTATTTTATTTTTAGTAATAACTGTCGCACAGAAAATATTGTTCTGTGTGATACGGCTATAAAACATTTGTTTTGATTTTATATTCATTTACTGAACTTTATTATTGTACTTTTACTTGTAGTAATACGTTGTTGATACCCATAACACGAGTGCTCAAGCTTGGGATTGGATCAATGAGATTTTGTCTGATATTTATCATTATTATTTAATTGAATTAAGCTTTATTGTATTACCTCTTACAAGATAAATGTAATATTCGGGGTTTAATTTTTTTAACCCGACGTTTCAGCCGTGTTACAAGGGCCGTAGTACTGTGATCATTGTTCCCTAAATAAAGGCCAACCTTTTAAAACTTATGATGCAATGCGAAAAGTTTGAAAGTGATTACCTCCTACACTTTTATACGCGTGCGTTTAAGACTTTATTTTTTAAAAATAAGCAACCAAACAGTATGCTTACACAATATCACTGTGACTGACAACAGTTCTCAGTCATAGTCGTATCACGTCCCCAGGTGTGGAGTAAAACGGCCGTCGAACTTTTGACATTAAATATGTAGTGGGAAAATTTGTTTGCAACGATTCCTCCCCCGCCGCGTAACGTGATTAGATGGGAGTAATTTTATCGTAAATTCTCGCTCGCAGCCAACGCGGGCGTCGCAGAGGGGGTCGCCATGAATTTTACATGAATCTATCTATGTGACACGCTCCGTCATTCATTTTCGGGTGCGCAGGCAGTAAAACTTGTTTGCGGAATGATTGTCAACGTAAGACAAACATATTTGCCGCGCGCAACGCACGCCGTCTTCTAGAGTAGTATGTATGATCACAAGTGCACAGCTGGAAACAATAACCCTTGAGCCAGCAAAACAAATTGTTAACCAAGTTATTATTTTCAAACGCCTACACAGCATTCCGTCAAATATTAAAATTCAACAAAAAAACTCCATAGGAACTCAACTCATTTATTTTTTATTTGCCAAAAAGGCGGAATCAAAAAGCGCGGAAATTCTTTAATTTTCTTAAGGAATTCCTTTTAGAGGAAGTTCAAATTATTCGTTAATAAAGTCGCCTTCAGTACGCGCCAGCGAAATTCCTTTGATGGCAATGAAATATTGCCAACTACCGAGGCCAATCCTCACTCGGCTGACGGGCAAATCCGTGCCTACAAATAAAATGAATTTGGCCCGGAGCAACAGTAGAAAATTGGAAATGTCATTTTCGCCCTTTTTTAATGTTTGGTGCGGCGTGGCGGCGTTCGGTGGGAGATAGGATTACCGCCCGGCAGCCACTGCCCCGATTCCTACCTGCCACAGTCGCCTGACAAGAATCGATTGTCGGAAATAACCAGCCAATTGGTAATTTTAAATTCCTCATTTCGGTGTTTGCGAACGCGTTTTTCTACTTTTTCTCGTGGCCACCGAGTCCTGTTCCCTTTTGTTCGTCTGTAAAACGGTTTATATTCAGCCAGCGCATGTTCAGTAAGTCAATTTCAATATTCAGCGCCTACTTTATCGGAGCTTCGGATAATCTTGTGATTTGGAAGGATTCTGTTTACGTCCCAAAACTTTGTGAGTCTGTCTTTTTATATCTTTAATAAAAACTTGTAAAAAGGTCACGCGCGTATGACATCTGCATAATTATGGTTCTGGTGTTTGTAGTATAAGGTCTATATGCTTATCAAAATCAAAGAAAAGTGAGTCCTCTGACCAAACACAGATTAAATTATTATCACGAGACATTTTGACTTTTGCTCGGTTTGACTTATTTATTGTTAACAATGAGCTATCACCTCAACTACCTACCTATATCTAGTAAAATTGCACCTTATCTGCGTTATACTGGCCCTGGTTGATATAAATGCTGAGGAAGGCCTTTTTATTAAAAATTGGAGGTGGAGTGAGGTCATCCTGAAAGCTTACCTTATAAAAAAAAAAGGATTACAACACTTTTAAAGATTTTTTGAGGTTTTAAGTATGACGTGCCTGTCATATAACAACACATCCGCCTTATTTAGAGGCCTTATTACCTCTTTCGTCTAACGGTCGCCGGTGCCATCTGGCAATCGAAAGGTTCCGGGTTCAATGTCCGGGTGGGGCGGGTGAGGATTGCAACCCACGACCCTTGGTTCAGAAGGTAGGGGTACTATCAATAGAACCACCGGCACCCCGAGCTAGTCTAAATTTCACATTGTAGCCTAACCCCATCGCGCTAAGGCCACCTAGTTTTAAGTCAATTGTATGATCTGCAAAAGAACATCTATTTAAGCCTTTATAGCGTCTGTCTACTCGTTGCAACTACTACAATACGAACGGAATCCCACCATGTCTCCAGTTGCATAAACTACTCCCTGTGTTCCGCCGCGCATCCGTCGCCGTGCATTCGGATCCCGCGGATGTCACAATTGAAATGTTGCCTTAATTCCGTCGCAGGTGACTGTTGCGTCTACGTGAGCGATGGATGCGGATCTCGTACGGAATTATACCGTGCTGTGTTTGTGATACGGAGGAATGGCGCGGTCTTGATTCAGTGTTGAATTTTGGTACGAAATCTATACATATCCACGGGCTTTTGGTACACTTGTTTTGATAATTTTCACGTTTTTACCTAAGTTTTTTATATTGAAGATAATTTCCTTGTTTTTATGTTATGTTTTGTAAATGTTTCTTATGTGTACCAAATAAAGAATTTCTATTCTATTCTATTCTTTAAGAAATAAAAACAATGCATTGGGACGAGACGTTTTGTGGAGTTATTACGATCTCACAATCTAACCACACACAAACATTTATGTAGATTTGTTTTTGGTACATAGAATACCCACCACAATTAATGTGCAACAACAACCTAAATTGTAAAAACTTTACTGTACAATAAAATGACCGCGTCTCGGCAAACGTAGTGTAGGACGCCCTCAGGCCAGGTGGAGTGACGATTTGCGCAGGACGGCTGGCGAGTGCTGGATGCGAGAGGCCCGGGACCGATCGAAGTGGCAGTGGCGAGCATTGGGAGGCCTATGTCCAGCAGTGGACTCATGTGGGCTGATGATGATGACAATAAAATGTAGGTACATAACTATGTAACTAATACTTTACCTTGAAAAAAGTAGATTTATTTTGAAAAGTCTGAAAACTTCCACTGCTGAACATAATACTTCCCTCAATGGCAATTGTCATTTGCCTTAGGCACCAAGCTTGGCGGGCGGGTTGGTGACCGCAGTAGGTTTTATTTGTACCCAGGTAAACGCTCCTCCAGGTCCCATTCTAAAGCCGGGAACCACAGGACTGATAAAGTATTAGAATGGAAAAGTGTATTAAGAGTGCGCTCTCATCAATCATGTTACAATCATAGCGCCCAGACCACTTCCGAAACTTTATTACAGTGAAACTTGAACAAAAATTCCTCAATCTCCAACTTACCAGACGTACATACTTCTCGAAAGTTCCGTTACCCATTCCGTTACCGCAAACACCGGTCCCGCACTTATCATTAATCAAAATACGGGAACACATAAGAGGACTGCACTATTGCCGTTCTGATTCCCTCTTCCACTCGATTACACTGTCCCAGTCGAAGTTCGCGAATTTAAATTTTAATACCGCCATCTTTTGTTTCTTGATTTAAATGCGCCTTGGACAAATTTTAACTCATTTTCATCGGCATTATCAGCTACAAAAGGTTTTCAATAAATAAACCAAGACAAGGGAGGATGGGATAGGGATGTAAGGGAGCGACCTATCACCTTTTCGCTCCCAGCCATCCTCACCTGCCCGTGGTGCATCCTGCCGAACAACAAACGAGGCTCTGGCAAACCGACTGGTGGCGGTAAAACCATCACGATAGAAGGCGTAGCTAAATACCACAGGCCGATGACGGGCAGCAGCGTCACCGGAGCAAGAAGCTACGCCCTGCGATCGCCAACCCGCCTGCCCGGCGTATTATGGGTATATCCTCCAGAAGTTTGCCCTAGGTGGCGAAAAACTGGAGAGGCCTATGTCCAGCAGTGGACTGCAATAGGCTGATGATGATGATGATGAAACCAAGACATGCCACGCTGGGCAACACAACATCATCCAGCCCCAAAATAAGTCAAAATCAGTCATGTCATTTACTATGTATAATTATTTACAAAAATATAAGCATCCAAAGTATCCAAGTACATTTATCAGTTGACTAGAAACGAAGCTTGTACTTGTACAAGCTTCGGCTTATTTTGGGACTAAATGACACTGTGTGAAACAAAATTTATTTTATCTCATTTTAATTTATTTTTGTACAAACAACAGCAATGTTTTTTATGTAATTTAAAGCAATATGTTTCATTTGTTTCAGGTAAGCATCAAAAAAGCAGGCATCACTAAAATTTCCATCGCACAAAAATGCTATTTTGAATAATTACATTCTCCGATGCGTAAAAACGGGGACGAAATCAAACAAGCAGAAAATTCGATTAAATAAATTAAAAATTTAACACCACTCCTCTCAGAGTTGAATTCGATTTCCGTCCCCTTCACTCGCAATTGGAAATAAATGCAATAGATAAAGAGAGAATGATGCTGCTATAGTATTGATATTTGTTATGTACAAAGAGACATAATTTCAAATGTTTTGCTTAGTAGTTAACGTAAATAATGGTTTTAGTATCAGATAATGTAACGTAAGGTAAGGTTCTTTAAACGTGGTTTAAAAGCAGTTCTTTTCTCATAGCAGACAACGACACCTTTGACATCAGACAACGTAGCAAAAAAGTTACTTATAAAAACGAATACTACGTAGAGCTTCGATTATGATTGGGGGACATGGGTGTTCGGAAAACCGGTATTATCGGATAATCGAACAATCGAACAGTACTGGTCCAGACGTACATATTAGATTTATATAATATACAAGTTACTTAATGACAAACACCTATTTCTACCTATGATATATTACTTTCTTGGCACTTGACGGGAGGATATGGGTTTCGGGTCCTTCACCATATCGAGCCAAGGTAGTCCTACATACCCTCCTCCAAATGACAGAGCTAAAAAAGGAAAAGACGAAGTGATTTTAGAAAATCTTTTCGTACGGTTTTCGCAACACGCAGTTTCTATAACAGTATTTTTAGCAAAAAAAAATCGACTTTAATATGGCCAACTAGGAAATACACACTTACGAACAGAAAAAGAATTTTCCAAATCGGTTCACGATTCTCGGAGATATGTGAATAAAAACATACAACAAAAAAAAAGGAGGTTCTCTTTTTTTTTTTGCTAGAGGCGGCAGACGAGCAAATGTGATGCCTGATGGTAAGCAGTCGACACCGCCCCCGATGGACACCCGCAACTCAAATCGAGTTCTGGGGTCGCTGCCGGCCTTTTAAATAGGAGTTTCTTGTTTCTTGAAGGCTCCCATGTCGTAGCTGTTCGGAAATACTGGTTTAAAACGAGAACCTCTTTTTTAGGGTTCCGTAGCCAAAATGGCAAAAACGGGACCCTTATAGATTCGTCATGTCTGTCTGTCTGTCTGTCTGTCTGTCTGTCTGTCTGTCTGTCCGTCCGTATGTCACAGCCAGTTTATTCCGAAACTATAAGAGCTACGTTATTGAAATTTGGTACATAGATGTATTCTGTGAACCGCATTAAGATTTTAAAATAAAATCAGAAAAAAATCCAAAATTTTTGGGGTTCCCCATACATAGATATGAAACTGAAATTTTTTTTTTTCATCGAACCTATACGTGTGGGGTATCTATGGATAGGTATTTGAAAATGATGTTGAGGTTACTAACATCATTTTTTTCTAAACTGAATAGTTTGCGCGAGAGACTCTTCCAAAGTGGTAAAATGAGTGTCCCCCCCCCCCCCCCCCCCCGTAACTTCTAAAATATGGGCATGATAAAACTGAAAAAAATATATCATGTGTATCACTATGAAAACTACTAACGAAATTTGGTTTGAATGAAATCTAGCCAGTAGTTTTTTTTTAAACGTCATAAATCAAATTACCTAATTTTTTCATTTAATTAACTCCAATATAATAAAACGTAAAGAAAAACATTTATTTAGCTGTATAGTGGTACGGAACCCTACGTGTGAGAGTCCGACTCGCACTTGGCCGGTTTTTTTAAGTCTGTTAAAATACAGTACTTATACTCGTACAAAAAAGTAACCTTTCCACAAAAACACATCTAAATTACGCAGCCAACTCCCGGCCTGTAAGCCGCACTCTCTCATACTAGCACCGGCAACAGGTTACCCTACCAAGAAATATTTTTATCCCCGTAATGTATCACTCTTGCCGGCTCGAGACCAATCTTGAAGTGGTGTAATTTGTGGCCTTTTCTGTTATCGATTAAACCCGAACCTCAGTCGATATTTCAAATATTCGTATCATCGTTATTTATGCGTCGTGTTAGGACACGGTATAAGGATTTTATTGGCTGCTCTACCTTCCCTGTTTTAATTGAATCGTTAAATTTGATTGGACGATTTGTGGAGTTTGCACTTTGACGGTTTGAGCTGAGATTTGTGTGATACTAAGTTATGGCCTAGCTATTGAATTCTGCTGTATGTTGAGGGGTTGGTTGTGCTTATGGAAAAATATAGAATTACTTCATAAGTTCACATGATACTTCGCGTTTTGTCTTCGAGATAAGAATAATTTTTAACAAGCAGCAAAACATAAGTGATATCGTTTTACTTTTCCTATGGTTGAGATAAAGCTTTTTTTGTAATCGAAAGATTCGTATTTTTTGCTTGTTCTCTGGCCTAAATGTGTGCTATGCTTATGTGCTATAATATGCTATTATATGTATTTATTTAAAAAAAGGATACAAGTAAGTTTATCAGTTGTTTATTACCCAAAGTACAAACTCCGGCTTAGTTTGTACTAGATGACGCTATGTGGCCCAGTGTGGCAAGTCTTGGGCTATATTTTATTTATATTATTTTTACGAAAATCATAATAATAATTATAGGAACATTGCTATTGGTTTCTTAGGTAAATGTCAACCAATTATTATTACTACATAGACATGAATACAACTACGTAAATAATTTAAACTTCAGATTCACGCTTTCTATCGCAATAGCCAAGAAACTTCTCAAGATGTTTCTTAACGCTTCAAAATTATTAATGGAAAATTACCTATCTTTGCTAAAAAATAGGCCAACAGCTTTTTAAAAGTTGCTCAAGTACCGCAAAAGAGTTAGCTAGTTTCATTTCGACTGAAAGATACCCATTTTGATTGTTGATCTATGACAATTTCACAAAGCCCGTTTCAAATTTAATTTCCCCGGCTCCAAATTAGCTGTTTGGGCGGTAGGTACCGTTGAACGGTTTGACTTCCGCTCTGCCATTGAAGTTCAAGATAAATATCCCCGGCAAATTTGCGAAGAATGTCGTGTTTGTCTGTATAAGAAGTATTTTAATTAGTTCAAGTTTTGTTTGTAATTGTAGAACATTTGAGTTTCATGTAACAACGGTAGTGAGAATAAAGGAGGAATAACGCTTGGCTTTTTGTTTTGGTAAATTTTTTTTCGATGAGTGGTCTAGGGATGTGAGTCATTCGGTCTGCCAATTGTCAGGATTATAAAGCTTATGTAGTCATCATCGTTGTCGTTCAGAAGGAAAATAATTGTGGTTTTTATCTATAGCCATCCGTGGGGCGGCTGATAAAAAATACAAATCATCGTCCCATCTCTTTCCGTAGTCATCGTAAGAGTTGACTAAGAGGCTTCTTGAAGCCTACAAGATGCGCACTGGTGTATACCCACGCCGTGTCCTGCGACGTTCCTCAGGGTTCAGTTCATGGCCCGCTCCTGTGCTCCATCAGTTACGACCGAGTCTTCGGGCTGGCGTCGGAGTAAATTGTCACCCTGACGCAGCACGCTTAGTGGATACGCCCTTACCTTCTGGGACACTCTACGCCGACTCCCTCTGGAATGTAGGTGCCTAATGTACCCCTTTTGGAAAAATAGGGCTTCTGTGCTATTTTCGCTGTCATCGTAGTCAGTTAGGAAAAAACAGACCGGCATGGTAGTTAATAGGTATGTATTGGAAAATTGTGTCCCATCGATATACAAAGATGAAGCCAAAATGGTTTTTGTAACTTTGCTAACAAGGTGTTAACAAACTCGGATCTACCACTCATCGACATTGAATAACATCATCACTACGCATCTCGGCCGGCGAAAATCTCGAATACCGCGAGTCATTCTATTATTTATTATATTCCGACAACGAGAACACGCCAGCTCAGAACACATGCGCCGCGATTCGGCTGACGTCACGCGCTATATTGCCGCCGTCGGAAGCTGATGGTTCGCCTGCACTTGCTCATTTTGCCCAACAACTTATACAATTGCCAAAGAAGCAAATTGAATAATTCATCATCGTTAATAGTCCACGGCTGGACATAGGCCTCTCCAGTTGTTCGCCACTTTGGTGAAACATTTTTTTTTTTATAGTAGCTCGACATAATGGCTTCCCTACGCCTGATGGAAAGCGAAAGAGAAGCCCAGTCGCTGTGACTACTGGCAAGTAACTGGTCAGTTACCTGTCAGTTGCCACGGCCAAACCCTAACCCGCACGAGCTCCGGAAACCCTACTCACCGGCAGAAACACGACCCGGAGGTCATTTGGCTGCGGTATTCTATAGGGATAATTTGCCCACCCTGGGCAGGCGGGTTGGCGATCGCAGGACGTATCTTCTCGCTCCGATGACGCTGCTGCCAGTCATCGGCGTGTGGTATTTCGCTACGCCTTCAATCGTGATGGTTATACCACCACCAGTCGGCTACCAGAGCCTCGTTTATTATTCAGCAGGATGCACCACGGCTAGATGACCTTTATATCCCAAATTGTTATTATTTTTCCAATAATGCAAAACGTTCCGTGTGCATATACGATCTTAATCAAAATGAAAGAAAACTCTTAATAATCGAATATACATTAAATAAACCAGTTTGGTGCTTGAATATTACTCACCATCATCAGCCTGCAAACCTCTACTGCTAGATGTAGGCCTCCCCTACTATTAATTGGCTTTTGGGTAGATTTGCCAGTCACCACGCTTGGCAGGCGCGTCGGTGACCGCGGTAGGTTTTATTTGTACCCAGGTAAACGCTGCTGCCAGTTTCCTGATATTCTCTTAGTCATCTTCTACGACACCCACGGGATAAGATTGGGTAGTCCAATACTTTTTGTTTTCATAACGGTAATGAGGACAACGAGACAATGAGGAGCCGTCCTAGTATTTCAGCAACTAAATCTTGCTGAACAGCAAACAAATCACTCACAATACCGCTGCTTATAAAAGTAAAATCTTCTATATCTATACTTATAATAAATCTGTAGAGAAGTCAATTTTGTACATGGAATATATTTTCAAAATAACTATCAGGGGGTGATTAGTGATCGATACTAATGCCGAAAATGCAATTAGTAAAATTTTTTTCTGTCTTTCTGTCTGTCTGTATGTTCGTTATAGAAACAAAAACTACTCAACGGATTTTAACGAAACTTGGCACGATTCATCACGCTACCATCAATAGGAGCAGAGCAGTGACGGGAAGTGTTGGGAAAACGGGAGAAATTTGTATCTGTATGTTTGATCGCGCATCACGCGAAAACTACTGCATGGAATTAAATGCGGTTTTCACCAATGTATTGCTAGAGGTCTAACTTAAAATTTAGGTACGATTTTGTAGAAGTCCGTTATTTTTGAAACCCGATATCCACGCGTGCGACGCCGCCGGCACAGCTAGTTACGTAATAAATTCATGAAGAAGCATAACGACAATCGTATATTCACGTCAAAAAAGCGTCTTTATTAAAAATCGAATGCAATCAAAAGTAGAATCAGATCCAATCCAACAGAGGCAGCTAACCGAAACGTATGGGGCCGGAGAAACAACATCGCTTTCTCGGACTGTTAAAAAAGGATCAGGGGAATCAAATAAAGGGAAAGTTTTACTGACGTGACTAATGAGGGAACGTTATTTTGATGGACGCCCGAGGAAAAAACTCGCAAGATTTACTTTAACCGACGCAGGTCTACTCGGGGGATTGTGGCCGATGAAATTTCTGTGTGTTTATTGTTGTGCGGCGTTGTGATGTTAGAGAAGAGTAAGCTAGGCTCTGAGACCAGTCTCTGGCAATCTAAGTTGTGATATATAGAAAAAAATAAGTAACCCAAACCATGCCACGTTGGGCCACACTTCGCCATCTAGCCCCAAACTAAGCCGAAGCTTGTACTTAGCTTGTACTTTGGTAAAAGACAAGTGATACTTTTGTTTGTTAAAATATACATAATTATGTTGCAGTCCACAGCTGCACATAGGCCTCCAGTTGTTTGCCGCTTAGGGTAAACATCTCGATCATATACCCATAATCGCCACGCTGGGCAGGCGGGTTGGCGATCATAGGGCGTAGCTTCCCACCCCAGTGATGCTGCTACCCGACATCGGTGTGGTATTAGCTGCGCCTTCAATTAGTTATATCGTCACCAGTCGGTTGCCAGCGCCTCGTTTGATATTTGGCAGGATGCGCCACGGGTAGGTGTGGTTGGCTTGAAGGGAAATATTAGGCCTCTCCTTTACATCCCACTTGTGAACTTTAATATCTCCTTACTAAGGAGTAAGTAAGAGATATTAATATAAAATTCGGTCAGGAAAGTGTTTTTTGAGCCTTAAAGAAAAGTTCTTTCTCGCTGCCTTATCTACGATTATTCCGGTGAAATTAAAAGATAGGAAGGCGTTGGGTGACTTAATGGTGTTTCGATGTTTGCACCCAGCTTCCGTTTCACTTTTAATCTTAACGCCGGCTTTGTTTAACGTCGAACTAATTTTGAATCCGCTTTAGATATGAACTTTTCAAAGTTCTTTGACGATCAGTTTCGTTTAGTGGCAGTGGAATTTGCCTCTGACACAGTGGTCGAGCGTTCGATTCCTGCATAGCACATTTTACGTATTGGTCTGGGTGTTTACTATGTATAAAATGTATTTATTTACAAGAAAAAAGTATCGAAGTATCATTTGGGATGTAAGAGAGCGGCTTATCGTCTTTTCGCTCCAAGCCAACCTCACCAGCCCGTGGTGCATCCTGCCGAACAACAAATGAGGCGCTGGCAACCGACTGGTGGCGGTTTAACCATCACAATTGAAGGCGTAGCTAAATACTACACCGATGATGGGCAGCAGCATCACCGAAGCATGAAGCTACGCCCTGCGATCGCCAACCCGCCTGCCCAGCGTGGCGATTATGGGTATATCCTCCTGATCCCTAAGTGGCGAACAACTGGAGAGTCCTATGTCCAGCAGTGGACTGCAATAGGCTGATGATGATGATGAAGTATCAGTTGTACGAGTACGGGTATAGAATCCATAATACGGCTTCTGCTTAGTTCGGATCGTTCGGATCTATATTGCCCCGCGTGACATAATATTATATCTCTACGCGATGTCAACTCGAACTTGGCAACTTTTTAAATTATCAACATGCAGCTTTAATTTGTATTACATATTTTTATTTAAATAACAAAAATCCAATAGCACATTTTCGACGTTTAAACTACCTTTAAAGATTTACGGCACCACCAGACGGTTGAAACAATTTCATAAATTTATTAAATATACATCATCAATATTCTTTACGTATCGAAACCTTTGAACGTCGAAAAACATTAATTAATATTCCATAAATAAGTTAAATTTTTTGTTCAGAAGCATACTTCGGCAGGATAATGATTGAGAGCGCGTGGATTTTCCACAAATTTCACGTGAATATGGAAGTGAATGTTGCAAATTAATTCTGGTAAATTTTTAAATAATTTTGATGCCTCATTTGTTTTTCGTATTTATCTGGTAATGGAAATAAAATATTGCACTTATGACAATTACAATATTCTTCCGACACATTTTCGAGTAGGTACAATTTTAAAATCAATGAAATGTACAACCATGTCACAATAATAAATGACATGTCAACATTACGGGGCAGCGCAGACGACAGACTATCCGTGACGCACTTTTTAGTCTGTGATGGAATTATATGCAGTAACGCACACAACGCGCAAAAATCTGTCGCGGATATTTCACAGACTCAACGCACATCTTCGATTATTCTGTCGGCAGAGCTGTAGGGACCTAGATGCTCTTTTTAAATGTCTCAGACGCAGACTCTATCGCACAAAAAGTGTGCCGTCTGCGCTGCCCCTTAAACATGAAGCGGGAAATATGAGCGTAAAGGTGAGAGCTTTCCGCTCGCTCGTTGGCTTGTGAGGATGACAATCATCATATATCATCGTAGTCATGTGTCTAAATGACGGCATGATAGTTAGGTACTTAATAACCATAATTAAACACAATTACAGAAAATTGTATGTTACATTATTATTTTTACTTAGTTCTTGATTAACCTAAACCTTTTATTCACGTTTATCACACTAAAGGTACTAGCTCTCGAAGAAACTAGTGCTCAGGCGGACTCAAACTAAAATTGACTAGCTCCAAAATTTCCGTATGTAATCAAATTATTCGTCGAAAAACCGAAACTTCATTGCCGACATAGATTGCATTGCGGCGTCCGATCACATTAGCGCAGCGAAGAACATTTCCGAACGGAACCGCCGCTAACCGGTTTAGACCGGCCGGAACCGGTTCGCCGTTAAGACCTTCCTATCGGGAGTTGTAATAAATTTTGCAGTTCACACTTAAGCTGCATGTTTCTATAAGTTTACAGACAATGATATTTTGACCCGTGGCCGAAAAAGGTACCAACGCTGTCCTCTTTGACGTGGATTTTTTTGACTTCTTTTGTCACTCTAAAGACCTCATGTTCCCAAATTGTGTGACCAACCAAGCTCGAAGGCTCCGGCTGCCATAAAGTTCAGTCCTGGACCTCCTTTTGGGTCCAAAGGGTAACTGGATATTACTACATAGTATGAAACAAAATCGCTGTGTTGTCTGACTGTCACTATGTATGCTTAGATCTTTAAAAGTTTTATATGTATAACACATGCATCATATAGTATTGTACCCATGCGGGGTGGGTCGCTAGTACACTATGTATGCATGTCTTCCATAGTACAAGCGATTAGTGAGAGTATATTTTGTATGTAGGTACATAGGACATAATTATTAATTTTAAAATGTCAATTCCCATCTTTTGAATGAAGAGGGGTATTGTGCTATTGAATAAAATGTATGCCGTAACTGTGTACACGAGGTATACTAAAGATATTTCTATTAAATCCGCTTGAGAAAGGAAAGCCAATTTATTGAAATAGGTTAAGATTTGTGGCCTGTATTGCCTTCGTTGGCAGGTCTTAGCAGCATAACGGAATTTCTAGCTTGAGGTTAGTTAGACGATCGGCACGCGAAGCTGGCGACCATTAATTTATATCTAAGAAACCGGTTCAAACCAGCCACCGCCAGTAGCAGCCGGTTCGAGCCGTCACAGTTTGTTGTAACGGCCCCACTCTGTGGGCTTAATCGTGTTCCGCGGCCCCAGAATGTTGTGTCTGGACGAAACGTGAGGTGCAAAATTAGTTAACCCTTAAACCAACTGTGGGTACGGCTGGCACAGATTGAGCCTTGCGCGGTCGCGATAAGGTTGAATTCCGTTGATAATTTTCAACTTCTACGCTGGTTAGTCTAGGTTGCCGACGGTGCACGGCACTCCGATTTTGGCAAATGTACGCGCCGAAATAATTTAGACAGTTACGGGGTTACGAGATTGTTTTGGGAACGCGAGTATTGAATACTTGGTGCAGCGCTATCGGTCGGTGTTTATGCGGAAAGTTCATCTTTCGTATGCGATGAGGAACTAAGTCGGTAGTTGGTACTACGGACTGAACAACAACGTAGTATGTACGCTCTTTAAGCTGATTAAACGTATTTTGTGTCATGATACGAAGTGCGAATAAATGTTTTGTAAAATTCTTTATTACATTTTGAAGAACTTAACTTGTTTCGCCTTCCCCTTTTATCGTCGAATAAACACGATACAGCGAATCAGCTCCGCTCTATGGTGCAAGTTCCAAAGATTCGCACAGCAACAATTCACCTTTTCTTTCATAGTACGAACGGCGAAACTATGAAATTCTTTGCATTCTCCTTCTTCAAAACACAAGTTCAGGGGAGGACCCCAAGACATATAATAATATTCCGATTTTCAAAGCAAGAGGAACCCATCCAGTACTACCAGTACCATCGACATCACGCACCGCTTAATATAATTTTAGTCATTACTTCAGAATCTATTTTTGAACTTTTACTGTGTGGTATATATACGATGTTAAATAGAGTGAAAAATTAAAGTACAATCTTATCAAACGTTACCAAGGCGAATCTTGATCTTTTTCACATGTTTCACAACCCTTTGCTAGTCGAACATTTTGATCTTAGAATATTTTATCATGGAATACAGTTTTCTTTTAAATATTATTTCGCTTTCATCTCAAGAAATTTGATTATCTAAACTAGATAAAGGTGTGGGGAAAACAGAAAAAACAGTACTTTTACAAAAATAATAAAGATCAGACAACATCACATGAATTGATCTGATCCCAAAGTAAATAGCTTTTTTATATACCTGGTGACTCGACATAATGGCTTCACTACGTCTGATGGAAAGCGAAAGAGAAGCCCAAGTCGCTGTGACAACGGACAAGTAACTAGTCACTAGTCAAGTTACCTGTCAGTTGTCACCACCATAAGAAACTTATAGAATTCTATTGACTGCAATTAATAGCAACAAAGAAAAGAAAATTATTATCCCCTTCCGTCCCAGCCACGGTTAAGTACGGACGTGTCGACTAGTTTATTTTTGTTTAATAATTAAATTGTGGAGACCTCGCCCTTTTCTTGGGTGCTGCGCTTCGGTCCCCGGAGCGTCGTTCGTTGGAGCCATCAACATCAATATTTAAGTCATCGCGCCAGGATCGAACCCGCGAGCGAGTCGCGTGCCGGCCGGAGTCCCTACACATTGGGCCACCAGGTTAGTGTGCTGCAGCGTCGAATTTAGCTACCTCGTTGCGCGCTACGATCATTGAGCAGTGCTACGGGAGTCACGCGGTGCCAGTCTTACGCCATAGGCTCCGCCCACTTCGTAGCTGCGGCTACGAAACGTTGCATACAACTTGTGCTTCGTAGCGAGACTTAGAATAACTACAAGTAGAATGCCACTTAAACGGACACCTCCTAATACTCCTACACAGGTTGCTACGGACACGCTGGATGTGGCTAATAGGGCGCTAAATATTGTTTCGCCTCAATTATCCGGTTCTGCACCGAACCTTAGTGTTGTTGACCAAGAAAATCCTCATACACGGAAGCGAAAACGTAAAGAAACTAGTGACTTTATGGAGGAAATACGCAGTGAGCTGGCTAAATCTAACCGTCAAAATGAAAGTAAATTCTCGTCATTGGAGTCAAAAATGGAAGAACTAATTAATCAGAACAGTAACATCATGGCTTCACTAAATTTTATGTCTGCTAAATATGATGACCTTAACAAAAGGATGGATGAGATGGAAGGCGAAAGAAAGGCTGATAAATTATACATACGACAACTAGAAATGAAAATGGAGAACTTGGAACGCCATTTATACTTATCTCGATTGGAGCTGAAAAATGTACCAAAAAAAGAGAATGAGAATAAAGATGATCTATGTGGTATTGTAGTCAAAACAGGAGAGGTGATTGGTACTCAAATACAGAAGCATGACATTAAGGATATATTTCGCAATAGAAGCAAACCGGATAAGCCAGGTGCCATTATAGTGGACTTCGTTAGCACCGTCAAAAGAGACAGGATTATTAAAAGATCTCGTGAATATAACCGCAAAAACAGTGGTAACAAATTAAATACGAAACATCTTTCAATTGATGGACCCGAGAAGCCGGTGTTTATATCGGAAAGCCTATCGCCGAGGGGACATCATTTATATCATTTGGCACGCAACTTCGCTAATGAAAATGCGTTTAAATATTGCTGGATATCCTACGGAAAGATATACCTAAGAAGGGAAGAAGGTGAAAGATATACTCTTGTGGACTCCGAGGAAGCGCTTACTAAATTACGCACTAATAAGTGACTAGCCACTTCTTATCTAACACTGTATTTTTTTGTTTTGTTTTTAAAATTGTTAGATTTACCTTTAGATATCCTATCAATTCTACTATGTAAAATGTTATTTCTACACACAAAACCATACACACACACACATGTTTCAACCAAAAACACACTCCTAAAATGCACAGTTTTTTATATGAATTTCCTTAATACTGCTACTGGTATGGAAGCTTTCTACTATGTGGCTTGCTTTGCGTTTATTGGTCTCTTCAGCGGCTTGGCTTCCATAAGCATAAACATAATAATTTTATTGGGCATATACACTGACCTCTCTGACTGTCGAAAATTAAAAGTGCCACTTTCTACTGGAAAGTTAACCGTTTATCTTTTTATGGCAAATGAGTTTTGTGACGAGTGCTCACTTGGCAGGCACCGGCCTTGATCCAGAGATTGATAATATATCAGTAGATATTGACAATATTACTGTAGCTAAATCCCACTTTTGTGACTCGGATTTATGTAACAAGATAATTGGAGCATCTGGTTTAAACAACTTTAATGTCATTACCCAAAATATACGTAGTATATACAAAAACTTCGACAATTTTACTGCTCATCTCTCGAGGTTACATTTTGAAAAACACGTCATCATACTAACCGAATGCTGGTTGTCTGAACATAAACCACCGCCGTCCCTTACTAACTATTCCTGTTATTTTTCCAAGAAGACACTTAACCAAAATGGCGGTATCGTTATTTATATTAAGGAAGACATCCAGTGTACTGTAGTGGAACCAGAGCCACTTGGTGCAAACTTCTTAGTGTTAAGGATTAACCCCGACATTGTTATGGTCTGTACATATAGATCCCCTTCCGTCCATAACACTGAAACATTCTTAACCTCGTTGAACGATATAATTAGTCCTCTGCGCTCTAATAATATAATATTGATAGGTGACGTAAATATTGATATCAAACCTGGTAATATTGATAGAAATAGTCCTACGTATTTGAATGCGGCTGCTGAGTTAGGACTCCTCCCAGGCCATTATTATCCTACTAGGTTAAACAACTGTTTGGATCACGTACTAATTAAAACTAACCGTGTTGCTACTGTTGTGGTGATGGATTCTACTGTTACAGATCACTACTCAGTTTTGTTAAATATGTGCATAAACCGCTCGGGCGTACACCATCCCACTAACTCCATTAAAGTTGATTTTGGGGCAGCGGTGGAATGTCTTAAAAAGATTGACTTCTCATTTGTATTTAATTCATCTAATGCTGATGAAGCCAGTCTCTGTTTTGTCAAATGCCTGACGGATGCTATTGCCAGTAATACCAAGGAAATAAGGATCCCTAGACGAAAGCGTACGATTAGGCCTTGGGTTACAGAGGGACTGCTCAGATGTATTCGTCACCGGGACAGACTACATCAAAAGCTCAGGAAAGATCCTGATAATGTTGAAATGGCAATATGTTACAAAAGATACAGGAATTTTGTGAATCTTCTGACCAAAAACCTTAAGACTCAACATGATAGGTCTCTGATTCGGAATGCTAACAACAATAAACAAACTTGGTCGGCAATTAAAAATATCATTGATACACCTAGCAAGAGATCTTTGCCTACAGAACTATTGCAATTGTCTGATGAACCTCTTAAGGCGGTTGCTTTGGTCAATGAGTTCTTTGTGAATATTGGTAATCTACTTGCCGACAAAATCGCATGCTCTGATAGTAATATGAAATCAACCCTAACTATGTCTCGTCTACCAAACTCTATTGTATTACTACCACCGGATGAAACTGAAGTTGAGGCTATTATTATGAACCTTAAAACGGATTGTGCGGTTGGTGATGATGGAATACCTACAAAATTTCTTAAGTTAGCCAAAAATATTATTGTGCCACCCCTTACTGTGATCATCAGACTCTGCATAGAACAGGGTATATTTCCTAAAGTCTTTAAAATAGCTTTGATAACCCCAGTTTACAAGAGCGGGAATCGGAACTGTGTAACAAACTACAGACCAATTTCAGTGTTGTCTGGTTTATCCAAGGTCTTTGAGAAAATTTTAAATAATAGGCTAATACATTTTTTGGAGAAGCATAACATTCTATCTGCGAATCAATTTGGGTTTAGGGCCAAAATAAGTACAGATGATGCTGTAAGTAACCTAACTAACTTTGTCATTGGTAACCTAGATGCAAAACAGAAATGTATTGGTATCTTCCTTGATCTTGCCAAGGCCTTTGACACTGTTTCGATTCCTGCTCTTGTGGACAAGCTTGAAAAAACCGGAATAAGAGGCTCTGCTTTGTCTGTCTACACAAGTTTTCTTATGGGTCGCGCTCAGAAGGTTAAAATTGGTAATTACATAAGTAAAGAGGAACCCGTAACCTATGGGGTTCCCCAGGGGAGCATCCTAGGTCCGAGTCTGTTCCTATTATACATCAACGATCTGTGTGAAATGTCATTAACCAACGGCAGAATATTTACTTACGCTGACGACACAGCAATTATATTTCACGGACCAACGTTAGATGATGTCCGAGGCAGGGCCGAGGCTGGATTTCGAAAGGTCAATAAATGGCTAAAACTCAATCTTTTAACTCTAAATTTAACGAAAACAACTTTTTTGGAATTCAGAACCAATAATGTACAAACCTCGCAATTAGAAATCAAAGCTCATACTTGTGAACCTGAAAACAGTGGTCTCTGCAATTGCCAATCCATTACCAAATCTCCGTTTGTTAAATATCTTGGCGTCCTATTAGATGAAAGACTTACTTGGCAACCGCATATAGAGTTGCTGGCATCCCGAACCCGAAAGCTTGTCTGGATTTTTAAAAAACTGAGAGATGTAGCTGACCTTGATCTCATACGAAGAGTATATTATGCCTTGGTCCAGTCAATATTGGGGTATTGCGTGATTGTTTGGGGCGGGGCCTGTAAAACCCATATGATTCAGATCGAGCGAGCACAGAGATCGTTACTTAAAACTATGACTTTTAGCCCATACAGGTTCCCCACTACAGAATTGTATCGGAAGTGCAAAGTTCTTACAGTTAGACAACTATACATCTTACGATCTATAATTAGCCAACATCGCAATACTCCTTACGATCCAACTGTAGAGGGGAGGCGTGTGGTGGGTAATGTTTGTAGGCTCCCAAAATGTCGCACGGCTATGGCTAGACGTCAAAATTACTTTTTATCCCCTTACCTGTATAACCAAGCCAATAAATTACAAGATTTTTATTCCCTCCCATTGCTAGAATGCAAGATTAAAGTCACAAACTGGCTGACTACCCTAGACTACAGGCAAACTGAGGAAATTCTTGAACCAAAGCTATAACTTAAAATGTTGCATACCACATATACATACACACACACATACACACACACCCACACACACACACACCCACACACACACACACACACACACACACACACACACACGCACTTACATTTACATACACGCACACAATAACACATCGCCAATTTTGTTTACAACTAGAATATAATAATTACATTAGTTTTAGCTGCTGACATAATCTTATGTACTTACTTATTACGGAAGAGGGCGCTGATTATCCGAGATACAGGTATTTATACCTAGTTCGGAAATCAGAGACTTCATAACATGATTGTAACGATGTTTATGTCAATAAAGTTTTATTATTATTATATTATTATTACTAGATACTTTTAAAAATATTATACATTCAGAGTTAAACTTTTAAGGGTGAGAATATATCACATGAATTTTGCCCGTTTTGGAAGTCAGAAGCATTACTAATTTAGCTACATTTATTTCATTGATCGGTCATAACATAAATATCAGACAGCATCACATACATCGCTCCTATTTCAAAGTAAGTTGCTTGATAGATATATATTGTTATTGCACAAAATACAAACATGTATTGACAAGGTTCCAGACAACTAGTAGTACAATATAGGCAGTCTTATCGCTAGTAAGCGATCTCTTCCAGACAACCTTCAAGTACCTTGATACAAATATGTATTACCACAAATATTTACTTAAAGACACATACAAATACCCAGACACGGGACAAACACAAATGTTAATTATTAAAACGTTTGTCCTGGGTAGAAATTTACGACCCTGTTCGGTGGTTCGGTGGGTCCCTACCAAATGAGCCATCGAGCTAGTCAGTAAGACATTTTGAAAATGAAATAAAACTTGTACCTAACGGCAGTACCAGCAATAACATAAAACCGAATCAATAAAGACCCATAATAAAATTAGAATGCAAGCACCAACTCTCACAAACACCGAGGGAAATTCGACAATCTCAAACCGAAGTTACCGACACGGTTAAATTCGTAACTACCTACAGATAAAGTGGAATTGCCTTCGCATCCATTACACGCCATCAGCGCCTGCTGTTTCCGTCTTAAGTTGTACATTCTAATGTCAAAAGTTGCTCTAAATACACCACTTCAACACTCGCTCGCTCGTCATTCGAAACCCCTATTCTAAAGAACATAAGACTCATAATAACTCCTGTTACTGACAAGAAAATAGAGTGGAGTCAGTGTTTCAGTTCGAATTCGATTCGTAAAGTTTGAGGACTTGCAGTAGTGCAATTTTAGAGTACCTAGTTCCGACACTAAAGCCTAATGTGGAGGGTAATATGGTGATTTGGAGTACAATAGGAACTTTTGAACGGGCAATGAATCGTAATGTTTCTTTAAGCCGTTGCCCTCGTGGAGGTGAGAAGGCGGAATCTTTGTTTGAACGTTTTCTTTTCAAGTGAAAGCATTTATGTGCCAAGTTCAATCTGTAGCTAAGTGGAGATTCAAAGTAATAGTAATGTACACATATGTACATTTATGTGCATGCCTTAGTAGTGGTCTTATATAAACTTCCAATTGTATGGAGAACTACAAAATTTTCATCAGCTTAACAAGGTCAGTTAGATTTCACAATAGAAAGTCGAAATCAAAAATGCCTTTATTCACACAGACTTAAAATAAGATAAAGATCTAGACTCGAGACTCGAGATAAAAAGATCAACAACGAAAACTATGAACATTGATAAAAAAATATCGTTGTCGAACGTTCTCGGAGGTTATATAGTAAGTAATTATAGGTTATTTTATAAAGTGCCGCAATATCGAAGCCTTAAAAGTGAGGTGCACGGTCAACCTTCCGTCAATAAACCATTATATCACAACTTCACTTTTTTATGTGTGATCACAAGTAACTTACGAAAAATACGTTGTGTTTGCATACTTTCTAGACTGCCAAACTAGTGTCATTTTTGTGCTCTAAGCGTGTTATATGAGATTAGTGGTTAAAAATAATCTGTCCATTTCCAATGCCCGTTCCGAAATCACCACTAAATCCTGTGATCTCTAATCGAGTCTAAGTGCATAGCGTTTGAAATTAGATCTCGTCATCGGCAAACCGTCAAAATTCCAGGGCAGGTCAAAATCGCGTTCGCATCAAAACGCGACGGCGTATAAACACAGCAACAGGGGCCGCTGGCCGGATCCGGTTAGCGCACGCCCGGAACAATTGCATCTTCGAGCGAGCGACCCGGCACTCAACGGGTCCGGGTTTATTAAGCACTGCGCCGTGAACCGCCACTGGCGACCACGGTGCAGTCGCAGAGTAGATGCTAGCATTATTTTGTACTCTGTGGTTCAGCACAGTTCAAGCGAAAAAAGAAAATTGTGTTTTTTTTGTGGTTATATGGCAATCCACGGCTTGTGCGTATGCCAGGTGCGATAAAAAAAGAAAATTGGTTAATTTTTTTTTAGTTTAAGACCAGTTTTACCGTAATTACCGTATGATACCTAATTGAGTAAAAAAGTTTGACGCGTAGAAGCTTTACTCGCGGATCCTTTTGCTCAAAACGATTAAAATTTTGTTTTTCATTCAGGTTCTATAAATATAATCTAAAAGATAAGGTTAAAACCACGTTTACATGTCACCATGTAGTAAACGATCTTTGAAAAATAAAATTTATGCGCCTTTTCATAGTGCAGCAGTTTAAAGTTCAATAGCAATCTGTATCAAAAAAAGTTGTTATACTTGTTCAGTTTTCCTTGCTCGGCAGTGTACAACCTTTGATTTCGCGCTGAAATTTTGGAGGTGTTGGCTACAGTGTGAGGGCGGTAATTGGCGTTGATGTATGTATGAGATCGGCGATGAAGGGTTAAACCCACGCGCCTGCTTTGTAAATATAGGTTTAAAACGGTTAACTGGTAGACATAGGTAGTAGCCAGTAATAATGAGTCACAAGACCCTTGTTAAGCTCAACTGATGTAGCTAAAAAGATTAGTAAGTTGGTCCTATATACGAGTAGTTTAAGAACATGTTCTTTTGATCTGGTCTTATCCTTCTCTCTTCTCTTCTTTGTCCTTACGCCTAAAAATAAAAGTATTCCCAATCAAATTTTAACTTTTATGTTTGATTAAACATTTTTATTAGCCGTTGGGGTAAACGAGTTCTGGAGTGGAGACCGCGTCTCGGCAAACGATATGTAGGACGCCCTCAGGCCAGGTGGAGTGACGATTTGCGCAGGACGGCTGGCAAGTGCTGGATGCGAGAGGTCCAAAATCGATCAAGGTGGCGAACATTAGGAGAGGCCTATGTCCAGCAGTAGACTGACACGGGCTGATGATGATAAAACATTTTTACTGTTAGAGTCGCGACCATTGCATCAGAAACAAAAGGCCTACTCCAAAGTAACCGTTGTTTTGAAACTTCGGTAATACACTTTGAAGTAGGTCAACACGTTAAAACTCATACTATACTTCGTTTGCCATATACCTTTTGTATAGAGTTTTGTCTATGCACTATCCGGAATGAGCTTGACAGTACACACCTCTAGTAGTTTTGAAACTTCGGTAATGCACTTCGAAGTAAGCCTATAGTGTTAAATATCACTGAATCAAACCGGACAGTCAAAAGTTGAAACACAATTTTTAAGGTCTTCAAAAAAAAGAACAGCATGGCTTTTATAAAGTACACGCACCACTTAACCTCGGGGAGTCTCAATTCGAGTGAGGAGCAAGTTTCCTCTAAATTAAAATCACCTGCCCATAACTGCAAAGATGAGGAATGGGCCGTAACTCCATTAAATCGCGCGGTCGTTTCATTGCCACCGTAAAAGGCTTTGCATAAAACGTGTACTCGAACAGAGCGGGAGTTAGGCAGCAAAGTTAAGATGTTTGCTGACTGGGTGTTATTTGATAAACTTTGTACTGAGATTCACGGTTTCTGGAATGGAAATGTTCAAGTAATTTGTTTTTCTCCCCGTAATGTATGGCATTGATATACCTAGTCCTTTTAAAGAACACAATCGCTCTTGAGCGATTGACTCTTGAATTAACTCTTGAGTTATGCATGCTAATTATGTCACTATGGAAGAAAAATAAAAGTAGTAATGCAAATCACCACCCATTCCTCGACTGGCTCGGTGGCTCAATTGGTAGTGACCCCTGCCTTCTGAACCAAGGGTCGTGGGTTCGATTCCCACCCGGGACAAACATTCGTGTGATGAACACTTGTGTTTGTTCCGTGTCTGGGTGTTTATATTTGTATTTAAGTATTTATTTGTGGTACCTTCGTTGTTCTGATACCCATAACACAAGTGCTTAAGCTACTTACTTTGGGATCGGAGCAATGTATGTGATGTTGTCTGATATTTATTATATTTATTATTATTATTATTCCTTCCCGTGGATGACGTAATAGTCGACTTCTTGAGATTTAACCCATTAGCTGTCCGCAAAGCAAACACAATAGATTATAATAATCTATCACTGTGCACTTCAAGCAGTGCATGGGACAGTCGACGTGTTTAGCTTCCGAGGCCTGACATAAAAATGTTGCTTCAAGGGCCAGCAACGCACCTCTAACTCCCCTGGTGTTGCGATTTCTATGGGATAGAGGGATCAGTTACCATCAGTTTGACCTTCGGGCCCGTTTGCTCCCTCTGTCAAATCCAACACGATATAATTTCCTCTTAATAAATTTTTCTACTACTTAAAACCTCGTTGCAAATAGCCTGCCAAAAAGAAAAGCCGCATCAAACTCCAATACTGCTAACGATGTTTTCATTTTTAATGAAAATATTACTGAACGTTACTCAAAAAAGCCTGGCTACGCCCCACCGTAGCACCTCACAGAATCAATTCCGCAACGAGTTATTGCTCGTAATTGTGAGTATTTGAGGGGGGCGTAAAGTTTGTCGAACGACGCCGAGATTGCTTCATAAAAGGCTCCCGAAGCTCTAAATGAGCAGTTTCTTTGAATCGTGTTTTAGAGGTTACCTTTCAAGCCGGCGAGTCAAGAAAGTTCGCGTTAAAAGGGACAACTTAAAAGGCAACTAGGGTCACGGGTCATAAGGCTCGAGATTGTTTCTGTTGAACGTTGACTTTAATAAATAAATGGGTGCGATAATGCACACCAATCATCTGGTCTCAAATTAAGGTTTTCTTTTGCTTTAATGACTACTGGCTGTGCCGGCGGCGTCGCACGCGTGGATATCGGCTTTCAAAAATAACGGACTTCCATAAAATGGTAGCCAAATTTTAAGTTACATCTTTAGCAATACATTGGTGAAAACCGCATTTAATTCCATGCATCGCGTCATGCGCGATCAAACATACAGATAAAAATTTCTCCCGTTTTCCCAACACTTCCCGTCACTTCTCTGCTTCTATTGATTGTAGCGTGATGAAAAGACAGACAGATAGGCAGACAAACAGACCAAAATGTTACTGATTGCATTTTTGGCATCAGTATCGATCACTAATCACCCCCTGATAGTTATTTTGAAAATATATTTAATGGACAGAATTGACTTCTCTACAGATTTATTATAAGTATAGAAGATAACGGGGGATGTCTCCTCGATTGCTTACCGACAAAAGCCAATTTTGAAAAGTTCATAAAAAAGAATCGATCCCGAAATCTTATGACCTTGGCACGTAGACACTTTGGAAGAAATTTGGTTAAGAGATCAATATTATTATTTATGGTAAAAGCGGACTGTTCAATTAACCTTTAACTACCGACGTGGGGCCTGTGAGGCCGAGGCGGCTAGAGATTTTGTTAGATTAACCCCTTCCTCTAGCAGGAAAGCCCCGTACTCTTCAGTACCTGCGAATTTAGTTGCGTCAACGCCGATGAGTGTGGTAGTAATGCCGGCAAACACGATTTCAGTAAGCTATTTAGATTTAAAACTCCAACGAGGCCTCATAGGCCCAACGTCGGTAGTTACGTGACTTTTTTGTTTACGCTAAGGTCAACAAAAAGTGATTTTTTACAGGAACCTGATTGATAAGTTAAAATATAAATGTACCGGAAATGTCGGGTGGTAAACACCGTTTAGCTACAAACAATTTTTATTTATTTATTTAAACTTTATTGCACAAAATGGTACAAAAGGCGAACTTAATGCTAGGAGCATTCTCTACCAGTTAACCTTTAGGTCATGCAGAGAGCAGATTTATGTGCGGTGAGTGTTCAAAGAGAAACACAATGGAAAATATAAAAATAAACTAATATAATAAATAAATACATTATACATAAAAAAAAAATATATACTACATAAATATTATAATGTACCATAAATATTAAATAAATAAATATATACATATATACACAAGTATATTAACATAAATATAATTATACAAATATGTACTTGAAACAACATATACAATATATACTTGGCAAGCAATTAAATGGAATTTTAGAGATTCAACAATCCAAGAGACTACGATGTCATAGAAATATTTTGGATTCGAATCATGAAACTTTGATTGGAAGCTTAATTGTAAGAAAAAAACAAGAAAAATATGTGCATGTTGTCCACCTAAACTAAATAGAAAATCCTCATATTAGTAATCATGTAAAAAACATGTTTGTTTACAATTAGCTTAAATTATCATGCTCTAATTTTATGTAACTTGGTACTTGGATATTTTTTTTATTTGAAACATTCCAAATGCAGTTTATAATTTTTATAGTTATTTCAACCCTAAGATTTAAGAAAAGGTAACTTTTTTAGTTTTTGAAAAGTGAAATAATTTAAAATAATTTTTTTTTCGTCTGGCATTCATTTTTAGTCAAACATAATGCATGGAAATTAAGGCATAAAAGTAATAACTTCAATAAATTTGATTATTATTTTTATCTTTTTATCATATCGTAACATACCAAATTTACAATAGAAACCATAGTTCGAAAAATAATGACACACGTTTACCACAATATTTAATGTTATATTAGCGGCCTCTCAGGCCCTACGTCGGTACTAGTGTGACGAAAAACTGACGTCGGTAGTTGAAGGTTAAACTTCATAGGACTCTGTGATTTACTCTGTCGAATCCAAATTGGTTTGCAAACAAAGTTTTAGTTGTTTTGCTCAGGTACTTTAAATGTAGTTTTTATCATAATTATAACTTTCAGTAAACACCTTCTAGATTAATAGCAAAAATGTTGGAGTCTTAAATTGAGTGGATGGCATCCGAAACAAAACTAATTGAAGCAAAATTGACGGCTATTAATTTCCAAAAAAATTGAAAACAAATGATAATATTTTCTCATACAACAAGAAATCTTGTGTTTTGTTTTACACAATCAATACCATCCCTATTTTTCATATTTTGTATGTTTCTTTCTTTTACTGATGGTTGGAAGATGGCTGGCAAGTGCGGTGCTAGATGCTCAGAATCGAGCAAAGTGGCCAAGAATCGGAGAAGCCTACGTTCAGCAGTGGACAGCGAAAGGCTGGTGGTGATGATGATGATGATCATTATTCCTCGTGTCTATAAATAGACAGATAATAATTGCACAATGATGTAAGGGACCTATCATCCTTTCGCTCCAAGCCAACCTCACCTGCCCGTGGTGCACCCTGCCGAATAACAAACGAGGCGCTGGCAACCGACGGGTGGTGGTATTACCATCACAATTGACCTCCTGCTCGCGTCGTGATCCTTATTACTGAGGGTCGTGAAGTTCCCCTTGGATGAGCTTCTTTCTGATGATGTCTCGCCATCTGTTTCGGTTTCTGGCATCATCAAGATGATGGGCAGCAGCGTCACCGGTGCGAAAAGCCCCCTGCGCCCCCGCCTGCCCAGCGTGGCGATTATGGGTATATCCTCCAGATGTTTGCCCTAAGTGGCGAAAAATTGGAGAGGCCTATGTCCAGCGGTGGACTGCAATAGGCTGATGATGATGATGATGAATTGCACAATGTTCGTATTAATCCAAATCCAACAGTTAAATAAAGAACATCTAATTCACCTGTACGAGAAATTAATCCCGCGTAACCCAATATAAGCGAATCGGCAAAGAAAATAAGATCACTTTCACCACAGCTGGATAGTGTTCGGCACAATTTACGAGTTCTAGCGCGTTCTTTGTCCGGTTTAATTAAACCTTTCCCAGTACATTAATATCAATTATGGTAATCCTGCCTGAGTGGATTCAACTGCGGCCTCATTCGATGGTGCAAGTTTAGAGCTCCCGCTAATTTATGTACGGTTCGTGACCTTTTTGAGGTCGGTGCAAGGGAATGAAGGGGCTTTGTGCGATAAGATTTGTATGCCGGTATCCCTTGAGCGCTCACGTAAGTTTCTTATATTGGAGGAGGCGTTTTATTTTGTACGAGCTGTGCCGGCGGCGTCGCACGCGTGGATATCGGGTATCAAAAATAACTAAATTGGTACCTACATTTTAAGTTAGACTTCTAGCAACACATTGGTGAAAACCGCATTTAATTCCATGCAATAGTTTTCACGTGATGCGCGATCAAACACAGATAAAAATTTCTCCCGTTTTCCCAACACTGCTCTGCTCCTATTGATTGTAGCGTGATGAAAAGTATACTATAGCCTGCCCAAGTTTCGTCAAAATCCGTCCAGAAGATTTTTTTTTCTATAACTAACATACAGACAGACAGACGGACAGACAGACAAAAATTTTACTGATTGCATTTTTGGCATCAGTATCGATCACTAATCACTCACTGATAGTTATTTTGAAAAAATATTTCATGCACAGAATTTACCTCTCTACAGATTTATTATAAGCATAGATATAGATAATATATTTATTATAAGTATAAAAGAAGATAGAAGATGGGTACTTGGTTGTAAGGTGTGGCTTGTCGTATGCAATAATTGCTCTCATAATATGTCAAGAAATGGCATTAGGTTGCAAATTTAGATACTTATTAGGTACGTGTTTATATTAGAATTATAATTTTATATTTAGAAAAAAAAAGTTCACACAATGCATGCTGTGTTCACTGTTTTTTGGAATGAACATGTTTCTTTTCTTTTTTATATGTATGAATAACATATATTCATTTTCTTTTTTATATGTATGAATATATGTCTAAAGATATGTTACATTCCGTTTGTGAACCGTAAATTTAAAAAAATAGCCATCGTCAGACAGAAGCCTACTCCCCTAATAACATTCATCATTTGGGGCGATTTACTTTAGTCACGATGCCTGGCAGGTGGGTTGGTGACTGCAGCAGAGTTGATCTGTACCCAAGTAAACGTTGCTGTCCATTTCCTGATATTCCCTTAGTCGTCAACGGGATGAGATGGGTTTTCTTTTTTTTATAGTAGCTCGACATAATGGCTTCCCTACGCCTGATGGAAAGCGAAAGAGAAGCCCACCTCGCTGTGACAACTGACAAGTAACTGGTCAGTTACCTGTTAGTTGCCACTGCCATGCCGGCCCAACCCTAACCCCCCACGAGCTCCGGAAACCCTACTCACCAGCAGAAACACGACCCGGAGGTCATTTGGCTGCGGTATTCTATAGGGTGGAGGACGGGCAGCTCAATTCGAGCAAAGATTCGCTATTCCCTACCTCTCTTATTCTAAGTTTCACCGAGAAGTGACCAAATACCATCAGGGAACTCTCAAACCAGTTTGACCTATCAGTAATAAATAAAATTATGGTAAAACAGATGCCACTTAATTCAATAAAAACAAACAGTTCACCACTCATCTACAAACGCAACTTACTCATTTATAACCATTAACAAACTCCTGACGGTAAGCACAAATACCGCACAAAGCGCATTACTTACTTAGTGTGTGCTTATCTTTTTGCCGTCCCCTATTACATTACCCGACTGCATTGCTTTATTAACCTTAAAATGTTTACACCCGAAATTATTTTACGGCGAGGTGTGTTTTAAAAAAATAACAACTCGACCCTTGCAGGATGAGCGAGAATAAAAAAGTCGTCTGAGCAAAGCTCGGTGCTCGGATGTCGGCTAATAACGGAGGCTGGAATCAGACTGCGGGCCGTCAAAGAGCACAGTTTTATTATTATGACGCTAATGCTTGGGGTATATTACAAAAAATGGATAAGCGCGCACTGGAGGGTTAAATGCATAGGCTCCGTAGTTTTTTTCAACTTCTTTTTTTTCTATCATCACATGCCCACATGATTTAATGTTTAGCTCGTGGGGGGTCGGGGTTTTTTTACCGGCATAGCGGTAGCAGCTGACAGGTAATTTGCCAGTTGTCACTGCGACTTTTGCTCCTCTTTTGCTTTCCATCAGACGTAGGAAAGCCTAACTACTATAAAAAAAATCTACGCAATAAAACACAAGTTTGTTTCGGACAAGTCCATAGCGAGCTTTTTGCACAAACCAGTACCAATTAGAAGCGTTGCTTGCAACCACTAGCCTACCAACCAACGATGTTCACGTACAAATATTAACAAAATCCACGGCGAAAATTCTACCTTCCCATAAAAGTTTCCTCATTCGCCTGCGAAACCCTAAAAGGTATTCCGCTCCGACGCTATAGGGTTATTGTTTTCCCGTGTTCTGAAATATTGTCGGCGTAAAAAACGTCAAGTTCTAATTTCGTTCCTTGATATCATTTTTCTTGACTCCTGCTGGGTTGCATTTGCAAAATCATTTCTTATAATACAAGTATACGTATCATAATGTGATGGTGGAGTCGCTTTGTTTATATCTAAGGATACAAGCCAAATTGGCTGAACATTTGTAAAGCGTCACCCATGTCAGTTATTGTGTAAAATGGATGTGTAAGGATTTGTGTTTGGGGAACGATATAAACTCCACCTAATGGGTATACCTATATCAAATTTAATTTTCTCTAGAATAGGTTCTGATTCCATTATAATAGAAGTTATTTTGAATTTTGATTTGTTTAATGGTGTCCGGATTTAGAATAGGACCACCCCATATAATGCCGTGGGTGTCGTAGAAGAAGACTATGGAAATATCAGGACACTAGCAGCAGCGTTTACCTGGGAACAAATAAAACCTACTGCGGTCACCAACCCGCCTGCAAAGCGTGGTGATTAAGGCAAGTCATATCTCCAGCAGTGTACGTTTGCAGGCTGATGATGATAATGACGGTAATAACTTTGTTCTTTGGCGCTGTAGCTACTTTGTTAACGTGATAACTCATCAGGCGTTATAAAACATTAAAATTACATACAATATTCTTCATACTTACTGTTAGTAAACTCAAAAACTTTCCAAATTGACCCCTACTCCCAACTCGTGATGATAGCGAACCCAATCTTTTATCACAAAACTCAATTTACTAACAGCCATCAAAACTTTCCCTTAAGAAATCTGTTGACATTTATCTTTCCTTTGTAGTCCGCCGGCCGTTGCATTAAACTAACTATATTTGGCCCCTCATTAGATCACTACACATTGTACACATCTTACTACACGTTTTTCTACTTATGAAGATAATTCTAACGAATGTGACCGCCACAATGAGTGTTAAGAAAAAGTTCGTTAGGATATAAGGAAAAGTGTCATGTATCCCGGCAGACGATGCGCGCGGCATAAGTATAATTTTCCTCTTTCATGAGTGCCATAAGTTAATTAATAAGTTTTAAACAGTAACCGTTCCTTGTTAGGTGTCGTTAATATTTGCGGTCCCTTCAAAACTTCGCTTGTAGCTCGTAGTTCGTGACTGAGTTGAGTGTGCGTCACACCGTATTATTACGCGTTGATAGACATTGCAATTGTAATGGCTTTATGAGATAGAGATTAGTTGCTATAGTGGATAGAGATTCTGATCTTATTGAAGGTATCGAAAGATGATTTTCATCGATGTTGTCTCTGAGAATAGGAGTTTTCGATGCCCTAATAGCCATTACACAAGTACTGCTACCTTTTTGGGACCGTAGCAATGTTTTTAAGACTGTTTTTATCTTTGACGAACCTTTTAATTTAATTATTATTTCATTCTTCATTGATTTCTCCCTTGGTTTTGTCACAGAAAATGTCCCAAGCAAACGGTCCCTTCCCAGGGTAAAAGGTACCCTGCGTCCTTAGTAGGTACTCCTAAAAACCTATACGTACGTGTGAGTGAGTAGCCGAGTTGTATCCGTATGTATCCATTTGGAGAAGATTGGTTCAGTAGATGAAACATAAATAGATATCCTTGAATATATAACAATTTATTACGTATTTGGAATAAGTTAAAAGTTTCCACTAAGATAAAAAGTTAAAACTGTAAATGTACTTTAGGCGTACTATGTATGATAAATCAACGTAATTTCATAATTCACAGTTCACTAAACTACTTGAGTATTATTCAAATTCCTAAAAAAAATATCCCGTAAAAGTAGTAAGCTGACGAGAAAGCTTTTATCCCGGGACAAACACAATTTCAGTCGGGAACTCAAACACAAAGTGTCCAACTTTGATTTTACAATGCAGGTACGCTGGGAGGCAAAAGTGATATTATAGGAAAATGTTTGAATAAAAATATGAATTTTAAACGATATTTTAGTAACAATAAATGCTAGTATTGAAACTAACATTACCTTGTTCTTTACTCTCTTTGTTGTCTACATCTACACTAATATTATAAAGAGGAAAGATTTGTGCCTATTTTTGTATGTTTGTAATGAATATGCTCCGAAAATACTGGACCGATTTGAATAATTCTTTCACTGCCGGAAAGCTACACTATCCCCGGTGAACATAGGGTATATTATATTTATAAAAACGTTAGGGATCCGTGCTAAAAGTTTAATAATGTAACCGAAGGTGTGAAATAATTACCAAAAAGCTATCTTTCAAACTGACGTGTATTGAAAACGTTACCATAGCAACCGAAACAACCCGAAGCGAAGCGAGTGCGGTTTGGCTAGTTTGCTATAAATTAAAACACCTAGATAAAAATTGCGTCAAATTTTCATAAAACTACTTTGTTCCTAAATTGAAGTATTTTTCTCTAGTATAAATGGAAGATTGCTCATCAGCTGCTGCACAGCTGCATATGTGCCTCTCCCGATGGCAATTATATGTTGTGGGGATTTGCCTCAGTCACCACGCTTGGCAGGCGGATTGCTAACCGCAATAGGTTGTATTTGTCCTCTTGTCAATGCTGCTGCCTGTATCCTGATATTTGCTTAGTCGCCTTCAACGATAGGGTGAGATAGGGTAGGCCTATTCTAAATCCGGAAGCCACACTGACAGTAAATAGGTACTCGTAATTCGCCTCCACTAGTTTCCACGACAAACCCGTACATAGTATGACCGGCTGAAGCCTGCATATACGTGCAAAATCACTCGCACATTTCACAGTTTGCCCATAACTGGATTGTGTCCCGTCCCAGCCGTCACGTCGGAGACAATTAAATCTTTCCGTCGCAGTTGCACGCGGCGCTTCGCGATTGGCTGGTTTCAATTTCGAATTTGAGATCAACTGGAACGAAATTTTGCCGCTAAAATGGACTGACGGGCAGTTAGTTATGCTAACTGATGACGCTGATTACGCTGGCGGTAGAGCTTATGACGTCATTCGTATAGGTCATGATGAAGTACGAAAGGTCGGTTTATTATATGTATAACTTCAGGTTATGTAAAGTGAAGTTCTTAGTTCACAGAAGGACTAACTAGCCAATATTAGCTCACACTTGAACTGGAGTATAGCATAGGCGTGTAGGACTTAAGTTTTTGTAAATAAATAGGTACATTCTACAAGCAAATACCCAGACCAATACAAGCAGACATACTCATGCACACAAATGTTCGTACTGTACTGGCTCATACCCGTGATCACTGTCAGAGGCAGTGTTCGCTACCATTGAACCAAACTAGGTGTCACCCTAAAAACGCAACTTTAAAATCTTACAACTCAACTAAACTGAGAACAAGAAAAACAACTTTATTTATCTTTTTTTCTCCGCTCTAAGGCAAAGGCAAACACACATTAACAGAACGGTGTGACGCGCTCCCGTGTACCAATATAATTGGAGTAATGTCGCACTGGGGAGCTCACAACAAAACGATAGCACTTTTGTTACCGCCGAGGTGCGTTGCCTACTTTATTGTTCGGAGCGGACTTGCCGGCGCGGGGATTAAACGTACATTGTGAAGGTATATGCGATGGCCGTGGATGGTTCGTTCGGTTCACATGGGTTAATAATACACGTAAAGGAAAATATTTGCTTGAAAATTGTAATTCTGATGCCTCGTTTAGAAGTCACATCGTATATGATGAACATTTTTCCATTATACAGTGCTGGTTATAATCATTATCTTCATCATCAGCTTATCGCAGCCCATTGCTGGATATACCCACTTTGGGCAAACATCTAAAGCCTCCACCCATAATCGCCAAGCTGGAAAGCCGGGTTGGCGATCGCAGAACGTAGCTCCTTACTCCGGTGACGCTACTTCCCGTCATCGGTCTGTCGTATTTAGCTACGCCTTCAATGGTGATGGTTATATCTTCACCAGTCGGTTGCCAGAGCCTCGTTTGTTATTCGGCAGAATGCATCACTGGGAGAGATCGCGTATTTGTATTCTTTATTCGTCACAGCACGGTGAATTAATGACGGTACTCGTTATTTGACTAACACACATACATTAACGTGTAATACGTTTGGTAAAGCTTAGATTCAAGTCTCCCCATGTGATAACATTAAACCGTTATCTTACTTTATGTCAGGCAACATTGTTGTCTTTTAGTTTATGTACGATAGGTTTAAAAGGTTCGACAATGTAGCTACTGAAAGAACATGGAGCAAATTACTCTTTTTTATAATAGAAACAATGGCGGAATAAAAACAAATATATCAGACTATTAAGCTACGAGTATTTAAGCTTTGTAACAACATTAGGTATAACTAACGTCAGTAGAAATCAAGTTTTTCAATCATTTTTGGAAACTTTGTCGTGCTTCTAACTTCTAGTGTAAAAAAATTGGGAGACGTAGTATTGGCATAGTATAGGGTAGATGGATCTCATTCCGTGGGTATAATAGAAAACGACTGAGGGAATATCAGGAAACAGGCAGCAGCGTTTACCCGGCTACAAATAAAATCGACTGTGGTTACCGACCCACCTGTCAAGCGTGATGACTACGAGTAATACACATCTCCCATAACCAGCCGTGGATGTTTGCAGTTGGAGAATGATGAAGGTCAACGCAGCCAATAAATAAATTAACAGTATACTTAACTTGCTTACATTGACATCAATTCAACTTCAACTTAGAAACGGAAACCTTTAAATAAATTAATTACTCCAACGGGAACTCATAGACAAAGAACTGTAATTAACAAGTTCCCCTGGAACACAATCACCGATCGAGCAAAAAAAAATTTAACAAGTTGAAAAACTTAACTCCTAATTAAGTTTGTTGCTTAATGTTGCAACAAACAATGACGCAAGTTACGAAGTCGCGTCTTCATTTTCTAGTTTGTTAGTTTTTAATAAAAACTTTTAGAGAATAGGACTTGTTTCAGCTCCAATAGTATTGAGGGCTTTGCTCGGATGGATTTTGTGTTCTTCCTAAGTAGTAATAGTAGTAGTAGGTATGTGTTTTAGAGATAGATCATCATTATCATCATCAGACTCTCGCAGTCCACTTCTGGACCTATGTCCAAGGCCTATGCCTTTCCCATTGTTAGTTTTGGGATGTATGAGAGCAACCCATCGTCTTTTCGCTTAAAGCCACCTTTTCACATGCCCGTGGTGCATCCTGCTGAATAGCAAACGAGGCTCTGGCAACCGACTTTTGGCGGAATAACCATCACTATTGAAGACGTAGCTAAAATAGATTTCGGGCAGCAGCGTCACCGGAGCAAGAAGCTATGCCTTGCGATCGCCAACCCGCCTGCCCACCGTGGCGATTATGGGTATATCCTCCAGACGTTTGTCCTAAGTGGCGAACAATAACTGGAGAGGCCTATGTCTAGCAGTGGACTGTAATAGGCTGATGATGATGACAAAGACCGACTACTACGAAATGATTAAAAAATAGTCAAATTACTAAAAAGAAATGTTACCAAAGTCAAAGTTTTAAAAAGGAAGATCGTTTCAAATAAGTACGAGCATTATTTCCGAATAAATATTGCATCCCACTTCAGTTCACGTTACTTCAAATACAGATCTATCCAATCTCGGGCAGGAACTAGCTCGCAGGTTGCTGGGATTTGCAGGAAATCGTCTTTAGAACTGATGCTGTGTAGTTTGTTGGTACTATTTTATGTTTATGTGCAGACAGCTACATCTATTGGTGTTTTGTGCATTGCGTGTTTGTAAAGCAAAGTTAGTCGTGGCGTCTGTACTTGTTAATTAGTAAATAAATAAATTAATAACCCAAGACATGCCACGCTGGGCCACACAGCGCCACCTAGCCCCAAACTAAGCCGAAGCTTGTACTATGGGTACTAGACAACTGATAAACTTACTTAGATACATTTTTTTGTAAATAAATACATATTATACATAGATAACACCCAGACCAATACAAACAGACATGTTCATGAACACAAATGTTTGTACTGTGCGGGAATCGAACCCACGACCCTTGGCTCAGAGGGCAGAGGTCACTACCTAATGAGCCATCGAGCCAGTCTCTAGTGTGGATCTAGTATGGATGCAGATTGGCCAGCATCGGAATGGTTGGTTTTTACTAGGGGATAATCATCATCATCATCATCATCAGCCTATTTCAGTCCACTGCTGGACATGGCCTACTAGGGGATGCCTACGTTCATCTGTGGACGGCAATGGGCTGATAGATTGATTCATTTATTTCATGTCAGGACATATGGGTCTTTTGGGCTGTCATTTGGCTGGCTGGCTTAGCTGTCTACGCTGACCCTAAAATGCAGGAGGATACATTTTTATCAATTTTTTCAACTTCCATTTCGAATTCCAACATTTCTAAAACGAGCACTTTAATTACTTTATTTCAAGATACATTCGTCCTGTAATTGAGCGTTATTCCACTCCGCTATAGTGTCCTCAAAAAAGAATCAACACAACATGTTACCAAGTGAGGATTACTCCACTTCCCTCCCCTGAGGGCTGAATAAGCTCTTCAGATGCGGAGGGCGCCCTACCCTTCATATCACTCAGCCAGGTATTAAAGCAATTACTCAATGTATTAGCCTGCCTGCATCGGTTTAGTAATGTATAGGTATGTCCATGTGTATGTTTCTATATAAATTTATCTTTAGTCTATAGGTTTGAAGTGCATAAAAAACTTTTACTTTTTTGTGGGCCTGCTCACAGGTGTTGACTTCGAACTAGGCACACGTTTGTTGTCGGTGCAATATAGCGATATAAACGATCTCTTCTAGACAACCTTTAGGTATAGGAACACAAGCTAAAAAGGATTAAGGGGCAGAGTTCAATCGATTTAGAAGAAATAATAAATGAATATCCACACTAATTTTATAAAGAAGAAAGATTTGTATTTTAGTGTGTGTGTATGTTTGTAATGAATAAACTCAAAAACCACTGTGCCGATTTCAAAAACTCTTTCACCATTGGAATGCTACATTCATCCTGAGTAGCATAGGCTATAAAATAAATAAATAATAAAATAAATAAAAATTCATTTATTTCCAACAAGATGCTATGTTATCATCAATATCTAACTCACTTAATTTTAAATTTAATACATTAAATTATAATCAAGTAAGCACATTATAACAATAGAGAGGCACAAAACATCCGGAAGGACTGGAGCCTAAACTAGGAATTTCCTGTATTTCAGGACTCCATGATCCCGACCTGGGCCATGCGCCTTTACAAAATTAATGATAAATTTATAAATTTAAATATACTTGTATGTGTGTACTGTGCATGTGTATGTGTGTGTGTGAGTGTGTGTCTGAGAGGTTGTGTGTGTGTCTAAAAGTTTGTGCGTGTTGTTTGTTTTGTTGTGTATGATCGACTGGTTGACCCCACGGCATTGCCCGTGTAATCTACAAAGATATATGAAGATACTAGCTGCGCCTCGCGGTGTTATCCGCGGTTCCTCGTTGCATTTATTCAAATTTTTCCTACATTTACTGCTAGAAAAGATTCTAACTAAAACGCCAATAATGTAACCCAATGAAATATTTATCTATAGTAACCCGAAACGTAGCGAGGGCAGGTCGCGAGTAGAATGTAAAGTGGGGAAGAATTTGGTTAGGCCTATGTCCAGCAGTGGACTGGGAAAGGCTGGTGATGATGACGAATCCCTAAGGCCAACGAAATTATAAGAATAGAATGTCAAAAGCAAAGGGACCGCCATAAAATAAACTCCGAAATCGATAAAGAAACCTCTTTCATTGATTAAAGTGCACTCTACTTTTATTATATCCGAGTAGACCGTTGTGCAAAGTTTAATAACACTAATTGACGGTACAAATCCCACTAGAATTTGGAAACAAGGCAACTCATAGAGGACAGGCAGTTTAAAATGCCATTTTAATAGCTTTTAACCATGGCATGCATGGGCAATAAAGGTAGGTTGGTGATTCATCGTAGTTTAAATACGTAAATGCTCTAGGTTACTAGCCTTAACCTAATTTATTTCTATTGTTTTTAATTCGTCATGAGTTTGCGCGTTGTCGTGTTTGCGTTGTTGCGTTTGTCCGCAGTTTGCCTGATATTGAGCGATTTTTTATGTAGTCTTCGATGGGGCGGCTCACTCTCGTCTTAAACACAGGCAGATTATACAGGGAGGCCGGATGGTGACGACAAAAGAATCAGGGCCTTCGTGTCGTGTCGTGATCTTATCCGAATCACCCTAATGCATGTCCTACGATTTGTCATAGTCTTCTATCTATCTATACATATAATAAAAATGTAACGAATCGCTGTCTGTACATGGAAGATATATGTGAAAAAATATTATGGGAGGCCTTTATTAATGCAATAGTACCCAAAACAATTATTTTTGGAATTTTTGTCTGTTTGTCTGTTTGTCGGTTTGTCTGTTTGTCTGTTTGTCTGTTTGTCTGTTTGTCTGTTTGTCTGTTTGTCTGTTTGTCTGTTTGTCTGTTTGTCTGTTTGTCTGTTTGTCTGTTTGTCTGTTTGTCTGTTTGTCTGTTTGTCTGTTTGTCTGTTTGTCTGTTTGTCTGTTTGTCTGTATGTTTGTGCACGCTAATCTCAGAAACCGCGTATCCGATTAAGATGCGGTTTTCACTAATTTATGCTGGAAGCTTCCCTTAACATTTAGTGTTTGTTTCATGTTAATCGGTCCATAAATAAAAAAGTTACGCACATTTAACTAATCACGTCGAGCCTGCTGTCCGTTTGCGCGGGTATATAAAGCGCGCCGAGATCTGCGCCGCGCCGCTGCCAGCTGCCAGGCACTGGGGGTCATTAAAATCACTACCCAAGAAACTATTCCACGCGGACGAAGTCGCTGGCACAGCTAGTTAGTAAATATGATTCTTTTTCTGAAATTTTGAGAATTTTCGCCCACCGATGAATATCAAGAGATCATGGGTTCGCATGCGAACCCTTGTTACAATAATAAGTTGTTGTTTCTTAAGTGAAATAAGCTCAGTCATCTTTGTATGAATTGATAAAATAATATCGCTGTAATTTTTCAGTATATTGATTGTAACAATATTGAAAGAGAACTGACAATCGTATAACTAAATTATGTTAAATTATTTTTATTTTTATAGCCGAATCCGCAGTAAAACCACCATCCAATTTGAAATGAAAGTTTAACTAAAATATGTATTGCAAATTTCAGTATAAAATATTTTTATTCGATAAATAACAGCTTGCACACAGAAATAGCACTTTTTTCCGTCTATTAAGAGGTGGGAGGCTATCCAAATAATTAATACCATAATCAGAACCCGTCCGGATGTAATCCAACAAAGGAAGCCACACCGGCTTGTTTGAAGTCTGGAACAGTTGTTGAAATTGTCAAACGGCAATTAGTCTTCGATATGCAATACGATAGGGGGTGAAAGGGGCGAGGAGGCGAGGGGCGAAAGGGGCGAAGGGCGAAGGGGCGAAGTTTGCCAGCGGCCTTTGTAGTAATTAGCACCGTTAGACACTCATTACGCGGTTGTCATTCGTACAAATTGATAGGATGCACGAGTTCCATTGTCAGGTGCAAGGTTAACCGTGTGTTAATCCTATGAATGGAATAGAATTAACCTGTTTAACCATTGCGAGCATGGCGTAAACATCCTTCGAAGTGAACCGTCTGACTACTGCTGTGCTGTGTGCTATTTTGTAAGGTGTTTTATAGCACGGAAGATCTAGGAGTACAATGCCCAGAAAATATGTCGACAGTGATTAAAAAAATGTGTTCTTTCCTGCTTGGCCCAATAGACGACTGGTAGGGAATCCCTATGCGGGATTAAGTTTGCCTTTTTTGAACGTTTTATATAATGCATAAAGATGATAAAAATAAACAAACATAACTGGAATCCGATTAGGTACATGAAATACAGGGTGACCGAAAGATTTTTAAAAATTTACTCCGTAACCAATGATTATAAACAATTGTAAGAACGACAAAAATGCTCTTTATTCATTAATCTTTATTGCACAATAGAAATTGTGTACGACAGGTGGTCTCAATGCCGCATAGGCATTCTTTACCACTGGGCTAAGTAGAAACAGATGCTGGTAGTGTGCTCCAACATCGTAGTGACAATCTAGAGCACAAGTCACCTACAAAACTCCTTTTCTAATCCAGCGCTCCTTTACAAAGTACTCTCACGGATTTTGCATCAATCTAGCGCACACACGCCGTTGAAATATGACACGCCATTATAAATCTCATTGGAGATACACCGTCATCCATCACTCGGAGGAAATGAAGTCTCGAGTCTGACGCGTTGCGAACGCAGCGGTCGCGAGCGGTCGCGGCCGCGGTGACGCAGTGGTGAGCTTTTTGAACAGGTTTAAATTGAGTTTAATAGGAAATAAGCTAGAATTTTTATGTTTTAATTAAAGCAATGTAAGGGACCCTCACCTGCCCGTGGCCATCCCATTGAATAACAATCGAAGCTCTGGCAACCGGCTGTATAAATAACCCAAGACATGCCACGCTGGGCCATTGGCATGGGAAGCTTGTACTATGGGTACTAGACAATGAACATACTTATATACTTTTTTTTTGTAAATAAATACATATTATACATAGCAAACACCCAGACCAATACAAACAGACATGTTCGTGCACACAAATGTTTGGGGATCGAAACCACGACCCTTGGTTGGTGACGACGGAGGTCACTACCAAATGAGCCATCATCGGGCCAGTCCAGACTGTATAATAGCGGTATAACCATCACGATTAAAGGCGTAGCTAAACACGACAAACCGATGACGGGCAGCAGCGTCACTGGAATGAGAGGTTACGGCTTGCGATCGGCAACCCGCCTGCCTAGTGTGGCGATTACGTAAAGCCTCCAGATGCTTGATCAAAGCAGCGAAAAATTAGAGAGGCCCATGTCCAGCAGTGGACTGCGACAGGCCGATGATGTGCTAGAATTTGTATGTTTTAATAAATATACCTCTGCGAAATCGGATCCGTAATGAGGTGATCCGACTGAGAACCAAGGTCATCGACATAGCTCTAGATGAGCAAGCTAAAAAGGCAGTGGTCTGGCCATATCGGCCACAAAACTGATAGATGTTAGACTAAACGAACTCTGTATACCACTCCATATAACTTTATAGAAATAAGCACACAAGTACAAGGATTAATTAGTTTCATGCCTTGATATTTTTGTAGAGCATTCAGTGAAATATACCAAAGGACACTCGATCTCTTACAAGCTTGAAACGTATAAAGAAATTGTTCCCACCACGTCTAGTGTAACTAAAAGGGCGGCCCTTAAAGGCGGCGCGGGCATTACTTATGCAACAACCTGCCCACGCCTAAGCGCTCCCACGGGAACCCGCATGATTTCATTTTACCACTCCACTCGTACTCGGCGCCGCGGTCATGTTTTGACAATCAATCCAGTGAGCGATGTAATAAAAGTGTTACAGTGAGGCCACACAGTGCGGAAAAGCGAGCCTACAAGACTCAAGGGTTGGCAATGCACCAGTCAATGTGACGGTATTGCAGAGTCTATGGGCTGAAGTGATTACTAACCAGATGACTTTCAGGCCCGGTCCTCTGAAAAGAAAAGTCCGGTGCAACGCCGCAGGGGATCCACTGATAGTTTTTTTTCTTTTATAGATTTCTTGTCATACATTGCCACTGTAACAATACGAGACAAGGAACTGAAAAGTCGGACCTCATTGATTGAAACGCACATTATGACCTTACTCTTAGCAATGTCATGCAACGTTGAAAGACCCACTTTGTTACTCATTATTATCAACAGCCTGTAAACGCACGCTTAACTACTGCATATACAATTATATTAAAATTAATCAGTAACAAAGTGGGTGTCGTAAGAGACGATTAAGGGGTTACCAGGAATAGAGCCACATCGTTTACCTGTACAAATGAAATCTACTGCGGTTACCAACTCGCCTGCTAAGCGTGGTGACTAAGGTAAAATAAATAAATAACCCAAGACATGCCACGCTGGGCCACACAGCGCCATCTAGTCCCAAACTAAGCCGAAGCTTGTACTATGGGTACTAGATAACTGATAAACTTACTTAGATATTTTTTTTTTGTAAATAAATACATATTATACCTACATAGAAAACACCCAGACCAATACAAGCAGACATGTTCATGCACACAAATGTTTGTAATGTGTGGGGATCGAACCCACGACCCTTGGCTCAGAAGGCAGAGGTCACTACCAATTGAGCCACCGAGCCAGACAAGGCAAAGGCCCCAAATGATAATTGTCATTTGGAGAGGGGTGTGTCCAGCACTGGACGTTAACAGGTAGATGATGGTGATGATATCTAGCCATAGATTCGTTGAGTTTCATCTGTGTGTGGACTGAGTCTCAAACTTCTGTTCCGCATAAAACCTTGTAGAAGAAACAAAAAAGTAATACAACCCTTTTTTATGCAATATGAGTTTGCGCGTGACTGCAATCACCTGATGGTAAGCGATATCATAGTCTACGATGGGGCGCGCTCATCCATCAAAAACCGGTTCACTCTCGCCTTAAACATCGGAAGATTGTACGTCTCGTGGAACAAAGAGCCTGGCAAATAGTTCCATAGTTTGGCCGTTCGTACTATGAAAGTAGAGCCTTTTACGTCTGGTCACAAATTCAACACCTCTATATCAATTATCAAACTTTTCCAACTCAAGACATTTCTTTACTCGCCGCAAATTTAATAGACTCACAGACCAACGCTCGTCATAATCCAATATTTCTCATAACAACGGCATTAAAGCCAGCAAAAGTATCTCGGCGTTAACTACAAGAACAATTACGTAATCGAATCATACAGCTGCAGTCCGCTGCAACTAATCCAATTAAAACACAATCAGCTCCGTCCTGGTATGACGTGACAGCTGCTGAGTTGATGCAATAAGACCTTATGGGAAGAGTTATAGTCTGTCCATTAGTTTATGTTTTAAACTAACGACCCGCCTTCTTTTCCTTTCGGGTATTCAAGGGGACACATTAAATACCTCGGTTAGCGCCTGGGTCTTGTGGAACCAAGTTCCTACGACAGTCTTTTCGAACAGTTACGACTTGGGTACCTTCAAGAAACGAGCGTCATCATCATCAGCCTATTACAGTCCACTGCTGGACATAGGCCTCTCCAGCTGTTCGCCACTTAGAGAAAACATCTGGAGGATATACCCATAATCGCCACGCTGGGCAGGCGGGTTGGCGATCGCAGGGCGTAGCTTCTTGCTCCGGTGACGCTGCTGCCCGTCACCGGTCTTTAGTATTTATAGTTCATTCGCGTTAAGAAAATAGTGACTCATCACCGACTGCCGGCCACTAGCCAATTAAAACGCTAGAAATTATAATATTACTTATGCAATGAACTATAGCTACGCCTTCAATTGTGATGGTTATACCGCCACCAGTCGGTTGCCAGCGCCTCGTTGGAGCGAAAAGATGATAGGCCGCTCCCTTACATCCCTTAGATATGAAACGAGCGTATTCATATCTAAAAGACCGGCAGCGACTCGAGAGTTGCGGGTGTCCATGTCCATGGGCGGTATCGACTGCTTACAATCAGGCATCATACATGCTCGTCTGCCGCCTCCCTGGTCTGCAAGTTGCTCAATAGCTTCCTCCTCTATACATTCTCAAATGCAATTCAAGTGTGCCCACTCTTAAACACCTGAATCACCTAAGGCAGCTAAAGCAATAACCGCACTTTTATTGTGTCTTCACTATTCTATTTTTCCGTCGGCGCTCGCCGTTCGCCGCGAGTAATTCAAAACATTAATTTTCCTAATGGAGTAAGGTTTCCCTAAGCCGCGCGACAGAGGACGAATGTGCGGGCTGTTACCGTTTGAGACCTTATTCAATAAGAAGAAGTAAAATTTTGCTAGGTTCATATAAGATTTTATATATTTTATGGCTAGCTGTGCTCGCGACTTCGTCCGCGTGGAATAGTTATTTTTTCCCCTTTTTTTTACATTTTCCATTATTTCTTTGCTCCTTATAGTTGCAACGTGATGTTATATAGCCTAAAGCCTTCCTCGATAAATGGTCTATTCAACACAAAAAGAATTTTTGTGCTGAGTAAAACCAGTAGTTCCTGAGATTAGCGCGTTCAAACAAACAAACAAACAAACAAACTCTTCAGCTTTATAATATTAGTTAAGATTAAGATTGATGATGATTTATATAAGATTTTAATCCAAGCCATTCGATCAAAATGGCGAACAATGAGAGAGGTCTATGTCCTCTGGACTCTGAATAGCTGACGATGAGGATAAAAATTGCAATCATGATGGGACGTCTTTGGAAATTAGCTGGCCGAGTGATGACGAATAAATAAGGAGACTGTAATCTATTGACATGAAATGCACTAGACCGAGTTAAGTAACTATACTTTAAAATTAACAGACCTTTTGCAAGATTTTGTACGACAATAAATACAATAAGATAAAAAACATTTCTTCATAATAAAACAACGATTACTTTATCGTCTAATCTGAATAATAATATTTCCATCATTAGGATTACATACAGCTCGCTTCAAAATGTTAGTAAATAAGTTGTTAAATTAAGAAATAAAAACAACAATATCTATTTTGGTTCTAAGTTCCAAGGTAATTCAATTCGTAATACAATTATTTAGCCCCTTTGCAATTTTGTTTTTACCGAAAAGCCATAAAAGTATTGAACTAGTTAATGTTTTAGAACTAATACTTCAGTTCAGAAATGTTGTGCAAAGCCATACCAGTACCAGTCCAAGTGTCATATAACGCATTAATCATCCCACCATTTGTTACCGAACCTGCGTTTCCTGTTTTCGTCTGAACAACCGTCAAACTGAGAGTGGCGGACGGGATGGCACCGACAGCGAACGAAGTCACGAGGTGTCTCCGTGCGTAAACACCGACTGTTGCGCTTCTCACCCCCTCTACCCCATCCCCCTTTTCCACCCCACTCTTAATTAATTAAAATGCAAACCGCCGACTATAGTGAGTTTAATTCAGCTCTCACGATTGCCTCTTTTGATTTACGTTACGGGCAGCTACGGCTCGCGATGGGAGTGCGTGGAGGCTGGGGCTTCTTTCAAATGCTTCTAGCAAATGTTTGTGAGGAAGCTACATACTTAATTTATCTATAGAATACCATAAGGTGCGTTTCCATAGAAACGAAGCTATGTGAAGCTGTGCGAAGCTGATAAAAATTTAGAAATAATAATATTGTTCCACTGAAGTGGCGTGGAGATGACTGTGTCATTAAAATTTAAGCAATATCATTGGTGAATTTCTGTTAGCCTCAGCTTAATCCTAAAGGTACGTTTCTACAGAATCGGGGCTGTGCGGAGCTACATATTACCAATGATATTGCTCAAATCTCACAACTTCTTAATAGTAAATTTTCGTAAGCTCCTCGTAGCCTCGCTTCTGTAGAAACGCTACCTTATTTTAAAGTACTTTGTTAAGCTCGTATACACATTAGGACTTCATCACGAGAAAATTCATCGTGGCTTGAAAATCTGAAGATTATAATTTTACGGGGAACACAGACACCGGTAAAGAGTTTCATAGCATAGCCATTCGTACTATGAATGTAGATGCAAAGCGTTTTCCATATACGTTTTTTATGTACGAATAATTATTTATGTTAAATGAAACTGTATAATTTGGTTATTTTTTATCTATAGACGCCAAGATGTAGGTACTCAGTATAAAAATGTACACTATTGACACTTTACCTACAAACCAATGACTTCAAATACTATACACCACCGTCGAGTTTAAAGTCTTTAAAACTAAGTACCTACTAGAAAAAAAAGGGATGTAAGGGAGCAGCCTATCATCTTTTCGCTCCAAGCCAACCTCACCTGCCCTTGGTGCATCCTGCCGAATAACAAACGAGGCGCTGGCAACCGACTGGTGGCGGTATAACCATCACAATTGAAGGCGTAGCTAAATACTAAAGACCGGTGACGGGTAGCAGCGTCACCGGAGCAAGAAGCTACGCCCTGCGATCGCCAACCCGCCTGCCCAGCGTGGCGATTATGGGTATATCCTCCAGATGTTTGCTCTAAGTGGCGAACAACTGGGGAGGCCTATGTCCAGCAGTGGACTGTAATAGGCTGATGATGATGATGATGAGAAAAAAAAAGAACAGTAAAGGCGACTACAATTTACTACAACACCACCTTTCTACGCGTGTTCGCGTTTCACACACTCACAACACAATCCTCTAAGCCGTGCATAATTCACTCGCTAACAGAGCAATGTCAAAAAACACACCGTTTTTAACAACAAAGGGGGGGAATCTTTGAACCCAACGGAACTCTAAACGCTCAGAAATCAGAGCATAATGATCCACGTAGAACATTTTGCATTAGAAATGCGCCTTTCTGCGCTGCCGCTGCCGAGGTGAAAAAATAAGCGTGAACACTACACTAGGGGAGTGTTCCGTGACAATATGGCTGTTTATTTATTTATTTGCAACATTTTTCTTTCTTTCTTTGTTTACTTAATTTTGTATGAGAACGCGTTTAAGAAGACTGCCGCTGAGAAAACAAACCAGATCTACAGCAAAAGTGTACCTCTAATTTAAGAGTAGCAAGATGTTTGTAATGGCTTTCACTGTAAGATTATGTTTGAATATTTTGTGTAATAAGGTGCAGCGCAGACGGCACACTTCTTGTACGATAGAGTCTGCGTCTGAGACATTTAAAAAGAGCGTCTAGGTTTGCCGACAGAATGATCGAAGATGTGCGTCGTGTGCGTTGAGTCTGTGAAATATCCGCGACAGATTTTTGCGCGTCGTGTGCGTTACTACTTAATTGCAAAAAAGTGAGTTTCGGATAGTCTGTCGTCTGCGCTGCCCCTAAAGGTTTATTCACTTGGCAACACATTTGGCGATTTATATCATAGAAAAGATAACTGACGTATTTTTTCAGTCGAGGATAATCTGTTTTGGCCTTACTATTTGTGTAACCCTGTATAATCGCCATATTTGTAAAAGCTGTTGAATATGAAACGGTGTCGATTCAGTTATAGTCATGGCGTGATACAAGTGAAGCCAAGACATCAGCGTCTTGGTATTGAGTCAGCTCGATGACCGTTCTTCAATTGCACCACGGACCCCCGATCCGGTGGCGCCTTGAACGCAAATTGTATCTTTGGAGGCGCGCGCGCTCGTCGCCGCGTTTGTCAAAAGAATGAGTCTTTTGCTTCGTAACAAGGACCTTCTCGACCTAGAAGAGACGTGGCTTTTGCGGCGAATGTGAGTTGAAATTAAGAAGTGAGGTTTGTTTCTTTTGTTTTAGTTCTTTAAGGTAGTTCTTTTTTTGGAATCCGTCACTTTTGTTACGTGGGTAAAGATGTGTTTCAAGTAACTAATGTCGTTATGCAGTTGGGGTGATAGCTATCCGGTAACTTATCGGTGATTACCCTAGAGCCATCATCATAGAAATAAATCTTGACTAATATTATAAAGCTGAAGAGTTTGTTTGTTTGTTTGTTTGAACGCGCTAATCTCAGGAACTACTGGTCCGAATTGAAAAATTCTTTTGATGTTGAATAGACCATTCATCGAGTAAGGCTTTAGGGTATATAACATCACGCTGCAACTATTAAGAGCGAAGAAATAATGGAAAATGTAAAAAAAAAAACGGGGAAAAAATAACTATTCCACGCGGACGAAGTCGCGAGCACAGCTAGTAAATACATATTAAAGCTAGACGTAAAGAAAAAAGAAAGATGAATTTAACGTCATCTGTTTAAATAATAACAAGTGTCCTATTTATTCTATTATAATGTATATCGTATTAACGTAGATCCACCGTTAATATTAAAGGCAATGCAACCATTCACCTGATTACAAACTTAACTGAGGAATCCCTTTACTGTAATGTCCTTTTAAAGAAATAGAGCAATTTTATTTTATAAACTGATGGGTACGTGATTCGAGGCAAGCCGCTTTTGACGTCATAAACACTATTTTACGGATAAACTGGCATGCTAAAGGATAAAACATTTATGTCAGACTCAACAGATTTTAATTTACTTTATGACAAGTGATTTTAAAATTCTGATGTCTTCGAGATTTTTCATAATAGCAGAGTAAGTGTCTGAAATCGGGCTTAAAGGAGAGACGGGAGAGAGGAATGAGACCAATCGATGGATGGAAGAGTCAGCTAGATGGAAGACTAAGTATCTCCCACTATCCGAGGCGTTGTTTAACATCGTGTTAATGCTATCATTTTACCATCGCACTACTAAACGCCGCGGTAGAGTCCACCCGTACAACCTGGTAAGATTTTGTTCAGAACTGTACGTTTTCAGCGTTCATTTCTTCCACACACATGTAAACTCTGGTACGACCTCCCAGCCGCGCTGTTCCTGATGTGCCTGCTCGTCTGCCACTAATGGCAATAAAAAAACTAACGATCGAAGTCGACCAATCTATATTATCGATCGATCGGTTTCAGATCACATCCTTATTGAGAATGCATCGATATCAAACCAAAAAGAAAAACAAATTAAGGCGTAAAACACGCTTGTGACGTCACACGCAAATTGCCTGTTGTATGAACCGTTTCTGGAGTGTGGACTTCTGGCCCATTTAATGTCCTTCTGAAATTATATTACCTCAAAGAAAATATATTTTTGAATTCAAGTATATATTTGTGGTACTTCCGCTGTTCTGATACCGATAAAACAAGGGTTAAACACTTTGGAATCGGAGCAATGTATGTGATGTTGTCTGAAATATATTTATTCAATTACTGCCGTCAGAGCTCTAAAAATAGGATTATCTCTTACCCTATTGAACTACAAAATACGTTTGTAAAAGTTTACTTACGGAGTCAAGTAAATCGAATGCCTAGTCTAGTCCGTGTCTGGGCGCGGCATACTTAAGCGAAACGCCTACGGAGTAATAAGAAAAGGAAATGGCGGAATGTCGTAGCGAATTCTCCAAGCGTTGGGTCGGTTCGCGTCGCTTTTTATCTTAAACCAGCTGCGCCAAACTCGGCCATATGTTCGGGGACAGATGTTGTATTGTTCGCTTATTGTGTAAGATTTTTAGACTTTTTGAACTATCAATAATGTGAATTTTGCCCCGATAGATTAAATATTTTGGTCTGTCAACAGTTGTTACTATAATAATAATAGAACAAGATTGTTCTTAACTTAACAACTAGCTACAAACTTCCCTAAAATGGGGGGTGGAAGTTTGTATAACCCAAGACATGCCACGCTGGGCCACACAGCGCCACCTAGCCCCAAACTAAGCCGAAGCTTGTACTATGGGTGCTAGACAACTGATAAACTTACTTAGATACATTTTTTTTTGTAAATAAATACATCTATATATATAAAAGGAGAAACTGACTGACTGACTGACATATCAACGCACAGCCCAAATGGCTAAACGTAGGCACTTGAAATTTGGAAGGGACGTAGCTTAGGTACCGTAGGGGTGCACTAAGAAAGGAATTCCCGAAATTCCCACGGGAACGGGAATTAGCGGGAAAATCCTTTTGTATGAAAAATCTAAACCGCTTAAGTTAGACGCTTGAAATTTGGCATGCAGGTACCTTAGTAAATATAAAGTTTAGTTATGGCTGTATTTTGAGAAATTCCCACGGGAACGGGAGTTAGCGGGAAAAAACTTTTGTATGTATAAATTTAAACACGCGGACGAAGTCGCGGGCAAAAGCTAGTATTATATATAGAAAACACCCAGACCAATACAAACAGACACTATGGAGCATTCACCCCAAATTTAACGCAAGCGAAGCCGCGTGCAAAGCTAGTAATACTTGGATGCCGGAACTTTGGTACACAAATGATCAACTACTGCTCGAAATCGTGCAAAAGACCAAAGTCACAATATTGATGCCATCGAAATATATCGGTAGAGCTCAACAAAGTCCCACGTCCTTATTGCAGATGCTGCCCATATCCGCGGGACAGGGCGTGAGCATTATTCGTCCGGAATTTCGTCCGGCTGTATCGCGCTGCAAAACTATTGGTTTGTTACAAGCCAATAAAGGAATTGCAACGGAGTTTATGCTTCCCCCGTTATGTAGTGAGAGAAATATTGTTGCCCGTCCGTTTGGGTTCACTTTTGTACGGGATTTTAATATTGTCTTTTTGGTGTTTCTATTGATGTTTGGTTAAAAGCTGTAAGAGAGGTAGGGCATAGCGAATCTTCGCTCGAATTGAGCTGCCCGTCCGGGGAAGGACCTCCACCCTATAGAATACCGCAGCCAAATGACCTCCGGGTCGTGTTCCTGTCGGTGAGTAGGGTTTCCGGAGCTCGTGGGGGGTTGGGGTTGGGCCGGCTTGGCGGTGACAACTGACAGGTGACTGACCAGTTGCTTGCCTGTTGTTACAGCGACTAGAGGTTCACTTTCGCTTTCCATCAGGCGAAGGGAAGCCATTATGCCGAGCTACTATAAAAAAGTGTGTAGATACCAACATAATATATATGTACCTACATCTATTAAATAAACATACTCGTACCTTATATTTATTTACGCGTATTACTTTCATTACCTTTACCATTTGGTGACCTCTGCCTTCTGAGCCAAGGTTTGCAGGCTCGATCCCCGCACAGTACAAACATTTGTGTGCACGAACATGTCTGTTTGTATTGGTCTGGGTGTTTACAACGGGAGCAATATTGCTCCAAACCCAAAGTAAGTAGCTTTAGACCAATGAAAGTACCATAAATAAATATTTTTTAAATAGAAACACCCAGACACGGAACAAAGCACAAATGTTCATCACACGAATGTCCCGGGTGGGGCACAAACCGACCCCTGGTTCTGGGGATATACTACCAAATTACCTACAAAATATAACCACATATAACAATACATACATAAATAATACACAATTAAGTATATACCTACTTATAAAGAATCGAATAGTGCAATACCAGCTTCCAAATCAAAAGAAAGAGAGAAGTGATGTAGAAGAGATTTCAGATAGATAGATACTTTTGCACACGAAAAACGTACTTAAAACTAGGAAAAGTATACAATTTGTTATACAATTAAGAAGGTATTATGAGCGATCTCCTCCAAATAATCTTTGAATACTAACTTTGAATTGTTTTAAATATATTGAATACCTGTATTTTCACTAGATTAAATACGTTTTTTTACCTAGAATCTTTCTTATAAGATTTTAAAGATAGAAAATTCACGAGCGCTTCTTTAAAAACCTTTAACAGAAACTTTTCCGCGCAGTCTTTTAACAATTAAACTCGGCTAGTGACAGCATTGCGGGAACAGGGGAGGTTTACGACGATGAGTGCAAAATAAAGCTTGTCCGCCATTGTCGTGAGTGCAACCGGGTTGGCCGCCATTCTGTTTAGACGTCGCGCTGTTCGTTGTGGAGAGCGGATGGCGGATGGCACTTAAGCAAATGTAAGGCCCTTAAGGATACGTGCCGCATTACTGATTTGACAAGTTTCTAATTCTTTATTAGGCACTAAGTGACATATTATTATGTGACTAATCAAACTCCGGAAACGGATTAGCAAGCTGAAGTGGCAGTGGGCTGGCCATATTAGCCGCAGAACCGATAACCGTTGGGGTAAACGAGTTCTGGAGTGGAGACCGCGTCTCGGCCAACGTAATGTAGGACGCCCTCAGGCCAGGTGGAGTGACGATTTGCGCAGGACGGCTGGTAAGTGCTGGATGCGAGAGGCCCGGGACCGAGCGAAGTGGCGAGCATTGGGAGAGGCCTATGTCCAGCAGTGGACTGATGTGGGCTGATGATGATGATGATGATGATGATGAATCAAACTCCGAAGGAAGATTGCCTCGGGTTCGGGTATTCTGGAAGACGCCGCTCAACCATCACCTGGCTTTCATGATACAGGAAAAATACCTTTTTAGAAGAACAGTGGTTGGTAAATGGTTTGGAGCAATTATGTCAATTTATTTCTGTAGAAAACTATTGTTCATTATCATCATCATTTTTACCACTAAGCAAGCAATTTGGTTATAGAAGTAGGCTTTATTTGTATCCAGGGAAACGCTGCTGCTCGTTTGATGGAGTGATCCTATTCCTCTAAAATCCAAAAAGCACACGGATATTATTCTACTTCTATCAGGATTTAGTGAATTATAAAATGTATCTGCAAATAAATAGCACATTTTTTTTAAATGTGGGACTACGTACTACGACGCAGAACGAACAAGGAGTGACGCAATTTTTCATAACAATCCCGCATCGCTCATACCTCCGCTCGCCACAGCATCCCCGCCCGCACAGAGCGAAGATTTGTAACGGCAAATGCGTTTAATAGATAAAAAGGCTGCCTTTATTCTCCAGTATATATTATTCAGGCAGACGCGAGTGCGGCCAGCGAACGTTGACTAATGAACTTTACGAAGGTGCTTCTCTTCGCGAGGACTTCGCGTGTAACCTTTTACTGTATTAAATACTTCTGAGGAAGAACTGGTGTGACTAATTGCGTGGAGCAAAAATGGGACCTCTTTGGATATGTTCGTAGTAGATCTTGTAAGGTTGCTGCGTTTTTATATTACTGTGGATGGCTACTGCCGCTCATAGACTGCAACGCCATGGGCACAGTTAAGCCGCTACCTACCGATATTATGACGCCAAAATGTGGAACTCATTGCCACTACATACGTTTTTTTTCCCGGACTAATATTCTGTCAGTTGCCACCGCCGTGCCGGCAACTAACAGGAATTTGTCCATGAGAGGAATTTGGGCTTCTCTTTATTTATTTATTAAAGGTACACGAACAGGTCACAGTCGTACATGAGCATATAAATCATTTATATATAGAAGGGCAAGACGGTAACCTAACTAAAGTGTACACAACATGTCCTTATCACTAAACTGCCAACAAAAAGACAGACAAAATAGAAACCTTACTAATTAAACAAAATACAGCTTATATAATTCTTACTTTGAGGATGAGGATGCTTTCGCTTCCATAAGGCTTAAAAAAGCTATTTGGCCGTGAACACAAAATATCAAGCAACGCTTTTTTTTATTTGCTTGACGGTGTTAAATTGCCGAAAAAAAAGTTTTTACTTTCTCTACAACCACGAAACATACTGATTATAGCGAGACGTACATACGCGAGATAAAACAAATAGACCTCAAATTTCCACCTTCTCACCAAGAAAGAGCCTCTCTGTTAGCATTCATTTATCTCGAGATGTACACTCGACTAATATTCTTGCAGAATGTTCGCGAAACATGTTTGTAAAGTGGTTTGTTTTAGTGCTGAAAATGTTGGAGGTGCATCGTCTAAATTGGTGTTATGTGGCGAACGAGGTACAGTCGGGAAAGACGACTTGCTATTATTAGAATAAATATTTATTTTATTTTTTATTTTCAGTTTTATGGCTTCTGTTTCTGATTTTATATTGTAGTTCTTTCTGTGAATGTGTACGTCGCTGGCATCTGGTTTAATCTCCTATTTAATTGAATGGCTTGCGCGTTCATTGTATGACGACATTTAATTGAATACCTAAAGGACAACTCGTCAATTTGCTTAATGTAACGTTCAACGTCTTGACTGAACGTCATATAGCACAGTCGTTGAATGGGATATAGCCGACTGTGGGCTGTGTAATTTTTAGACTGCGACATGTATTGGTATACATGTGGCAGTATTTTTTTTATAGTAGAGCTACTATAAAAAAAATAATGGCTTCCCTACGCCTGATGGAAAGCGAGAGAGAAGCCCAAGTCGCTGTGACAACGGGCAAGTAACCGGTAAGTTACCTGTCAGTTGCCACCGCCATGCCGGCCCAACCCCAACCCCCTACGAGCTCCGGAAACCCTACTCACCGACAGGAACATGACCCGGAGGTCATTTGGCTCCGGTATTCTATAGGGTGGAGGTCCTTCCCCGGACGGGCAGCTTAATTCGAGCGATGATTCGCTATGCCCTACCTCTCTTATCTACGTCTTAGTATAAAGACGTCTTAATATAATTTGTAAGTATCTTCACCCATTTACCTACATGACCTATCCGTTCGTCCGTCCGCCTGTCTGTCACCATGCTGTATCTCAAGAACCGTGATAGTTAGCAAATAAATTTTACCAAAGAGTAATATCCGTATTTACAAAATATTGCTCAATTTTTCTTCTAATATTATCCTCATTATTTCTGCTGGCCGTACCAAATAGGTATTGGCACACTCTCCTTGCATGTAATAAGGGAGTGCAAAGCTTTCGGCTGATTAGGTATTGTTTTGTTTTTCGATGTACTCGTACCTACGAACGAAACTGCTGAATATTTTTCCGTCGTTACATCAGTATGCAAAGCGCGCTTTGCAGATTCAAATCGCTGTGTTTTGATTTGATATTTTTAACTTAGATTATGTTAGAATGTGGAAGCAGATTAATTTGCTGCTATCGGAGTGATACCATTGAATCAAGTACGAATCAAGTATCTAAATCACCTCATTCCATCGGTTTCATATGTAGGTTTCAGCTTTTAGCCGATAAGTGGAACTGCACACTCGGCGAAATACATGTGAAGTGACTCCGGTCGAGTTTTGGCATTAGTCAATGTGCAGCCAGAGCTATCTTAATCGCAGGCATGGAGGTGGCAACTGACAATTGATTGGTCCGTTACATCGTTGTTTCAGGGCTTCTCTTCTTTTCCATGAGGTGAGGGCAAGTCTCTATGATGATCATCATCAGCCTCTCCAGGTGGAGGTTATACATATAATCGCCACATTATTAGTATCTATCATTACGATGAATTAATTCTCATCTTGCAAACGTGTCCTCACTTATACATTACTCGTATACACAATCTCAAGAGTTCACCTTTCTTTCTTTTGTTAGTATAAACGTTGCGAATTTTTCTACCAGTTAATTACAAATCTTCCAACTCCAACCGTTGGTGCCAACTTTGACGTCCATAAGACTCCACATAATTAAGATGGCGGATATCCGGGCGTCCCCTCAAATAGTTGTCCTTTGAACCGGCGATATTGCCGATTAAAGGGAAGTGACGCATTTTATCGAGTAGCTGTGATGCTTTGGCTTCTCAAACACCTCCAGTACCACTTTTGTGTCATTATTGCAGTAAGTCTACCGCAGAATCGATAACAGTTGGGGTAAACGAGTTCTGCAGTGGAGACCGCGTCTCGGCAAACGTAGTGTAGGGCGCCCTCAAGCCAGGTGGAGTGACGATTTGTGCGGGCGGCTGGCAAGTGCTGGATGCGAGAAACCCAGCATCAATCTAAGTCGAACAATTGAAAAGGCCTATGTCCAGGGATGGACTGCAATAGGCTGATGATGATGATGATAGATGCGTAGGTATATAGGTATTCTTTATTGTACACCAAACAGTTGAATTAAAAATTAGTTACAATGATTAATCGGGGTACAAATAAGGCGGCCTCATCGCTTTCAGCGATTTCTTACAGACAACCTTTGGAGTCGAGGATAATTAAAAGAAGGGGTAAGGTGTCAATTGACAAATTGAAACTAGTAAAGCTAGATGACGTTGAAAAATTAAAAAAAAATTTAAAATTCAAAAATATTTATTAAGTGTATATTTATTTATTTATTTATTTAATCTTTATTGCACAAGGAAAGTACAAAAGGCGGACTTAATGCCGTGTGGCATTCTCTACCAGTCAACCATTGGGCGAGCCAGAAATATATATATATATGTATAAGTTTTTGAAATATTTGTATATTTTAACATTTTTACGGGCACTTGAATACCATATTCGGAAACTTACACTGACCTCTCTAAAGTTCAGTTTTACCGAATAAAAAGCATCCGAGTGGACGTTACACTCACCCAATCCAAACGGAACACATCACAGAGCTTGTATTAGCCTGTCACTAGGCAGACACTCACTCCTCCTATCCACTGGAGGGCCACTTACGCATCGTTTAATTGACGCAAGCATTTAACCCTACGAAAGTCGAAACAGCAAAATTGGATTTGCACCCCGTGCCGGCGCTCTTTGACCGCTTTCAAAGTCACAATTCGACATTAGCGTATCCGGACTGTAACTAAGTTGATTACTTGCCAATTTTATAGGCTCGAATCTTTTGCCTTTTACGCTGAGGGTTTTTATGCCCTCGTAGCCACCCGGTTTTCGATGTGCATTTACTATAGTAAAGGTGCTTTTTCACAGAAGTGGAGATAAAAAAGATATACCAAAAATATCTATCTGCTACTATCTATCCGCTGCCTCTGATACAGTGGTTGCGGGTTCAATATCTTCACAATACAAATATTTGTGTCTTATCACTATGCTTAGCGATCTTTTCCAGTCTATAGGGAGAGGAAAGCAAGATAGAAAAGGTGAGGTGGTGTACATAGTTCAAATGATTAAAGATTAAATCCCTACTAATATTATAAATGCGAAAGTAACTCTGTCTGTCTGTCTGTGACGCTTTCCCGCTTGAACCTCTTAATCGATTTTGATGAAATTTGGCACAGACAATCTTTAGACCCTGAGAAAGAACATAGGCTACCTTTTATTGCGAAAAAAGGGATGAAGAAACACTTCTGTGACACACCTACATGAACGCGGGCGAAGCCGCGGGCACAGCTAGTAATATAATAAATAATTGTAGTGTTGTCAGTATGGTTTCCGGATTTAGACTATTACATCTAAGGGAATATTAGGAGACGGGTAGCTGCATTTACCTGGGTACAAATAAAACCTACTGCGGTCACCGACTAGTCTGCTACGCGTGGCAACTAAGGCAAATCCCCCTGAATGACAAATGTCATTTTGTGAGGCCTACGTCCAGCAGTGGACGTTTTTAGGCTGATGATAATAGTGATTGTAAAGCTTAGCCCTCGCCAAATCTCTCAGTTTGGGAAGCCGACCCTGAGACAATCGGGAAAAAGGCTAGGATGATAATGATAATAGTGATTGTATCATTATTCTTCTAGCTTAGATGATATGCTGGCTCGGTGGCTCAATTGGTAGTGACCCCTGCCTTCTGAACCAAGGGTCGTGGGTTCGATTCCCACCCGGGACAAACATTCGTGTGATGAACACTTGTGTTTGTCCCGTGTCTGGGTGTTTATATTTGTATTTAAGTATTTATTTGTGGTACCTTCGTTGTTCTGATACCCATAACACAAGTGCTTAAGCTACTTACTTTGGGATCGGAGCAATGTATGTGATGTTGTCTACTATAAAAAAAAAAAAAAAAAAATCAACAGCCCTGGTCCTTCAGTTCGCGCCACATTTCTCTACCCCTGTTCCCTGTTATCTGTTGCGATTAGTCTTTCCAAATAATATAATCAACTGAAGTGAAGCTAAGTTAGGAACTACTTCCCAAAATTCTTTCAGTAAATAAGCGAACTAGTAAACGGTTTGCTCTCTTTACTCGTACGTCTGATAAATGGCAGAGCAACAACACAGAAGGTTAATCAACAGCCTCTACTAAAGCCAGGCAACATTACTCTCACATCAAACAGGCAACAAAACTGTGTAAGCATTTAACATCAGTTTTACTAGCCGTGTCCAGACGGGGTTAGACGCAGTCATCCGAATATAATCCGCCCTAATTACTGAAAGACTGTTCTCATCTCAAAGTTTGCTAATAAACTGGCTGGTACAGCTTCGTATAGACCGGTAGTAAGCTTGAGCGCACACTGACGGATATAAGTGAAGGTAAAGTAGCTCGGCTTACAGGCCGATATTGGTTCTAACTAAGATCTGGGATGGTAACAAAAATGGACTGCAATCGAACTGTATGGACAGTTTCGATGACGCAGTGATTAATACTTTCAGCGCCGTGTGTATGCTTTTTGCTCACGAACTTTGATTTTCTTTTGTGTCCGGAATTCCGGAGTTAAAAGGAAAAAACGTTAAAGCTAAAGCACAGACGATCAAGAAGATTTTAGATACATTTTCTATTTACCTATCATTTCTATCTATGATTATTTTAATATTCATCATCTAGTATAAGGAAAACTTAGTTTTAAACTAATGGCGCGTATTTCTTATTATTTCTTGCTGCTGAAATTATAAGATCGCAAAAATTTTAAAATGTTTTGGTGTACGATAGATTGAAACATAGACAAACAGAGATTAATAGATAGTTTTTATAGAAAATGACGCATTCAACCTCATTCAAATGCTACACTAGAAAAGCCTTTTGCATCGCCATACGATTGTAAAACGGGCCAAAATCGCCTAGTTCACAAAGAGCGCCCCGGGCACTCCGTGAGCACTCGGCTTAGGTAGCAAAGATCGGGGCGAAACTTCAGAAATTGATCCGGAGCGTTCCGGAGTTTGGATCGCCTCCGTTGGCTCAATACACGTCCGCTGCTTATTTTTAAGTAGACAAATAACTCAATTGATGATACTTTGTTCATTAACAGTCTTGTATAAGTAGCATCTCAGACTTTAATGCAGGGTAAAAGGGAGTCTCTTGTCCCTGGATTTTACCCTGCATCAGGCAGAACGCAGAAGGTACAAGTTGCGATGTGTTGGTTACCATTATAAAACGTGTCTAACAGAAGAAAGGAATAACAGAAGTCCCCAGATTTAGAATAGAACTAGGTACCTACCACATCTTGTTCCGTGGGTGTCGTAGAAAACGACTAAGGGAATATCTGGAAACGGGAAGTAGCGTTTACCTGCGTACAAATAAAACCTACTGCGGTCACACTCGCCTGACTGATAAACGGTGATGACTAAAACAAACCCCCCAAATGACAATTGTCATTAAGGAAGGCCTATGTCCAGCATACAGTGATGTAAGGAGGGAGCGACCTATCATCTTTTCGCTTTAAGTCAACCTCACCTGCCCTTGGTGCATCCTGCCGAATTACAAACGAGGTGCTGGAAACCGACTGGTGGCAGTATAACCATCACAATTGAAGGCGTAGCTAAGTTCACAGGCCGATTACGGGCAGCAGCGTCACTAGAGCGAGAAGCTACTTTTTTTGTAATGCAAGGTTTCCTTTAGACATCGGAAACAAAAGCACCAACTTTGCCCTTATAGAATATCTCAATTGACTTATTTCGCGTTTTTCATAAAGTTTCTTCAGAGGCCGTAGTAATTACACTCATTGTTACATCAGCCAAGCCTCCTTTTGATAATTTATTATAAAAAGATTGTTAAATATTTAAATTGTTAACGTCTTTGATGTACTTCCAAACGTCACCTTTTCAAATGAGATTTTCGCGATTCGATTTTAAATTATTCTTTCTATGTCCTGTCAGCTCATTTTGTTGTAATACTTAGTAATAATTTGTTTTTATGAGTCAATTTACTAATACAATATGAATTAATTACCAAAGTCATTATGCTCATAGAGTTTGCGAATGAATTTAGATAATCAATCATCTGCTCTGGTCCGTCTACAACTGATGCTCCACCATGATGACTTTAAAAAAAAAAAAAAAATTGTTTATTTCAGACAAGGTCCGTAATGTTAGTAACAATTAATCTTAAAAACTATGTTAGTAGGCAAAATAATTTATTTTAGTGTCTTTGGCGAGCTGAACGTAGGTCCAGTGCTGCATGATAGCACTGTCCACGTCCAGCCTCGCCGCGACCGTCTTCAGGAGGCTGTTGGCGCTGCCGCGTACCCGCCGCGTCAGAGACGCAATGCGCTTCCTAATTATGGCCGAGAGGCTGTCCACTTCAGCTGCAGCTACCATCCCCGACGCGCTGCAGTGACGCGGCAGCCCCATCAGCCCCCTGAACGCATTATTATACTGGGTGCGTAGGGCCCTGTATGCGCCTTGGGTGTACTTTGTCCTGTAAAGAAGTAATACAAGAAATAATGGCGAAAACTTAAAGCTGTTTAAGCTGTGCTAAAAATAGAAATATGTAGGCACTGGCTTTCAACACTGAGCACTTTTCACAGCAACATTGAACAAGAGAAGATACTTCAAAACATAAAGGCTGTTATCAAAGCGATAGGCCGGAAGCGGCCGTCGGGGACGGTTTATTATTTCCCGGTGCACTAACGAGCAATTATTATTGTCTCGCCGTTCCTTAATCGATAGCCGATGAGTGGCGAGTTACACTTTGTAGTGTTCGTAGGTATTAATCGCTGTTTGAAGATTGCTTTTTGTAACGGTGCAATTTACTTTGCACCCTCATGCCAAGAAGATTTTAAAAAGGTAGGGCATAGCGAATCTCAAATTGAGTTACCTGTTCGAGGAAAGAAATCCATCCTATAGAAAACCGCAGCCAAATGACGTCTGGGTTGTGTTTCTGCCGGTAAGTAGAGTTTCCGGAGTTCGTGGGGGGTTCCGGTTCGGCCGGCATGGCAGCGGCAACTGACAGGTAACTGACCAGTTACTTGCCCGTTGTCACAGCGACTTGACTTGCGTAGCAACGCAATTATGTCAAGCTACTATAAAAAAAGGTTAGTTAGATAAATATACACCTCATTTTGCATGACAATTCTGACCACCCGTCGCCGTCCTGGCGTTGGCTGTCAAAATTACACTACAAAGTCACCAACAAAGCGGCTTTTGACCCACAAAGGTCACACACAAATAGAATTAACAGTGCAATGTAACGCCAACTCCATAGGCGTCGACCACAATTTATTTAGGACTGTGCAAATCGCGGTTGGGCCGAACTTGCGAGCGAATAATTACGGCAAGGTTTCGCTTAATTAAAACCTGTGCAGATTTGATTAAATGGAACCCTTGGATTCATTTTTTATAATTTTATATTGAACTTTGGTATCTTATGTAGCGACGATCCCCTCCAAGACTGTCCGTTTCAGCGATTGTTTATTCCACGAAATTTCACGCTCTTGCATGCTTTTACAAGCTTTTGCAAGATCTTGCGAGCTCTTTAGGGCTCTTGCGAGCTCTTGCGAGCTTTTGTAAACTCTGGTACTTGCACAGACAATCTTTAGACCCTGAGAAAGGACATAGGCTACCTTTTATTGGGAAAAAAGGGATGGAGAAACATTTTTGTGACACACCTACATGAACGCGGGCAAAGCTGCGGGCACAGCTATTAGTGATATAAAAGACAAACCAGCGCATGACCACGAAAGCAGTGAACCCAACTATTCAATTCAAACAAAACTCAGAGTAAAGAACTTAGAAAAACAAGAGCAATCAACTTTCTGCAAAAATCGTTTTTCAGCTTCATTTACTATTATAATAATGGTCGCTCAAAGGCTTTTGATATTTTATTATGTCGGCAATCTGTTTTACTGGAGTGTCTCGACGAAATTTTCTAAACGACCGAGGCTGTATCTGACAGTACCATTACGCTCGGACGCCATTTCGCTTTATGCAGAAGACGTTTATGATTAAAAATAACTACGTGATCTGTTAGTTTTGTATTGCTGAATGTTGCAAAGGGCGAACGCGCCGTAATAATTTCCTTCACAGTTTCCGGTCTGAGGTAAAAGTGGAAGCGGTGAATTGATAACGACATTTGTTTTTATGAAACTGATTTCGCATTTTGTCTTACCTACGATGAGCACTACCTTCGAAACCATAATACCTACCCAAAATCTTATTAATGCTATGAAAATTAACTGACTATATAAACTATGTATTATATATAGATTTCTTTATTAACAATGTATTTAATTTTGTTACAGGTAATGCTTATTTCAATAAACGAAAAGCTCTTATAAATTTCAAGAACACAATGTAATATGGACGTACCTAATCACAAGCAAATACCTTTACGTATCTACACGTAAGTTTGAATTAAAAATTATAATAGGTATCTAAGTTTAAAAGGGGTTTAAATTTCATCTTTGTAACTATAAAGGATTTTTATTATTTTATTCGCAATAGGTCTGCGCTTGCCTGCAATTCACCTGATGGGAAGCGATATTGCAGTCTGAAATGGAACGCTTGCCCAATAAAATAGGGCATAGCGAATCTTCGCTCGAATTGAGCTGCCTGTCCGGGGAAGGACCTCCACCCTATAGAATACCGCAGCCAAATGACCTCCGGGTCGTGTTTCTGCTGGTGAGTAGGGTCTCAGGAGCTCGTGGGGGGTTAGGGTTGGGCCGGCATGGCAGTGGCAACTGACAGGTAATTAACCAGTTACTTGCCAGTTGTCACAGCGACTTGGGCTTCTCTTTCGCTTTCCATCGAGCCATTATGTCGAGCTATTATATATAAAAAAAGCCTGTTCACTCTCGCCTTGAACTTTTGAAGATTACTTAGATCTCTCCGAGAACCATAGATAGTTTTTACTATCATCTAATTAGATTTATTCGTAGCAGCCTAATTCTTTTTCCGAATGTATGTGGATAACGGTGTTGGTTGTACATTTACCTAATTCTATACCTAGTATTATCCTTTTCTGTAAACACACAATGTATTCATATTCATATTCATTTATTTGCAACCATATTCATACATAATTAAACAACTAGTATAGTACTAGAATATAGACCCTGTTAGGGTATGGCAAAACATTAACTTTTTGTATAACTGTTTGTTGTTCCTAATAAATAAAATAAAATAGTATGGCTATATTTCATAGTATGAACGTTCATACTATGAAATAAGAGGCTAAACAGAGGCAACAGAATATCGTCCGCTAGATCGCGTGCCCTAAGCCGCCCACCGTACTGGTGTTCTGACGGGAGACCCTAATCCGGGCCGCACCGCGGGGCGTCGCCCTGCCCCTGACATTTTTCAATTATAACCACTCACTATGTAACACTTTTGCGAGAACTACCGAAACATAACTACCAGATTAAATTGTCGTCTTGTTTCGGCGGCTACCTGGAACTTTGTACGAGTTATTCCGATACGATACGATCGAATCGAAAATACGAATCTATTTTCTTTTGTTCGGGAACAAGTTGATTGTCGCAATACGATTACGCAACGCTCTGTCGATTACGGGCTTTTGCCTTTCCGTTGCGTGAAATGATTGTATTTTGATAGTACTGGGTCAATGTGTCGTAATGTGGGTATACTCGTATGTATAAGAAAATGTATTGATCAATAAATGTGTGGGATAATATGGGATGGGACATTCATTCAGTAATTCTATACTTCTTACGTGATGATAATTTATGTTTGTTCTGTGTCTCGGTGTTATTTTGATTCCGACTTTCATAATACTTACTTACTTATCGAGCGGTCGAGCGTGGGATGTTTTCTGATAATCATCACTATATTCTTATTTTGTTTTTCATTGTCTAAATAAATCGCTACAAATTAATTACATGTAATAATTCTGGATATTCGGCCACAATAATGAAAGTTTGGTTTTGTTGAAGACATAGACTACAAAGAGAGGTTTGTTTCATTGATATCTTACTAGTGATCAAAACTTATAGAATTTCATAATCATAGTTCACTACAGTTTTTTCAGAACATCACGCAATGTCCTCTTTAAATTTCAACATAATCTAAGAAAATAGATTAAATAAAAAAGATAGATACATTTTAGTTTTAAACACCGGTGTAATCTCATTGACTTTAAAAAACAAACTGTCAGACTGCACAAAACATCTCAAAACGACTTGACCACCTTTTCATACATCGTCTTCATTAACGAAGCCAATTACCGCATTTCTCAGTTTAGTATTTCCAACGCGATTGGTCGACAAAATATATAATGACAAAATGCATCCAATAGCGGAGCTGCACTGTTGGCGGCATGCCACGGGCGCAGCAATACGTAGGCTCGCTGTTTTGCTTGACCGATTTTCTTACTCGCTCTTCGTAGAAGCCTAGTAAAGTAGGCTTCTGATTGGTTGAGGCCGAACAACCTGTTGGAAAAACGGTATGTTATGAGTACATAGCGAACGCTTGGGTAAATGTAGATGTTTTACGTGCAACGATGTAGATGTTTTAAGAGAGGTAGGGCATAGCGAATCTTCGCTCGAATTGAGCCGCCCGTCCGGGGAAGGACCTCCACCCTATAGAATACCGCAGCCAAATGACCTCCGGGTCGTGTTTCTGCCGGTGAGTAGGGTTTCCGGAGCTCATGGGGTTTAGGGTTGGGCCGGCATGGCGGTGGCAACTGACAAGTAAGTGACCAGTTACTTGCCCGTTGTCACAGCGACTTGGGCTTCTCTTTCGCTTTCCATCAGGCGTAGGGAAGCCATTATGTCGAGCCACTATAAAAAAAAAAACGTGTGTTAGGAATAAAAGCATATTAAGCACATATTTTAACTGGCCCGGTGGCCGAATATTTAGTGATCTTGCTAAGATACTTTTTTTGTAAACTAATATATAGCAATCACTCAGTGGTCTGAGTATATGCTATGTGCTATACAAACAGACATGTTCACGCACACCAAAAGACGACTAGTTTGGTAAGTGGCAGTGAACGTTGCGGGTTCGATTTCCGTGTCCACAGTACACGTTTTTGTGAGCATGAATTTATATTCATACAATTCATTTTTGTGTGTATGTATAGCGCTGGGTGTTTGTTGCATATAAACAAAAAAAGTATTAAGTAAGTTTTTGAATTGTCTAGTACCCATAGTACAAGCTTCGACTTAGTTTTGGGCTGGATAGCGCTGTGTGGCTCAGCATGGAATGTCCTGGGTTATTTATCAAGATTTTATTTCCATAAACTGTTCTACTAGAAAAGCTGTAGGTACTGTGTATTATGTACTATGCGGAGATCAAAGGCAACGTTCACTCCCTGGTCACAAACTGGTCGTCAAAGTTTCACATTTTTTTGTTACTATGCCGATAGAGTACAAAATCTATAATTCCTATATTATCGAGATTTGTAGGGTACCCAACTGTTACGATTATGGTCTTCCTAGCTCTTCTAATGTATAAAAAATAGCCTACCTGTACTTAATTACTTAATCGTTGGTCTCTTAAAGGATGGGAGATCCCTTAAGATGTTCGTGAAGAGGATGGGTTCATTAGATTTTTGCACGACATTCGAGTAGCCATGCCTTTTTGGTTAGGTAAATATATACTGAGCGTTGAAAGAAAAATATTATGAACTCATCGGCTAAATAAATTAATTGTCTTAGCTTAGTTAGTAGAACTATTGTAAAATGTTATGCAAGATGCTTCATCCCGCCTTATTTAATCGATCTAAAAATAAGTATATAGAATTTAAATTTAACACACAAAGTAACTATTGATGATTTCTTAAAAAGACCAGTATTTATTTCCCCTGCTTTGCCTATTTTACTTGAATATATTGTAGAAAGTGCTTGAGGAGTCTAGGAAAGAATATAAATTGCTCCACCGACAAGAGCGTGAATGAATATTGTAGAAAAAGTTCCCTATTAATAAAGAATAACTCTACTATTATGTAACAAAGTACAAAATAAACAAAACATTAAACCCTAACCCCGTCTCTCATCAATACCATATTAATAGCGGTATCAAAACCAGAATCAAAACCACACACAAACTACAAGCCAAGGGTTGTCTGTATGGTCAAAGTGTACACCAAATTGTACTCAAAAAGAGACCTTATTACATTGGTGTTAAAATCGAATACGTAGTGTGGTTTTCCTGTAATATCCCATTATATTGGCAGGCTTTGTCGCCCTCGTCCCAGGAGAGGCGACCGCGTCCCGCAGTTAACCTCAGTTAAGTTTAAATCGACGATTATCCGAGATGGACATTGCCAATTACGAATGTTCGGTGATTAAATTGTGTTTTCGAAATCAGAGGGTACGTGGGCTGGGTACATACCCGGAAAGGGGACATTAATGAATTTACGTTTTTGGTTATATGAACTTTTATTAATATTTGATTAGGTAATTATTTAAAAAAAATTTTTTCATGGTTGAACTTTCATTTCTAAAAGTCAGTTTTTAGCTTTCGATGTAAAGTGGAAAAATATGGTCTTCTTTCTAAATGACCATTGTCGTTGTCGTAGGCCTGTCCAGCAGTGGACGTTTGCAGTCTGATGATGATGATTGATGATTTTTTAAAAATATGTCCACATACTTTCCGATTCTGCGAGAATTTAAAGTGGGTCAATAAAAAAATAAATACACCAGACGATCAGTCTCACCAACCTCCTGATCTCAAAACTTAAGTTTCCCTCGTTCTATGAGAGACCCGACTGTGAATTGAACCCGGAGCTTTTGGAACATTTGCTCCACTGAGGCTGTCACAACAAATTTCCAAATAATTCAAAAGTAGGAGTGCCCCAACAAACCGTCAGCAAAACGAAAAAATAAATCAATACACGTTCTTCGGTCAACTACCCCCATAAATCAACTTAGCAGTAACTCAATTGGCGTGTTTACCCCGCATAATAATCTCGCTCAACTTTTTAATACGCCATATCAAACGGGTCGGGATTACATCCAGTTGGTGGGGCTTAACGCACATCTGAGAAAGAAACGCGCGGATGTGCGGAGGCTTAGAGCGGAGTTGGCGGAGCCTCTACGTGACGTCATTAGCGCACGCGGGGGCTTAAAGCTGGCCGGATCGATGCCAAGCAAACAATAACATTGGAGTGTTATGGTGATTTTAATTTCGGTATGTAGTTGGTCACTAGACGCAATACATTTTTAAATACCATTCTAATAAAAGAGGCCATCGTATAATATCGGAACACCTTAGTTGCTTCATCAAAATTTTTCTTTCCTTTTTTTGTCTCTTTCCTCAATGTAATAATTTAGTTTACTGTGCAGGACACAAATGCTTTAATACCTTTATAGGTATTATTACTTTTTTGTTACCAAGTGTCCTATTCAACATTAAAGTGAATAAGCTAGTAGTGGGAACTGGTTAAGCTAGTGAATTAGTTTAAATTATTCTTAAGCTATAATGTATTAATTTAAGCTGTTTGTTTGCCTAATAAAATAAAAAATAACATCATCATCAGCTTATTGCAGTCCACTGTGGATATAGGCCTCTCCAGTTGTTCACCACCCTAAGGCAAACATCTGGAGGATATACCCATAATCGCCACGCTGGGCAGGCGGGTTGGCGATCGCAGGGCCTAGTTGCATGCTCCGGTGACCCTGCTGCCCGTCATCGGCCTGTGGTCTTAGCTACGCCTTCATTTGTGATAGTTATACCATCAGTCGTCACCTTACACTCATTCTCTATTGCTATTAGGAGTATCTAAGTAGAGTATCTTTTGACTGGCTCGGTGGCTCAATTAGTAGTGACCCTTGCCTTCTGAACCAAGGGTCGTGGGTTCGATTCCCACCCGGGACAAACATTCGTGTGATGAACACTTGTGTTTGTTCCGTGTCTGGGTGTTTATACAATTTGTATTTAAGTATATATATTTGTGGTACCTACGTTGTTCTGATACCCATAACACAAGTGCTTAAGCTACTTACTTTGGGATTAGAGCAATGTATGTGATGTTGTCTGATATTTTCTTAGAAAAAGTATCTTCTAACCTCTAAACCAATTTAACCAGTAAAATGTTATCATAATGCATGCGTTAACCTATAACAGCCTACTAAATATAATATGACCCGTCCTGACCTCCTGCACAATTTACCGTTTCTCGATAATTGTAAGTAACAAAATGCTAAAAGTGTAGGGGCATGAACTTACCCCTGTCAGCCGATTTCATTACGAACGCACTCAGGAGACACATTCATTGGCGAAGGGCATGTTGTGGCCAAGAATGCTATAAGGTAAAAAGCTAGACGAAAGTAAAAATATGTATATAAGTAACATTATAGTTCGAGTTTTATTATCGGGTCGCAATAAGTTATTTTCGAATTTTTTTATAGTCGGTTAAAAAATAGTAACTTGTACATCCGTTTGTTTACTTTTTGACAGTATATGATTACCTACTAAAGTAATCATGTTATACTTTAGTGACGAGTAACACTGCCCGCTTAGTAAAAAAGAAAATGAATCGCGAACGTAGTTAAGTACCCCTTATTCGGCAGGATGCACATTGCACAACAAGCAGGCGAGGGTGGCCTGGAGCGAAAAGATGACGGGTTATATCCCAATCAATTGTTTATAGGCTACAGTAACCGCTCGATTTTAAGCAGGCCGTAGGCTTGTTAGTCAATGAAACTAGAGTAATGAGCTACTCAAAACTGCACTAGCATCCACTTCCAAAGCCGGGGCCACACATTGGAGATATTTGCACCAACAACGTAACGTTTTGCGCCCAATGCACCAATGTGTGTATCGATACTTTGACACAATGAAGACAGTGAGCGCGTTAGTATTGGGCATTGGACAGTGATTGGACGCAAAGTTGAATCCAATGTGTGGCCGCGGCATAACATGAACCACCAACCTCCAGAGATCAACATCGGCTGTTCGTTCGTCATCGGCACGACCCGCAATCAATTGTCCATTATCATCATCAGCCTATCGCAGTCCACAGCTGGACATATGCCTCTTAATTTGTTCGCCCTTTTGGTCAAACATCTGGAGGCTCTACCCATAGGCGTTTTACGGTTGGAAAACGCAGGGCGTAGCTTCTCGCTACGGTGACGCTACTGCCCGTCATCGGCCTATGTTATTTAGCTACTCCTCTAATTGTCATGGCTAAACCGCCACCAGTCGGTTGCCAGAGCCTCGTTTGTTATTCGGCAGGATTCGGTAGATGAGGGCTTAGAGTGATAAGACGATGTGTTACATTCCAATCAGTTGTTCATAGGTCCGAGCGGTTACTGCAGAGTCAGAGAGGCCAACTTAGTCTTTGAAGCTCGAGTAACACGCAGAACTGCAGTAACGTCCACGCCTAACGCGTAGTTGAACTACACACCTACGCTACACAGCCGTTGACTCGAGATCCACATCGGCTGTTCGTTCGTCACCGGCACGCCCCGCAATCAATTAACGCGCCTCGCCCAGTCACACTATACGTTTGCTTTGGCCCCTCATTACTTACTGGACATACTCCTTGCGGCTTATTTATGCGGCGGACTTATTGACGAGTCGGAAAAATAGGTTTCTGGGACGTGTGTTAGGTTTTGGGCTTTTGTTTTGATTGGAGAAAAGTGGAGCTTGCCTACCTATACCTATATAATGTAAAAGTTTGGGTGTATGGATAGATGATGAAAAATTACTGCACTGAATGATACTATAACTGTCCGAATGGTCTCAGGATTTAAAAAAGGACCACTCCATATCCCGAGATCCCGTGTGTGTCATGAAAGACGACTAAGGGAATTTTAAGGGTAGCAGCGTTTACCTGGGTACAAGTAAAACCTACTGCAGTTTCCAACCCGCCTGTCAAGGGTGGTGACCGGTAAAACATTGACATTATGATTAACATCAAATGACATTAGGAAATGCCCAACAGTGGACGTTTGCAGGCTAAGTATGATGATGATAAAGACTTGTCTGCTCCTTCCATTGTAGCTACTTTAAATTACACTACAAGAAATTTAAAATACAAAACAATTGAGATGATTTCATAAAATAATCGGTTGCACGACGCATAGCACGACGGTCAAACTATGCATAATTCAAAACGACTAATTCACTTCGCTGGAAACTGTTTAACGCCCTCCTCAAACGGGGACAAATAGTTCACAGAATCATATTTTAGTTTTCATAGAGCATTTTAGTTTTCATACCACGGACGGACGTAATGAGAGACTGTTTGAAGCAACAGTTTGCATACAGTTTTGCGAGATTATGCGACGTATGTCTATAGAGAGATGGATCCGTACTATTTGTAATCACATGCCAAATACAATAGGTAATCAGCTGTTGAAACGTGTCAGCATGTTCGTAGATATCATAAACACGCTAAAAAGTCTGCAGAAATTTCTAGATAAGCTTATCAGGTCTCGAGATGCATGCTTGCTTAGCAGTTGCCATCACTATGCTGGTCTATAGGATTATTCAAGCTATACATCGAATAGGCTTGTTGCCGTAAAAATGTAATTAGTCCGTCTTTTAGCTTATTTAAAAATAAAAGACACGTATTTTTTCATTTGTTAATTAGACCAAAAATGACAAAGATATACCCCTCTAAAGTTACGCGTGACGTCACGCCGTGCAGCATTTTGTCGAACGGAGTGACGTCAAAGACTCCCACTCCTAAATTTTGAAGCCTTGTATCTTTGTTATTTGTTAGTTAAATGAAAAAAGGAAAAATACGTATCCAATATATTTTATACTTTAAAATACGGACTAAATATAATGTAATTATTTTGACCCTGGAAACATCCCTATTATCAAGGTAGCATGGGTCTCCTAGAATTCCCCCCAGTGGCAAGGTGCCGGTCTTCCGGCGGGAATGATAAAGCAGTGATTGTAATATAGAAAGATATATTTTTAGAACGCATCTAATTCGTATGATTTGTACACAGACTTATAAACTTGAACTGTACTGAATCAAGTCCCAAACCCAATACTAGAGCTCCCCAGTCATCTCGCAGCGAGTAATCGAACCGTCTTTATTTGCGATTGGTCTGCGCCCAGCTTATTTATACCGACGTTATTGACATGGGTGTTAAAAATAGCTTTCCGGAGCGCGCCCACGATTTGTAGGTTACACAGTATGGGTCTGGTTTTTGTTTGAACACGGTAGGTGTTAAGTCGGAGGCTCTAAATTTTATGGAAGTTTTGGGCGTGAGAATTTACACTTTCGCTTCTGTTTGGATGAGAACGCGTTTGCTAACAAGATATTTATAACGCTTTCGGCGAGTGTACCTACCATTTGTACAATTCTTTATTATTGTTATGTACTAGTAAGTTTGGAAGTAAAAAAATGGAGCAAACAGGTGACGGTTTAGTACCCCAGGCACTCGGAGTAGAGGTTGCAAGCCTAGAAGATGGGAGGATGACCTTCTACTAACTTTCGAGGCCCCTCTGGGCCAGAGTGGCGGCAGACCGAGAGCAGTGGAACGAGTTGGAGGAGGCCTTTGCCAAAAGGCACACCGAAATTAGAGATATTTTAATGTGAAGTGAAGTGCAGTGAAAGTATCAAAATTGTAAATTTATGAATTTCGGAAATAAAAGGCTATAGTATTATTATTATTACTCGTAAGTTTATAGTAATATTTTGGTATTGTTATGGAATAGATATAGAAAAAATATGGTGCCAAGTACAATACCACATATATATAACATTTACACACAGTACCTACTGGATAGTGTAAGCCTTACGACTACGACTCTTGGTTATCAACCAAGACTGATGAAGAAGAAGAATTACCTACAAAAAGCTTCGAGCAAATCTAATGTCACATAATAAGAAGACATTGACTGTTTTTAGCCATTCAAGCCAAGAACCTATGCGTTTCGTCTCAGGCCCTAATCATATTGAACCGTTATGTTGATTTTATATTAGGTAACCGATTAATAGCGGTATCAAAATCTTATGTACACACAATTTCACTTTCCCCCCATTTTCCACCATCCAATTACTTTACCCCGGAAGCCTAATAAAAAATCCACCTCATCAGAGCAACTCATCAGAAAGTTTGTAAGCAAAAAGAAACCGTCTTGTAATTGTTACAAGTGAGGCACTAATTATTTCAGCAATCAAACCCACTTAGTTAAGCAACCCCGACAAATTCAAGTGTGTTCCACTTCTAATCGCACCTGAAGTTTGGACACCTGTTCTGTCTATATTTTATTGAGGTCTACGAGATGGTTAGATGCCTTTGCACCAATTCACCCATATCATCAGTGAAACTAGAAGTTGTACAGAAGAGATCCCTTGACCAAAAGGCCACCTAAATTGTACTTTGTTTTGTGTAATGTATTTTACCCAACAGAATTACATTCGCCTATAAAATATTATAGAGGTGTTTATAAAATCGGTTTAAATAATGTTAAGCAACCATAACTTCCTAAAACTCTCTACACAATAGATATAAATAAAGAATTACTGAATTGATCTGTTTTCCAATGCTTTAAAAGCTCTAAAGGGGTAGTAAAAGACATTCCAAATCTTGTAAATAGAGTTTTCTTTACTTAAAAAGGATGTAACTTACAAACATATTATCTTCATAGCAATTTTAAGAAGATAGGTGCCAAGCCTCGTTTACTCAACTGGAACACACTTTTCCCAAATAGGTAATTCCAACAGTTTGGTGGAAAAAAGTCTTAATCATCCGAGTTCAAAATAAGAGGAGCCTTTCAACTTTGAACAACACTTTTTTTGCTTACTTTGATGGAGAACAAATTGTGTATTCGAAATTTGTAGAGAATTTTTTTTCAGTCTGCAAGCAACTGATTTGCATTTAAGTTTTTAATTGCTGTTTTCTAAGCAAGTTGCATAAAGTTGTGAATTTTTCAATTATAAATTACAATGACTTTTTGCATCAAAAAGAAAGTAAAGTTTTACAGGCAAACTTGTTCGAGAATGATTCGAGAAAGATAATTAATTAAGAATTATATCTAGCTAGGTAGGTAAATAGTAGTAGTAAATAGATAAGTATCAAGAAGTTGCAGGTCCAAAAAAAAAAGCTTACTTATACTGACCAGTTTTCTTATCATTTCAGTCATAATAATATTTAATTTATACATTGGTTGACACAATATCTTTCGGTTAAATGAACGGTATTTACATTAATATGTTTTGTATGAATACGAATTATTATTCAACATTTTTGTCCATCAACTTGTCACTGACAGTTTCCTATCCATTACTGCATTTATTGACACATACATTACATGTAAATAAAGAGTGCTACTATATGTACATATTTTTCGGCCCGTGTTTTGCTAAGTACAGTCAGTACTTTAAGTTTTTCGGTTAGATCTTAAGAAGTAGCTTAAGATAAACGCAAACCTGCTAACATTCGTATTATCAAGACGCATTATTATTGCAGTATTTTTGTACTACAAAGTATACATAGTAAAAATATCCAACACCCATACCAATACTGATAGATGTTGCACTACCCTTACAAGGTCTATGTTGTACTAGGTAGTAAGTATATCTTGTATTTGGACTATCTACGAACAAACATGGTGCTTTAAATCTGATATGTTTATGCTATTCAAGACTAACTAACATGTTCATGCATATAAGAGTGCTAGAGTACCTATAGCGAATCTTCGCTTGAATTGAGCCGCCCGCCTGAGGAAGGACCTCCATCCTATAGAATACCGCGGCCAAATACCTACGGGTCGTGTTCCTGCCTTTAGCTCGTAGGGGGTCACGGTTGGGCCGGCATGGCGGTGACAACTAACAGGTAACTGGTCAGTTACTTGCCCGTCATTTGTGTTCCGTGTCTGGATGTTTATATTTGTATTTAAGTATATATTTGTGCTACATGTGCTCAAGCTACTTACTTTGGGATCGGGAGCAATGTATGTGATGTTATCTCATATTTATTTATTTATTTGCCTTAGTCACCAAGCTGGGTAGCTAAGGCAAATTAATAATGAGAGTAGAGCTGGGCTTGGTCACCATAGGTTTTATTTTATACCTACGTAAACGCTGCCCGTTTTGATCAAATTATCTACTTCGGTGTATTAGAAAGTTCGTATTAACGCTAGCGAACAATGTTTCGACGCCAACGGTACGTTCAGAATTTTCCAAATAGCGTCGAGTAGTATAGGAGCGGGCGGTATTGTGTGTCGGAGACACGAATCGAGAGTTGTCGCGCGCGCCGAGCGCTCGGCAAACAGCGCGCCCGGCCGAATACGCTACCTCTAGGGCTGACATTAGCAGTACAAGAATAATTGCAAAACAAAGAGGTAGGGCATAGCGAATCTTCGCTCGAATAGGGAATATGCATTAAAAATAGTTTCGTGTACTTACTAATTTATCGTAAAAAAGATAAAAATATACTACGAACAGTGAAAACAAAATTAAAATTGGCTGAAAAATGGGCGAGATATAGTCGTTGAAAGTTAATACATCCGTCTCTATCACGCGAAATAATTTTTTCTAAGGAGTTTGTATGGCGCGCATGGTACGTGACGTCATCCGCTACGTCGGATCTCTCTGTCTAAGCGATAACTTTAACGCTTTGTAACTCGCTTAATAGAAAAGATAGTTTAAAAATTCTTAGATATTTATATATCTGGAAGATAAAAGATCTCAATAAATCCATAAAAAAAAGTCATGCATATTCCCTATTGAGCCGCCCGTCCGGGGAAGGAGCTCCACCCTATAGAATACCGCAGCCAATGACCATGTCGTGTTTCTGCCGGTGATTAGGGTTTCCGGTGCTCGTGGACGGCTTGGGCCGGCATGGCGGTGGCAACTGACAGGTAACTGACCAGTTACTTGCCCGTTGTCACAGCGACTTGGGCTTCTCTTTCGCTTTCCATCAGGCGTAAGGAAGCGATTATGACAAACTAAAAAAATAGGGTTTTATAAAACGGTGTTCCTTTCATAGGCATTTCGCGTCGATTACATTATAGGTTTTTAGTACATAAAAGGCGGCAAATTGCCGGAAGCGTGCGTAATCGATTCGCTGTAGTTGTTGACGCGCTATCATGCAGCAGTGCGTTTGCTGTGCTCTGATTGGCCGCGACGACATCGGCGGCAGATGATTATCGTATATTGTATTCGTACTAGGTGTGTAAGAGCGACACATCATCTTTTCGCTCCAAGCCACCCTCACCTGCCCACGGCACATCCTACCGAATAACAAAAGAGGCTCTGGCAACCTGCTGGTTATAACCATCACAATTGAAGGCGTAGTTAAATACCACAGGCCGATAACGGACTAACGTCACTGGAACGAGAAGCTATGCCCTGCAATCGCCAACCCGCCTGCCCAGGGTGGCGGTAATGGGTAAAACCCCGAGTTGTTTGCTCAAACTGGTGAACAGAACAGCTGGAGAGAGGCATAGGCTGATGATGTAGGAATGAGTCCAACCGTCCATCCGGAATCATAATTTCATTAATCGAGTGCCAACCCTAATCCGTATATTCGACTGGATAATACACACACATCTCGTCAAATGAAACTTGGAGTTTCATTCTAGCCGTTCGACATGCAAAATATTTTTTCGTCTCATTTTTTTTGGCTTCATCAACTTTTAAGGAGGAAAATTCGTATCTATGTCTATAAATACGCTTTAATTTTACATACTTAAAGTATTGTACATAAAAAGAGGTAAATATATAGAAACAGTTGATTAAGAGTGGCTTATCGCGAAATAAAAAAAAAATTAAAGACAACAGAGCTTAACTATGTTTTCGTAGTGTTCTGAACACACTGTTTCGGGTTCCATAAATAATTAATAACTTAAATTACACGGTACCCCAATGAGCTGAGATTCAATGTACCTACAACTGTTCAAGCTATTTACTTTGACATCCGATTATTATTGAAGTTGATATATATCTCTGATCTATCTATCTATGATAGTATCTGTATACTAGAGCCAAAATCGTATCTCAATATCTGTATTTTAAAGCAATTTCGTAATTCCAATACGTCGAAGGCCCATTGTGTACTCAGGGGCCGAATATTTCGGCCCCACCCAACTCCGAAGTAACTCGGCGCAAGTTTTATTGGGATACTTGTAAAATTTCCGCTTGTAACATTGAAAGTGCTCTCGACTGATTAAACAAGATGAATTTATTGACTCGAACACGAAAAGTAGATAAGTTTAGTTGGATTTTTCAATTATGTACAGTGTTTTGGGCGCCATTTTTAGTTTGCTCGGTTGGATTTGGAATGTCTTTTGTAAATTTTCTTTTTGTAAAGATGATAAAAATACATCTTTATGGAAATATTTTCTCAACATAAGGCTGCAATATGGTTGATGAATAGTGGCCCAGCTCGTCTCCGCTCCACCTCAGGGGCACCTAAACCTAATAGTTGTCTGAAAAAGGCCTCTTAGCCTTTTCAACCCTACCTATTACTTGTATTAATCATACATTTTTGATTGTTACAAGTAAATATTTGGTTCATGAAACTGACGACGAACATGCAGGTTTAAGGTTTTAGCTATTGATTCTTTGATGGAATCATTTTTTTTAACTCTGTAGCCTCTTGCGCATGCTATTTATTAAATAACAAAAATAAGTTTGGGAATTTGCATGCTGGCTGTGTCCTAATACGTGCATGGTGGGTGACCTTTGCAAGGCGACTGGCAGATGCAGGTCGCTAGGTTTTGGACTGGATTAGTACCACTGACTCGGGGACAGGAGATGTAAGGGAGCGACCCATCATCTTTTCGCTCCAAGCCAGGTGGCTTGCAGGCAGGTGGCTTGATTAGCAGGTGCTCGTGGTGCATCATGCCGAATAACAAACGAGGCTCTGGCAACCGTCTTATGGCGATGTTATGGACCAAGTGATAAATGTAGCATTATATATAATGCCCGGGCATTCTGATAAATGGCCAATATGAGAGGGCAATTTGATAATCATTATTAAAATAATCAAATTGATCGGGCATTATAAATATTGTTTATCACCCTTTGGGCAAAGTAATAATAACATATTTTATAACTATTTCGCAGTCTCCTGGTCCTCTGTAAGGCTTGCGTGGGGGCACAAGCTCATCCACTCCTGAGATAATATAATATGTGTATGTGATACACAGGCCAGACATTACTTCTGACTGCTCCAAGATGACGCACTCAGTAATAATACCTACTCGGCAAATGCAGCACTATTGCATAATGATGGGAACTAAAGTCCTTAAGAGTTTTACCTACTTAGGAAAGAAAAAATTTGCTTTAAGTTAAGTGAAAACGTTGCGAAGTAGAATCAAGCAAATTACTTGTCAAATCAGCTGCCCTATTAGCCCTTCATAAGTACATACTACTACCTATACCTATGGCTTCATCATCAGCACCAGATGTTGACGCCCGGAAGCATATGCCTGAGTAGGTTATGATTGCGTAACAAAATCACCATATGAGCATACAACTTTGGTTGTTGCCCTCAATTTCTTCCGGATACCATCATCAGATCCTGACTTGGTGATAATGGGACCACCACGGAAGTGTCTTCTGTCGAACAAAAAAAAATTTTTTGACATCCATCTACATATAATTGACGGAAATATCGGTGAACATACATAAAAAATTATACATACAGACGAATTAAGAACCTCCTCCTTTTTCGCAGTCGGTTAAAAAAAACATTACCGGATACATCGATCTCCGAATAAGTACGCGTGCGTCCCTCCCCTTTGCTTTATTATCAAATTGCCTAATTGCCAAGTAGCAATACAATAATGACCGGCCAATGTGATAAATAATGAAGTTTAGATAGTAATTATCACTTTGCCCAATAGAATTTGACATTATTCATAATGCCCTAGCATTATAAATAATGCCCGCATTAATCACTTGGTCCATAACAGCGACATAACCACCACAATTGAAGGCGTGGCTAAATACCACAGGCCGTTGTCAGGCAGTAGCGTCAACGGAGCGAGAAGCTACGCCCTGCGATCGCCAACCCGCCTACCCAGCGTGACGATTATAGGAAAAACCTCCAGATATTTGACCAAAGTGGAGAACAGCTGGAGAGGCTTATGTCCAGCAGTGAACTGCGATAGGCTGATGATGATGATGATGACCATTAACTCGAGAAGTGTAATAAGAATGACCTGCCGTTCAAGTGACCTTTAAAGAAATACAACAATCTTACCATTCTTCTTACGGGGTATAAAATTCGCATCTGTCCGCATCAGATCGCTCCGCAAACATACCGCCTCGGCCTAGCGAGCGGGGGGCGTGCTCTTCGCCCTGAGTGGGGGATTAGGCCTCCGCCTGCACCAACTTACTAAGAAACGCGTCCAAACTTGTTGTAAAAACATCTTAAGTAGCAGGTAGGTTACGTTTAACCGTGCGGTAACGGACACAGTACACATCACCGCCCCGTTTATTCCCGTGTGTGTCTTTAGGCCAATAAGGGAGTTGTTGAGATTTCAAACTTTCGGTGGTAGGGTTTACGCCTGGTAACCACCGTACACTTAAACAACATTTCTTTCCAAAATTTCTAAGTTTCCAGTGGCTCGTAAATACCTTTCGTTACTACTTGTGTCATAAGAGCTTGATCAATAACTCCGAAATTCGTTTCGGAGAGACAATAGTACAAGAGTTAGTTCATCACGCGAATGTTTGTCCTGGGTGCGGAATGAATCCACGATACTTGGTTCAGAAGTCAGGGATCACTACCAGTTGAGCCACTGGGCCAGTCAACTTATGTATAATGCAAATAAATATAAGCAAATTGTTTGTATTTCGAAATAATTTAGAGAAAAGCATTTGTTATTCAGAGTCCATTCATCCCTAGTCTCTTGATAACTTTTATCGACGAGATAGTTGATGAATTCATAATCCTGGGATCATTTTCCCTGCTTGTGGCCAGGCTATTAATCTCAATTCTAATTCTGATTCCACTTTGGTCCAACTACGAGTAAATAATATTTATAGATTCGTTTTCATTCGTTTTACGCTCAAATGGGCTTATTTAAACGAAATGAGAAAATGTGAAAGTTTCGTTAATTTATGATGAATTTTAAGAAGTCTGGGGCTTTTGACATCGATCCTTTAAATAAGTGTACTAACATTTATAATAGGTAGAACGTCAACAAAATATTAAGGCCTATCTTTATGTCGAAATAGGTTTGCGCTTAAATGCGATTTGCTTGATGGTAAGCGATATTATAGTCTACGATGGAACGATTTAAATTGTATTAAAGGTACATAGTACTACATTGATTAGTTTAATTTAATTAAAACTTTATTTTCATATTTTTAGGTCACTTAGATAAGCTTGCTTTTAAAAGTTGTTTTACTGTTATTTTTTTAAAATAAATACATAATATAAGTACTTTGCAAACATCCTGATCAAATACAAACAGACATGTTCATGCACACTAATGTTTCTTTACAGTGCAGGCATAGAACTTGCGACTATTATGTTAGCAGGTGCAGCGTTCATCACCATTGAACAATATATTATGTTTAAAATCATTACCCAAAGGCATTGTGTAAAAAAAACAACAATACATAATCACAGCACTACTGATGACCAGCATAAAATGTTACCTTTACCTACAATTAAACTATTAATAAAAAAAACACAGTTTTTGTTGCAATGTAATAACTTTTTAATCACGTGCCTTAATGCGAAAATATTCACACACGCCAATGAATGGGTAGCGAAATGAAAACAATAAAGTTTGCTAAAAGCTTTAGTACAATGGCGGTCTGTTATGAAAGTTAATTTTTGCTGCATTTAATTTGTGGGTATGACCACGAAGCAATATGACCACTTTAGGGTTCTGTAGTTCACGTCTGGAACCCTACAGTTCCGTAACCTTAGCAGTTAGTTACCCTTTATAATATATGAACTAACTTAGATTGGTTTTTATCTTAATAAAAATTAACCCAAGATATGCCACGCTGGGCCCCACAGCGCCATCTAGGCCCATACTAAGCTACACCTTGTACTATGGGTACTAGACAACTGATAACTTAATATTTTTTTTCAGAATGAAATACAATATGTAAGAAACACCCTAAGTCATAATCATAAGGTTCGAAATATTATGGTACTTAACTTTTGGTAACACTATATCAAAGAGTTATTCAGCTTTATCTTCTACTAGCCAAACCGCCCTCGCTTCGCTTCGGGTATTTAGATAAGCGCTAATACATATTTATATAATTCAGTAACAATAAAAGTACGATTTACTAATAGTTATATTCATTTACATGACATAATTAGGTTGCTATGGTAACGTTTTCAATACACGTCAGTTTGGAAGATAGCTTTTTTGAAATTTTTACACCTCGGGTTACATGGATCACTAACGTTTTTATAAATACATATAATATACCCTATGTTCACCGGGGGTACTGTAGCTTTCCGACAGTGAAAGAATTATTCAAATTGGTCCAGTAGATTCGGAGCCTATTCGTATCAAACAAACAATCAAATCTTTCCTCTATAATATTAATAGTATAGAAGTATAGATTAGTATAGACTACAAGTAACAATATCTACAATGGTTCACAATATTTTGCTGCGAACCACTAAATAACATTTCGCGACATTCCCATAAACAATAGACAGATTATTATGACGGAAGCCGTAACAAAACATTGTTGGTCATACATAGACAGCACAATACGTACGCTATTCTAACGGTAATATAATTGTTCAAACTAAACAAATGAGTGTATTGTTTTCTCCCCGTTTGAAATGTTTTTGTCATAGTATTTACTAGCGTTGAAGCCTTTTTAACACAAATGCAAGATGCATTTATGCAAAGCGTGCAGTTATGGTTCCTGAAAATGTTTATAGCTTTAATCAAAAGAATTACCATTAAGTTTTATTTGTCTTTAAAATGCAAAGAATATTTCTTTAGTTGTTCATTTTAAATTCATAAATACGCATTAAGACATAGAAACGATGATTATTTCGCATTTATTGTTTCTTTTTACTAAGTTAAACAATATTTTGTTTATAACATGTTTTGTTTGTAATATGTTTTCTTGTAATGTGAGGACTGCGATCATAAATACTGGTGTATTTGTGATCGCAGTGTGAGGAGCTTGGTGGCGCCGCGGTCTTGTACGCTTAACAATGATCGCAACGTTGTGCAACCGTTGGCGCGGTCAATCCGATGATGGGTGACCAAAATTTGACACTGAATTCCTCCGTGCTTCGGAAGGCACGTTAAGCTGTTGGTCCCGGGTGCTATCTTTACCAACTCAGATAGCAGTCGTCACATCATATCAGAGATGATGATAACTCTGACGCCTAACTGGGAATGGGTATAGCTTACCCTAAGTGTTGCGGAGGTCTGATGGCAGTCGCTCTGGGTAAAAGCTTAGCCCTCGCCAAATCTCTCAGTTTGGGAAGCCGACCCTGAGACAATCGGGAAACAGGCTAGGATGATGATGTTTTCTTGTAATGTCTGCCTCACCAAAATATTATCGGTATTTTGATGAAACAAATGCGATTTTTAACGAGTAGCACGGTGCAAGTGTCCGTTGCTTACAAATCTACTGCCCAAGAGCTTACGGAATGCATTGTTCACACGATGAAACATTTTCGATTTAAACCTCGTGGCGCTGTACAGGTGTCCAATACGAATCCCCAACCCGATACTAAAGCCCTAACCAGTTGTCTACTAACCAGTAATCTAGCTATTGAGGTTGCCGCATCCAAAATCCTCTCCGAAATGTGTGTATAATTCCTCCGTGCAAGGCAACACATCCAAAAATCCCAGCACCGTCCTGGTATCTACACAAATATTTGTCGCGTCCATTCCACTTGTGTGCAAGCTGCTTAAACAGGAGTTCCCGTTGGAGCAAATGCGATTTCCCCCGGGCACTGCGATGTCCGAGACCGTGTATGTTTTGATACACAAAGTAATTACGCGGCGCGGTACATACAGATGAATCGGAGACTTTGTACTGTTCTAGCAAGGTGGATTTCAAATTACTTGAGTTTGATTATAAAGGTGTTTGCTCAAGGGTAAAGTCGTATTTACAAACTTTACTAGGCGTCGTGCGGACGCACAGGTACCTACCTATTCATCTTAATCTTAATCTTAATCTTAACTAATATTATAAAGCTGAAGAGTTTGTTTGTTTGTTTGTTTGTTTGTTTGTTTGTTTGTTTGTTTGTTTGTTTGTTTGAACGCGCTAATCTCAGGAACTACTGGTCCGAATTGAAAAATTCTTTTTGTGTTGTATAGACCATTTATCGAGGAAGGCTTTAGGCTATATAACATCACGCTGCAACTATTAGGAGCGAAGAAATAATGGAAAAAAGGGGGGGAAAAATAACTATTCCACGCGGACGAAGTCGCGAGCACAGCTAGTAGACAATATTTGGGCGCCGGTCGCCATACATTGTAAATGCTTTACTTCACATAGTATTGTTAGTTGTCATAAATAATGATATTAGCCTCATAGGGCTAAGATTTTCAGACACAATAGTTTTAAGAGAGGTAGGGCAACTTCGCTCGAATCGAGCCGCCCGTCCGGGGATGGACCTCCACCCTATAGAATACCGCAGCCAAATGACCTCTGGGTCGTGTTCCGAGCTCATGGTCAGAGTTGGGCCGGCATGGCGGTGGCAACCGCCAGGTAACTGACCAGTTACTTGCCAGTTATTACAGCGGCTTGGGCTTCTCTTTTGCTTACCATCAGGCGTAGGGAGGCCATTACGTCGACCCACTATAAAAAAAATCAGATTTTCACAATCCCAATTCCGGAGATACGGGATGATACTTAAGGGACAATTATGTAATGCCATGTCTACTTCATCGTCAGCCTATCGTAGTCCACAGCTGGACATAGGCCACTTTCAACGATCTTGGGCTTCTCGCGTCCTGCAGTCGCCAACGATTTTGAGCAAGCCGTCCCTTTACCGAACCCGAGAGCGTCCTACACTTCGTAGTGTTTTAAGGTCGGGGCTAAGAATCTAGTTATCGACTACGATAACTAGATTCTTAGCCCCGGCCTTAAAACAACCTTGAAAACAAAAAAAGTGTCTAGAAATAAATATTATAATATATAGTATCCCTAATAACGGTCGACTCACCTTTCGACATTGATTCAGCTCGTTCTCTATTTACATAAATTGTTTGCCTAATGTGCGACAAAGTCGAGACGAAATCTATTTTGCTTGTAAAAATATTTAACTAAAAGATAGTAGTTATTAGTTTAGAAAACTAAAACGTATGCAGTCATCTATCTTCTATCTATACTTATAATTAATCTGTAGAGAGGTTAATTCTGTACGTGAAATATTTTTTCAAAAGAACTATCAGGGGGTGATTAGTGATCGATACTGATGCCAAAAATGCAATCAGTAAAATTTTTGTCTGTCTGTCTTCATGTTCGTTATAGAAAAAAAATACTGGACGGATTTTAACGAAACTTGGTACGAATATTCTTTATACTCCTGGGCAGGTTATAGTATACTTTTCATCACGCTACAACTAATAGGAGCAGAGCAGTAACGGGAAGTGTTGGGAAAACGGGTGAAATTTTTATCTAATCAATCAAAAAATATTTTTATTGTATCAGTATAATTAAGATAAATAATATTTTAAATAAATAAATGATACACATAAATAGAATATATTAATACACATTTAATACAAACATAATAACCAAATATTACATATAATACTATGGACTCGGTAAAACTAAACAGCTTGAAGAAAGGAAAAAGAAGACACTAGATAGAAGAGTAAAGGACAGAGATATAGATTTATTATAAGCATAGAATAGATATAAGAAGAAGATATAGATAAACAAAACAATCTTTGTTCTGTTTTGCTAATTTTTGTGTTCTAATTTGAAATGTACTTGTAAAGTTATTATTGTTATGCCGTGATGTCTAAATGTACTTTCGCTTACACAATACCTTTCCAAGATCTTCAAAATAAGTAAGTCAGTATGACTATTGAAAGCCGCTTGCCGCCTGAATAAGTTATGATGGCGGTGGTTAAGTCTCGTTTCAATTACCGGGATGCCCCTTCGACTTCTCTAACTGACATTGTCTCTATAATATTCTGGATATAAATGATAACGATGTGATGTATATGCCGCACTGTAAGTAAGGCTTCTATTTTACAAAATAATATGCAGGGTAATTCATATTTGACTCATCATAGCAAAATTGCATATAGATGAAGTTAGGGTTAATTTCTAATAAAATAAAGTTTTATAGTTTGGGAGCTGTCATACAAAAAGTTACTTGAATAGACCAAGTCAACCTCAACCTCTTCAACTACGTAGAGACATTGCCAGTCTTAGTTCACCTGATGGTGGAGTGAGTCATCCTGAACGCTCTTTTTATAAAAAAAAGTGCACTGAGATAGCTCTCTCTTCAATCGGTATTGCTGAGCGTCGTTGCCAAGCCAACCCTTGGAACGGCTAATCTATCTCCATCGATTTCTGTCCGAAGTAGCCTTCAACGCTTGGTAAAATTTCGACTCTCTATCTTGCCTTCGGTGTTGCCGACAATGACCAGCATTTCCAGGCTGCCGTCCCATCTACGCACCTTTCACGACACTGTCTCTACACTCTCCATTCCACGAGATAGCTACATTTATATAAAGCCTGCATTATCGCTAAGTGAAAATTTCACGTATGTTCAAAGAGTTCTACTTTTTATAGTCGGTACATATAATTCGCGACAACTCCCAACTTGAACCAAAGGCTTAATTGGTTTCATTTTCAAGTGAGCAGGTCCGGCCTGGTGTGACATGTCGGACTTCGACTCGGGACCGGCAATTTTGTACCTTATTCACCGGTAATAAGGGCGTCGGCCAAATGTGGCGTTAATGCCGAAAATGTTAGCCGTAGCTTCTGCACTATTATGGGACTGTTATAGAAATGTATTGGAAATGTTACCAAAAATGGTTAAGGGTTGACACAAAGTGAATGTTTTCTAAATCATATGGCTTGATCTGTGGGATCCCTCCGGTGATGCTGCTGCCCGTCATCGGTCTATGGTATTTAGCTACGCCTTCAATTATTTATTTATTTATTTATTTAATCTTTATTGCACAAAGAAGGTACAAATGGCGGACTTAATGCCTTAATGGCATTCTCTACCAGTCAACCATTGGGCGTGCCAGAAAACTATGATGTGGTGCGGTAATAGGTATATTGACAACTGCTATAATTATTTATACTAATGTACAGGTAATGCACATAGGTACATATATATTTTATTCAATAATATTACATACAGAATTTTTAAAGTTATAATATAATAATATACTTATAAAATATAATATATACACATGAATATAAATACATACACATATATATATATATATATACACATAACATTCAGACAGAAACATTAACTAAAGATATAACAAAAAAAAAAAAGAGAATGATGACAGATAGAATTATGAAGGTATACCGCCACCAGTCGGTTGCCAGTGCCTCGATGTTATTCGGCGGTATGCACCACGAGCAGGTGAGGTTGGCTTAGAGTGAAATGATGATAGGCTGCTCCCATTCATCCCTAAATTTAGATGCATCCAATCATCCACGACCCGGTGACCACACTGCCAAGCCTTGTTGACTGTTGCCGCCTGTATGCCTCGCTAAGTGCATTTCAATCGCCATCCTCAGATAAGCCGAGAGGCGTTTCGCATTCCCCTTCATTTGTGAATTGCATTCTGTGGTGCAGTTGCTTCAATAGCCTTGTAATTAATGTGAATATCGATGTTCGGTGTTATTGGTTCAAGGGTGCATGGTATAATATTCCCTTAAAGGAAATTAAATTTATCCTTTAAAGACAAGTACAGCATAATTTGCATTGCTGCTGACCACATTTTTTTTTTATAGTGACTCGACATAATGGCTTCCCTACGCCTGATGGAAAGCGAAAGAGAAGCCCAAGTCGCTGTGACAACGGGCAAGTAACTGGTCAGTTACCTGTCAGTTGCCACCGCCATGCCAGCCCAACCCCAACCCCCCACATCTTCGCACGTGGTAAATTACTAATTATTTTTCCTGTATTTGTCTTATTTGCTTTTTTTTTTGTTTACTGTACTTGTTTGTTGTGTGTGTGCCAGTTTACATGAATATTTTTTTTATCTATCTGTCTACCTTGCATAGATCTTTGGTCACGGCCTCTGATGGCTAAGGAAACCAAGTAGCAACAGACAAATACCACCTCCGTGGTGGCCTGGAAGAAAACGTAGGCCTTTGCAATAGTTCGCCACTGTTTAGTTGTTCGTAGCTGCACTCCTGCCATTGCTGAGTCTATCTTCTTTTTATGTGAGAGGCGCCAGACTAGCAAGTGTGATGCCTGATGGTAAGCAGTCGACAACTTGTTTTTCTTCTTCCATTTAAAATCAAATGGGTTGGGCCGCTGGCTCGTCTGCCACCTACTGCAATAAAAAAACTCTTGATCTTGGGCTTCTTAATACAGTATACGATGCTTACGAATCCTAATCCCACTATTAAGTTACCCTCTTAATTAGTATGACTCCGATCGCTAATTAAATAAGTCTTTACACGCATATCGGAGAATCAATTTGGATTCACCAACGACGTTGCTAGGCAACGCCGGAATTAAGATGGTTACCTCTACCGGGAGGCTTGAAATCCAGTTTTGATCTAAAATCATAGTTATTAATACGGAGTTTTGACGGCTGGACCAAGCGTAGGTGACCGCGGCCTCTGACAGAGAGATGACTGGTTCGATCCCTGATCAGTACAAACTTTTGTGTGCATGAACATGAACTTTGTGAACATGTCTGATGGTCTTTAGGAAATTATTTCTCGGAGATACACTTTTGAAAAATCCCCGTTTTTACGACGAATGGGTCCCTTACATACTTGGTGTAGTAGACTACACAGGAATTACTAGCCTATTACAGGAATGACGTAATAGGCAGACTGATGAGCATTTTATGTTGACTTAAACAAGTCAAAGACATGGCACATTGTCATCTTCAAGAATAGAATAAAACGCTGAGTAAGGCCTCTTTACTCTGGATGTCGCAACAACGCCATGTCCGGTCTTCTAGTTAAGTGTGTTTCTTTCTTTATCTGTATCTTCTTTATTATTTTTGTTGACGTTTGTATTGACGTACAACGGTTCTTTGGAATCAGCTTCCAGCTGCGACTTATCCGAACGGATACGACTCAGGAACGTTCAAAAAGCAAGCCTACAAACTCAAGGGCCGGCAACGCACCTGTGAATCCTCTGGTGTTGCGAAGTCTCTGTAGTGATTACTATAAGAGATTTCTTCAGAATACCATTAGATGTACTTCAACACATAGATTTTGTCAAACTATGTGTTTTGTTGTTATTGTTGTTTTTAAGAGAGGTAGGGCATAGCGAATCTTCGCTCGAATTGAGTTGCCCGTCCGCTGAAGGACCTCCACCTATAGAATATCGCAGCCAAATGACCTTCGGGTCGTGTTCCTGCCGGTGAGTAGGATTTCCGGAATTCCTTGGGGGAAACTGACAGGTAACTGACCGGTTACTTGCCCGTTGTCACAGCGACTTGGACTTCTCTTTCGCTTTCCATCAGGCGTAGGGAAGTCATTATGTCGAGCTACTATAAAAAAACGTGTTGTTATGATGTCCAATAATTAATTTCACGCGAACAATTTCCATGGCTGGTGCAAATAAATATAACACGAACAGTACTGAAGATTCAATAAGTCCACACGCGAAGAGCCTCGCATGATTTCATAACGCATTAACGAACTCAGCCTCAACTACGGTAATCCCGACGAGGTCGGATAACAGTGTAACGGCTTAATTCAGATCGCGGCGTCTATCAACGCTCTGTGAATTCGCACATTTCCAATGTAAACACGTCTTATGTTATCCGTTTCTGTTTGAATGTGTGAAAACATGTACAACTTACTGGATATTTTGAACAATGTGACGACTAGTCCGAAGTATCTTCCTTGAATAGGCTATTCTTCTTCGCCCTAGCGTTTTCCCGGCCTACTAGTACCAGGGTCCGCTTTCCTACTCAATCTCCTCCACTTTGCCCGATCTTCGGCATCCTCTGGCGTGAGATTGTTCTCTGCCATATCCGCTCTGACGACATCCAGCCAGCGTTTCTTGGGCCTGCCGCGCCTTCTAGGGCCTTGGACAGTGAGGTCGAGGCATCTATTTCCCACGTAGTCTGACGGCCTGCGCTTTATGTGGCCGTACCAACGGAGACGATTTTCCTGCAACTTATCCGCTACGTCGCGGACTCCGAGGCTGCCGCGGATGTACTCGTTACGGATTCGATCCATTCGCGTAACGCCACACATCCACCGCAACATCTTCATTTCCGCGACGTGAAGCTGCTGGACATGTCTCCCAAGGACAGGCCACGTCTCGCTGCCGTATAGTAGGACTATTCCTTGAATAGGCTATTATGGCTAAAAATTGTAATGAGTCCGTCTTTAAGCTTATTCGAAAATAAAATACACGTATTTTTTATTTGTAAATTAGACTACAAATTACAAAGTTATAGCCCTTAGAAATTACGCGTGACGTCACTCGGAGAGGCATTTTTATGGGAGCGAGTGACGTCAAAGACTCCCACTCCTAACTTTTGATGCCTTGTATCTTTGCTATTGTTTATTTGAATGAAAAAAGGAAAACTAAGTGTCTTTTATTTTTGAATAAGCTACAAGACGGACTAATTACAATTTTTGGCCATAATAGCCTATTATGTATCAGTAATGGTTTGGTTTCAGACCACCCCATCTCATGTCTTTTACCTGGTTTACCTGGGTACAAATAACACTTACTGCTACCACATTGCCCTACCACCATCTACCACATACTGCAGGCGAAGATGAAGCCCGACAAGAGAGCTAGGGCATAGCGAAATCTTCGCTCGAGGACCTCCACCCTATAGAAAACCGCAGCCAAATGACCTACGGGTCATGTTTCTGCCGGTGAGTAGGTTTTCCGGAGCTCGTGGGGGGTTAGGGTTGGGCCGGCATGGCGGTGGCAACTGACCAGTTAGTTGCCCGTTGTCACAGCGACTTGGACTTCTCTTTCGCTTTCCATCAGGCGTACGGAAGCCATTATGTCGAGCTACTATAAAAAAAACACAAATCTTCGCCTGTCAATGTAGCAGTATGATTCGAGGGTGTTACACACCCGTCAATAAAGTATGACATTACTACTAGCACATGAAGCTAATACATTATCGTGAGCTGTCAAAAAGAAAATGCGTGAATTTTCAAGATATAAGCCACTAAACATTTCACGCAACGGTACCTTAATGTCATGCCCTTTTAATATATTCATATCCGAACATGCCAACATGCGTTTTCAATTGAAACGTCACAGTTTCAAGTCGCGAACGTATTATCGCGATTACGTCACCCGTCCGCATACGATAGTTAGTAATGGTTTGTTTGCCGCAGACGAACAATGCTAATGCTGTTTGTTTATATACGAGTCGTTCGAACGTTTGTGTTCACGCTAAAAGTGGTACATACTTCCGAGGAGGTACTAACTTACATCCACTATTAGAGCTTAACTTTTTAAAGTTTTCGCTTGCGGACCTTCATCAACCAGTAAACAGTCTATCCATTGCTTCAACCTCCAGCTTCGTCCTCCTTAGAAAAAGGTCACAAGTACTCAAAAACGAGCCTACAATTTTCTCAAGAGCCAGCAACGCAGTTATGACTCCTCTAGTATTTCAATGTGTATGGGCTGACTTTTAGGAACATTTACTCTCTCAGTCAGAAATATGAAAGCATCCATCTTGTTTATTTTTTAATTTTTGTCCCATATCGTAACCGACATGGGCAGACATAGTCCTAACGGACTATGTGTGGTCGAAGGACGAAATCCCATTACCAGACATAATATAGGTATCTCGTACTGCATGTAGATACTTCAAACCACCTAACTTCAACAAAGTCTTAAACGAGAAACCAACTTTATTAATTACTTGTATATATGTGTAATTCAAGGCAAACGGAACCAGACTATTCCACATACTGATCAGAAAAATCTGTCGTGGACAAGGACAACTCATTTTCTGAATTCTATCTGTTTTCTATCAAAACGGTTTCCTATCTTCTTTCATGACGTTCACGATCGCTCTATCAAAAGCAAAACAATGAATAAGAACCAGCTCGTACCTGCATTAAACCTTGAACCTGTTTTTTTCTGGTTTTCTTATCATATTTTCTCATCCTGTTGGCATAATATAAGCGATCAAAAAATTAACCTAGAACTTCACAAATATCAGTGTTACTATCGGTGAAACCCTCATTACCTTTCTATATTCACTCCGAACCAAATAAAATTTCACAGTCTGCAATAATCCTGGCCAAAATTCCGCCGCTTAATCTAACCCCATCGATCATTGTTCTAGCCCAAACAGAGCTAAACATAGCTACCTGGCACCCTCCCACGTATATATGATCCCCATCAAGCTGAGCGGAGCGGAGCAAAATTAAAATGGATTCAATCTCATTAAGGCGGCTTATTTAACCATAGTAAACTCACCGCGGCATTCTTCGTCGGGATCCGCTGTGTTGACACAGTTTTTAATCAGAGAACGATCGTGTAATTAGATTTTGTAGTTTTAGCTTTACTTTCACGTGGATGTTAAAGGACTAGCTTTGTTAAGTTTTGTCTCTGTACGACACCTTGACAGTTTTTTTCCGTGAAAATGAAGTATGTTACTGTGTTTTGAAGCAAAGGCATGTAGCTAGTGCATTTTATTGAAGCGTTGTTAAACTGACGAACGTACGAGTTCTAAAATAGATACCGCTTCTCGGTTAATAGAGTAAGATCCAGGTGGTGTGACAATTGTGCAAGATTTCTGGCAATTGCTGGATGCGAGAAGCCCAAGACTGAGCAAAGTGACGAATTGCAGAGGCCTATGTCCAGCAGTGGACTGTGAGAGACTGATGATGATGATTGTTGAAATAGAAGCCTTAAGACCAAAGGAATGGTGAATGTATCTGTTTTTACGTTTTACGAGTACACTTGTACTTCATAGCTCACGAGTTTTACAAAGCAAAAATGTAGGTCCTAAACTTAGTTTATTAGAGATGTATTTATAAACTCTGTACAGTAAATCAAAAGAATTGTCTTAGAACTATGCAAAGTATACAGTTGTTGTACAATTTAGGACGTCTTCTCCAGGGCCGTCTTAAGTATATTCGGTGCCGGGGTGCCGGTCTCAACCTGCGCCCTCGTTGGTCCCCCAGGCCTGCGCCGCGCCGCCCCCGACAGGCGCCCCGGGGCGCCCTGCGCCCGGGTGCACCTCACCCCTTGCACCCCCTGGTAGAGACGGCCCTGGTCTTCTCACGACCTCTTCAAGATGACCTTTTGCTATTCCATAGCAAAGGGTGAGGTGGTTTTGCAAAGTCTATGAACTGTATAGCTCAGTTTCTAATAAAATTAACATTATCATCATCATTCTTTCGCGGTCCACTGCTGGACATAGGCCTCTCCAGTTATTCGCCACTTTAATCGATCTTGAGCTTCTCGCATTCATTGCAATGAAGAAATACATTGTGAAATGAATGAACCTCTTCATCTCTTCACTTGGCCCACATCGTAAGTGTTAATTGGATTAGAAGTGAGTTTGGTAGATCAAAAACCATGTCACCGTTCGACTGCGAATTCCTAAAGTGGGATTAGCTGGTTTGGAGACTCTTTGAACTGTGAGACGGGTTTATTTGTGCATCCGTTACGAATTATTATGTTTCATATTTGAATTTAGGTACATTAGTTTTACATGCATTCGTTTCATATGTATATTTATGTGAATTACTAAGTGTACTATTACTGACTTTGATGTATTTAAAAAAATGGTGAATGCAAATACAAACTCTTTATTTAAGAACAAAAACATTCTACAAAATATTGAAGTATCTACGATGACAACTGTTGTAAACGTATACTGTGTTACAGTTATTCCCAGATCTTGAAATGCTTTAGACGACATGTTCCAAAAGTCAGCCAAGTACAAGTAGAACTCGCGTAGAGGGTTTTGTACGTACCAATTTACGTACGGGTTTACCACTTATCAATTGATAATTTTTTTAGGTTATCGGTTCTCCTGTAACGTACAAGTAATTTTAAATTATACTATGAGTACCACAAGGATACATATTTCCCAGAATAGAGTCCTAAATTGGCCCGAACATCTATCCTGGGTCTTTAAGATATCACATCAAATATGTTCCAAAATTTTAACTTTAATAAAAGCAATGACGATTGGCTCCCAGAGCGCTCAGATCCCAATTTAGAAAAGTTCGTTTCTTCGACACAATTTTTTTCGAAAAAAAAGACACAAGATATGTAAGTACACAATGCTACCAAACTTTACAAACATGTCTGATACGATAACGATTCCATAACTAAATAAAGCAACACAAACGGAAACATTCCCTGACTTGATCAGGAACCTAGCGAAACTCAGGTTAGGACGGCATCTAACTTGTCACTCGTACCTCGTAATCGTTAAGCGAAAAAACATATCCACCGATCATGGAAGCTTGTTAAAACTTATCCGTAGTCTGGATAGAAAAAAAGTTTTAATGGCCGATGGTATGCCAAACATGATCAAAGGAAAAGAGACATTCCGTCCAAATGCTTATTATAACGAAATTGGCGTTTTTCGCCTGAGAAAATGTGGGTAATTACTGGTGGTCGGGGACCCTTTGGCACGTTCGACGGTTTAATCTCGAGGTGGGGATCTGAGCTGAGATATGTTACTTGAAGCGATCGCTTATCAACGTTTCGAAACTTGACTATTGTTTTCCTGATTCTATTAGAGATGTTTATGACGTCGTAATTTCTCAAGATTAGTGTCTACCGACGAAAATAACGAGTTCTGGAGTGGAGACCGCGTCTCGGCAAACGTAGTGTAGGACGCCCTCAGGCCAGGTGGAGTGACGATTTGCGCAGGACGGCTGGCAAGTGCTGGATGCGAGAGGCCCGGGACCGATCGAAGTGGCGAGCATTGGGAGAGGCCTATGTCCAGCAGTGGACTGATGTGGGCTGATGATGATGATGACGAAAATAACCCAAGACATGCCACTCTGGGCCACACATCGCCTTCTAGCCCCAAACTAAGCTGAAGCTTGTACTATGGGTACTAGACAACTGACAAACTTATTGAGATACTATTTTATTTTTTTATTTGAAACCGACCAATACAATCATACAGTTCATGCACATAAACGTTTGTACTGTGCGGGGATCGAACCCACGACCTTTGGTTCAGAAGGCGAAGGTTACTACCAAATCAGCCATTGAGCCAGTCAACGGGGAAAAACGGGCCTGAAAGTCGCCTTATGGTAAGGGCACCTTCATCACTTCCATTGACATTGCAACACAAGGGGAGTCACAGGTGGCCGGCCGTTGAGAAACTTGTGAAGTCACTTTTTTTTCAAGGTCCCAAGGTCATTTCTTCGGCGTTTCTATTAGATTGGAATATCAAAATGTGTTATAAAAATACACTTAAACAACTTGATATAAAGTTATTTCTTTCGTAAAAGTCTTGAAAAGTTCAATTGCAGGAATAAGTTAGCAACATACGTGATCCGAATATTTATTTTTAGGACTGAAGACAAGACAGTGCAGATATACTGAAAAGTTACCGTATTATCCTAAGTCAGAACTTTTTATTTCTGAAGATATCTTTGAATCGTAATAGAGAATGAAAAAAAAACTTTATGATAAGATCACTATGTTCCCGATCAAAAGCTTAAGACGATTAAGTCTTGAATACTACCATTTCTTCTTAGTTCAAGGTCCGAAGAATTCGCATCGTGAAACTTAAGAATTTTTTGCTGGATACCGCCATACAGTTGCCTGTGAAATAAAATACCCATGTCTGTTTTGGGATAACTATTGCCATTTCTGAGTATATTATGAGACAACTATCATCTCCTGTATATTACGTATCATCATCCTTATCATCAGCCTATATCAGGTAACAGCTGGAAATTTGCCTTCCCAGTTGTTCGCATACTTTGATCAAACATCTTGAGTCTTTGTCCATAATCGCCCTGGGCAGGCGGGTTGGCGACCGCTCCTCCTCCAGAGACGCTGCTGCCCGTAATCGGCCTGTTATACTTATTTAGCTACAACTTCAATCGTGATAGTTACACCGCCACCAATGGGTTGCTGGCGCCTCGTTTGTTATTCAGCCGGTTTCACTGGCATGCTTGGAGCCAAATGATGATGATAGGTCGCTCTCTTACATCCTACATTACGTATGGGACACTAAAGAAAAAATGCCAATTTCACTACATTCGAACCCTGCAAAAAGTTACCGGTTTACGGTAAAATCACCGTTCCCTTACCGTTATTATCTGCGCTCGAGGAGCGAGTCAGTATTAAGCCCGCCCTGAGTAATGTGTATCATTTTTTCGCTTCTAACATTTTATGGGGCCGCTTTATTAAAATTTATAAACGCGTTATACTCTATCAATGAGTAGAGCCTGCGTTGTTATGCAGATATGATGGAGGGAGCTACATTTTTAACAAGATGCAGATTTGTTTGTTGTGTGCGGTGGGATTAGTTACCCAGAAAGTTATAGATAAATAGCTAGAAAGATAGGAAACATAAAGTAGAACAAAATAGATGAAGAAGAAAAAGTAAAATTAAAAGCTAACATTTTGAGAAATTAAAATCTTCTTCTTCTTTTCGAGTCAATGATAAATCTCTAATAATATTTAAATTACACAGATCCCGACCAAAACTTAGCTACAGAAATACCGCTGTCAGTCGCTTGGCAGAGATCCTCCACGCGCACCCTGGTAACAGCTAGACCCAGTAACGCAGGATCTAGGCTGGCCTAAGAGAATTCTCTTACCACAATGATAAACCCTAACCCAAGACCCCGAAGGACAAGTAGTAAGAAATTAAAACAAAAAGTTTTTTTTTTTCGAAATGGGTTTGCGCTTGACTGGAATTCGTCTTAAAGTAATGTAGCAGTCTACGTTGGCGCTCACCCAGTGAAAACCGGTACACTCTCGCCTTGAATATCGGAAAATTATAAGTCTCGGGGATCAAGGAACCCGGCAAAGGGTTCCATAGTTTGGACGTTCGTACTATGAAAGAAGTACTAGAAATCTTTTTACCAACAATATTTAGATTTAATTCACACCCTAAACTTTACTTAAAACTAAGTACTTTATTATCGTTATACCAGATATTTCCTGATTATTTAACTAGCGAATACGAGTAGTTTATAGGTGGGATGTCGTAGTACTATTAAACTACTAATTAATCAATATTCTAATCAATACAAAGTGTTAAAGTTGTTTAAATATAACTGGAAATCTGATTCAATTTCAATCTTAAATCAACCAAATACCTTTTCCCGGGAAAATCCGCGCGAATTCTGCACGATCTCCAAAACACCTCGATACGGGGTGTTCTATTTCGCATTACGCCCGACCGACATTAGACGCGATTTAATGTACCCAAATTGCAATAAAGCGGGTACAATGCTCTGCCTAAATATGTCGTAATGTTCCGCATCAGGATTCAGTCGGTGAGTGGTCGCGTGTGGCCACCACGTGACGAGAATCTCGTCCGGACGAGACTGTGGTTATAGTTTATTCAAATGTTAATGCCGAGATCTGACGGGACCGTCTGAGCGTCGTGTATTATGGACACAGTGGCAGATGTTGCGTTGTGACGTTTTTGTTGTTGTTTTGGTCGGTTCATAGGAGGTTTGTTAGTTTTATGTCGATAGGCATACCTATAAGTACTATGCCTTGCCTCGCCTACGCGCGCAATCAGTTCTAACATGGTGACATTGTGATTGGACCAACTAGGAAAGTACACCCTTTCGAACAAAAGAATATTTCTTCGCAGCAAAAAGCAGTCGAATTTAGAACCTCCTCTTTTTTGAAGCTGGTTAAAAATAAACAGTGTATGAACAGGATGTAAACAGGATTATGTATTTGCCTATTTTGTCTTATTCAGTGGTCACTCATCATCTGATGGGCTCATTCTGACCTCTACCCAAATTAAAAAGATCCTACTATTTTATTTCTATTCATAAGATTTGAAATCAACAAGAAATTCGATGTAGATTACTTATTGCTTATCAACTTATAGAAATGTGAACGTAATCCAAGTCCTTACAATTTATTAACTTTCACACAATACTACGTAGAGGAGATGAAAATGTATGTGCACAACATCCTTACAATAAGTAAACAATAGCTAGGAACACTCAAACTCCCTACACCCCGCCAAATATTCGAATTCCCCATATAATACTCAGAAACGACAACTTGACAACGTTCCAAAAAATATTACGATTGTTTTCACCCCCATATAGCAGAGACACCGCTCTCTAAAGGTGAAAATGTATATAAAACTCCATTCGGTCTTATGAATGAAATTCAGTTTTTATTCTATTATTTATTCCGTTCGCAATAAACTTAGACTATAAATAACCCGTGAGATGGATAAAAACAATCGCTGGAAGAGTGTGCTCCGCGAAGTGACAACGTAAATACTACTTACTATAACAGATACAGTAACAGATCGCCCCTGCCCGCGTGACACCCAAACGTGATCGCGAACGGCCGAAGACGATGATTTATTTAAACTTACGTACGATCCCTTATCTGCCACCTTGCGTTATCTTATTGCGTGTTTCCTAAATAATTAATGCAATATAGGGCATCGATTGTGAGGTGACGGGAGCGCGCGGGGCGGGCACTGAGGCGCGGGGGTGCGCGCGACGCACGCACGCGATTGGCTGACACGGCTGCGTGAGTGCGTACCTCCCCGCGTGCGTATGCCCACCCCCGCTCAACATCTCAGTCGCGCTCTGACCTCCGTACGGGAACCACGTGCCGCGTCCCGCGCCGAGTCACGAACGAAACACCGCGCGTTCAAATTTATTTCGAACACAAGTTTTAATTTAATAAACAGCGATTTATTTATCTGTCCATATGGTTCATCTCGTAGATATTTTGCGTTCAGCAAAAGTTGATTATCCGCCGCCTGTTATTGTAAGTAAACAATTCATTTACATATCAAAAAAGTGGTTACGATTTTTTTGTTTTGCGCAGTTGTGTTTTTATTTTTGTTTTGTTCTTTTATGAATTTGTTGTTTTATTTTCTTTTCAGGTTGAGGTTCTGCGAATTGCATAATGATAACAAGATGAGTTAAAGGCAAAAGACTATTGATAACAGAGACACATGATTGTTGTTTGTTTTAGTGTTTGATATGATAATGTTTACATTATTATTTTATTTTGTCCATAATTTTGTATTAATTAGCCTTAATCTGAGGCTTAATTATTAAAATGACATTGACTACTCAAAACATTGTTGCCTATGTATGAGTAATAATTATAATTAAAAGCTCAGCATGCAATTTTTTCTGTACGTTGTTTATAATAAATAAATATATCAGACAATGAAGAAGTTTAATGTTTAATAAAGTTTATTTCAAAGTTTATTCTTTTGTTACTATTATTTTTCTTGCTTAGTATTGTTGTCCTCTATCACTTTTAATATTTTAAATATTGTAGAAGCAAAACGCACTTTACTTGGTAATGGTTTATTTATAACGAGTGGTATTTATGAACCTTTTTTTATAAGAAAGACAATTCTAAAAAAGTATGATGTTGTAAAGTGTATTCGATGAATAGGTAAGAAACAATAAATAGGTGCAGTGGCAATAGCAAAAGTGTTTTCCTTCTAAAGAGTTAAATTTAACAAAAAGAGGACAAAAGTGTTAAGAATACGCCCAAATCCTATATTAAAGTAATTTCGATCTTTGATCACAAAGATACAGACAATTGTCGAAATTATAGACATAGAACAAAAATATAGACATTTCAATCTTTTACGCCACGATAAAATACAACTACTCGACCTTAATAATCCCTTCTCATCGTGACCTTACAGAAATTAATACTTTCAGACTTAATAAAAAACGTTTGCACATCTGCTAACGAGGGAAAGAGGGGAGCATTTTTACTGATGACTCACTATGACAGTTGGTTTAATTTGAAAACTCGGCGAAACAAATTCCCGTCCACTTCTGTTGATTTTGTCTTCGTTTTTTTTATGTCCGCTCCGTGCAGTCTTTTGAAACGTGCAACTTCACGGCATTAATCATGAGATGCTCTCGGTTTCGTATTTTGATTCTGTTAATGCGGTGATAGGATGAAATAAAATCGCATTGAATGGCGGCAGAATGTTTGAGAGTTCGTTGGGTGAGAAATTCACAGACTGATGAATTTGGAGCATTTTAAAATTTCCAAGGTCATGACCTACTTATTGATTGTAATGGTGAAATAACAATTAGACTTCATATGTTAAATGGAAATAATAATTAAAATTGTAGTAGCTATATTAGAGGCCACAATTGGAGTGAATCAAAAAATAATAATTAGTTCTTAGAATAACACACTACTTCATACATGTTACGTAAACATTAACTTAATAAAGTATTATTGAAGGTATCTTTTAGGAGAACGGATTCCAATTACAGATACGAGTACAAGGTTTCATTTAAAAGAGGTCCTTAATTACGAAGTTATCAATTTCCCGTCACAGCATCCACAATGACAGTTTAATTTGATAACTTAGAGGGATGAACTTACTTTACCTTACTCTTTTCGCTTTGTTGTCTAATTGCAAATTTTGAAGCTGTATTATTTAACATTCAAATTGAATTTAATTACCATGAATGATTAAAATAATATTTATTACTAATAAAATCCATACAATTTAAGTGCTTGATAATATATTCAAGATTTTGTAGAAAATTTTCTTAAATTTCGTCCATCTATTTAAGTACCTAGCTCGGTGGCGCCGCGGTCTTGTACGCTGAACAATGATCGCAATGTTGTGCAATCATTGGCGCGGTCAATTCGATGATGGGTGACCAAAACTTGACACCGATTTCCTCCGTGCTTTGGAAGGCACGTTAAGCTGTTGGTCCCGGGTGCTATCTTCACCAACTCAGATAGCAGTCGTCACATCATATCAGAGATGATGATAACTCTGACGCCTAACTGGGGATGGGTATAGCTTACCTTAAGTGTTGCGGAGGTCTGATGGCAGTCGCTCTGTGTAAAAGCTTAGCCCTCGCCAAATCTCTCAGTTTGGGAAGCCGACCCTGAGACAATCGGGAAAAAGGCTAGGGTGATGATGATATTTAAGTACCTAGCTAAACAGTGGTGTGTGAAATTAAATCCTTATTGTAGATATTATTTTATTCAAATTATTTGCAGTAAGATATTTTGAAGTAAAGCTGAATCTATTTCGATCAACAGTTTTATGTATGCCAAAACTTTTCCTTCCAAAAGGTGAAAAAGATAACGTGAACTACTAAAAGTATCCTAAACCAATATGCTGCCGTTTCTCGTTCACGACGGCACGTTATGGATTTGAAAATCACACCACCTCGTGAGGCGAAACATAAAAAGTTTTATCATGTCCCGCGCAGCCCTCGCACTGCAAGTATCCCTTCTCGGCCCATTACCTCCCTCGATTATGTCGGGTAAGGTTCATTTTTTCCAACTTTTGGGTTAATGTGGCCGATGACAGAAACAACGATTCGCGGACACTGAATGCCGTGATTATGGTCGCTTTTGAACGGTATTGTTATGGGAATGGGTAGTGTAACGAAATGTTACGTTAAAGCGTTGGTATCTGTATTTTTGGGGTGGTTTTTGCGTCCGATATGTTTTTGCTATGGAAGAATATTTACTTTATGGAAGTGATAGATATTAGGATGAATGATTTGCTGTTGAATACGCTTCGAAATAATGGCAATCTGCCAAACTAGTAGATTGCGGTAAATTCTTTTCAATAACATGTCATGATTTGAAAGCAGGGAAATTTTTAATTTAGCAAAGAAAAAAAAATACATTTGTTTTTATTGAATTACTTCTTGAAATAATAATGATTGAGATGATGGACGTCTTTCATTAAAATAATCCGCCTTTATAATTGTACCATTTAAATGCATACTATCCAAAGTTTCATTAAGCCATGGGGTGTAATATATATTCGTTCTTTACTCAAGTCGCAGGGAATGTCTCAAAAAGTGCTTAACTCTTATAATGAAATCAAGGCCCATTAGTTTAGGCTTGGATAGAAATGAAATCAGAATTAAAATTTAGATGAATTGCTAGGCCTAGCTCCGACCTGATGAAAATATTTACTAAGGATTATAATTCAACGTCAACTATTCTTATACAAATTATATACAGATGGTGGTAAGCTATTGAAAAAGTTGTGAATTGTGAGTATGTTTATAAGATAAAATAATAATAATAAATAACCCAAGACATGCCACGCTGGGCCACACAGCGCCATCTAGCCCCAAACTAAGCCGAAGCTTGTACTATGGGTACTAGACAAGTGATAAACTTACTTAGATTTTTTTTTTGTAAATAAATACATATTATACATAGAAAACACCCAGACCAATACAAATAGAAATGTTAATGAACACAAATGTTTGTACTGTGTGGGGATCGAACCCACGACCCTTAGCTCAGAAGACAGAGGTTACTACCAATTGAGGCACCGAGCCAGTCACTCGCACAGATGGTAGGCACAATTCATTTTTAAAATATTTAATATGTAATTCAGAATATAAATTGGTGGTAAAATAAACTTAAGAAATCACAAATCTCAATACAAAACTTTGTAAATTATTGGTTATTTACCTAGTGATGTGTCTCTGATTTTATTTAGTGTCTAAAAATAATGGGTTTGGTGGGTGTAATGTAATGATCTATTATATCCAATTCAGTAAAATAATGTATGCATCTAGTAATAGGACAATGGAAAAATTACTTATAACTAGCGATTTATATTTGACTTAAGTTTTTATGTAATTGTTGATAACTTGCTGTGTACCGAAAACAATTTGTACAAAATAAGGGACAAGAGAGCAGTTCACCTAAGAAAGTGACAACTCAAGAGACCTTAGTTTTAATGTTCAAATTATGGTAGTTTCACTCGACTTTAGATAAAGATTTTTTGTTCCAAAGGTCAAAATAATAAATAGGTACATAATTTATAGTCAAACATAGATATACGATTAAGTACAAAACATTATCATTCACTTTGGCAGAAATTGATCTTACAAAGAGGTCTAGTTGCTATTAACAAAAAACCTTTAAGAATTTGCTGGAACTACTCCAGACAAATGTGTGAGTTTGATTTCAAGCTCGTATTATGACGAATTTGGCGTCATTCCAAATGCAACCTTGAACATTTCGGTACGCATTTAATTTTGTGTATTCTTCGCGTTTTGAAAAGTTTTATCTAAAAACTTGAAGCATTCATACCATCGTCTTAACAATCACCTCACGATGATATCGTCCTGACTTGAAATTACTTTCGCAAATTTTATTTTCTCATGCTCATCCGTTACTACATAGTACTTTGACTATGAATTGATCAGCAATTGCTGTAAGAAGTCTGGCAAGAAAACCTGCCGCAATAAAAATAATGAGTAAGAAAGATCGAATAACCACAATAAAAGTATAATAATTATATTATTATACATAAACTATTTTACATAAAAAATTATGTTTAGCTAAAGCGATTATAGGCTGATGATGATGAGGCTTTCTTTGTGACATATCTTAAGTAATATTAGGTTCTTGCCATATTATATCAGTTTAACTCGTGGATAACAGTTACACTCATATATGGTTCAATACCAAGAAGCTAGATTATAGAATCATTCTCCCACAAGTAATTTAGTTTGAAATATACACATTATTATTTAACCTAGGTAGGTTAAATAATAATGGGTAGGTACCCATTCATTTTGAATTTTAGGGAAAACATTTCTCAGAGCTGAAGTTAATATAGCCAAGCACAAATTAATCCCTAATTTGATCACCAAATAACCTTAATAAAAATCCAATTTCAAATAACGTTTTTACAATCATAAACAGCAATATGAAATTTGATCGTCATAAAAGTATAAATTTAATACCTTAGATGTTTATTTTCTATCTCATAGGCTAATTTGTAAAATAATAAAACCTATTTTTGTGTGGACATTCAAATTTGGAATCAGCGACCTTTGCCCGGAGCCAGTTATTTTATTAAATTACCTACCTACTTAATAAATTCTGTTTAACTTCAGGGCAGGGACTGAAAGCGGTTACGGTATACGGTTACGGTACCGGTATAAAATAAGTGTACCTTAATAAAATAAAGGTAAGGGTATACCGTTATTCAACCGGTATAAAATATCGGTACCGAAAAGCCGCGACGTTGCCAAACGGCTGCGGATTGTTGGCAACGTCGCGTGCGTTGCGCGGAGCGTATCGATCGACACCGGCAAAATATTCTTCCTGACATTTCTTATCTGTTCGTGCATAGCACGCGAAAGACTGCCTGTGCATGGCACACGCGAAAATTCTGGTCAGTGATAGAATGAATGTCGTCTCACTTTTCAATACAAATAATATTTTTTGATGTTGTCTGATATTTAAATTTTTTTTTTAGATAATTTTGTTTATTATGTTTAGATACTATTTATATGTATACCCATCACAATTTTAAGTAGTTATTTTGTTTGTAACTTTATTATGTATCTAAAATATATACATAAGTAGGTAACAAGGTATGTGCATTACTTCTTAGTAGTTAGTTTTTAAAATTAGTTGGTAAAATTATTGACTGGTATAGAATGCCACACGGCATCAAGTCCGTCATTTGTACTTTCATCATCATGATTATGATGATGATAGTATAGTTTTCTGACTCGCCCAATGGTTGACTGGTATAGAATGCCACACGGCGTTAAGTCCGCCATTTGTACTTTAATCATCATCATGATGATGATGATGATGACGATGTTATAGTGTTCTGGCTCGCCCAATGGTTGACTGGTTGAGAGTGCCACACGTCATTAAGCCCGCCATTTGTACTTTCATCATCATCATCATGATGATAATGATGTTATCGTTTTCTGACTCGCCCAAGAATGGACTGGTAGAGAATGCCACACGGTATTAAGTCCGCCATTTGTACTTTCATCATCATGATGATGATAGTATAGTTTTCTGACTCGCCCAATGATTGACTGGTATAGAATGCCAAACGGCATTAAGTCCGCCATTTGTACTTTAATCATCATCATGATGATGATGACGATGTTATAGTGTTCTGGCTCGCCCACTGGTTGACTGGTTGAGAGTGCCACACGGCATTAAGTCCGCCATTTGTACTTTAATCATCGTCATGATGATGATGATGATGACGATGTTATAGTGTTCTGGCTCGCCCAATGGTTGACTGGTTGAGAGTGCCACACGTCATTAAGCCCGCCATTTGTACTTTCATCATCATCATGATGATGATAATGATGATGTTATCGTTTTCTGACTCGTCCAATGGTTGACTGGTATAGAATGCCACACGGCATTAAGTCCGTCATTTGTACTTTCATCATCATGATGATGATGATGATTGTATAGTTTTCTGGCTCGCCCAATGGTTGACTGGTTGAGAATGCCACACGGCATTAAGTCCGCCATTTGTACTTTCATCATGATGATGATGATGATGATAGTATAGTTTCTGACTCGCCCAATGGTTGACTGGTATAGAATGCCACACGGCATTAAGTCCGCTATTTGTACTTTCATCATCATGATGATGATGATGATGACTGATGATGATGACGATGTTATAGTGTTCTGGCTTGCCCAATGGTTGACTGGTTGAGAATGTCACGTCATTAAGTCCGCCATTTGTACTTTCATCATCATCATGATGATGATAATGATAATGTTATCGTTTTCTAACTCACCCAATGGTTGAGTGGTATAGAATGCCACACGGCATTAAGTCCGTCATTTGTACTTTCATCATCATGATGATGATGATGTTGTAGTTTCCTGACTCGCTCAATGGTTGACTGGTATAGAATGCCACACGGCATTAAGTCCACCATTTGTACTTTCATCATCATGATGATGATGATGATGTTATAGTTTTCTGACTCGCCCAATGGTTGACTGGTATACTCGTAGAATGCCACACGGCATTAAGTCCGCCATTTGTACTTTCATCATCATGATGATGATGATGATTGTATAGTTTTCTGACTCGCCCAATGGTTGACTGGTAGAGAATGCCACACGGCATTAAGTCCGCCATTTGTACTTTCATCATCATGATGATGATGATGATGACTGATGATGATGACTGATGATGATGACGATGTTATAGTGTTCTGGCTTGCCCAATGGTTGACTGGTTGAGAATGTCACGTCATTAAGCCCGCCATTTGTACTTTCATCATCATCATGATGATGATAATGATAATGTTATCGTTTTCTAACTCACCCAATGGTTGAGTGGTATAGAATGCCACACGGCATTAAGTCCGTCATTTGTACTTTCATCATCATGATGATGATGATGTTGTAGTTTCCTGACTCGCTCAATGGTTGACTGGTATAGAATGCCACACGGCATTAAGTCCACCATTTGTACTTTCATCATCATGATGATGATGATGATGTTATAGTTTTCTGACTCGCCCAATGGTTGACTGGTATACTCGTAGAATGCCACACGGCATTAAGTCCGCCATTTGTACTTTCATCATCATGATGATGATGATGATTGTATAGTTTTCTGACTCGCCCAATGGTTGACTGGTAGAGAATGCCACACGGCATTAAGTCCGCCATTTGTACTTTCATCATCATGATGATGATAATGTTGTAGTTTCCTGACTCGCCCAATGGTTGACTGGTATAGAATGCCACACGGCATTAAGTCCGCCGTATGTACTTTCATCGTCATTATGATGATGATGTTATAGTGTTCTGGCTCGCATAATGGTTGACTGGTATAGAATGCCACACGGCATTAAGTCTACCATTTGTACTTTCATCATCATGATGATGATGATGATGTTATAGTTTTCTGACTCGCCCAATGGTTGACTGGTATACTCGTAGAATGCCACACGGCATTAAGTCCGCCATTTGTACTTTAATCATCATCATGATGATGATGATGTTATATTGTTCTGGCTTGCCCAATGGTTGACTGGTAAAGAATGCCACACGGCATTAAGTCCGCCATTTGTACTTTCATCAATGATGATCATCATGAGATGATGATGATGATTGTATAGTTTTCTGACTCGCCCAATGGTTGACTGGTATAGAATGCCACACGGCATTAAGTCCGCCATTTGTACTTTAATCATCATCATAATGATGATGATGACGATGTTATGGTGTTCTGGCTCGCCCAATGGTTGACTGGTAGAGAATGCCAAATGGCATTAAGTCCGCCATTTGTACTTTCATCATGATGATGATGATGATGATTGTATAGTTTTCTGACTCGCCCAATGGTTGACTGGTATAGAATGCCACACGGCATTAAGTCCGACATTTGTACATGATGATGATGACGATGTTATAGTGTTCTGGCTCGCCCAATGGTTGACTGGTAGAGAATGCCACACGGCATTAAGCCCGCCATTTGTACTTTCTTTGAGCAATAAAGAATACCTACGACAACTGATAAAAAACGGACCCGACACTTGATAAGTGTGAACAGAGGCGCCGACATCCGATTAAAATCCGGGCCCGACACCCGTCAAGTAGGAACGGGCTCTTATTGGTATCAGAACAACGAGGGTACCACAAATACATACTTAATTACAAATATAATTTGACACGGAAAAATCACAAATGTTCACATGAATGTTTGTCCCGGGTGGGGATCGAACCTACGACCCATGGTTCAGAAGGCAAGAGTCCACTACCACTTACAACACTACCAATTGCGCCACCGAGCCAGTCATTCTCAGAATAGTTTGTCTCCTCTCCCCGTCTCTTTCATACCGAAATTACCTTTATTTTACGGTACCTGAAAATTTCGGTACCGGTATAAATTTAGATATCGAAATATTCCGGTAACCGTTATATTTCGGTATGACGTCATACCGAAATATAAAGGTACCGTAATTTTTCGGTTATTCAGTCCCTGCTTCAGGGATTGGATAACGGATTCCTAATTTATGATCGGTTTTACTTTGTAACAAAAGCTAATAATTTGTTTCAGAATTTTCTTGTTCGTACCACACCGTTTAAACTTTGGTAATTTAATATAATGTGTTAAATTAATATTATGTGTTTGACTTTTGAACTGAGGGGAATTAATTAGGTTGATTCTGATAAGCTTTAGGTAGTCCTTATTTTTTGTGTAAATAAAAGTCACGTTGGTAAAAACATTGGGAATTATTTTTAACGATATTTATATTTCCCTTTAGCATGTTTTATTAGGTATCTTTTTAGCGATCGTTGGTTAAAACCCATTTCATATTGTATTTAATAAGGTTTTCTGAACATAAGTTATTTTAAACATGGTTATAGCTACTTACTTTCGCATGAAATCATTTTTAAATGCACATTATGAGTGGACATCTATATTTTTATATATTTGATAACAATAAATAATACCAATAATAATTGGCATAATGTCTCAGGATGACTGATTCAAAATATTTTTATCATCGTTATGTGAAATGCTGATACTTCAGACCCGCACCAGCAAATAACAGCAAAATCTGAAAATAAATCTCGTGGTATTCAAAGTCTTATGTTTCATGTGACGAAAGTGTGCTCAAATTCAGTTATACATTTTCTTTGACAAACAATACGAAGCCATACAATAAATTGTCAGTAACACAATACCTCTCTGTTTGTACAAATGTTAGGTCCAACACAGGGCAATTTAAATTAAAACACTTTTAGGTCGGCTAGACGAGGGATTTGTGTGGAGAAAAAATAACCTTTTTCGTCTCGTTTTTAGATAATTGAATGTGAGACCAAAGATTTTAGGAGCTGACAATTTGGCTTGTTATTGTCAGACATACGAGAATTAAATGTTACGAAGCGTAGATGTAAAATGTTTTTATTTTTACCATTTTTATTAGACTAAAACGTTATCACTGACTCCAAAAATGCATGATATACTCGTATGATATAGCGCCTCTCGCACTATTAATGAATACCGTTCAACATCATCATCATCAGCCTGTATCAGTCCACTGCAGGACATAGGCCTCTCCCAATGTTCGCCAAATTGTCTGATCCCGGGCTGCTCGCATCCAGCACTTGCCAGCCGTTCTGCACCAATCGTTACTCCACCTGGCCTGAAGGAGTCCTACACTACGTTTGCCGAGACGCGGTCTCCACTGCAGAACTCGTTTACCCCAACGGTTATAACGGGTTATGCCGTTCTCCTAATAATAATTTAGATTTTTTTTTGTATTTTGAGCTAGGTCACTATGTTATTAAGGGTAGGAACGATAGATTCAATTAGGTATTTCTAGTACAATGAGCTGCAAACTTTGTAAGCAGCAGACATGCAGCTCTCCCCCAAGACGACGACAGTTTCCAACCAACCAACCAACTTCCTGCGACAGTCTTTCCCAACAGCTACGACTTGGGAACCTTTAAGAAACGAGCATATTCATATTTCAAAGACCAGCAGCGACGCTAAGCTCGATTAGAGGGCGTCCATGGGCGATGTCGACTGCTTACCATTAGGTATCACAAAGGCTCGTCTGCCGCCTCTCGGTAAAAAAAAAATTACTTTATAGGGTCCTTAAAAAAATTGTGAAGAGTGTTACCCTGATGTTACATTACAGGGGACCATAGACTGCGGTAACCACTTGACAGGCGAGTTGTAGGTCTGTTGTAGTATAAATAAAGAAGAAGAAGATCAAATATTCTTGCTGCTGCACCATCAATTATATTAACTCCCACGTTATATCACCATGAAAACTACTATACGGAAACCTGCATGACATTACATAAACAAAAGTTAAATGTTTATTTACGTTACCCAACTGCCAGTATCTACTAGCATAATGTTACGACCGCTGAGTCTACAAAATCGATGAGCCCTCACATAGTCTGCCTGTCCATTAAGACATGTCGAACACGACTTAATACATTTACGCTTGTTGACGCCCGGTTGCCTAGCAACGGCGCATCAAAATTGCCCAATGACATTTGAACGATGACAGTGACCATGCGAACACAATTTGTCGTGGAATCGTAGTGACAGGTGACAGCTGACATGTTATCCGAAGCGGCCATCTTGAATATGAATTTGTTTTTAAAGGCACTCTCCCATATTACAGCGCTAGAGGAACTACGCAATCATAAATATTGACTATAATTATAATAGGAAAGGTTTTTATGTGTTCAACTTAAAAAGGTACTTACGTCAATAAATTAATGGACTAGATAAATAGATTATTCCTTGTGATCTGTTTGTATTAGTCTGGGTGTTAGCATTGTGTATTTATTTACAAGATTTATAGTATCTAAATAAGTTTTTCAATTGTCTAGTACCCATACCCGTATAGATATCTAATATCATAGTACAAGTTTTGGCTTACTATGGGTCTAGGTGACGCTGTGTGCCCAGCGTGGTATGTCTTGAGTTAATTATTTATTCATAGACCAGCCAACTGGCTGGTCTCCTTCAATATTGGTCGCTGATGTCGGAACACGATCAAAAGTAGGTATATCATCAGCCTATGGAAGTCCATTGCTGGCAATAGGTCTCACCAGTTGTTCGTCTCTTTGTGACACAAACACCTGTAGACTTTACCTGTAATCGCCACGCTGGGCAAGCGGGTTGGCGATCGCAGGGAGTACGTCCTCGCTCCGGTAACGCTGCTGCCGGTCATCTATGGTATTTAGCTACGCCTTCAACAGTGATGGTTAGCGTATAATTCAGTAGGATGCACCACGGACAGGTGCGGGAAGCTTGTTGTGAAAAGATGATAGGTTGCCCTAACATCCCAAATCAACATTGATTAATAGTAGAGTCTATCTTGAAATTACCTACTGCCGATAAAAAAGTGTCATAAAACAAAACATAATCGACACATACTAAGTAATCAAAGCCATAATGTGTAAGTTTGGAACGCTGAAACGTTACTATTGTAAAATAAAAGACTACGTTTCGTTATAACAGCCAGTTATTAGTTTAATTGTCGCCCAGTCACGTGACACACAAGTAACAAAACACAAAAGTGGTCGTTAACTAACGCATTAACTGCGGTAATCGCGATAAATTATTCGATGTTAGATAGATATCTGTTAATCGTATGTTGTCGTTGGTAGGTTTTATCTTAACGATGGCGAGTTCTGTTGGTGGTTGGTAGTGTTTTGAACAATAATTAGGTTTTAGTGGAAATTGTTAGGTGTTTAATGTCAATTAAGAGAAAATAATGAGATTAGTTTAACGATATTTGCACATAGATTCGTCCGATTTTATTGGAACTCAAGTTCCAATAAACTTCAAAGAAGGGTTTTAAGAAGTCGCTCTGGATACTTTTATTTTAGACTAGCTGTGCTCGCGACTTCGTCCGCGTGGAATAGTTATTTTTCCCCGTTTTTTTTTTTACATTTTCCATTATCCGACAGGCTCGGTGGCTCAATTGGTAGTGACCCCTGCCTTCTGAACCGAGAGTCGTGGGTTCGATTCCCACCCGGGACAAACATTCGTGTGATGAACACTTGTGTTTGTTCCGTGTCTGGGTGGTTATTATTTGTATTTAAGTATTTATTTGTGGTACCTTCGTTGTTCTGATACCCATAACACAAGTGCTTAAGCTACTTACTTTGGGATCGGAGCAATGTATGTGATGTTGTCTGATATTTATTTATTTATTATTTCTTCGCTCCTAATAGTTGCAGCGTGATGTTATATAGCCTAAAGCCTTCTAAATAAATGGTCTATTCAACACAAAAAGAATTTTTCAATTCGGACCAGTAGTTCCTGAGATTACCAGCTTTATAATATTAGTTAAGATTTATTCGTAACTAGCCAGGGCCCTCGTCAATATTGGTGATTCTTAAATGATAATATTTTATTTTATTTATTTATTTAAGGACAACCAACAAAACAATCACTCAGTAACATGGTATTAACAATAGTTCCATTATTAGTGCTAAAGTGACGCCTTAATTAGAGGCTGCCACGGCATGCATAAATGGTTGAAATGTGTTGCCGCTGTGGCTGCGGCATTAGCCCTACGACTACACGTCTTGGGATCGAGAGATTCTCACTGATGCCACTGCCACAGAGGCAACACTGCCGCTGATACAACAGCAATACCCACTTTGGGCTTAATAATATCCATATAAATTATTATCTCATCCCTTGGGTGTCGTAGAAGACGACTAAGAGAATGGCAGGAAACTGGTAGCAGTGCTTACCTGGTTACTTAAAACCTACTGCGGTCACCAATATATATTATCGCCATTATCAGCATACCGCAGTCCACTGCTGGACATAATGCCTATTCAGTTATTCGCCACTTTGGGCAAACACCTGGAGGATTTACCTATAATCCATAAATTATAAATAAACAACCCAAGACATGCCACACAGCCCCACCTAGCCCCAAACTAAGCCGAAGCTTGTACTATGGGTACTAGACAACTGATAAACTTACTTAGATACATTTTTCTTGTAAATAAATACATATTATACATAGAAAACACCCAGACCAATACAAGCAGACATGTTCATGAACACAAACGTTTGTACTATGCGGGAATCGAACCCGCGACCCTTGGCTCAGAGGGCAGAGGTCACTACAAAATGAGCCACCGAGCCTGCCAAAAAAATTATAGATCGACTTTGTTTTCTTATCAGATCGATGTTCGCTATATTATCTGTGGAACATTTATAAGTCTATGTACTTATCAAATTTTCTCAACAACAAAAGCACGTGGTTCTAAGAAACACCTTTGCTTTAATGAACATTAAGCAAGTAACGAATCGCGCTTTATACCTAAACTATAGAGGTGTGGAAATTATGTTCGGCCCCGCCCACTGCAATGCGCATATATTTTTGTCTCACTCTGGTCCGTTTCAGCTAATTTGACCAATATTACCGTGGCAGTTCGAACTGGTGAGGCGAATGCAGTTTTATGTAACTTCGAATATCTAGTTACTTAGAAGGAAGTTCAGTAAGTGTGTTAAAGCATTGGTGTACGACTCTTGGCGTGTACGGACCATTTTGCATAACTATGTTCGGTAGATCGCCAGTAAATAGACTGGGGAACTGTGTAACCTATTTTGAGGTCGTGTAAAGTGATAGCCTTAGTAGAAATGTTGTAATAGGGATGTATATTATCAAGTCAATTGGTTGAGTCTTAAGTAGTTGTCAAATCATGATTAGGTACTGGGATGTTGATATTTGGGATGTAAGGGAGTGTTCCATCATCTTTTCGCTCCACGCCAACCTCACCTGCCCGTGGTGCATCCTGCCGAATAACAAACGAGGCGCTGGCTACCGACTGGTGGCGGTATAACCATCACAATTGAAGGCGCATCTAAATACCACAGACCGATGACGGGCAGCAGCGTCATCGGAGCAAGAAGCTACGCCTAGCGATCGCCAACCCGCCTGCCCTGCGTGGCGATTATGGGCATATCCTCCAGATGTTTGCCCTAAGTGGCGAACAAGTGGAGAGGCCTATGTCAAGCAGTGGACTGCAATAGGCTGATGATGATGATGATAATTTGTAAATCCAAAGCCGCGAAGTCGCGAATTTCGCAATCCAATTGACTAAATATTAATCGAATTTGATGAACTTAAAAATGTAAATTGTAGGTAAGCTATCACTAAGTAACTAAGGTAGTATTAAAAGAGGTTTGGCATAGCGAATTTTCGCCACCCGTCCGGGGAAAAACCTCCACCCTATAGAATACCGCAGCCAAATGACCTCCGGGTCATGTTTCTGACGGTGATTAGGGTCTCCGGAGCCTCCTAGGTTCCCTGCCCTCCCAAATATGTGTTCAAGTCGAGAGTATACGTAGATGAGTACGCTCCGGTTGATCGGAGACCTTTTAGATACTTCATTATCCATCGCAGTCCACTGCCAGACATAGGCCTCTCCAGTTGTTCGCCACTTTGTGCAAACATCTGGAGGGTTTACCCATAATCGCCACGTTGGACAAGCGGGTTGGCCACCGCAGAGCATAGCTCCTCGCGCCGATGACGCTGCTGCCTGTCATCGACCTGTAAGTAGTATTGAGCTACGCCATCCATCATGATGGTTATACCGGCACTATGGAACTCTTTGCCGGGCTCCTTGTTCCCCGAGAGATATAATCTTCCGATGTTCAAGGCGAGAGTGAATCGGTTTTTGCTGGGTGAGCGCGTTCCATCGTAGACTACGATATCGCTTACCATCAGGCGAATCGCAGTCAAGCGCAAACTCATTTTGAATAAAAAAAAGGTCGGTTACCAGAGCCTCGTTTGTTATTCGGCAGGATGCACCACGGGCAGATGAGGTTGGGTTGGAGCAAAAAGATGATAGGTTAGGAAAAAGAAATCTGAGATAACTTAAACGTTCCAAATACTTATACGTTTTAAATACTCGTAGTTTTAAGTCATACCGAACTGTTTGTAATGTTTTTCTGTGTTTGATTTATGTTTGGCTAGCGACCCACTCTCGCTTCGCTTCGGGAAACTAAATATAGCCTTCGTTACTGAGTGATCTAATAAAAAAAGAATTATTAAAATCGGTCCAGTACTTTAAATTTTTTTTCGTTACATACAAAAATACAAATGTTTCCTTTTTATAATATTTATTATAAAGAACGGTTTCTATTCTACTCGTATTCTATTCGATTATAAATGTAAAAATCACATTATCTTCTAGCGTTTCCAAAAGCTTGCACTGCCTAATTGCACGCCTGTCAACAGACTAATTTATTTTAGAATACATTAACGCGAAAATTAACAGTTATTAGGGTTCCGTTGGAATTTTGCGACGGACCGGCAAAGCGAAAATTTATGTAAATAGGTATTGTTAATGCGAATTATTTCGTGTGCGGTGTAGAGCTGCACCCCGGTTTGCACTGTCAATGGCGCTCGTCAGTTATTGTAATTATTTGAATGCTAGTTTTAGAATTCATTATTATCATCAGTCTCCAGTTCCCTCCAGTGGTTTGCCACTTCGGTCAATCATTTGGAGGACTTGCTCTTAATTGCCACTAATAATGTAGTAGCCACTAAAAATGTAATGGGGATGTAAGGGAGCGGCCTATCATCTTTCCGCTCCAAGCCAACCTCACCTGCCCGTGGTGCATCCTGCCGAATAACAAACGAGGCGCTGGCAACCGACTGGTGGCGGTATAACCATTACAATTGAAGGCGTAGCTAAATACCACAGACCGATGACGGCACCACAGACCCTGCGATCGCCAACCCGCCTGCCCAGCGTGGCGATTATGGGTATATCCTCCAGATGTTTGCCCTAGGTGGCGAGCAACTGGAGAGGCCTATGTTCAGCAGTGGACTGCAATAGGCTGATGATGATGATGATGATGCCACTAATAGTTTTAGAATTAAGTTTTTAAATCCCATCGCTTTGTGAGACTGGCCAGTTCGTACATTAGTTTCTTATTTTAAATTTTGTTTTTCGAATCTCGAATTCTAAATTGTTTTCTTTCTTTTATAATAGCTCTTGTCGCAATAAGCTGGTGAGAAACGAAGTTTATTTATTAAAAACGCTTTTTAGGAACACCATTTTTAGGGTTCCGTAGCCAAAATGGCAAAAACGGGACCCTTATAGATTCGTCATGTCTGTCTGTCTGTCTGTCTGTCTGTCTGTCTGTCTGTCTGTCTGTCCGTCCGTATGTCACAGCCAGTTTATTCCGAAACTATAAGAGCTACATTATTGAAATTTGGTACGTAGATGTATTCTGTGAACCGCATTAAGATTTTAAAATAAAATCAGAAAAAAATCCAAAATTTTTGGGGTTCCCCATACATAGAATTGAAACTGAAAAAAAATTTTTTCATCGAACCTATACGTATGGGGTATCTATGGATAGGTATTTGAAAATGATGTTGAGGTTACTAACATTATTTTTTTCTAAACTGAATAGTTTGCGCTAGAGACTCTTCCAAAGTGGTAAAATGAGTGTCCCCCCCCCCCGTAACTTCTAAGATATGGGCATGATAAAACTGAAAAAAATATATCATGTGTATCACTATGAAAACTACTAACGAAATTTGGTTTGAATGAAATCTAGCGAGTAGTTCTTTTCAAACGTCATAAATCAAATTACCTAATTTTTTCATTTAATTAACTCCAATATAATAAAACGTAAAGAAAAACATTTATTTAGCTGTATAGTGGTACGGAACCCTACGTGCGAGAGTCCGACTCGCACTTGGCCGGTTTTTTTTTTAAAATAACTGTACGCTTGTATTGTAGGGGACGATTCATACTTTAGTACGTAAGTTTTGTAGGGTGGTCCTATTCTAACGGCTGTATTCACAAGCATTACTAAGGGACGCGTGGACGCACAGTGCCCAAAATCCTGTAGGTTTTTCGGTACCTGTGCGTTCGTGGGGCGCATAGTAACGTTTGTGAATACGGCCGTAAGTCCGTAAGTTAGATATTTTTGTAAAAATAGATAGAAAATACATATTAAACTAAACTAATCATTACAGTCTGTTGACATCGACCAGCAAAATAAACAGGTAGGCCTTACACTGGTGCTAGTTTGATTAATGACACTTTGGCGTGACAAGCGTCGCATCTTCAGAATTAATGATCCATTCGTCATTAATTTATATTAGTCAAACATTCTTTTAAACTATCGAAACTATTATTATTATCAATGTGTTTGTGTGTAGCAAACATGTCATCTGTTAAATTTTGAATAAATATTGTCATAGTCTTTTTTGTAGGAATATATTTATTCTTATTTTGATGGCGCTCTGTGTGAAATATTCAGAGTAATATTCAGTTTGGCTTAAAATGATAGCTTACGACTATATTCAGATACTATCATTTAAAGCCAAACCGAATGCCCTGAGTTTGATTTCTGGTTAGGTCAGTTTAGAAATTTGGGCATGTAAAAGAGTAATTATTTAGTTTCTCTAGTGTCTAAACAAATTATCATCGGATACTTATAAAGCCCTACATTATGTGTCCCATTTATTTATTTACTAAAAAATAATAAATTCAAACATTCATTGTTATTCCCACAGTCCCACAGCTAAGAGGGTGCTGTTCTAGATACAAGTTATATAACTTAAAAGAACTTGCACCAAACCTTGTAAAACATTTGACTTGGAGGTTTAATAAAGATTATTTATTATTATTATTATTCATATTTCCTTTCGATCTTAGAGATAAGTAACATATACAAAATTTATGCCTTATGCTTTTTTAATCTTCTGACATATTTTCCCCTTGTTTCAGATGAACCGAGCAATACAGGTGAAAACCGGCGGACAGCGAAAATAGAGGAGGTAAATACCATTGTTGTTTAATTAACACCTTTATGAAATAGTTTTAAGCAAGGTCTTTCATTGAGAGCAAGTCCACAAATAAAGTTGAATCTGGGGGCACGGAAATGCCCCCGCCAAGTTGAGCAAAAAAGTTATATTTAACAAATAGTAAGTTACAATAATTGAATCTGAATTTTATTGGCTGCTTGATGCCTAATAAGCATATCCCGTGTAAGTGCTATATTACTACAGTCAAGTGTGCTATTACAGGCAAGATCACCTACAGTAGGAAAATATTAAGACCTAGTTTTACTAGTTAATAAGAACTTTATATAAAATCGGTAACATGTTTTGTTACATTTATCTAAGCATTAAGTGTCGCAACTATTTATATTTTAGTGAAAAGCCTTGCTACATTTAGGCTTTCTAATAGATTTTAGTCTTGTATAATTCTCAGTAAATCTACGCACCCAGGCTGAAATTAAAATACATCGTAGCTCATACTACAAAGTAACTTAAAGTAGATATTTCGCTATAAATATTGTACCATGCGCTATCTAAGACCTGATTAAATTTTAAAAAGGCATTTGTACGTATTCCTAAAGATATTCGTCTACAAAATTCAAAGGCTGTACAAAGATCTCGCAAACGATTTGAGGAACAAAATTAAATTCTAATACGCGAAACCTTACTTGGATTTTTAAAGGGAGCCGTATTTTAGAGACTTCAGTTTTAGAACAGATGTTTTTAATAGCAGCAGTCGATTATACAACAGACATCCGTCTGTTATCTAAACAATATTAAAACTTTACAAACTAACAAGTAAAATTTAGAAATTAAAATAGACATCATGAACACACTACTAGTGTCAGTACCAAGTGTTCACCACTTGGAATTCGAATAATAGATTCAAACTCAGTAAGTGATTAAACACAAGTATTTAATTAAAAAATATCGAGAGCTGTACAATACGTGACTTGTACGTACCTTAATGGGTTTTGACAAAAGTGTGATGATGAAATTATCTAAACACTAGGGAATGCAAATCTCGGGACATTGGGCTCAAGCGAGATCTCGCGAGTTTCTGAAAAATCAAATTTCGCGAGATCTCGAAATTGCCGAGATTAGCAGTTCCGTGTTTTTGTTGTTCCGTGTGTTGTTTAGATGTGAATAGTAAACACATCTAAACGTCAAATTTAGAAATAAAAATAACACAACCGCTTCCATTGCAAAATCATCTAACATCAGATTGAAATGAACACGATACCCGTCGGTTGTTTGTCAACGGTACATAATATAATGTGGATCTAAGTGACCGGTTTGTAATTCACAGGCGCTGCCCATCGTCAAATATGACCCTAATCCCAGAGGAAATTAGGGCTTACTCCCTAAACTTAAACATGGAATAAGTTAGTGACGGGATGCTGTGATTAAAGTTGGCATCTATCGATTGGGAAACGGGTGGGGCCAGTGATGTTGCAATGCATTGGCCGAAAATTCATCGATAATTTTTAATTTATTATAAGGATTCCGGAGTTTGAGTGATGTCATCCTGAACGCTCTTCTTATAAAAAAAAGTTTTAATTGGCGAACAACTGGAGAGACCTATGTCCAGCAGTGGACTGCCAATAGGCTGATGATGATGACAATGAAATTCGGTTAGGAAATATGTATGGACATACATAAATCTCGAAATCATAAACTTATCTCAAGTAGCTCAAGATAAACGGAAGGTAAATAGAGGAGACCGGGTACATAGTCAGGACTATCACCTGAAGGCGGTAAAGCGACCTTTCACCCATTGGATAATAATCTAGAGAGCATTTGTTACTTTCGACCCCGGGTCTCCCCCTACTCGATGTTACTACTACGACATCCCCCAAGCGTTAACGTGATCGCAAATCCTATAAGGTGATCCTAAATAATTAGAAAACGTTATAGTATGTGTCATTCTACCTGTGTCTTGTCCGTTTATTTATTTTTAAATAAGGATTATTTTCGTTACACGTACGGAACCCACTCCGTGCGAATTCAACTCGCACTTAGCCGGTTTTTATTCATGGCGTACCTACCTCCTAAAAGTCCGATTTCTTAGATGTCCCTTCCACACAAAAATATCGTGGTACATTGCTACATGAGGCCTACCAAGTCTGCTAACTGAATGTAAAATAATCTACATTTAAATTTTCATCAAAATTCAATTAACTGCTGAGTCGTCTTCAATCCCGAAAACATCTGCGCTCAGAATAATTTGATCGATCTTAATCTATCTAAATCATTAAGTATAAATTACAGCTGGAATGTAAATTAACAAATAGGTACTATTAATATAATAAAATTTGTCTGTATTCCGTTTTATGAAATACAGACGAATTTTAATACGATTATTTAATAATATTCCAGTTTTGGTGTCATAGACACAAGCCGAAATTATCACATTTATGATCAAGGTACTTATAAGCCTGTTTGTATGTTTGACGAATAGGAACTACACACAAATTCGGGCCATTACCGTGACGATATCAAACGAAGATTAAAATGTACTACGCTGTACTACAATAAAAAAAACAATTGAACACTTCAGTATTCATCCACCGCGGTTCCAGAAAGAATCCAACCGACCTGTCGCAGTCAGCGTGACGGGACAAATCGACTGTCACTCGGTAATAGGCCGTCGCTCAATCACGGCGCACGCGTCATCGGACGCACGATGTTTTATTCATAACCCATCGATATCGATGGCTCGAATTCATTAATTAGTAACTGCACTATTTGCGACGGCTCACTGGCTCGTTGCGAGTTTGTGATCGTCGAGAAGAAAAATTTATAAAGAGCATTCTCTAAGAACACTTCTGAGGATCTGTTGGAGTGTCCTTAGCGAATGAATACCTTCAGAAAGCAGAATAGGTACATTATGAGATCTTGTAAATGTTCGCCACTTGGGCAAACATCTGGAGGATTACTTATAATCGCCACGCTGGGCAGGCGGGTTGGCGATCCCAGGGCGTAGCTTCTCGCTCCGGTGACGCTGCTGCCCATCGGGTCTGTGGTATTTAGCTACGCCTTCAATTGTGATGGTTATACCACCACCATTCGTTTGCCAGCGCCTCGTTTGTTATTCGGCAGGATGCACCACGGGCAGGTGAGGTTGGCTTAGAGCGAAAAGATGTTAGGCGGCTCCCTTACATCCCATATTTCCTGACATTCCTTTAGTTGTCCCCTACCACACCCACAAGAGGAGAGGACCCTACGTTGAGAACTATATTATATGAGCTGTTGACGATATAAGTATGGAAATGAATACATGTTTGGTTTCAATGCAAGGGCAGTTCGATCGCTCAAACCCAGAGTATCCAAGCAATCAATCAAAAGTGGCGATTGAATCGCAAATACACTATCGACTCTAATAATCGACGCACTAACTTCATTATTCAGTAACAACTCCATCTAGCTGTTGACGAATTTATCGCAGTTCATTTATTATTTGGCCATAATTTATCCATAGGTCGGATTTCGGGACGAATTAGTACGATATTAGGTAGAGGATGTAATTGACAATTCTAATTAATAATGCCTTCCTAATGATAAACGTACTGTTTATTATGTATGAACACTTGATCGAGTGTGTTGAAATGTTAAACCGTTTTTGAGGTAATGCCTGTTGATGATGAAAGCATAACAAAATGGTAAAATAAAACACTCATACGCACACACATATACACAAATATATTGTACAATGATAGGTTTGTCCCCTTGTTTGTCTTAAACTATGTTACGATCAAAGAGACTCGTAGCTGACCTGACCAACCGCGCGGGCATACGCATATAATAGGTATCAGCCTTTTTAGGAAAAAAGAACCCGACTTCAATATGACAATGGGACAAAACTAGGACTTCCTAGCTACTTACCCTAGGGTACTCACCCTTTCGAACAAAAAAAGAATTTCCCAAATCGGTTCTCAATTCACGGAGACATGTGGTAACAAACAAAAAAAAAGAATATTCAGTCGAATCGAAAACCTCCTCCTTTTTTTGAAGTCGGTTAAAGACCGAATACAGAGGTAGCGTTCACTGCCACAGAACTAACTGGTCGTCGAATTCATTTGTTTTCGTTATTCCTTCCCTCTTAAGGCAGTCGCTCAAGAATTCGATCGCGTGCCTCGTTCAACGCCGTCATAATGAGTCGACAACACTTAGTTATGTTTGTCAACGCAATTCGTCGTGTAAACGTGTTGTGCGTTACGTCCGGCGGGAATTTGAGATAGACATCTTGGTTGATTGGTGGTTTTATGAAAATTGGGTGGGATCGTTGGAATAGTAGCGGTGTATGTAATAGGGGAGACCGGGTACAAAAGTAACGGCGGGTCGAAAGTAACAAATGCTCTCTAGATTTATCCAATGGGCGAAAGGTCGCTTTGCCGCCTTCAGGTGATGGTCAGGACACAGGACTCACTTTCGACCCGCCGTTACTTTGCCCGGAAGGACCTCTACCCTATAGAATACCGCAGCCAAATGACCTCCGGGTCGTGTTCCTGCCGGTGAGTACGGTTTTCGGAGCTCATGGGGGGTTACGGTTGGGTCGGCATGGCGGTGGCAACTGACAGGTAGCTGACCAGTAACTTGCCCGTTGTCACAGCGACTTAGGCTTCCCTAAACCAAATGTAAGACGCGCAGATTAGATACCTCCAATAGGATCCTAAAAGTGCCTAAATTCCAATTCAAAAAGAAAACAACAAGCCCTCTAGAGAGACACGAAATTAATTGCCGAAACCGTTACAAGGGCAAGCAATATCAACAACAAATGCAGTAAAATTAATTCTCTCAAACGAAATAATATGCAAATCGTTTACTGGACCGTTAGCCAGCGGCGGTCTAAACCGCATTCTGTGCGGCCCCGTCTTGGCGGGATGTGGGGCGGATCGTATGGACGGGTTTTATGGACGGCCAGCTATGCATTGTGAATGTAGGGCGGTAATTACGTGCCAGTGTCGATAGTTGCGAAGTATGCGTAAGATAGATACTCTTTATTGCCCAAAACATACATATTTCAGAAAAAAGAAAACTATGTACAATTGTTTGAGGCCATCTTATCGTTAGCAGCGATCGCTTTCAGACAGACTTCAGCTAGAGGAGGCCAACGTTCAGTAGTGGATGGACCAGTGCTGTCCATTAATTGATTAATTGAATTAATCAGACAGTTGCAAAATGCAAGTATCGATTTACCTGTTTATACCTGGCTACCCTTGGGTATCCAAGAGTAGTGACCGGAAAAGAATAGGCAGCACGTTTGCATATTCTATGGGCTTCATACTTTCCATTGATATAGAATTTATCTAATAATATAATCAAACCGGTGAAATGTTTAACCATGCTTACCCCATCCATCAAATCATACCTTGGACCAAAATTTGATCGGCAACCCATTATATTTATTGACATATTAAATATGCTTATTACTTAAATTGAACATTAATTAAATTTTAATTATATTAAAACTAGCTGTGCTAGCGGCGTCGCACGCGTGGATATCGGGTTTCAAAAATAACGGACATTCATAAAGTGGTACCTGCACTTTAAGTTGGACCTCTAGCAATATATTGGTTAATACCGTATTCAATTCCATGCAGTAGTTTTCGCGTGATGCGCGTTCAAACATACAGATAAAAAAATCTCCCGTTTTCTCAACATTTCCCTTCACTGCTCTTGTCCTATTGATCGTTGCGTGATAAAAAGTATGCTATAACCTGCCCAGGAGTATGAAGAATAATTGTTCCAAGTTTCGTTAAAATCCGTTCATTAGTTTTTGTTTCTATAACGAACATACTGCCAGACAGACGGATAGACAGACAAAAATTTAACTGATTGCATTTGAGAGGAAGCCACTATGCCGAGCTAATATAAAAAAATATACAGATTTCCATAACACAAGTGCTTAAACTATTGACCTGCTCTGGGATCGGGTCAACGTATGTGACGTCGTCATCTATTTATTTATTTGACCACCTCGCCCAATCTATAGCAAACGTTCCCCCTTCACCTATTACCTCTACGGCAAATCTATTTGCAGCCCACAACCCCTTTTTAATTACATTGGGAATTCGAGCCATTAAGGAGACGGCCCGGTAACGCAGCCTTGTGAATAAGTAAGCGCGAGCTCTTTGCTCTCATAACGGTGTAATTTCATCGGATCAGAGCTTAATTGAGGTAGTTGATAAGCCCGTGAAGCATTTAATTGTGTATTCGAATTGGGAAACTATTGGAGAGGCCGATGTTGCTTTTGCATGTAGAAGTTACAGACGGCGTTCCGTCAACCAACAACGTTAAGAGAGGTAGGGCATAGCGAATCTTCGCTCGAATTGAGCCGCCCGTCCGGGGAAGGACCTCCACCCTCTAGAATACCGCAGTCAAATGGCCTCTGGGTCGTGTTTCTGCCGGCGATTAGGGTTTCCGGAGCTCGTGGGGGGTTAGGGTTGGGCCGGCATGGCGGTGGCAACTGACAGGTAACTGACCAGTTACTTGCCCGTTGTCACAGCGACTTGGGCTTCTCTTTCGCTTTCCATCAGGCGTAGGGAAGCCATTATGTCGAGCCACTATAAAAAAAAACCTATATTTATCTGTCAAGATTCATCATGGTCAGCCTATCACAGTCCACTGCTGGACATAGGCCTCCAGTTGTTCGCCACAGGGCAAACGTCTGGAGGATACACCCATAATCGCCACGCTAGGCAGGCGGGTTGGCGATCGCAGGGCGTAGCTTCTCGCTCCGGTGACACTGCTGCCCACATGCACGATGAGAGAACTTCTCGAGGCGACGGATAGCGGTGTCCAAGTCGCTAAGTTTTGGATGGGTTCCATCTGATTTTGATTACCATTGACACGAAAAGAAGAAGAAGTATCTAATGTACTATGTAGTACATAGTAATCCATTCCTCAATAAACCTAATCTGGTTTAATAATATTACTAGGCAATAACTTGCTAATAATAGAGCAGGGCGGTTTTTAAATCACGAGAAAATGTGGATAGGGGTACACAATAGACGACTATGCAGAACCAATAAGCTTCTGATAAGTAGCTTAGCATTTATTCACCGTACTACCGCCCCGGTAGTACGAGTATTACTCCATCTTTATACTCCATAAGGAGAGGCAATATAATATTTGGAGTTCGGAATGGATTGGTGGTTCCATTCGGAAGTTTGCGGGTGCGGTCGGCCCGGGTATCGGATCGGCATAGCGCAGACTTGACAAATTAAACGCGATAAGCCTTATTTGATTTACTGAATTCGATGTTGAAAATACATTATTAAATATTCACATTTATATTTTAAAGAAGAAAGTATCGTGTGTGTGTATGTTTGTAATCAATAATCACTAAATCTACTAACCCGATTTCAAAAATTCTTTCACCATTGGCAAGCTATTAAGAGAGGTAGGGCATAGCAAATCTTCGCTCAAATTGAGCTGCACGTCCGGGGAAGGACCTCCACCCTATAGAATACCGCAGCCAAATGACCTCTGGGTCATGTTCCTGCCGGTGAGTAGGGTTTCCGGAGCTCGTGGGGGGTTAGAGTTGGACCGACATGGCGGTGGCAACTGACAGGTTACTTGTCCAGTTACTTGTTGACAGGACCAGTTACTTGCCCGCTTTACTTGTCACAGCGACTTGGGCTTCTCTTTCCATCAGGCGTAAGGAAGCCATGTCGAGCTAGGTACCTACTATAAAAAAACTACATTCACCCTGTGTAAGATACACTAATAGTATTTTTTTTTATAAAAGGTTAGGAATCCTTACTATAAGCTAAACAATGTAACGCAATGAAATGTTTCTCTCCAATATCTAAAAGTAGACGAGGACGGGTCACTGTAATAAATAAAATTTAAATTTTACCTATAAGCAAACTTTCACTCAAATTTTTTCGCCACACGCGACATAATTGTATCACGAGATGAAATAAAACTACACACGTACAATAAATGTACAAACATTTCTGCACTTTAATTTAGCAGTTCTCTTTACTTTAGTAGTTAATTCAAGTTCATTCTCTTAAATCACTTTCCGCATTAAAACGAGCGCTCAAAACAATCTCTTTTGCTTAACGGAACAAACATGCAACAACTTCTTTTACGTCCATCATTAATTCATAGTAATAATTCTAGTTAAGCGGCGTTCGTGTTCATTATTCAAAGCGACTTCTACGCCTGTTTACTACACGTTTATTAACTCAAGTTAAACCATGTTTTTATCACTTCCACTTTTCGCTTATAAAAGTCCCGACGGAGAGTTATTGCGCACACGTGACCTGACTGTCTCCAGCCATGCTTATTAAATAGTTTTAGTACTAACTGGGTAATAAAATAATATTTTTCACCAGTTAGCAGAAGAGTTTCGGACTGTTATGAAAGTCAAAACGATTTATTAGAGTGGCGTACGTTTTGCAAGCTGCTCGTGGAATGCTTGTATTTAATTGGCTAATTTTAAGTTTAAGCGTCGGGTTGGAGGTACGAAATAAAAGCTTTGACGGCGCCCACTACTAGAAAGGATCTTTAAAATATCCTTTTTATACTAAACAAAAATGGATACATTTTTGTCATAATATATAAATAAATAAATATCACACAACATCACATACATTGCTCCGATCCCAAAGTAAGTAGCTTAAGCACTTGTGTTATGGGTATCAGAACAACGAAGGTACCACAAATGTATACTTAAATACAAATATAAACACCCAGACACGGAACAAACACAAATGTTCATCACACGAATGTTTGTCCCGAGTGGGAATCGAACCCACAACTCTTGGATCAGAAGGCAGGGGTCACTACCAATCGAGCCACCGAGCCAGTTTAATATTGTGACCAAGACAGAAAACAAAGTTCAAACCACAATATTTTCTTCTATTATGCCAACATTTCGAAAAAATAAATGTTATCATTACGAAGTATCTAATTCACAATTTAACTGCAAATGCGCTTGCATTTACACATCCAATAGTTATATTGGATGGATTTTTTGCATAGAGAATAAAAATGTTGACTCGAGCAGTCTTATAGACCCTATAGTAGGTATAAATATAATAATACATTATTTTCAAATTAACTATGACACAATCTTTCGGCGTGCGCGCTTAATAAGTACACGCATTTCGCACTCCCGTTAAACGCTCGGCATTTTTTCATCCCAGTGTGCTACCCCTGTCGCCAACTAGGCGTGCTTATTAAATAGCTGCAGGCAATTAGCATCTGGTGCACGTACTACCCCCCACCCCCACCCCTATTATTACCCTGCTAAATAGTTATTTAAATTCAGGGAAGGCCGATCTTAATGACAATAGTTCCCAGATTGGGAGCAAGTGATTTTGAATTTTCTGCACCAGAACTCTTTTAGGGCTCTTCCGAGTTGAATGTGCCGGGATAATGTTTTACTTCGGCATTCGGGATTTGGGGAATTAAGAAAGCCTGCTTCCAGTTCTGGAGTTTGTTGGTAAAGTTTTGGCTAAAATGTTTTAGGGGATCCACGTTTTGTTCTTTATATCAGATGTAATAACACATTATGCATTCTAATACTTCAATATTTTTACCCGACCACGTCCGAAGAAAATATGTTGGATGATTATAGCTATATCCCACTAATATTATAAACGCGAAAGTTTGTTTGGATGGATAGATAGATGGATGGATAGATGGATGGATGTTTGTTCCCTTTTCACGCAAAAACTACTGAACAGATTTTAGTGAAACTTTACACGAATATTGTTTATGCATCAGATTAACATATAGGCTATAAATTACAATGATTTATCAATTTTTTCATTTAGAATTTCGGGAAAATATGTTACGGAATGATTAAGAACTTTTTGAATACACCATAGATACTGTCATTTCTTGACTTTGTCAGCGAAATTATCAATTTGACATGACAGGTACTGATATCGAGGTAGGCAAATACGGAAATTCGCCACTTATAAGTACAAATAATTGTGAATTAAAATTGTGCGGCTTATTTTCGGAATGAAATTCTTCGGAAAATACTATATGCAAACTGCTATAACTGAAAAGACGACCAACGTAAAGGGATAACGACCGGCGTTGTCTACTAGAATATTGCTCAGTTTCAGAGGCACCTCATTCAGCAACAAATTGAAACAAACTTTCAGAATTGTGTACAGTCAAAACAGATCTAGCATAACCCGTAAAGAAGGCGACCTGCATCTGATAATGAATCACAGTGACCAAGAACCAAAAACCTTACTGCAATCTCAGAAGGCTCACAACGGGCCACATGTCTAGCTCGGATGCGACGAAACTGCGATCAGTGTACCTATGCTTAATAAATATTTTTCTAATCCAAATTGTAATTTCTGTCCTCAATATACTAATATTATAACATTTCAGCCTAATAAAATCGTTTTAATTACGCATGTCGGAAGAAAATAACGCTTTGAAGTAAGTTAAGATTCAAACACCGGCCAAGTGGTCGCTTTTTGGTCGGTGTGATACTTAAAACCTGAGTACTAACATATTTTATTGTACATAGTTAGGTACCACCTATAATTAAAAAAATCTTAAGTTTAACGGTAAATAATTTTCACAGCATATTCTTAGGGATGCTCAGTATGACATAAAGAAAAATCGAATAAAAGATACTTAGTATTTTTAGCGTGGCTTTTAAAAATATGTTCATACACAGGATATCCAGGTTCTGCTTTAGTTGTAGGTATAGATATAAGATTATTAAACGCACTTATTTTCCAAAAAGTACAAAATAAATATCCGTATTTCTATATTGTATGGGAGTGACCTTTTCACTCCAAGCCTTCTTCACCTGCCCGTGGTGCATCCTGCCGACCAACAAACGAGGCTCTGGCAAACCGACTGGTGGTGATAAAACCATAACGATGGAAGGCGTAGCTAGATATCACAGGCCTATGACGGGCAGCAGCGTGACCGGAGCGAGAAGCTACGCCCTGCGATCGCCAACCCGCCTGTCCAGGTGGCGATTATACCCATAATATCCTCCAGATGCCCTAGGTGGCGAGCAACTGAAGAGGCCTGTGTCCAGCAGTGGACTGTAATAGGCCGATGATGATGATGATTTCTATATTAATCAATTTTAAACGTATCGCGCCGGCGCCAGCCCTCTCCTGGCCGAAAATCGGCCACAATGACCATTCTCCAAGCAGACCAGGCAAGTACGCACGAGATATTGAAGTGTACATGTTTATGCCCATACACAAGTGCATTACGTGCGGTTGCTCTGTTTGAAATAATGAGAATTCATAGTAGTAACTAGATACGTAGGTAAGCACCATTTTTGATACCAAAAAAAGACTAATTGACTCAAAACAAAGTGCGGACGCGACATTACAATCTGATGACTGCTGACCCCAGTGGCGCATTATATCGGTTCCCGCGGCTTCCAATGGCCAACCAGAGGCCAACATGATGTACCTACATTGTGTTTGTCCTGTGTCAACCTATGTTCAGATTTCTCAGCACTCAAATCGAATACCTATATCTTCATCATCTTTTGAGTATCCATTCGTAAGCGCGTGTGATAAAATAAGAGACAAAGACGCGTACCTACATGACATAATGACAGAGTAAGCTCTTCATGACAAACCGATGTTCACGCAGGCAAAGCCGCGGGCAGCAGCTAGTAATATATATAATTGTTAGGCTGGCGCTTTACAGTCTCGATGGGTTTAACTTAACCTAAAAGAAGGAAGAATGTAGCAGTCTGGACGTATTCTAAAATACTTTCCATTTCCAAAATTTTACTTTCTATTTTTCTTTTATTTCCAAAAGTACACAAAAACGCAGTTGAGTTTTTTCACAACAGTAGAGACTAGAAGTGGACATTTGTAGGCTGATAATGATGATAATAATATTTGATATCAAAATGTTCTGTGAGATCGTAAAAGGGATTCTTCAAAAGCCATTTTTAAAAATTTTGATAAAGCACCTTTACATAGGTATATTTCATTTGCATATAAGTAAATTTGCATCGTCGAAACATGGTATTGTAGCCGCGGAGCACCGCACGAAACTAATGAACTTACGCTGTTTATTAGTTCACTAAAATTGATCAACCTACTTTCGAGTTTGCTCCGCGAAATAACCTCAGAGCGAAAATTAAATTCCGTCTTAGCCTCTCATAGGCATATTCCCAATTAACGAGTCTTTTGTGCTCAGATCGTTCGGGTTCATTACATTATAATTAGCAGTTAGTAGCTACTCGTTTGAACGAGTTTTGAATTTGATTTCAAAGTCTCGAGGCTTAGTGGTAGGGTTGGTTGCTTCCTGAAATATAGAGAAAATCGTGGAGTCTTAACAAAGCATTTGTTTATTAAACAACACACAAAGTTATGAAAAACGGTACCTAAATAAACATTTTATAAACCTCACTATTTAATTAAAAATAATACCTATAATAATTTTGATGATAATTTGGATCAAATTATACTCGAAAACAAATATTGTATGAATAATTAATCTGTATTCAGACTAAATACTCAAACATTCAATTCATTTGGTACAATATAGGTTAAAACATATTTATTATTAATTAAAACATATATCCGTGAAATTGAATGGACAAACAACTGTATTTCGGAAAAGGGATAATGTAGGCTAATAATGATGTTACTTGTTTGTAGGTAAAATGTTACAATTTGGTTACAAAATAAATGTTGTTGCTACCTGAAGTATAGCAGTGCACACAATATGATTTTGTACTTATTACGAGCATTACGAATTCCCTAATTTATATTATAAATATAGATAGTTAAAAAGGTCAAGTAAAAGTAACCGTGACAAAGGCCAAGTAACCAAACCAGTTACCTGTCAGTTGCCACCGGTACGCCGGCCAGCTAATAAGATGCTTCACATCATCAGCCCTTCGCAGTCCACTGGTGGACATAGGCCTCTCCAACTGTTCGCTACTTTGCTCGGTTTTGGGCTTCTCGCATCCATCACTAGCCAGCCATCTTGCGCAAATCCTCACTCCATCTGGCCTGAGGGAGTCCTGTAATACCTTTGCCGAGAAGCGGTATGCACTCTAGAGCTTTAACTTTAAACCCCAACGGTTATCGGTTCTGTGGCTGATATTGTCAGCCCACTGCCATTTCAGTTTACTAATCCTGTGAGATATATCCTTGACATTAATTCTCTGTCGGATCACCTCATTTTGGATCCGATCTGCAGAGAGACGCCGAGCATAGCCCTTTCCATAACAAGATGCTTACCGCCCCGTTTACAGGATCCCAAACAAAAGAAGAAGAAAGCACGTGTTAATTTAAACATCTATCTATTTATTAAGTCGTCCGATTATGACAGCGAACATAAATTCTTTGCAAAGATGGAATATTCGAGCGCAATAATGATAAAAGAGGAATATAACAGCTTAAAACGGCGGCTTGCGAATGAGCTGTTCATAAAATGAGCGGTAACGAGCTAGCGCACGCGAGCACAGACAAATACTTGTCATTATAATATCATTTGTTATCCCATAACATATGGTGGTTGTTATTTATTCACACCGACTCGGCTTCGGCATTGTCAAATATTAATACGGAAGTTACGACCCGGAGAATTATTTATCGATACAAATGCGTCGGCTTTTTATGACGCGGGGTGTGTTTTTAGTTAGGAGGGAAAATAAGTTGGTTCTATTTTGAGAACGGAAGACAAGGTTGTGTTTGGCACAAAACGTTTTTATCTAAATTGTACAGCAAACGTATTATACCTAGTTTTAAGTCAAGTATGGTGTGCAATAATCTATCTATCTATCTACATTATTATACAGATAGAGGACATTTACAATTACCGTTTCGAAGTTTAAAATTAATGGAATTTTTTGTAAGACAATAGTCGATAAAAATGGCAGAATCATTTCCATTATATTTGCCGATTCATTAGTTCTGGATTCTATTGTGTGTGTGTGTGTATAAATATGATATAATATTATATAGGTAGTAGATAATAATGCAGTTGTTAGTGCTATTATCGCACCACGTTATAATTTTCTGGCCCGCCCAATGGTTGTATGGTAGAGATGCCCTAAGGCATCAAGTCCATCCTTTGTACTCTTTTGTACAATAAAAACTTTTCTATTCTATTTTATAAACGTTATAAGTTACCATAAAAAAATTAAATAGATAAAATCTTGTGCGATGCTGTAATAGCAAAAAGAAGGTTTCGAAGGTTTAGAAGGTTTCGAATTTTGGTAAATGTGAAAATAATAAATTTTCAGATACTGAAAATGTTAAATAGGATTCAAAGAGAGTGTACTCAGTAATTGGGGGCGAAAACCAAACAAAATCATTTATTCAGCTCACTGATTGATCACACACAATTACAATAGCACATAACATGAAAGTGCTTTTATATATTGCCATTATGAAATACAAACAGATGCCCACATTTTAATGGGCTGTAATGAAAATCTTACCCACATCATTTACAAACTCGTGTAGGTAAATTCGTGCGGTTTGCTTTGAATTTGTATTTTACAAACAAAAGCATAAAATTTTAGCAATAATAATGGCAGCTCTATTATTACTTGCTACATCCACTCACCTTTTCTATTTTGCTATTCACTACCCAACAGACGCCTGGAAGAGATCGCTCATAGGGATAAAACCGCTTAAATTGTAAAACGATTGTATACTTTGTCTAGGTCCAAGTACATTTTTTGATAAAGCAAAAATAAAATGTTATTATCTATCAAGCCAGATTGTTAGATGTCTAATAATCTGACTTGATAGATAAATACATCCTTTATCTCTGTTCGCTTTTTTTACTAATGTTTATATACTTTTATATTTGTATCTACCTGAAACGCACTATAACTACAAATATTATTTGAATTATTGTGCTGTATTAGTCTAGTCTGAAAATTTACATCAAGAATTGTTACAAGTAGCAAATATTTTAATAGCATCAATTTTCACCCCCCTTACTAGGCCTCCAGCCTCCGGGATCATCGCCCCCTTTGAGTAATACTGTTGTATAGAAATAGAGAGATAGTAGTAGTACGTGCTCAATTTTAAATCATAAATCTCAGGCAGATTGCATCAGTATAATAACAGGACAACGGGTTTGCAGTACGGCGCTCGCCATGATTTCAACATGCAATTTTACAATTAGCCCTCTGCTTTTTAGGGTTCCATACGCAATGGGTTAAATCGGTACCCTATCATTAAGATTCCGCTGTTAGACCCTGACAAATATGGACTTGAACCAAGCACTTTTTTAAAGCATAGGTAAAGAACGCGCCTCTAGTATTGCTAGCGGTTATGGGCTGCGATAATCACTTACAAGCTTCGGCTTAGTTTGGGGCTAGGTGGCGTTGTGTGGCCCAGCGTGGCATGTCTTGGGTTATTTATTTATTTATTTACTTACCTACCTTCCTTCAAGCGGGCTGGCGACTATTTAGCCACTATCGTGGTATAATAACAAAAATAAAATTAAAAATGTACAACAAAAAGGGAATCCCATCATCTACCAAACGATTTATTTTTCCCGTTTTGATTTGATGATATGTAAGTAATAATAACGAAAACAAATAGAATGTTTGAACGCTTTACAACGTTCATAGCTAATTATTCAGTTAAAAATAATTTGCTATTTAGACTTAAATATTTTTTCAACTGAATCCCAAGCAACTAACTAACTACGAAACCCTTTGTCCGCGAGTCGGACTCGCAATTGGGAACAATTTTTTGAATTTTTATTTTCTACTACAAATCGGGGTGTCATTAGTTATAATATTAAAGCTTGGGTTTACTCATCACAAGAGCGGTGATTGAACGGAAGATTACTCAACGTTTTAAATAATATAGGATAGTTACGAAGTTACCGAGTTATAATACCGTCTCTGTAAGTTCCTGTAACATATTTTTAGTATCGCATGCATTATTAACCAGCAGATATTGATTTGCTTCGTAGTTTGTTATCAGTCGATAGGAGAGCCTACTCCGAAGTATACTTGTAAGTTTCGGGGTCATTTCAACAGTTTGTAATTGTATATAACCCAAAACATGCCACGCTTTGCCATACAGCGCCATCTAGTCCCAAACTAAGCCAAAGCTTGTACAATGGTGTATCATAAATATCAAACTTTTCCTTATTTGCGGGTACTGGCAAATTACACCTATTGAGTGCCTTAAACGAAGCGTGCAGAAGCATCTTGCCAGCAGGGATCTGTTCTGGACTTCAAATTCAGGATTTCCACGCGTAGCTAGAGAAACTTAAGCATCCTCTTTAGCTTTCCATTATGCGAAAAGAACTACTATACTGAGCCAATATAAGAAAAGTTACTCTGTCACTTTATTTGCATTATCGTTCACGGACATTAGCTCAGCCAGAAAACAGAGCTTTGCGCACCTGGTACAGGAGATCCAGAGGGACATAGTTTGCAGAATGACACCAGATTCGCGGGCAAGGTCCATCCCATCATTTATAATCAGCTTATCGCAGTCCACTGCAGGACATAGGCCTCCAGTTGTTCGCCACTTTGAGCAAACACATAATCGCCACGTTGGGCAGGCCGGTCGCGATTGCAGGACATAGCTCCTCGCTCCGGTTACGCTGCTGCCTTTGAAGCAATAAGATCTGGGTGACTTGAGTCCATCCCATCGATATGAATCTGCTTCCAACCAAAAATCGCTTTCAAAATAACAATTTATTTACTTTCTCTTCAATTTATAAAGGTGTCTGCAAAATCACTTAGTTTCCTTTACATTACCAAACTCTTGGACCCCTGTCATTGAAAGAGAACGGTGCCTGATGTAGGTATTAGAAAAACATGTATTACTTTTATTATGGTAAATGAAATGTCTTTCTTATGTCAATACTTGCTATATTTCTTTGTTTATCTATTTGATAATGGCTTTATCTTTATTCGTGCGATGAAAGAAAATAATACATATCAGTGTTCTATTTCTTCCGGAGAGTGTCATAGGAGTCGACTAAGCGATTTATTGAAATTTCAGCTTCATAGACTATGGTAGGCCTTACTAGCCCTTATTGCTTGCAACGGTCGTATAGTCGGCAAAGCACCTAGCCAGAGCCATTTACACGCGACCGGTGCGATGGTAACTAACGAATATTATCTGGTTACTTGTCCGTTACAGCAACTTGGGTTTTTTTCAATTTTCAACAGTTGATGAGAAGCCAATATGTTGGCCCTAAAAAATGTATTTACACACATTAAAGAGAGGTAGGGCCTAGCGAAGCTTCGCTCGAATTGTGCTGCCCGTCCGGGTAAGGACCTCCACCTTATAGAATACCGTAGCCAAATGACTTCCGGGTCGTGTTTCTGCCGATGAATAGGAGGATGAGTCTCCGGAGCTCGTGGGGGGATTAAGGTTGGGCCGGCAAGGCGTTGGCAACTGACAGGTAAGGTACCAGTTACTAGTCCGTTGTCACAGCGACTTGGGCTTCTCTTTCGCTTTCCATCAGGCGTAGGGAGGCCATTACGTGGAGCTATTGTAAAAAAAAACCATTGATAAACTAAAAAAAGTTCAAAACTCACCCACCCTCAAACATTGCACTTCAAAACTTTCCACTACACCGCCGCCATTTTTTCAAATCAAAAACTATGACGAGAGGCGCTCCCAGGGGCGGGCTCGGAATGCATCGGAGAACAAACAATACATTCGGCGAACTTTTATATTTCAAGTTCGGCCCCACTCCGGTTATTTTCCGATAGCCACCTCCAAGTTTCCCGCAGGGCCGTCAACGGCGGGTGTCACTTTTCCTCCGCAAGTTACTTTAAAATATTTACGACTGGAAGTTTGGAAGAAAAATTCGAGTCTCGCGAATTTATAGTTCTCAGATAGAGCTCAAGTTGGGCATTACTGGGCGGTCCTCTCCGGGTTATTTGTGTTTTATGAAGTGCTGTTGTTGGAGTTGAGGCTTGATTTGTAATCGATACGTTTGGGGTTTGATTAATCGGTCCGTTTTGGTGGAAGCGATTTGTGTGTGGGACTCCTTGGCCGTCATCTTAATATATAAAACTCAAAGGTGACTGACTGACTGAAATAGTGATCTATCAACGCACAGCCCAAACCACTGGTCCGATCGGGCTGAAATTTCCGCTAAGAAAGGATTTTGATCAATTCTACCTCCAACGGGATGAGACTCTATTCCACGCCGAAGAAGTCGCGGGCACAGCTAGTTGTGACATATTATTTGCGTTTCTAAGACTATGCTGTTCAATGCATCTCTTTAAAATGTTCGGTGTATCCCATAACTCGTCTAATTAGTTTGTGCCTGACCGCAATTCATCTGATTTTAGATACTGTGATTTACAATGCATCCAACAGATTGCTCGTATATTTCTTGGGGAACAATGAGTCTGGCAAGGAGTTTGACAGTACATACTATGATAGTGGAGGCGAAGCAAATTATATTAGTCTTTGGGACTTCCACCATATAACGGTGCCTATTCGCCGAACCTCGGCTCGTCCGATGTTTTTTTTTTATTTATATTTTTAAATGTTTTATGTAAAATAGTAAGACCTCGTCATATAGTAGTGTTTGTTAATTTTATCTTTATCTTTATTGCACAATAAAAGGCGGACTTAATTCCACATAGGCATTCTCTACCAGTCAATCATTAGGTTACCAGAGCCTTTATTTAGTGTTAATTATTTATTATGTCCAGAATGAGACATATCTCAGTATTTGCTAAAGACCCTTTCAAGTGAAACGTAACTGCTTTCAATCCTATAAAAACAAAAACCTGCACATTTTCGCGCACATTCCAAACCAAATTTTTGACAGGACATATTTCCCCACTTCCATGGAAATTAATAACTTGACCCGCATGCCCCCACTCCAGGTCAGAGGCCGAAAACGTCTCTAAAAATGTCCGTACAGCTCAGAGATCCCATATTCCGCATATTATATCCCAATTATGATTTTATTTGGAGGGCCGACCTCTCAGCCCACTCCGGTAAATAGCTTAGTAAGGGAACGGTTTGGTTCGTATTCGTAATTTAATTTGGTAGCTTCCTAATGCCTTTTAGTTGGGTACAACCTAAAAGTTTTGTAGAATCAGCCGCGGGAACCGGCCGTGTAATTTTTCCAAAGAGTTTTACTTGATTATTTACGGGATTGGTTATACACGACCTTTTTTCATTACATAATGGCGCAGCATATCTTTATGTCTGATAGAAAGCTAAAACGGAATGGAACGGAACGATCTGTATGACAACTGACAAGAATACCTACTGGTATGAATTTTTCGAAGAGATTTTCATACCCTTTTTGTGAAAAGCGGTTTAAAAAATTAACTTTTTTTTTCGAATACACAGTCCTTCATCTGATTGTAAACTAAATATCCTAGTTAACAGTTGATTGTTATAGGCAAGGGGCTACCAAGGTAGCCCTAACATAACATCAAGATGTTATATGAGAAGACAATGCTTTTTCACGCTTTTCACTCTTCAGCTATAGTAGGATGAAATGCAACGTTCTCACGAAGAAATCCATTTGTTAGAATAAGAGATTATAGAGTTATGGTGTGAATAAATTTATCCACATTAAAACCTTCTTCTCATTAAGATATTTTTCTCTTATAGCGGTAAGACCATCCAAGTTACATAAAAAAGTCCATTGTATTATGGTAATAAAAAGATACATAATATCTAGGACGGAAGAGTGAAGGAGGTATAAGGGAAAACAGCTTCTTCCATTGTGTCCAAAAACACTTAACGGTGCAACTATGATCTTTAATGACCCAATAACTTCAACATGTCACCTTATTAAGAAGTAAATTAGAGAAACGTGTTTAAAAAAAACACCGGTCATTCATATGAAACGCACAGAAACTACTCTGTCCTGAGCACCATGCCGTGAGTCGTGCAAATAACTCAAACATTAGCGCCTCTGCAAAATTGTTACAGGCACCCTCTGCAGCTGGACCTTATTACACACTAAATACAGTCTATAATGCAACAAAAAACGCAAGCCTAAGTGGCCTGTATTCCGTGAGACGTTCCCATCACGAGATTCCCACTTATAATTTATTAACAGGTCATAAGTGCTAAAATGCGTTCATTTATAAGTCCGGTACACTCGTACGACGAGTTTTTGACCAATTTTCAACCTTATTTGCTATGCTGTAAGAACGCCGTTTTATCTGCGAACATGTTGGCGGGTGTATAAATAATTCAGCGTATCAGGGTGCCTCGCTGTTTCTCTCGAGTAAGGGAATTCGATTGAGAGTCACCTTTTATTTTTGTTCGTGCAGAAAATAAAAATAATTGGGCTGGTCTTGCAGCGCGGAATTTATGCGGCAGGTTTGTGTGTTTGAGTGTACTTACAAAAATACGGTATTAAATGACAATATCATTATTAGTTCTAGCTGTGTCAGAGGCGCGTAGATATCGGGTTTCAAAAATAAAGGACTTCCATAAAATGGTGCCTAAATTTTAAGTTACACCTCTAGCAATACATTGGTGAAAACACATTCAATTCCATGCAGTAGTTTTCGCGTGATGCGCGATCAAACGTACAGAAAAAAAAATCCCGTTTTCCAATCACTTCTCTTAACTGCTCTGCTCCTATTGAATGTAGCGTGATGAAAAGTATACTATAACCTGGCCAGGAGTATGAAGAATAAGTGTAGGGGAAGGGGGGGCATGATGGGGTAGCTAAGGGAAATGACAAAAATACAGCATAATCACTATGTTTATTAGTCTCATGAACATATGGCACGTTATGTCATTAACCTAACTACGATTTAGTACAGTCTTTGAAGAATCAACATGTCATATTTTTTAATAATTAAAAATTTATAGGAACATTACAAAAAACCATCTTGCCCCATACTAAGGGGTATGATGGGGTAGTGGAATTGGAGCGTCGCGTAGGGAAGGCTAATCGTTATCACAATACAAACAAATGTGTATTTCCTCCAGATCAGTATTAAAATTGTGTGGCTTTCCATTTTCACTGACAATTGATATGCTAGACGTCTTAGTTTTATAGTTGTTAGTCCAAAAAGACGCTCTTCCATATGTTTCAGATTTGCTTCTATTTTACCTTCTTCTTTAGATGTAGATTTCTTCATACCTAAAGGTAGACCAATGGTAACCACCATTCTTCATTTTCTTAACATACATCTCGCTCTAAAGTAGTCATAGGCACAGCGGCTGCAGAAGTAGCTTTTTGTATCCCATATCTTTGCTTAAAAGTTTGTCTACAGCTGTTTTCATGGAATCTATTGACCACTCACTCCTATTGGTTTTTTTGTATGTACGTAGGTACCATGATTTAGTCTAAAAATAATAAATTAATGGTATTTAATATGAAACTTAAATGAACACAGTCTCACAATTTTGCCCCATCATGCCCCGCACCCAGTACCCCATCTTGCCTCATAAGGTCACTCTGGGCAAAAAAAATAAAAACTAATAAAATGTATAACGGATTCCCACAAACTTCATACCATACAAAAATAGATAAGACTAGTAACCAAAGACGAAAAAGACATAAATGAGGTAATCATAATTACCTTAAAATGATGACGTTTAACCTTACAAAAAATTGTAAGGACGAAACGCTAAATCAGTTTTTCGTTTGTAAACAAAAAACGCGTACACTCCCGCTTACAGTTTCTCCCGTACTAACCGTCGCTTGAATACGGCTTCCTATTGGCGTATTGTTTTACATTCACAAAAGTATAGTTTCTTGTATATGTGTGGTACCCCGTCTTGCCTCGCTACCCCGTCATGCCCCCCCTTCCCCTACCGAGTTCCGTTAAAATCAACGCCGTGCGACGCCGCCGTCATAGCTAGTCAGTAATAATTTCCATTCAACTGATTACTATTCCATAAAAATGATAATTATTGTTCTGGCGCGAAGCCACTAAGGTCGGAGACCCCCTCCCAATACAAACAAAACACAAATAAAAAAGATAGCAACATAATGCCCACAAATATAATTTAACGATGAAACACACCCGCCGTACTTTATAATCTCAGCGAGTTACGTCCAAATTGAATTATTTATCAAAAGAGCTGATATTAAATGGTTTATAGACGATAAACTGAGGAATTATTATTCCCATGTTAATGGCTCCGATAAATCCTTGGTATTACAGTTTTGGAAGACACAATGTTGCTTGAATGTGTAATCTACGGAATGTCTCTTATGCATATGAGATAGTAAAATTCCTTTTAAGGCTACTTTTTAGCTGTCACCAGGGATGTAGTCTGGTACCTGCGTTTTAAAGTATTTTCTTTATTGATACTACTTTGTTTTGATCTCTCCGTTAATGCATTGTATAGAGAAATTTTGCCTGTACATGTAATAGAAAATATGATTTATTCGATAAATTAATAAACATCAAGAATTTAAAGTCATAATTATTATTGTAATCAACAAATAAATATATCCCGCTGCGTGAAACAGCATTAATTTTAATCCATCTCTGAAGCTGTATTATGTCGCTAGTTCTGATCAGGTGTCCTATATTAGCTATCCTAAGATTTTTCACTGGAATGTCTGAGTTAAAAAACTTGCTGAGTATCAAAACACGCATTAATTTATTTTGTGGACAACAAAGTTTATTCCACTTTAACATACAACTAGGCGCTTCCATTTGAATTTTTAGACACAATTTTGTTGATTTACAACTTTGAAACGCAAGCAATAACAGTAAATTCCAGGCAAAATGAATTCGCGCAATGGGATTAAATGAGTTTTCCGGTAAAAAATTACAAAGTAGCATCAACGATAACATTTTGTTTAGCTTTCATCTCCCTATGATATACATCTAAAGAGTTGTTGATTTGTTTAACCAGAAAGTCTGTATTGAAATTCAGAACGGAAAAGATACTAAATTCTCTGCACCATGTTCGTTATCAGCGTTCATTTCTTCCACAGACTTGCACAACTCTGGGACAACCTCCCAGCCTAGGAGTTATTGTTTAAAATCAGACAGGCCGCTTGCTCGTCGTATTCGTGTCGTATTGTATACGACGAACTTGTAAAATACGATCTCTCTATCAGCTAGATGTAGATAGACAGATATTTTTTATTGCAAAAAATACAAACATTTATAGAATAGGTATTACAGACAACTAGTGATACAATTTAGGCGGTCTTATCGCTATTGATCTCTTCCAGACAACCTACAGGTAGAGGAACTGTACTATTCTGAAGACATGTACTCGTAATATGTTACAAGACATTGCTAAAGTCAGTTTACAAATTTCCCAGAAGCGGAAAAGAAAATATGGCAACCATTTACATGTTACGTAATTTCCTAAAAAAATACATAATATTATTTATTCCCTTTGTGAGTGTCTGTGGGTATGCGAATTGAATTTCTGATGCATCCTTCACGTAATACGGGTGCCCATCAAAAATTCTTATGGCACATTCATGACGTAAGCACAGTTCTTGCCTCCCAGCCACCGCTTGTAGACACTTAAACGTCGAAACAGTTTGATAAAGGTCATCTTAGATCATTTATTATTTGAGTGCGGTGTGCCGTCCACATAAATTTCTTATCGATCAAACGGTGAATTAATGATAGAACTTCCTAAGGGAAGGACACGTTCGATGCTTTTGAATGCTTCGTCAAAATTTCCTTTGAGTTGATAATAATTCTGTTATCCTTCGTGTATTGACGATTGTATTACATACAGTCGGCATCAACACAAGTAAACTTAAGTTCATCATGCTTAGGAATTACTTGGAAACGGACTAATCTGTTATCTTGGTGGTACTAAAGATTTCAGCTACTTTTGACTGTAATGTATTTAGTTTTTTCGTTTGTGAGGCGACGGATTAACAATTCTGATTATCGCCCCATTTCATTCGGTAGGTATCGCAAGATCGAGAATCAACTTAAGGACTTTTTTTATAGTAACTTGGCATAATGGCCTCCCTACGCTTGATGGAAAGCGAAACAGAAGCCCAAGTCGCTGTGACAACGGACAAATAAGTGGTCAGTTACCTGCCAGGTGCAATCGCCATGCCGGCCCAACCCTGACCCCCCCACGAGCTACGGAAACCTACTCACCAGCAGAAATACGGTCATTTGAGTGCAGTATTCTATAGGGTGGAGGTCCTTCCCCGGACTGTCGGCTCAATTCGAGCGAAGATTCGCTATGCTCTACCTCTCTTAAGATATATGTAGCTGATAAGCTTCGACTGTGGTCGGGCCGGTTAGGATACGGCCATGTAATTAGGTAATATTTAATTATTAAAGTACCTCCTAGAACAGTATAACAATGTAACTGAAAAAAGAATAAATCAACGCAAACACGAAATAACGACTACACAAGTGCGCGTTAAAACATCAAAGTGCCGGCGTACATTCTGCGGCCCATAAATACGAAGCGCTTGCTCTTATTAAATTTTACAAAGATTAACGTTAACGACACAGTTAATGAGGGGATTAAAACATGTCAGCCGCGGGCAAACCGAACAGTGGCGGCGTATAATAACGCATTTACGAGTGTACTCCTCATTCATTAGTGACGACTGTATGTGCCGGCACGCCCAAAAACATTCAACGTTTTGTGTCAATAATGTCAGTTGTGGACATCACTATTCGGATGATTATCTGGTCTGTAGGGCAAATAGATTAATATTAATATGTTGATTGAATTTCGGTAGCGTGGTGGTTGCATGCGATATCTGAATGAGGACGCGGTACCAAATATTTTGATCACAGCAGCGTTAAATCCAGAAAAGTAGAATCGTTTCAAGCATTATAGTTTGAGTAGCTTCTTTTAAATTGCTATTATTCACATTCTTACATTACTTTTTATATTTTTACATTATTTTTTACTTGACGATTCATAAGTGCTTATTTTAAGTCTATGTGAATAAAGGTATTTTGACTTTGACTTGCCTTTGACTTTAGAATGAGAAATTCTAAATGAGAAAACGACGGTTGTAACATTGCTCGCCACACCAAGTTTTGATCACAGCCACGATAAATCTAGAATTTATTCTAGAATGGTAAACACTACCACTTGGCTAGAATTCTAGAATCACTGAGAAACGTCATCATCATCACCGGCCTATCAGGCCACTGCTGGACATAGGCCTCTTCAGTTATTCGCAACTTAGGGCAAACATCTAGAGGATATACCCATAATCGCCACGCTGGGCAAGCAGGTAGGCGATCAAAGGTCGTAGCTTCTCGCTCCGGTGACGCTGCTGCCAATCATCGGTCTGCGGTATTTAGCTACGTCTTCAATTGTGGTGATCATACCGCCACCAGTCGGTTGCCAGCGCCTCGTTTGTTATTCGGCAGGATGCACCACAGGCAGGTGAGCTTGGCTTGGAGTGAAAGGTCAACTAAGAAACGTCCACCGTATGGTCAGCAAAACACTCATAAAATTCTGTCAAAAATCTGGCTCGGCGCATAACCAGGGTATTCCTAAAGGCCATTTGGGTCGGTGGGAACAGACGAGGTATAGATTTGATTACTTTTTATCTCCACTGTTACTTGAGGTTCTCTTTTGCTTTTTATCAGGCATAAAAGCCACACAACAACCGCGACAACGCTCGCGTTACCCCTCATTTTAGGGAAGTGGGGGGCTAGAAAGGTTCAAAAAGTAGCATAGGTACTACCTTTAACCTTTAGGTCGGAGTTGAAGGGATGGAGAGTACTTCACTCATTTTAATCTCAATTTAAAAAATCACGTCAATTCGTCTCTCAGTTTTGCCGTGAAAGAAAGACAAACATACAGACAGACACACTTTCCCATTTATAATATTAAGTTTAGATGCACAATCGTGTTCGTAAATATGGAATAATCTCTGTTCCTTCACTATTACCCCTATAATCCTGCGGGACTAGGGAACTATATGTAGTTGCTTACTTTTAAGTTTATTACCGTAACCCAAATAGAGATCAGACACACAGATGAAAATAGCTGTAGGTACGAGTAAATGTTCTCGACTTTCCAAAAATAATCCCTTACGCACGTGTTCACTCATTGTCTGAAAGTAATGAACCCTTCCACGAGGGATATGGATGTTACAATACAGTTTCTATATGACTCTACTTTGAGTGCTTGGGGGTTATTGGATTAGCGGTCATGTACTAATCGACACTTCTTATAACTAGTTCTGCTAAGTAGACTGACCAAAATAGCTTGATAATAGATACTCTTCTTATTTTTTTATTCAAAAAGAGTTTCCGCTTGACTGCGATTCGCCTGATGGTAAGCGATATCGTAGTCTACGCTGGAGCGCGCTCACCCTGCAAAAACCGGTTCACTCTCGCCTTGAACATCGGAAGATTATATCTCTCGGGGAACAAGGAGCCCGGCAAAGAGTTCCATAGTGTAGCCGTTCGCACTATGAAGGTAGAAGCGAAACGCGCCGTGCGCGTCCTAGGAACTTGCACCATGTAACGGTGCCTATTCGCCGTATCCCTGCTCGTCTGAACAAATTTCGACCACAACGGCCAATTTTTGGGGAGAATGGTCCAGTATACAGAAGATATTGGAGCGCACATCATCATCAGCCTTTCGTAGTCCACTGCTGGATCTCTCCAATTGTTCCCCAATGTACTCGATCCTAGGCTTTGCGCATCTTGCGCGAATGCCAGCTATTTTGTGCGAATCGTCGCTGCACTTTCCCTGTAGCATCCTGCACTTCGTTGGCCGAGAAGCACTATCTACCTACTCTAGAACTCGTTTACTCCAAAGTTCAATCAAACATGACTATCTACTTCTTTCTAAACAAAAAATTAACGCACTAATAACGTAACAGGGTATTCGTTACACCGGGAACAATACAAATAAACACGTTTTTCATTAATTGAGGTACACTTTATAATCTTTCAAAGGCCGTACACAATCCTACGATGATAAATGGAACAGGAACCAAGATAAGGCAGTGGAACATTGGAACACGACCGGAGTGACGCCCGGTGTCGCGCAGTTTACAACTTAGGGTCAGTCCACACCGCGACGCGACGCGACGCGACAAGTTTTGTTTACTAGACGAGGACATTCGTTTCATTTCAGTCATTTGTTCTTTTCTTCTTCTCATCTGCCGGTATAATTTAATCATAATTTAAAGACTTTTCTCTGAACATCTTTTCCTAAGAGAGCACTTCAACTGGTTGCTTGGCGATTTGATATATTGAAAATGTGAATAAGTGTTAATATATTTTTAATTTTTGTTTCGAGTTTCGGCATATGTAAGTATTTTGTATGTATGTGTACTTATATTCACTGTAAAATTGAGTATTTTATTTCATATATCATCATCATCATCATCAGCCCACATCAGTCCACTGCTGGCAAGAGCTGGATGCGAGAGGCCCGGGATCGATCGAAGTGGCGAGTATTGGGAGAGGCCTATGTCCAGCAGTGGACTGATTTCATATATAATTCTGCATAATAATAGCTTGAACATACTACGCTTGTACAAACAAATTAAGTACATACTTTATAACATTTTGGTACATACCTACCAAAGACCACATACCCACACGAAGTACCTACTAAGTACCCACACATGTCTATACCATCTGTACACGATGGTCCTGTATTAAAATACCTTATCTAGTAAACATTTTAACCGGCAAGGACCCTTGTTATGGCTACGTAAATTAATCAACTGGGACAAGGGTACACGTGGGTGGTTCGCAACACTCTTAAGAATGGATTATGAACAGTACATTGTCTAAACGGTTGTGTTTATAAGCAAATGCACACAGGATGTGACATCACCGTGCTTCACTATAGGATATATTATGATCACATTATAAAGCTAGTAAGAAATGTTTAAATTAATAACCCAAGACATGCCACGCTAGGCCACACATCGCAATTTTACTACTATACTATGCAATGCTTTATCGCCAGCGGTATATCCGGGCCGATACCCCCAAATGTTCAAGAAAAGAGCATTCCTCTTTGCCTTACCTGTAACTCCTGAGTTACAGCTGCGCTGCTGGCCTTAAAGAAAGACATACAACATCAGGATGTTACAGATGTTCATGGGCGGCGGTTATCACTTACCATCAGGTAAAACGCTTGCTCGTCTGCACCCTATTTCATTAAAAAAATACATATCGCCATCTAGCCTCAAACTAAGCCTTTATTAGTACCCAAAGTAAACGCTGCTACCCATTTCCTGATATTCCCTTAGTCGTCTTCTACGACAATTTATAATTAGTAATATACTCGTATAAAAAAAAAAATATTTTTTTTATTCAATGAGCGTTTAGTATGACCACTTGATGTTATACGGTCGTGAGATCCATATGTTAGGACCTAATTAAAAATTTGTGTAACCAAAAATAAATTTATTTAAACATTTTTGACAATCATCATTATTGCAGTGAACCCATCATAATTATCTGTTTTATACATAATGCACTCCTGTATTACCCCATCCAGTGTAGGTTTATAACCTGTCCGGGTCCAGGGTGCTCCTGTAGGGGCACGTAAATTAATCAGCCGGTGGGGACGCTTCTTAAAGATGGCTTAATGAAAATTGCTGAACAATGGCTGACGGCGGTTAATCGCCGTATATATTTTGAGGAACGTATTATCTTTATATTTGGACGTGACTCCGTTTGCATTGATGGCTGGAAACAAATTTATGCATGTTAATCCTTCACAACATATTATACAGGTACTAGCTGCTGCCCGCGGCTCTGCCCGCGTGAATATTCGTATAAAACATAGCCTATGTTAATAAATAAATAAATTGTAAACTTTCATTATAATCCGTTCAGTAGTTAATGCGTGAAAGAGGAACAAACATCCATCCAAACAAAATTTTGCATTTATATTATTACGAGGATTAGGATTAGAAGAATTTATATTATTAGTAGGAAGTAGATTTATTCTTAAATCTTTCCATCCTTGTATAAGAAACTTATCTTTACTACATAGTATAAAACAAAGTCGCTTTTGTTTTCTGTCTGTCCCTATGTATGCTTATATCTTAAAAACGACGCAACATATTTAGATGGGATCTTTTTTAAATAGATAGAAGGATCAAGCGGAAGGTTTATGTGTATAAAAATATGTATATAGTATTGCGCCCGGTGAAGCCGGGGCCGGTCGCTAGTAGGTAATTTATAAAAATGAGAAAATGTAATGTAAAAATGAGAAAGTGTGTTTGGAAGATAGGTGCAAAGCTTAAGGCTAGGCGCGCACTGGTGACTTTTTGTCACAGTGACAGATATCTCTCTTCTTCTCATTTTAAAAGTGCAAAAGAGGTAAAACGACTGTCCTACGGTGTTCTACGGTGTCCTACGGTGACAAAGTCACCAGTGCGCGCCTAGCCTTAGCCTTTATAAATAGTTTAGAAACATTTATTAAAACCAATAATTTAGTTTTTTGACATAATACTTTAAATTTACAATTTACTATTAAAAAGCTAAAATTGTGCAACCATCTTCCTACCAACCCGTATAAATGATTATAGCATAATATGTTCTTCACATTACACAATATCACATTATTATTATTACAACATATTATAATCACAAGATATAAATAGACATTCTATCATATTCCACGTTATTAAACGCACAGCAGCAATATGTCTGTTCAATTACTTGCAAGGCTATCATTAGATCAATTAAACGCCCAAATTACAGCGTAATACATCATTTAATTAGCAATGATTGATTGTTATATTATTTGAACGTGTCGAGTTTCTGTACACACAAGGATGTAGTCGCGTTGGCCGGGGGTGGCCAACGACCAATAGCGGTCGATCGAAGCTGTTAGTTAAGTCGATGGTGGCAATGAAAAACATCATTCAACTACACGTTGAAGTGCCTTACTTCATAATGGGGATGTTATTATTAAACTAGGTAGTATTTTTTTGTTATTGTTTGAATTTTATCTAATAAAATCAGGGGTAGATATTTTATTAAATACTAGCTGTGCCCGCAGCTTCGTCCGCGAGGAAAAGACTTTCATACCCTATTTTCTCCCTAAATCCCTTCTTAGCGGATGCCTACGTTGTAACATCTACCCGCATGACAAATTTCAGCCCAATACGTCCAGTGGGTTAGGCTGTGGGTTGATAGATCACTATGTCAGTCACCTTTGAGTTTTATATATTTAGATAAATGAAAGTAGCAGATATTGTAACAATTAACGGTATTTAAAAAAAATTGCATTCCCTACTCTTGTCTACTGTGCTGCGATCGCGAACCAGCCTGCCCAGCGTGCGGTTACTGGTAAACCTTCCAGATGTTTGCCTAAAGTGGCCAAGAACTGGAGAGGCTTATATCCAGCAGTGGACTGCAGTAGGTTGATAATGATGATGACGAAGTCAGGTAAAATGACATTTGGCCAATGATTTCTTTTCCAAATTCAGTGTTTATGTCAAGGCAGCAGGTAGTTGTAAGTATATTACATTGAAAATGTGATAAAGCAAACAAGATTTAATTTTGTTTCTTTGTCCACAGATTACGAAGGTCAGATCCCAAGCGATCCCAAGTAATAATTACACATAATATTTTTAAGACCTTTCTTTTCTTTTTTTATTGATGTCTATGAGTTGCGGATCACTTTCCATCAGGTGGGACGAGCTTGTTTAACTTCTTTTATAATAATAATAATTAGTTATTGGCAAGTGGCAACATAAAAAAATTCCATCATTTTATCATTATCATCAACATCATCAGCCAAAGGAAGTCTGCAGGACATATTTTTATAATAGTTCCTGTTTGAAGCCGTCTCAACCTTCTTCATCTTTCTTCTTTTCAGGCCTTTACTGTTCTACTGTCCTCCCAAACTTTACCACAGCACTCACAGTTCTATTCTAGTTTAAAGTTAGTACCCCTACCCCCGGCTCCGGGGATTGCCTTCAGTTACCCCGTCTTAGCTCCCATTATGTTATGGAGTTACTCCATCTCCAATCCTACCTTAGTGCCAGCCCACTTCCATTTCAACAACATAACCATTCTTACTCACACGCTACACCTTTATCATATTAGAAAAGTGATCTTTTTTGTAAGGTATTAAGAGTATTTAGCATTTTTGTTTCTTAGAAGCCAATATCTCTCTCTTAGAACCATTTCGCCCCTTTGCCATGAATACTCAGCCAAATTTTGTCTTAGGTAGCTGTAGTCTGTCGAAGCGAAAATTTCAATGTTCAGTTGATTCTATTAATTAGAGTCGCTGTGTTCGCCCCATTGCGCTACAGTGAATAGCCAATTACATTGATAATATAATTGGAGGTCTCACAGGTGTCTTAGGGGAGACGGCGGTGAGGGGGGCGGGCGGGGTGGTATGTCAAGCTATGCAATTTGGTGCAGGAACTAATAGTGCGTTGAAGTGGGTGGTTAGAGCCGTCGCCTTTAAGTAAACAGATGTTATGTACACGACTTAATTTTGACACCGCTATGAAGAAATGCTTTCAGTTTCTCGGGATAAGGTGAAGGTGTGTATGTTACGAATAGTTACAGACAAGTCTCCCTTAAATAAAATTCAGATTTTGGGTTGGTTTTATTTGAAGAAGAGTACCATTGACTATTAAATAGTTTAATTCATTAACATAGGTGCTCTACGAGTATATTACAAGTGGTTGGGAACACCTTTAAACATCAATGCCTATGCTCATACTCTTCTTAGACTACTAATCGGTTATCAGGCCTGCGGAAGAAGACGATACGTCCCTTTGGATACAGTGGTCAGTAGCGTCGCGTCGTGCACCGTAGAAGACCGGGAACGTCACGTGAGAGAGAGCGCTCGTGGTGGACCACTGTCGGGCTTAGTGTGTATTCTCCGCTAGATAGGAGTGAGCCCCACATAACCCAGGTGTCCCTTAGGCTTAGTCTACATAGTGCGTTCATCATTACCCTTCTTTTTTTTTTTTTTTTAGAGGTGAATGCATTAGGCACCGTCATGCCACCTCCGGGGGGAAGTGACATGGTGTGTGGGACTCACACCTCCCGAAATGGGAAGGTATACCCACTAAACCCCCCTGTGTCGCCAGTGGGCAGCAAGTTGCAGGGACACGGGCAACGCCGAAGCATACCGCCGCATCCCTGCATGCCCTGGCCAGCCGCAGATGACAAGCGGCCAGCACTCCTGGTCCGGGGAGGGCAAATACCCCTACCCCCGGCTTCCGGGGAGCAATAGGGTGCTCCCCAGGCGGACCTCGTGCAACGGTGTGGTTGCACCCACCACACCGTTACGCCCCTATGAGTGGATCACGCCCCCGCACTCACCACTCGGGATCATTACCCTTCTTATTTTAACACATCATCATCCTTAACAGCCTATTGCAGTCTACTGCTGGATATAGGCCTCTCCAATTGTTCGTTACTTTGGGCAAACATTTAGAGGCCCACAATCGCCACGCTGGCAGGCGGGTTGGCGATCGCGTTTGGGCACATACATCAATGTCAATGTGAATAGATTGACGACCAGTATGGTTCAGTGGTTTCAGTGAACGCTGCTGACGCAATGGTCATGGTTTCGATCCCCGCATACATACATAGTACCAACATTTGTGTGCAGAAGCATGTCTGCTTGTACTGGTACGTTTGCTATCTCTAATACAAACTTACAAATAAAAGTATCTAAGTAAAATTAACACAATCTTTGGCTTAGCTAGGGACTAGATGACGTTGTGTGGGATGTTTAGTACTGAAACTTGTACATTTCACTTCAATTTTCCTATAATTCCCCGAACACGTTGCACTTACCGCGCGGTATGTACGCTACCTTTCGGTATTAAGCACGTAGCGAAATGAGGTTTGTTGCACCGACACAGTGCGCTTAAAATTGTCATCGACAGCGCTGATATACGCTTGTACGAGGTGGCGTGTATGTGTCGACGGCTTAATGAATGGCACCGGCTGAATTAATACGGCCCCGCTGACTCCCACTGATATTATCAGTTAGACTGGCGACGTATATGAAGTATGTCACGACACGAGGTACATCTACTTATTAATGCACTTGTTTAGTGGTTCTTTAAGCCGTCCGGACCAACAGTCCGGTGATGATTACAAGTAAAAAACAATAAAGTTGAGGATATCATGATAAAAAGCGAAAGAGAAGACCTAAATTTTATTAGTTTCGAGTTCTAATGATAAATTTATCATTTCTCATGACAAGGTTCTAAAGTGTAAAGCAACGAATCAACCTCTTTTTAACCGACCTCAAAAAAGGAGGAGGTTCTCAATTCGACTGTTTTCTTTTTTGGATGTTTATTACCACATATCTCCGAGAATCCTCGGAAATATAGTCTTTTTTGTTCGATATTATGGTGTACTTCAGAGTTGGTCCAATTGTCACCATAATGAAGTCATTTTCTTGCTGCTAAAAATGCACTACACAAACTATAGACAGAACTTGCATATTCACGTTTGAATAGGTTCCACCATTCAAATTGTCAACCGACTGTCAATACTACAGCGACGGAGCCGCCGGCACACCTGTCAGTGACGACTGGAAAAGCCAACGAGTTAATTCACTTTTGCCATTTATTAAATTTTGCCTGGATCAACCTGTATAAAGCTAGTATGTACGGGATGTACGGGAGCGACTTATAATCTTTTCGTTCCAAGCCAACCTCACCTGCCCATGGTGCATCCTGTCGAATAACAAACGAGGCGCTGGCAACCGACTGGTGGCGGTATAACCATCACAATTGATGGCGTAGCTAAATACTACAGACCGATGACAGGCAGCAGCGTCACCGGAGCGAAAAGCTACGCCCTGCGATCGCCAACCCGCCTGCCCAGCGTGGCGATTATGGGTATATCCTCCAGATGTTTGCCCCTAGTGGTGAAGAACTGGAGAGGCCTATGTCCAGCAGTGGACTGCAATAGGCTGATGATGATGAAAGCTAGTATTAGCTTTCACACAGTTTGATCCAAGCAAAATACTGAAATCGGATATACATCCGAAATCAGTCTTTCCGAACAGCTACGACTTGAGAACCCTATACATACTACTCCTATTTAAAGGCGGCGACCCCAGAACTCGATTTGAGTTGCGGGCGTCCATGGGCGGTGTTGACTGCTTATCATCAGGCATCACATTTGCTCGTCTACAGCCTCTTGCATAAATATATACATATTGGTTGGAGCAAAATGTTCTATGAAAGTTTTGTGTTTGACAATGACCTCTCATTTTAGGAGATCTCTATGCCGAACGCGGGAAGTCGGGTACATCATTGTTACCTTTCTCCTGTATTTCGTATAATAACATTATCGAAACATTTTCGTACGTTTCGTATTTGATTTCTTTAGGTGATTTGTAGTACAAACTTTTCATAAATATTTTACTTCAATTCATTAAATAAAAGACCGCAATTTCGTTCTTTCTTATGACAAAAAAACGAAATATGGTCTACACAGAAGCTTTACCCGTAAAAACAAAGCCATGACAAAAATAAACCTAGTTATTCCGCAAAATACACGGCGCTAAGTATTCGCGAAACCACAGACTACTTAAACGCTAAAACAGCTTTCTATTCATTAACATAACACTCCTATTCAACCTTTTTGAATAGTGTCGCATCCGACGTCATAAGACACCTTTTTGCTCCGCAAAAGCGATTCGGGGCTCTCATCAAACGCTTATCAGATTAGTGGGCCGAAATTGTGGTAAATAACTGGGGGGTGGGGCGGGGGCGAAAGGGCGGTCGGGTGGCACACAATGACATTAGAAACCGGTATTTTCCGGTTCGACGCCGTTCGGTTACACGCAGTAATTTGACACAAATAAGGACAGATGATTTGTGGATTCTTTTTGTGAATCTTGTCGGTATTGATGGGAGTGCGATGTTCTGCCGGTGTTTTGGCGTGATTCTTTTAGAGTTTCGACGGAGAATACTGTATGGCTGTGACTGATGTGTTACTTTGGCCCAGTTAATAGGCTGGTCAATCGCGCGTTTTGTTAAGTTAAACTCTGATTTTAAAATTGATTACATCATTTTTTACATTGATAATGTTGTTCCATTTTCTTCTTGGTTAGCAGTGGTTTTTTCGTAGTTTCCGGATTTAGCATAGGACTACCCCATCTCATTCGTAGAAGACGTCTTATGGAATATCAGGAAACGGGCAGCAACGTTAACTGGGTACAAATACGAGTAAAACCTACTGCGGTCACCAACACGCCTGCCAAGCGTGGCGACTAAGGTACTTTACCCCCAAATGGCAATAGGCATGATGACTAATTTTTGTTTTGGGTTAATATTGATGCAACACCCAATTATAGAAACATTGGTGAAAGAATTACTTCGCTTGTATGAAAAGTCCCCGAGTATCACAATTTCAAAATCACAAATATGAACTCGCCCAAAAACGCTCCATGCAAACTGATACAAACTCGTGTCGTCACGCATTCGTATTGCGTGGTGTTTTGTATGCCTCGTTTAAGAAGCTTGTTGGAAGGCTAGATATATTAAATAGTGCGTTTATGTTATGGGTTCCATATCAAAATATGTTTTAATTAATGTACCTTAAACAGTGATAGAATGATTTTTGATTAATTTTACACTTTTGAAATTGACTTTCCCGATGAACTTTGAAGGCCTATCGCGCTCTCAATTTGCAAAATAATTTTGTTGTGATTTCTCAAATAAGTATTATTTTAATGGTTCTTTCTGGCAACCATCAAATAACATGGAAATTCAACCATGGTCGTCTACCCTATTGTGCACGTTTGCAGGCTGATGATAACGATGATCTATCTACCATTGCGCCACAGAGTTGTCGATGTACATTCGCTATTGTTTCACCTAAGCAGGTACACTCCGTCAATCATAATGAGTTTGGACTAATTACTTATCAGCAGCGTAGCGGCGGGTGTCGATTCCGTCCAATACTCATAACAGCTACTGCAATCCACTGCACAAATGCAATTAATACGCTAAAACGCCGCGTAATTAACTAATTACTTATTCAAATTACATAACGCGCTATCTTTATTAGCAAGATTGTTGAGTTTTGCACTGATAATGCGTTTCTCTTCGTAGCTTTTGAATTATTTTGAAGTTGAAGAATTTTTGGTCGTTGTTAAAAACAAGCAATTATAGCATAACGCTTGTACTATGGGTACAAGACAACTGATAAGCTTACTTAGCTCAACATTTTATTGTTATACCTCTTTAGGTATTCAATATATTATAGTATTTCAATATATTATTATAAATGCCTCTCCTTTGCAGCAGGGGGTTGGACTTCTTTTTTCGCTTCCCACCATCGGAAAAGGAGTTATTGCATAAACTGCTATAAAAAAAAGACAAATAGTTGCTCTCACTCTCCCGATAATCGTTACCAGTTAGGAGCGAACTATATCGCGGCGTAATATAAATAAAACATTATAGTCTAAGATCCCCATATACAATGATCTTCGCCGAGATGTTTATTTGATGAAACAAACACAAGTTACCAACACATTTTGCGATCATTTTTATATTATAGATTTAATTATATCAATAAGTATATTGCAAATGAGTTGCCTAACAACTTTTAGTCCAGGGTATGATTTGCTGAAATGTAGCGCAAATTAAAGGATGCCATTCAGCAGTAGACGAACTAATGCCGTTGATTAATTGATTGAATAATAAAACCGGTGCTAAATGCTTGGATCTATTTACCTGGCTAACCGAGAGCTGTATCTGGAAACCTAACCTAACCTTTTTTTTTTTTCACGTCGGCAATGCTTTTACGCATACACCAGGGCCCTGGGTACGGGACACCTGGGTTATGTGGGGCTCACTCCTATTTAGCGGAGAATACCCACTAAACCCGACGGTGGTCCGCTACGAGCACTCTGTCTGAGGAGGGTCGGGATGCCCGAAGGGATTCGACACAACCCCCTACAGCGCGGTAGCGCTGCGCCGCCCAGTAAGAACGGCACACCTCGGAAGGACGGTGTGGTGTCCTCCCTGCATCTTGCGATGCACGACGCCACTGACCACTATGCCCGGAGGCACGTGTCGTCGTCTTCCTCGAGGCCGCTAAACCGGAGCGCTAGCCCCCCCCCCCCCCCCCCCCTCAAGCGCGCCACAGCCTCGAAGGCCCTTTTAGTCGCCTCCTACGACAGGCAGGGATACCTCGGTAGTATTCTACGCCCCATACCGCAGGGCGCAACCTAACCTAACCTAACGTTTGCATATTCTATGGGCTTCATACTTTCGATTGGTATTGAATTTACCTATCTAATCAACCAACTCTCTGCGTCAGGATTTCCGAACAGCTACGACATGGGAGCCTTCAAGAAACGAGCGTACTCCTATTTAAAAGGCCGGCAGCGACCCCAGAACTCGATTTGAGTTGCGGGTGTCCATGGGCGGTGTCGACTGCTTACCATCAGGCATCACATTTGATCGTCTGCCGCCTCATGCATAACAAAAATGATAATGAAACCGGTGAAATTTCTAACTTTTTTTTTCTTAAGTTATTAATTAATCGTACCTTCGACTTAAATTTGATAGGCAACGCATTGGATATACAATAGGTATATTTATTGACATATTAATTTAAATATAAAATACGTTTTATCAAATAAACATCTGGGTGAAAGTCCTTGTATAACAGGATCCCATACTATTATGATAAAGTTGAGTCAGAACAAGTTGTCCGTTATCAGAGCCCGATCAATCAAACAACATATTGTATTGCACGGGATGAAGGTCCGTAACGCAAATTTATGAGGGTGTCCGCGGTTATTGATAGGTTTTATGCAACATTAGCTCGCTCCGCCGGTTACCGCTTTATTTTTGCGAATGCCGACTCACGGGAATTAATACAATGACGATTTAGCGTTGAATTTTGGAGTTAGGAAATGTGCTGTATGACCAAACTTTTGGTGAATGTAACCAAATAGCTATAGGTTCAGTCCGTGGCGCCCCATAAGATAAATCTAGTTAGACTATTTTTTTATTTTCTTTATTAGAGAAACATATAGCATCTTATAACACGTATGCACTTAGTAATAATATGATTGACACATTAGCCTTATTAGTTTCTACAAATTCTAGTAGTACACATCAGTTGAATAAGAGACGCGCTAACAATGAAAAAAAAAGGTAAAAAGGGACTATCAGACTTTACCTGTGCTTCGCTAAAGTAGTCGCCAGCTTTTATTTTCTTTTCCCTGGCCTTTATCATTTGTTTACTTCAAGATTCTGCTATTTAATAAAGAATTGAGGTAGTCGCCAGCTGAATCTACGGTAAGCCCAGCCATTGGTTGAGAAGCTGAAATACTAAGAAATCTTAGCTTAGTAGTAGCTCAAACCACTGGACGATCGGGCTGAAATTTAGCATGCGGGTAGATGTTATGACTTAGGCTTCCACTAAGAAATCTCAGTGGGCCTTCAGGGTGAGGGCGACAAGTGCCTGTCAACCTTTACTTTTGAACCTTACGACCGCTGACCATCAGGTGGAGTGAGGTCATCCCGAAAGCTCTTCTTATAAAAAAAAGAAAGGATTTTGATCAATTCTACCTTCAAGGGGATAAAATAGGGGATGAAACTCGGAGACGGCATGAAGGTGCCTAATGCATTCCCCTCTAAAAAAAAGGGGATGAAACTCTATTCCACGTGGACTAAGTCGTGGGCACAACTAGTTAGTAATAAAGTATTTTCCGGCACTATTCCGTCACTGTTATGGTCATATCATATAACACTTACCCCAAAGCTCTCAAAGGGCTAGAAGTTTCACACACATTTTTAACATAGTCCACAGTAGACTTTCTTTCTTCTTTTTAATACAAAGTAATAATAAAATTAAATAAACTACTGATTAACTGAACGCGCCGTACTGTACTTACTGTTACAGTACTGCGCGTTCAGTTACCTGCTACTGTGCAACAAAACCTTCAAAAGCTGTTTAACAAATAACAAACTCCGTGCATCATCTGGCGCATTAATTATAATAATGCCGAGATAAAAGTTAATTTAATGAAAGCGCTAGTAAACATTCTGACATCTTCCTGTTCTTTGAAGGCATCAGGACCGTGCGGTGTTGTTTGGCGTAGAAAGTATAAAGTAACTTTCTGCAACTTCGCTGCAGTTAACATTTCGCTTCCCGGCTTACTTTGTTATGGGCGGGAAATACAAATGGACCGATTGGTTTAGGCGGCCGAATGGTTACGGTTGGTCGTTGAAAGCCAATTGTATGGTGCGTATGCAGTTTAATGCAATTTGAATCAATGCGAGTTTGTATGCAAGCTTTTATTAACTTGTCCTGTGTATATATTAGGATAGGTTACATTTTGGAAGTAGGTAACATTATAAAATTGGGTTTTTTTTATTACATTGGCACTTGGCTAACTTGATTTTTTAACTGAGGTTGGCATCAGAAATTTAGCGGTCATACACCGCCGTCCATCGGAAAGCATGTTCATCCGTAGACCGCACAATATTTTCTTCTGGTATTGAGAATCGAGTACCTAGCCTGCTAAGCCAAAAAAGCAGTCGAGTACCTAATTAATTAAATTGGAAGTTTTAAGTGAAAAATGTTGCACAAAACTGAAGTAATCATTTCGCGTCATTATTTCCCCGCAAAACCCGTTCCGCGTTGATTAACACATGTACTCAACAACTGCCGAACAGCTCAACTGACTCACCAACAAATCTGTCACAGTTACTAACTCGGTACTCGGCATTTCCATAATGGCGGACGGTGTACAAGTTTTTATCGCCGCCATTAAAACGCACGGGATAAAGCGGGCTCATAATTTACTTTCACATGTGTCTGTCTAATTGTTCTGCTCGTGTTTTAGTTTTGAATGTGTCATTTGTCAGTTGTTTTTGACTAAGCGCTTTTTTTTGTTACTAAGGTCTGTTTTCGCTAACATCGAACATAGCTAAGAATTGCCCCCTTTGACCGCCGACAAATGAGACATAATAGAAAATCTATTGTTATCGATGCATATAAGCGTCATCGGCGTTCGAAGGGTTAATGCAGCATTCAGGTTATATTTTGACATTGCTTATTCTTTTAGCATTAACATCAAAGCGTGTGTCGCCTGAATTCTGGTCCTAATCAGAATTCATTTATAGATAGATAAATAGAAACTCTTTAGGTATTGCACAAAAACACAGACATTACAGGTAAACACATTACAAAATTTATCTTATTATCTCCTAGATAGAGTTATATATTTGTTGGTGAAAATGGGCATAACACACTCTTAATACCAAATTTTGGCTGAAGCAACTAATTTCTAAGGAGACTAGATCAGTACAGTCAGTCAATCAACAGCCCTATATAATGTACGCCTCACTTAATTCGCGCCACATTTCCCTGTCAGTACAGTGTTACAATATTTTCCTTCACGTAATCTGTAACATGTTCTTCATATAATCTTATCTAATGCAATAGCAAAAATTTTACGTATATCCAGTCATTTTTCTTTTTTTGACAACTTAAGTACACCTACAAATTACTGTTTTTTATTTAGTAAAAAGTTAGAAATGACTGTTTCATCATCATCGTCATCGATTCTTGCGGCTTCACCGCCCCATTCACGAATCAAAAACTAAATTTGTCACCACACCCACCACTCGCTTCGACCATTGTTCGTCCAATACTCGAACCAGTTGCGACCATTAAATACAGATTTATGCCCGGTCCGGATATCTCCCGTGCGACTCGCCTAATGACCTTCTAAATTGAGATAATTTCACAGCGGAGTTGCTAATAAGCCTGGGAGGTCAGTGCATGCCCAGATTAGAAATTAAATTGCTTGAATTATGTACCTCGTAAATATTAATAAGCTCCCGCTTTGGAAGGTGTGAATAGAGAATGGTGTGATTATGTTAATTAATGTGTTCTTTCGTAGTGTTTGAAAATATTAGGACATGTAGTAGGTATTATGCAAATCGTCATCAACATCATCACCAGCCTATCGCAGTTATAGTTATTGTCAATCATAAATTCTTTTTGTTTATGTCAGAGATCATCATCATCATCATCAGCCCACATCAGAGATGCAAGTAATTAAAGTATTGGTTTAATTAGTAAGCAACATACAAATTGCGCCCGTAAATTTTAGTAAAGCGAAAAAAGAACAATAAATAACAATTTTAATCTACCTTTTAATTAAAACAAATGATAATTTCAGCTAAGTGTAAAGTGTACTTATAAAAACAACCAACTCCGCTGGAATCTGCTTAGGAATTGCTAAATTACTTGCTTCTGTAAAAGAGAAACCATTTTCTTATAGCGAACGATATTTATTGCCAAAGTATCGCAGAACTTTAGAAAACACATTACCATCTTACATTATGATTATAACTTAATTTGAATAAAACTATAAAGACATCTTGACTTGAAATGCATACCAATAAAATGAAACTGCTTCTGTTTGCTTCATTTTGTACAAGGTACAATATTTTCTATCAAAATATAGCAAGCACTCAAGTCTACGTTTCTACGTTGTCAATAAAAGTCCTAACCTAGGATTGTTCAGTTATTCTCATTCCAAAAGTGTATTCAATAACATAGGGCTAGATGGCTGTAAGAATAAGTTTTTTGTTTTGTAGCATGATCTAAAAATTTAAGCTATCACAAACTAATTTATATTAAACAGTAGGAATTTATAAGAACTAATTAAGTATAATATTGTCGCAAATGATTGTATATGTAGGGTCAGCTTGTGAGTGTCTCCCTGAAAGCGGGTTGGAGAAGGAGTTAAAAGTAAATAAAATTATTACTCTTGCTTCACAATGTTTGAAAAACAAAAATCATCTTACTTTCAAGAGGAAACAATTTCCATATACTTCTTAAAGATCGTTGTAGGTCTCTACATCATTACTTCCTTTGTTTTCATAGAAAGTATAGATTGAAAAATAGAAGGGGGAGTCCGGGAAAATTTATCTGGTGGGAGAAATGAACCATCTTTCAGAAATCAACTTAATTTTTTTTTGCCATCGGTGGACCGCGGTTATAGATCTATCGTTATACAGACCGTCTTGACGTAAAGTTAGAGCAAAATTTAGACTGATTTTTAAAAGGTGGTTCATCTTTCCCACGTGATAAAGTCACCCGAGCTCCCCCTACGTAAAGCCAAATAAATAAAATTCTTGACTATTTGCTACCTCACTTTATTCAGCGTAGTATACACACGCCATGTAAAACTCCATTGAAGGGGAGCAAATAAACTTGTTTGTTATTTTTGAGTCAAGGTCGCCATGTTGTTTGTCACGGAACGTTCATTCATAAACGTGAACGTTCGTGTCGGAATTCGTTATATTACCTTTTTAGTGCTGTTCTGAAGTTATTGCAAGTGCAAACTCCTTTGGGCCGGGAACTAATTTGGAACGTTGACAAGTCTCGGTCGCGTTGGGATTGGCCGGCGTATACTCTCTTTGTGGTTTGCTGTGAGCTGTGTCGGCTTCTGATTGGTTAATAACCACGACCGTCGTGCAATGTGCCGTTTTCTTGGTGCGTGTACCTACGTGATCGAAATTGAAACGGAGTAACGGTATTTCTTGTAAATGGAATTAGCAGGTTTCATTTACAAGAAATTCCGTTACTCTGTTTTTATCCACGTGACTTATCAAGGAATGGAGTTTTACATGGCGTTATCAGTGATAAAGTGAACATAATACGTAAAATGTGTAAACCTGACGTATGATTTATACCTATCGCTGTAAAGTTCGACTAAAATTAGTTGGATAGTATTCGGGTAAAAGAGTGTGCATTAAATTTATTCAATCTTTCACAAGAGACTACAAGTGATAACTATTAGAATAAATTTATGAATTCATTATCTTGACCTTATAAAGAAATAACTTTTGTCTAGTATTTTATTGCATTCAATGTTCCCTGTTAAATTTCGTCTATGCCAAATGTATTTGCTATCCCGTTCCCTAAACAAAGCTATAACCCTATCGCTTCATAAGTATCGGTTAGTTTTACTACTGTTTTATTGGACTACAAAAAGGGCAACCAGACCATTCCCATGAATAATATAATGGGAACCTTACGCAGATCAGGGATTGGCAGAAACTGTCCATTTAATAACGGCGAATAAAATAGTTTTGATTCAACCACCACTAGGGGTTTGTAATAAAGATTTATGTTTCGAGTAAAGAGAAACGTCTGGTACCATTATTCTTACGTTGTATGTTGAGTTATGACGTTATTGACTTTTGAGCAGGCTTTTTTAATGCTAGCTGATTCGGCGTACTAAGTATCGTCATGTTGTAAACTTATGTTTTTTTTTTCATTTTATATTACTTATTCTGTAATTTTATATTGCCACTATAATAACTCCATTGACACTTGTGTCCACCATAGACGTATTTTTTAAACGTCCTTGGTGTCCACAAATCTTAGTTGTGACAGTGAAAGATGTATACTTATATAAATATGTAGTTATAAATCTTATAGTGTGCATCTACAGTTCTACACTCTTAACTACAACTGTGATGGGTCATTAGATACATTAGCGAAAGATGCAAAGATTAGTTGTGGAGCGGTGAAGTAGGCTTAATATTATATTTTACTATGTTTATAGGCACAAAAATCCTAAAGTATACATATAAACACTTTATAGCAACTAAACTAACTATAGAGCGACACATTGGCACAAGTGTCCATTAATTTAAGTTGTGAAGCGTTAAAATAAGAATACTATATTATGCGGTGTCTATACATACGTATAAATCTTAAATTGTATATCTACACTCTTTATTGCCACTAATGACTCCATTGACACATTAGCACTTGTGTCCATTAAGCTAAGTTGTGGAGCGGTGGAGTAAGCGTGTGTAGCTTGTTTTTGTGTTGCAGGGGGCGCGGGAAGGCGGCGCGCGTAGGCGTACCCAGGTAGCGTTTGTTGTGCGTGCCCTAGGCTGTACTGTTGTCACTGTCGAATAGCGCGCGCAGTGAGCCAGTTCTACGTCGAATCTACAGAGCGCGCCTGTTGCTTTTTCTATTATGTCGTTTTGTTACTGACTTTTTTTTGTTGTCTTTTTCTTGGAAACGCCTTCGGATTAGACGCTTTGGGTAATATGGAACTGTTATAGTGCAACTGGAAATTTTTGTACATTTTTTTTATGGAAAATAGTATGGAAATTTTACGTGGCGCTATGATTGGACCACTGCGTTTTTGAGCGTCTGATCCGAACGCGTCGTGTACATGTTTTCTGTAATCAATAATCTTCTGTGTCTCGTTTTGTTTTAACTCTTGTCTTCCAAGGCGCTCTCGGTGGTAACGTGTAGATTCGACATCGAACGAACGTACTCACTATGCACTTAGTTATCGTCGTGCTGTAAAAAATATTTTGTTTTCGTATTCATTTCGATACGTAATTAGTGTGGATTTATGTTTTGTCATTAATTTTAAACACACGTTGATTTCTGTAAAGAGCCCAATGCAACCAAAATTTGTGAGAACGATCAAAATTTGTTCTATTTTTATTTATAAACGTATTGGGTGCCGCGGTAATGTCTAAGCTCGAACAGAAGTCTCAAAGTTTATTTTTATAACAGATAAACTAATCGAAAGTTTGACCCCCGAGGTTTCCGTAGCTCACAGCCCCTAACTACCCCATCATGTGTAATCACCCCTTTGATTTATGTGAAAAGTTCTCTCTACGGAACCCTCTGAAATTATCACCATTGCAACATTAGTGTAATGTGCTAATTTTTTGTGTTGAACTGGTTTTTGGATTTTCGTTGTTCTCATTACCTAACTAAAAATGTGTGTATTATGTGTTTTATAGAGCTATCGTTGTTTGTCTCGTCACCTTAAAGACGGAGCGGAGTTGTGTCGAGGCGGCGGTCCCACCGTCAGAGATAGGGCGCTGTTGAACAAAAAAAAAAAGATTTTTATGAAACTGCCACAAGTTAATGCCAATTAATGTGTAAAATTAAAAAAAAGTTAATTAAAAAAAACGTGATTTTTTTTTGTTAATTGGCATTAATTTCTGAAGGCAATATTGAAAATTAGCATTCGACATTCCCCATGCAATTTCATCACATTGACAACAGTAGCAACTTAGAGCGCGCGCACATAACGCTCCGTTAGCATTTGCGCGCATACACTGCCTTACAGCGGTGTCTATTGCAGTTGACCGATTTTGCAAAAAAAAAAAGATTTTTTTTTAAACAAAAATTTCTCCCAAAAACTAAGACATATTTTTAATGATAAACTAAGACTAACGCCCTAATTAAATCTACCAAGCAAAATCGCTCAGTTGCCAAAAACATAAATCAATCAAGTCGAGCGATGACAACTAAAAATGTACTCTAGAAATTGTGACCAAACTTTTCCCAGCATCGTATGCGCGTTTGCAATAAGTTTTCGTTTGTGTAAAAAGATAAATCTCTCGTTGTTAAAGAAAAATGACTTACATTAAAGTTTTGCAAACACAAAAAGTGTTTTTACGAAATTACCCCTGATGTTGTTGGAGCAATATTGAGTTAAGAGTTCTCGGGCGAAGTGAATGTAATGTAAGTCATTACTCACAAGTTGGTACCGCTGTGCCACGAGAGTGGCGTTGTGTTCGCGCGCCTTAACCCTCACGCGCTACAGCGCCCTGTCCGTAGAGGCAGCCTTACGCGGTCGCCCGGTCTCCTGCGATAGCCACCGTTTATAATGGCCCTCCCTTACGATGCAGTTCTTTACACTTAATTCCATTTTCAATATTTTTTTTTTATTATTGAAATTTTTCGGCCAGTAAACTTCCAAGATTTTTTTAAAAATAAAATTTGTGTAAGACCTGCATCTTGACTGACCTGCAAAAAAATTCGCCTGGGGACAATTGGCATTTCGTTAACCGATTCCGCCGCTCCACGCACCGCCGCCGGGCTTGATGTGGTGTGGCTATGTGTGTATACCTGGTAGACCTGTGTGACAGCCGTGTGTTTTTCGCTACAGATCGCAAGCTCTTCGTTGGCATGCTCAGCAAACAACAGACGGAGGAGGATGTACGCCAGCTGTTCACGCCGTTCGGGACAATAGAAGAGTGTTCCATTCTGAGAGGACCCGACGGCGCGAGTAAAGGTGAGTCTTAATGTATAAGACGCTTTTGGGAAACTTTATTTAGTAAAAAATATGATAGCTCATTTTTTATGAGGTTAAATATACAAGGTACGCAAATGCAAACCAATCTTTTTCATGAAAAAAAATCGTAGATGGCTTAAATAAAATATTAATAGACATTAGTCAATTTTTATTTATTTCTATTACTAAATACAATTATCTTATACGGGTGTAGATACACAATAATTCAACAGTGTTATGTCTATCTGATTATGTTGATACGAGTACCAAGATGAGATCGATTGTAATAGGTATTTGGTAGAGTTTTAATGATTTCTTAAAAAATATATTTTTGAAGTATCAATAAAAATTTATGTAAGCAAGAAAGTGGGGCACTCTTTACGAAGCACATCAAAGTAATTACTTTAACCGGCTGCCTTTTCAAATTCAACTTCTTCAAACGAGTTTTAGTGTAATCATGTAATTACAAACGTTATAATTAATACATACACGCTACATCGCAACGTGTTCCGGTACGCTCGACTCCCGCCGTCGAGACAGCCCCTAAATAATATGACTTGCGATTTTTCCATACGCACTTGAATGGTATAATTGAATTAAATTCCCCTTACGTGGGTATATTGATAAGGCGCGCAAGAGCGCGTAACAAATGCGGGTCTTTACGCGATGAATTATTTACGCTGTCGTTTCGACCTGAGTTTTGGCGTATATTCCGTATACGGTATACGGTAGCCACTTTGCAGGGTTTGCTCGAATTCTGGACCCTTATTAGGGCCAACTGCATGGAAAATTGTGTTTATAAAATGTTGCGTGTCGTCGTGTGGTCGGGTAAAATGCTATCCGCCCGTATATGTGGCGTGGTATTTTTACGTTGTCTAGTTTACCTATTTTTGTGGAAAACGAAAAAGGGCTCAGGGGAAAATTTGTTCTGTTTAAAAGATCATGAGATCATCCCGTTTCACTGTGGAGCGTATTACTTTCAAGATGGGGTACTATAAATAATTAATTGTAAAAACTACTGCTAGCCTATTTGCCGTGTTGTGATCTTACTTATAATTTTAATAACATCACAAAGGTGTATGTCACGCATTTGGTTATGGAGTGAAACATAAAAACGGATGTAATCCGTTTTTAATGTATTTGATAACGTAATGTGCTTCATACTTAATTGACTAGCCAGTTATTTGAGTTACTTATTATTAGCATCTATTAATTAGCCGCTAAGTTTCCTGACAGTTTCTATATTACAGTCTTTATAAATATTTTTATTACAATACAATTGAAATATATAAATTGTAAATGCAGTATTCACAAATATTGTATTATAATACAATAACATTTAAATATCAATAAATTGTAACACACACCAATAACAAATACTTTTACGTTTGACATCGGTCAAACAGCAGTATAGCAGGCTGTAAACTTCACAAAATTGCTAACAAGTGCCTACAATATGTTGGCGTTATCAAATACTTTTGTATAGTCAGAAGCATTAATATACACACTTTAGAAATTGTTATTAAATATAGAATCTATAAATTTTTGTCGCTTCGTATTGACGTACTCGTAATACATATAATGTCGACATATAATTTATAATTGTGACAAAAAGTGTGTTTTATTGCTTTTGACTGTACTATAATCAGATTGCACCCCACAGTATGGACAGTTAATAAGCCTTCCAGCGCGACCATGTAGAACCCGCCTGTTTCAAATTGGAAACAGTCTGTGGTGCGCAATACGTCATCCCGCGCAACCTGTTTTAATCGAAATTTTGGTATCATCTAGTCCGCTAAATTGTGAAACTATAATGCAGTACTACGGCACTATAAAAGATGAATGTCATGTATTGATAAAGTGTCTTCGGTACGAGGCGCTGGTGATGATGGCGCTGATGATTTGAGGAGCCGGTATGAAAGGGAGCGACCTATCTTTTATGATAACTTGTGCTATGGGTGGGGGGAGTCCGGAAGACTTTATCAGCTGGGAGAGATAAACCACCTCTCGAAAATCAACTTGAATTTTGCTCTAACGATACGTCAAGACGGTCTTTCACGATAGGTCTATAACTGCGGCCTACTAATGACCGTCGTACTGTAATGTACTATGTGGGGTTCGAACCCGCGACCACTGTGTCAGAGGCGGCGCCGCTGAACCAAACTGGTCGTCAACAAACAAACAAAAAAAGAACAAACTAAAACAAAAAACGAACAGCAAAGACGATTGAATCAGATCGCGCGACACCGCATTACGCACCGGCCTGTTACGCCGTAACGCCTATTCCAAATTGAAACATTTCGCGGCGCGTAATACGTCATCCGGCGCGACGCGACGCGCTTTACGCAACTTAAATTTCATTTTGTACTCGCTTCAAAATTGTTGGATTTTAATTGAGTTACGCCCGTAAACTTGGATATTGCGGTGCGCGGTTTGTTAGTTACCTAAGCGACGCTGTCTTTATGTACACATCAAGCTTTTTACGCCCGACGCCGCTCCTCTGTCATTATTGGACAATAAAGTTATTAACTGCCGAGTACAGATGTACTGAATAGCGAGGCAAATTGTTAATTTGAGATAATTACAAGCGCGCTAGGGACGATAAAGCTGTTTTTACTGACTCTCTTAACTATAACTGTTACAGCGTTTTCATTATAAATCGGAGTGGATATTTTTTTTTTCGTATAATGTACGCCGCGTGGAGGTAAAAAAAGCCCTAACGGTAATTGTGTTGTGTTGAAACTTTAATGCTAAGTAGCTTTGTTGAAGCCTTTTACGAGTAGGTCGGACTTGAAACAATAGCTTTGTCTGAAAAAAGGTTGATATGTTTTAATAGGCTTTGTTTTAGAAGTGCCTTTTAAGAAGGGCTCCTACACAATAACTAGATTGAATTAAAATTTACGAAATGTAATTATTTTCTGTTTTTTTTTTATTGTGGCGGTTTATTGGTGCAAATAAAAACATATTTTGATACCAAATTTATTTGTAAAAATATGCTATACTTTTACCGTTATTATATAAGTATAAATACATAACCATTAGAATGATACAGCAAACATTTCCATGCAATGTTTATTCGTCATCTTGAAACTTTTCCATCTAAAACTGTTCGTTTCAAACGATCGTTTTTTCCGGGTACATGCAAGCTCTGGAATGAGTTAAAAACCGGTGTTCCCTGAACGCCTTGACTTGTCCTTCTTCAAAAGTGGTCTAAAGAAAGTTATTTTCTCTCGGTAGGCTTAGCATTGCCACCACCCGAAACTAAAAGAAGAGGGGAACACGTGTGCTGGAAGAGAGTTCCACACCTTAATGATTCCATGACATAAGTTTTATCTACTTACCTTGGGATCGGATTCACATGCGTGATTGTGATCTGATATTTGTCTTACATTAAACTGGACCTTTTTGTTTCCACTTTTGTCCGTTACCCGTAGCAACTCGTTAGTCGATTTGTTTCAAAGTAAATTACGACAAAAATAGTGCCCCAAAATGCGATGACGCCCTAACAACTTGCGCAACTAAGATTGGCCAACAGAACTTTCTCGAATCAGAATTAGGTACTTACATAAGTTAGTGCGCTTGTATTTAGGTGAAAATATATTTTTACTTTTGGAGAAATCTTATAACGTGAGTTGACTTCGGCAGTTTTTTTCTGGAAACTTTTAATTGGCATTAAAAAAGGAATAATTCAAATTGCGCTCCGCCGCTTGAACGGGTAACGACGTTTCTTTTTATAGAAATAAAAAATTATATTTTTTTGCCCGTACCATCGGCCCAGAAACTGTCTCATAGATAGAGAGTCGCCTTTTACGACTCACAGAAGAAATGAGGTGGTGATTTATATTTTTTCCTTCACCGCACTGAAGTTGATGCACATCATCATTATTATCAGCCTGAAAACGTCCACTGCTGGACATAGGTGTCCCAGAATAGCAATTGTATTCCATCAGGCGTAGGGAAGCCATTATACCGAGCTACCATTTTAATATAACAAAAAAAAAATTTTTTTTTTTTATAATAGACCAACATAATGGCTTCCCTACGTCTCCTGGAAACCGAAAGAGAAGCCCAAGTCGCATTTAGAGGGATTTGCCTTAGTCACCATACTTGGCAGGCGGCATCTTGACTGGCTCGGTGGCTCATTTGGTAGTGACCTCTGCCCTCTGAGTCTCTCCTCTGAGGGTCGTGGGTTCGATTCCCGCACAGTACAAATATTTGTGTTCATGAACATGTCTGTTTGTATTGGTCTGGGTGTTTTCTATGTATAATATGTATTTATTTACAAAAAAAATGTATGTAAGTTTATCAGTTGTCTAGTATCCATAGTACAAGCTTCGGCTTAGTTTGGGGCTAGGTGGCGCTGTCTGGCCCAGCGTGGCATGTCTTGGGTTATTTATATGTACCCAGAACTCTACTTACTAAACGTTGACACATAAAATATGACAGTTGTCAAGACTTAACCTAGTAAGCACTCTACATATCTAGTCCGCCCTAGGCCCGAGGTCTATCGTTACCAGTAATAGGTGTGCCGGTCACGGCGCATATCCGTCGTAAAAGCGGCGCATACCGCGCACTTTACGGCCCACGTAATGACGCCGCCGTAAAATATCGCCAATTTAGTTCGCACTTAGCGACGCGCGAGGCGACGGCTATCGCGGTATTATCTGCCGTGTGAACGTGCCTTTGCGCTTAGTGGGGGCTATGTTAGACGAACGTTTGACGTCACAGTGTGTATTCAGACATCATCGTCGTCATCATCGTTGCAGTCCACAGGGCCGTATCTTAATCTTAACTAATATTATAAAGCTGAAGAGTTTGTTTGTTTGAACGCGCTAATCTCAGGAACTACTGGTCCGAATTGAAAAATTCTTTTTGTGTTGAATAGACCATTTATCGATGAAGGCTTTAGGTTATATAACATCACGTTGCAACTATAAGGAGCGAAGAAATAATGGAAAATGTAAAAAAAAAACGAGGAAAAAATAACTATTCCACGCGGACGAAGTCGCGAGCACAGTCAGTCAGTAAGTGAGTAGTACACTGCTCCAGTTGTTCGCCACTTAGGGCAAACATCTGGAGGATATACCCATAATCGCCACGCTGGGCAGGCGGATCGCAGGGCGAGGTTTCTCGCTCCGGTGATACTACTGCCCGTCATCGGTCTGTAGTATTTAGGTAAGCCTTCAACTGTGATGGTTAGACAGCCACCGGTCGTTTGTCCGCAGGGTACATTACGGGCAGGTGAGGTTGGATCCCTTACATCCCATTAGACACCATGACATGGCAATATCAGGAACAGCCATTGTCCACTCCCACATCCCGTAACACGATAAAGATATAACGCCCCGAAAAATAGGGCACATAATTTTTAATAGATGTCTAGCCCCGATTAACGGCTAGCCGCAGCCAACGGCGTCGTAAAAATATTACGGGTTAAGTAATTACGCAATAAAAAATACGCTTACAAAATATTCTTTTGAGTGCTGGCTTCGACTATGATGGGCGTGACTAATCTTGACTGTGTCTTTAGAGATGAAGAAGGAGAAATTGTCCTCTGACTGTCTTTAGATAAATGGAGAGTTTTCCCGAACCGTCATCCGAGTTCCTACGCAAAGTCCTAGAATTCTTCGGTCACATAGCTAGGAAAGACGGTGACAACCTCGAGAAGCTTATTGTGACCGAGAAGGTAGATGGGAAAAGGCCTCGTGGTCACAGCCCAAGACGTTGGTCCGACCTGATCCTCACTGTACGAGACTCTTCTGTTCACCACGCCCTCCAAGCCGCTAAAGACAGAAACCGGTGGAGAAAGACCGACTCAATAATGAGGAGGTAGGCGGTGATATACCATGCATGCAAAGAACAGTAAGCCTTTGGTCTAGAGCATACGAGAGTTCTACATAAACGGAGAGATTTATGCGAGTGACAAAAAAGAGAGTCATTATCATCATCCTCCTAGTCTTTTTCCCGACTGACGAAAAAGAGAGTGTACCAGCGTTTATACAACATTTGGTCTCATGCATTATGTCCTGCGTACTTGATTAATCTCGTTTGTAGTTTAAAGTTTGACAGTTGTGGCGAAAATTTGGAAAACAGGAGGTAGTGTAACATATAGTTTATCCGGTAACTATATACTAATATACTTTTAAACAATAATCGGTCGCACCTATCCTATTCAACACATCTGCAGGTGGTATACGCCCCCCCCCCCCTGGCTGACGTGAGCGTGCTAGATAAGGTTCAAATTGCAAATTAAAAAGACGTTTATTGACCGTTAGCGGATTTTGTTACGGCGAGTGATTTGGCTCCGGCTGCCCACATAAAAGGCAGTAAGGCAGCGTCCATATTAGGCGTTCCTTTTTTAAATTTTCGAATGAAAGAGAATCACTTTGCTTAGCACTCACGGATGGTTAATAGATTTTGAGAGTTCCTTTTTTGGAACGGTGCATGTTCATTTGTTTTTGTTTGTTTATTCATTTTGAAGGTGTGAAAGCTCCATAACTCCTTTGATTCTATCAAAATTACGTTGCTTCTACAACCTTCTCGCTCCGGTGATACTATTGCCCGTATTTTTCAATGAGGGCTATCGCGTGTGCATTCGCCACCAGAGGTGCTAGTGTAGCGTGAGGTATCCGAAATGTCAAATTGCATAGGTTCTGTGGGTTAAACGAGTTTATTTCGGATAATTAAATAGTTTTGTGCAATTTTGACATAGCTGGCATTCATTTTGGAAAATATGAGACACGGCGCTTTAAAAGCGGAGCCGAGAAAATGAGATGTAAAGTTTACGGGCCGAGTGAAAACCTAATTCACTGGTTTGTTTATTAACCGTTAACAGTTTTGCCTTTCGGAAACTTTTGTCCTCCTTCTTTTAACGAACAAACAGTCATCACATTGTATAAAACAAACCTTAACAGCTATGCCCGAAGACCTTACTATACAGTGGCGCCCTCTGGTGATTACAAAAACGGTAGCCCTCATTGTGATGGTTATATCGCCACCAACCAGGTTGCCAGAGCCTCGTTTGTTATTCGGTAGGATGCACCACGGGCAGATTAGGATGGCTTGGAGCGAAAAGGTGATAGGTCGCTCCTTTACATCCCGCTATGCTCTACGTTATACAAATATTAAAACGTAAAATGTTTGGACTCACATTTTGAACGCCCCCTTAAAGGGGATAAGATTTTTTGCGTCTGATAAAATGGTATTTTCCGCGCAACGGGTACGAGATAGGTGCGGTGATTAGCACTCCAATTAAGGTGCGGGAGGTGCTTTTTGATAATTTTTGAGTTACGCGCCTAAGCGGGCCATTTCTCGAGGCGAATTGTGAATTTCCCGGTCAATTATGGACGTGAATGGTCGCCGTTACGACTGTATTAGGTAATTTTTTTGTGTAATTTAACGACTATGGGGTTTAACAGCGTTTTGTCTTAATTATATTCTGTACGAGGTCAAATTGCAATGACGTAGAGGTACATTTGTGGATAAGTCTGTCTATATGAGTCTGGGTATTTTCTATCTATATAACAACAACAACATCAGCTTATACCAGTCCACTGCTGGACATAGGCCTCTCCATTTGTTCGCCACTTTGGACAAATACCCATAATCGCCACGCTGGGCAGGCGGGTTGGCGATCGCAGGACGTAGCTTCTCGCTCCGATGACTGTTGTTCTTCACGGCCTGTGTAGTAATTAAAAAATATTTAAGTAAGTTTATCAGTTGTCTACCACCCATAGTACAAGCTTCGGCCTAGTTTGGGGCTAGGTGGCGATGTGTGACCCAGGGTGAAATTGTGGCATGTCTTGGTGTATTTATTTAAAATAATATAGGCGCAACGGAACCCTATTCTATGCGCAGCCTAATAAAAGTTTGTGTTTAAAAATAAATAAACATTTTCTATTTTTTTTTAATAGTTTCAGTGGCATTTTCAACCTGCAAACCGTTACGTAAAATAATACATCAGTGCACATGTTTGTTTTTAATATAATTTTTGTTACAAAATATACGTAGTTCTGATAGCATTTCAAACCAGCCAGCCTTAACATAAAATAACATGTCTAAACATACATACTTCATATTAAATAGGTGCAGGTAAATACCTTCACACAGGATTACTGTAGCAGGTAGAGCGTCGAAACTGTGTTAGCAAAGCAGAAAAGTTGGGGTATTACGAGCTTATATTGTGTTTGGGCTGTTAATAACATAGCTCGATCGTAAAATAAGTGGGAATACCGTACTCTTTGATGATACATATTATAAGAGAGTGTGCTGTGCCAGATACCCCTGGCCCGGCGCCCATTATCGGCATCGGCAAGGAAAAGGATCCTTCGGCATCCTAATATCGGCACTATCGGCAATTATGCTTTGGCATGCTGCAACGTTCTTAGGGATGACGAGGCGTCCTTAAGGATGCCGCACTGTCCTGTAGCTTGCCGAAGCGTCTCAATATCGAGTGTTGCCTCGGCGCCGGCAGCGTACCGAATGATGCCCAAGGATACCGAAGCATGCCGAAGCATTCTTTAGGCTGCCGATACAGCAGTCTCAAGTATACCGAAGCGGTATATTTTTGTTATTACGACCACATATCACGGAAATTTCTACTTTATTGACATTATAGTATATTGCTATTTGCCACCTAAAATCCTCAGTCGGGCCTTAGTTCAAATTTTTTAGAAAGTTTAAGTAAATGTTGCTTCTTAAATTCAAATTGACCATTAGCAGCCATAACCTGGACTTTACCCGTCAATAGAATATGTCATCGGTTTAGTACATTATTTTTTTTAAATAATGGTAATTCATAGGCTTGAACATAAATGAAAATAAACCAATAGACAAGGTATGGTCCCTATTTTCTCACACCGAACCTCCAATAGCATATAAATAACAAGGAAAAGCTATCCCGCGGACTCTACGTTCGCGACGTCACTATAACGAATTGCCGTCTCTTTCTCCGCACCTCGTGTTCTTAGAATCCAGTCCCGAGATGTAAATCAGTTGTCCGTGGACACCAATTTTTTATCGGGCCGCAACGCCCTTCGTTTAGTATGGGGCACTAGATAAGTGAAGGGCAGTGGGACAGTAGAAATCGCAACTTAAAAGTACACCAGCGAAATTGTTGATAGTATGACAATTGGATAGGAAATTCGGATTTTTGCCGGTATTACCGAATTTTTTATCGGTATTGTCGTGTTTCATGACAGCACTATCGAGTTTCTTGTCGGTATCGTCAAGTTTATCACCGCTAATGTAGAATTTCTTGAAAGTCTCTTACGATAAAGTTACTTGGTAGTACTGTCAAGCCTATTATAAAAAAAGTATTTAAGTAAGTTTATCAGTTGTCTAGTACCCATAGTACAAGCTTCTGCTTAGTTTGGGGCTAGATGGCGTTGTGTGGCCTAGCGTGGCATGTCTTGGGTTATTTATTTATTTATTGTCGGGTAACAGTTTTGTTTGAGACCAAGGGGGACCAGAGGGGATCAAATACTTTTTACCATAACTTTCAAGAAACTAGGTGATTTTGTCGGCGCGACCTGAAATAACCTTACCTCAAACTATAAAACAGGACGATTATGACGAAACCTCAAGAAGTAGGTACATCCCTTAGTCGACTCTTACGACACTCAGAAAGAGAGGTAAGAAATAGGGTGGTGATTTGTTTCCATATAACATCGCATAATAATATTTTTTTACATTGTCTACTGTCACATACAATGCATTGCATTGTATTTAATTTACATGTATAATAATATTTTTTCTGTTCATGTATTTATGTATATATCTCTATTTATTATATGTATTTATTTGTTCACATTGTTATTGTTATTCTTTCAACGGCTTATTGGAGTTACCTATTGACTCATTCATTTAATCTTGTTTTTTTGTTTTTTTTTTGTAATCACTTCATAGCACTGTAACTAGATGTTAGCTTTTCATGCTGTGTACACATATTTGTGGACGTGCAGCCTAATAATGTTACCCTTTTCTTTCACCAATTATCATGTAGGTATTGTTGTACTCTGTTTTGTGTACCAATAAATAAATAAATAAATAAATTTCATCACCGGTGGTAGTTTGACAATTTGTAAGTATTTTTCAAAATACGAATAAGGATTGTTTTCATCTGGATTTTGAGCGCACGGAGAACTCATTTTGGAAAGTTCCGAACGGACTGCTCGTAAGTGCCTGCACATTGAATCTCAATATCGTCCCTTCTACACTGTGGCTGCAGTTTGCCCCGGGCGACTCATCTAGCTCACATTTCACATATAAAATATGAGCAGTCTAGAATATTCGTTGTGGTGCGAGGTAAAAAGTGTCTCCGTTATGGACCGTCTGCGGTTTGAGCTCACCCCTCTTTTTATCCGAGATAATATGAAATCTTCATAGAGTGATTGACCTTTTGTTGCGAAAGGTTTTTTAAAATTAAGCTTTTTTACATCAGCTTTTCAGAATTGCTCTGTTCACCTGAGTAAAAGTGGGGATTTTTGAAGTAGAATTAAATGAATCTAGTCTACATATTTTTTCGTTTTTCAAAGGAGATCCGGTGTGAGAAAATGTACAATATGTTGAATAATATAATATAAAATTCTTTCACTGTCGGAGAGCTACACTATCTCCGCTGAACATAGGCTATATTATATTTTTTTAAAGTGTGGGATCCATGCTAAAACTCCAATAATGTAACCCAAGATAGATAGATAGATATTATTTATTGCACAAAAACAAACATTTATAGACAAGGTATTACAATCAACTAGTGGTACAATTTAGGCGGTCTTATCGCTAGTAAGCGATCTCTTCCAGACAACCTTCAGGTAGAGGAAGAGAGGGGGAAAGTCGTGCAAACTGAAAAAATGTGTGAAAAAAATACCAAAAGGCTTTTTTACAAACCGACCTGTCTTGAAAACATTACTATAGCTACCTAAACTGTTATGTCATGTAAATAAATAACTCTAATATGAAGTCGTACTTTTATTGTTGCTGAATTATAAATACGAGTCATACGCCTATATGCAGCCAACCAGGTTCTTAAACGCCATACTAAAGCTAGTATAATAAAAAAAGCAAAACGGTCAGTACTTTGACGAGGCAAGAGATAAGGGGGAAGATACATTATTATTATCAGGATGCGCGTATAACGGTGTATCTCAATTTGCTCCCCGCTTCGATGCCAAATTACGAGTTCGCCATTCATCCGACGCTGAGTAATAATGGGCAAGTGCGTTATTGTACGGTGTTGAAGGTTCCGTTGGTTATTTTCTTTTCATGTCTTAGTATAGTAGTAGTACCTAGCGCTTTAGTTGAGGGTAAGCTCGAGCCCGTGGGTGGAGACATTATCAAAGTTTCGATTGATATAAAGGTCTTCTTTTTAAACAGGGGAAAATGCTTTTACGCAATCCCGCTGTTGCGGGGAACGTCGAGATATGTGAAACTCATGCCTGTCTCAAAAAACGGGAGAGCGGCCCCGTTTTAGTGTCAGGGCCTGGAATGGTCTAGAACTGTCGCAACATCACTAGTGGGGGGTCCACAGCTGGACATAGGCCTCTCTCAATGTTCGCCACTTTGATTGATCCTGGGCTTCTCGCATCAACACTGTATACAATACTTCAATCACAAACTAGCTAAGTATTTTGTTGTGAATGTTAGAAAATAGAAAAAATACCACATACCAAAATGTTATACTATGAGGAAACACGACCACAATTCTTGGCACAATGCCCTTGGGCAGTGATCTCGAACTAATTTTTTATTTATATTTTTGTTATAATTTTATTCTGTTACTTAAATGTTATACTTAAATGATTAATGTTGAGTACGTAGCGCCTTACGAAGATTACTTAAAATTATAACTACAACTTCAAAATGTGTGTCACCGAAGGTTTTTCCCCGCGACTGCGGATCCAAAGATGGGCCCGGCCGATACGAGAGAATGGATTGCACCGTGTCAATCCGGTGTTATTTCAGCCGAGAGCGTGAATCAGTATAATTGTGTAGTGTTGAGGCTTCGGATACGTGCCAAACACTGGTACTAGTGATTTAGCAGTGTACGTGTGATGTATTCGGTATCCGGGTTTTTTCGACGGGATTACTGTATTTGTATGCGTGTGATGTGCGTGTTAATCTGGCATTTGGATTTGATGCCAAAAGTGCTTTTTTGAGGGCTCAAATGTCGGATTAGTGATTCGAATTCAAATTCGATGTATGAACTTTGGGATCAAGTGCCTGCGGAAAGTTTAGCTGATTTTGTTTATTTATTTTACATTAAGTGGAAACGCAATATAATAAAATTTTCTAGGCGATACACGATCGGAAAATAGTGCCATTTTCCTGGAAGCTTTCTGATCCGAGCCTATTTTTAGAATAGTTATTGTTATTTCCTAAATTTTAATTAAGTAATCGAACACTTCAAATCTAGTTAGTTACTAGTTTATTCAGCACTAAAATTTAATTAAATAATTAAATATCCCAAGACATGTCACACTCAACTGGGCAACACCGCCATCTGCCTCAAACTAAGCCGGAGCTTGTACTATGTGCTAGACAACTGATAAACTTTACTTTGTTTGTTAATAAATACATATTAAACATAGTAAACACCCAGACCAATACAATCAGACATGTTCATGCACACAAATGTTGGTGTTGTAAATTGAGGGATAGTATCAGCGTTTTCTGATGAAGTTAGAAATACATAATCAAACGCACTGTAATCCCTCGCGTATTATAAATGAAGATGAAGACTTTCCATTCCACAGTAAATCATTTAAACGACTCTGTGCTAGTCTAGCAATTAAACTAGTCTTTAAACGCACAACTTTCAGAATCGCCTACAATCTGTCTCCGGCGTCTTAACACTGTTTTGCTCTCCGAAAATAATGTTGTTTTCAATTAATACAGACGCGTCTGTAGAGACGGCTTACCTTTATATCAGTTTTACACCCTTGCAAGTTTCGGAAGGACTTAGGGGGAGTTTGCGAATTCCCAACAGTTGCTAAGTCGACAAATTCACTGGAACATAATGAATTTACTGCGGAGACTAAAGAAACGGGCGAATTGTGTAAATTAATGCAAATTTAAAACACGGCCTATAAGCTACATAATTGACGCGTAATTTGGTGATGCGCGACTTTCTTTTATGGGACTTGCTAATTTGTCTGAGTATCGTCAGTTTGATCGACTTTTGCGTAATTCGCGTATTGAATAGAGCTTTTTAATGTATTTTTCGTAAGATAGTTCGTAAGTCCATATTACAGGTCCATACTCATTTACAATAAAATCCCCACAAATATTAAACACGAACCTAAACAGCAAATTTTCAAAAACAAATTAAAAGCTCTACTATTGGATAGATGCTATTACTCAGTTAGCGATTATATGACAGACAATTCCCTGAAATAACAACATTGTATATTGTGATATCTAACTTTAGAACATAATGATAACATCTAACCAACATTTTTAACACACATAAGCGCCATCTACTATGTACTATACTATATTCTACATTCAATACTGCAACACCTTATCCGGGTCATGTGATTTACTTTTAGGGCCTTAGCTGTAAGATCCTTATAATGTATGTTACATGTGCAATAATTAAATAAATAAAATAAGTACTAGTTTGCTTCTACAATTAATTTTGTACTAGTAGTGTTATAAATTTCCAAAATAGAATCTCGAACTTTACCACCGGCTCTTTACGCGTGCCAATAAGCTGGGAATAAGTTACATGATTGTTCATAACACAACTATTATTGACAACTACTACACTACGCTATCGGTGTAGTGGAGCAGTTGATTACAGTTGTGCTAATAAGGTAAAATACTAAGTACCCTAAACCGACGAACATGTAAGTATGAAGAGATTGATGAATGTGGACGATGCAAAAGTTGGGTGCCAGGATCGTAGCAAAAAGGAGGATGTGGTCTCTGCCTACTCCTCTGGGAGAAAGGCGTGACGTTATGTATGTGCTAATAACTGCCTCGATGGCTCATTTGGTAGTGACCTCTGCCCTCTGAGCCAAGGGTCGTGGGTTCGATTCCCGCACAGTACAAATATTTGTGTTCATGAACATGTCCGTTTGTATTGGTCTGGGTGTTTTCTATGTATAATATGTATATGTTTACAAAAAAAATGTATCTAAATAAGTTTATCAGTTGTCTAGTACCTATAGTACAAGCTTCGGCTGAATTTGGGGCTAGATGGCTCTGTGTGGCCCAGCCTGGAATGTCTAGGGATATAAAAAAAAATAAGAGCACCCATGTAAGTTTTACCATAATAACCATGTAAGAGTAATGCAAGTACGAAAATTTGTCGAAATTATAGACACTATATTTTTCATTATCACTATTAAGTTAAAACAAAGTCGAATCAGTCAATACACAAATTCTTTCCTTCACATAATTACCATACTACCGGCGCTTTCGCCTTTATCGCCCCCTTAAAATATGGAGGGGCGAGATAAGGCAGCGGCAATAAATACCGAATCGCACCGTCACGGTTCGGCGGCCGGCCGACCGATGAGCTCTCAATTTGGCCTGCCATATACTATACATACGTACATAGATCAGAAGGTGCAACGTAGATACAAGCTGGTCGAATTGTGTTACGGTTTAAGTGTTCAAAAAATTTAAGTGATGGCCATTTTAGGAAAGATCGCTTTCTAATAATGTATTTGTAAATAAATGTTGGCAAGTACTAAATGCGAGATGCCCAGGATCGATCAAAGTAGCGAGCATAGAAACAGGGCCTATGTTCAGCTGTGGACTGATATAGGCTGATGATGATGAAATAGATATTGAGCAATGTAGCGGATAATTTATTGTAGAACCAATTTATTGTTGATGTTCAAATTAATTTAATTAATACATAAGTACGAACACGGGAGGGACGAATGGGGGGGATTTATGTTCAAATACTTAGATATTATGGAATCCATCAGTAGGTGTGTATTTGTAATGTGCATAGCACAATTTATCACGATTTTGTAGCCATTCAAAACATTCGTAGCATAGCTTCGTCTGTCGTAGCAGTGTTAGAGCTTCGTAGCGCGTAGTCGTTGCAGTCGTAGCACTGGTTTCGTTTTTCGATCCGAATGTTCGTAAAGAAAAAAAATAATGTAGATACCACAAAGAATTATTATTAATTAGATACCAAGAAAACAAGCTTTTGAATAGAATTGTAAAGATTATGATTAATTTGAATTTAATAGTACGTAAAAGCCACAAAACTAGAACGAGATACTATCATATAACATACCACGTGTCATGATTTTTATCTAATTAACGATTTTTTTACAATTAGGCACGTTGCAACCCATTCGGTAATCTCTTTGTAAGACAAGCGAGCGAATCCAAGAGCTCGAATGACATAACCTCGGATGAAACGATTCGTATCGTCAATACGAATCGATTCGCATTCTCATCTCGATGTGATAAAGACTTTATTAGCGATCACTGATAATGGGATTGTTTACTTGTGGAAAGTAGTTAAGGCTGTGTGTGTATTAATTAGATATCCGGAGTATATTCTTTGCTTTATTTCATCATTAGATAGCTGGCTGAATATGTTTGAAACCAGAAATTTAAAAATATGTTTATTCTCATTAGGGCTAGAGCCCTCAATCACCATCAGAACAATCTCAAATATTGTTATCAATAAATACCTGTTCTAAAGAAATAAAAAATACAATTCATTATTATTAACATTATTTCGGATCTTACTTTCAAAGCAGTATATCTATTACATTATACATATTTCATTTCAAATAAATCGTATAACAATCTGTAAAGTTTCCAAATGCTAAAACAACATTTAAAATATTGCATAAAATGTTCGCAACGACACTTTTTAAACAATATTAAAACGGGTTTTTGTCTTTTTGTAAGTTCGTTATGTAAAACTAAAAGCCGAGTTCCATTTTGCACCAAAGTGTTATTACTAACAGATACAACATATTTTTAAAAACAAAAAAAGAACACACCGGCTGGAAAAATTCCGAAAATAGTTTTTCAATTTCGCACGGCCGGCGAGCATTCGGGCCACGATTCCATCCTCAACTTTTGCCCTTTAAATAAATATCCGCGTACGGTGCACGTTCGGTATTCCCGTTGTGGTCACGTTATTACGCGCGGTTGATCTGCGGCGGCGGACGTCAGTACGAGTGACGGCGTGACGCGCGCGTGTTGCGGCGTGACAGCGCGGGAATTGCGCCCGCCGCAGCGGCGAGGACCGTCTTTGTCCTGCACCTGAGCGGGTCAATGTAAGCATTGCGTTGCGGTCAGCTTTCATGTGTGCTTGATAGATAGGATTGTGTTTGAGTTGGTGGTAGATGATGGATGACGATTGACATTGGTACAACTTAACCAGGGTAATGATTGTAGAATTTTTTTGTGGCAACTTATTCACTTTTGGGTATAAAAAAATGTCATATAAGACAGGCGGTTAACGTTCTCATCGCTCTTCGCGGTGAATGCATACCACTCTAAAAATGATGTTGAGTCAATTTCTAGCACAATGGCTTTGACTGTTTTCAATTCTAATGCAATTTTACCCCAGAAAATTACCTGCCTATGGCTATAAAATTATCGTTAAGGAAGGTAGTTACTTCAGGTTCTATAAACTAAAGCTCGTATACTTAAGGCTTTATATACATCCCACTTTCTTCGCTAACGGCAGATTCTAAAGACATCAATAAGCTAAACTAAACATAAAACATCACATACTTATAAATAAATAAATAACCCAAGACATGCCACGCTGGGCCACATAGCGCCACCTAGCCCCAAACTAAGCCGAAGCTTGTACTATGGGTACTAGACAACTGATAAAATTACTTAGATACATTTTTTTTTTGTAAATAAATACATTATTATAGTTAGAAAACACCCAGACCAGAACAAACAGACATGTTCATGAACACAAATGTTTGTACTGTTCGGGAATCGAACCCACGACCCTTGGCTCAGAGGGCAGAGGTCACTACCAAATGAGCCACCGAGCCTGTCTGATCTATGTGATAAGAATTTATTATTTTGCCTCCGCAAGTCATTGTTGCTATTTTTGTCAAAACGCAATTTACATCTGACAGCCATTGTTTAAGTTCATTCGTTTTTAATGCAAACATACAAAAAAAGCTACTATTTCTGTCAACACGTCACAATCGCAATATTACGCTCACTCATATTTGTCACGCTGCCGCTTCTGGCGGGACAATCCGTCACGCGTCTTTCAGTTGCAAGTGGCGCTGCGCAAACAGTCCGCGAGATAGCCGCGTGGGCACAAATTGAAATATTTGCATTTTAATTAATTCGTCTGTTTGTTTGAATCAGCGTGAAATGTCGCTTTGATTTATTGCTGCAAAAAGTCATATGTGTATGGTGTTACTTACTTGCAAACTGTACGTAAATTTGAACGTCTTAAGGAGCAAACTTACTATCCTGAATAATATTTTAATTTAGGATGGTGAATGAAGTTACTGTAAATGGGACTAGGTTTTGTAATAGATATTCTTTATTGCACAAACAAACATTTACAGGAAAGAGTATACAAACATATAGTGTGTACAATGTAGGCGGTAGTGGTAGGTGGTAGGCGGCAGTAGTAATGATCTAGATATTTTAAAGAAAGGTAGGAATACAAATATTTGCTTGAATCGAGCTGCCCGTCCAGTGAAGGACCTCCCCCTATAGGATACCGCAACCGAATGTCCTCCGGGTCGTGTTTCTGCCGGTGAGTAGGGTCTCCGGAGCTCGCGGGGTGAGTTCTGCATCATCATCCGGGGATTAGGGATCAGGGTTTTAAGAGAGGTAGGGCATAGCGAATCTTCACTCGAATTGAGCTGCCCGTCCGGGGAAGGACCTCCACCCTATAGAATACCGCAGCCAAATGACCTCCGGGTCGTGTTTCTGCTGGTGCTCGTGGGGGGTTAGGGTTGGGCCGGCATGGCAGTGGCAACTGACAGGTAACTAACCAGTTACTTGCCAGTTGTCACAGCGACTTGGGCTTCTCTTTCGCTTTCCATCAGGCGTAGGGAAGCCATTATGTCGAGCTACTATAAAAAAAAAAGAGTCGGGATGCCCGAAGGGATTCGACACAACCCCCAACAGGACGGTGTGGTGACGTCCCTGTATTTTGCAATGCACGACGCCAATGACCACTATGCCTGCAAGCACATGTCGTCATCTTCCTCGGGGCCGCTAACTGAAGCGCCCCAAGTGCGCCACAGACCCAAAGGCCCTTTTAGTCGCCTCCTACGACAGGCAGGGATACCTCGGTAGTATTCTACGCCCCATACCGCAGGGCGCATAACAAGGCCGGCTTGACTATCATTGTAATCATTTATGAAGCGCTAGCGCTGTGGCTGAGTGAAGTTGCCGTTCACATTTCAGTATAAGCTTTGCTAAATGAAATTATCACTCAACTATGTCTTTATACACAAGGTATTTTTATTTTGCTCGAAAACAAAATCTTCAGCAATATGGGAAATATTTTCAGAAACATCTACATCAATCATTCCCGATATACCTTTACATCTTGAATATGCAGAAATATTTTTTTTATTAAACAAAAATATGGACTTTCCTCGCATATTGCCTCAAAAAAGTCAATGTTAAAACATACTATCATAATGAAAAATACCTGTACCCCTATTGATTCGCAGAACTCTTAATAACAGCTCACATTGCCAATTCCGTGTTCGGAATTTCCTTTGTACTCTCAGTTGGTGACTTTGAGCGCGAACTGATAAAATTGATAGGGGATATTAAATTCCTCTACTAATGTCGACTAAGTGGTAATTTGTTGAGAGGACTCCAATAAGTATTTGATTTTTTTTGCACACCAAAACATAGAGGATACAATTGTTATACAATTTAGGTGGTCTTTTTGCTATAAGCGGTGTCTTCCAGATAACCTTTAAGTAGAGAATACAACGTTAATAAAAAGGGTAAGGTTATGCCCTACCTCACCCTTTTTAACGTAGAATCTCCCCCCCCCCCCCCCCCCGTTAACGGTTGAGCCGGCATGGCGATGGCAACTGACAGGTAACTGATTAGTTACTTGCCTATTGTCACAGCGACTTTGGGCTTCCTTTCGCTTTCCATCAGGCGTAGGGAAGTCTTTATGTCGACCTATTATGAAAAAAAGAAAAAGGTAGTACACCACCACCCCTCTTGTCACATTAGTCCACTGCTGGACATAGACTTCCTTCAAGGGACTTGGAGAAGAAGGTGTGAAGTGAGCAATGAAGTGAAATAGTGATAATGACAAAATTAATATTACTACTCGTACATACCTAAATATTTAATTAAAGGAACACATTGTAATGTCCTAATTAAAACCTAGACTTAATAATGAACCTGTCGTTCGTTCGGGGCATAACCTAACCGATCGCAGTGAGGTGAGCTGGAGCGGTAATTACGGTGGTCGGGACCCGTCACGCAGCCGACAGCCGGTCTGCGCGGTCGCTGTGTCGAACCAACAACATTTACCGGGGTGCACTCGAATCGAAATGTGCAGTACAAATAAATACATTTAACGTAAACATCCGAACTACGTTGGGAACAAATGCTTAGCCATGCAACCTCCGCCGGACCCGGCAGACGGGGTAAGGTGTCTGAGGGCCGACTGTATGACGTGGTCGTAGTTAAAAGTATAAATGTGATAATAATATTGTAAACACCATGTTGAAGAGAACTACACGAGTTCCTTGCCGGTATCTTCTCGGTAGAATGCTGCTTTCCGAACCGGTGGTAGCTTCGACGATTTGTAAGTGGTTTTTTTTTAAAACCTATACAAATAAAGATTATTTTGACTTTGACTTTGGTAGATTCAGTATGATACTCATTCCCGCCACCCCAGCTCGTCCAAAAACCTCAGCAGGCCGTTCAGCCTGCCGAAAATGTCCTGGAGAGTGCCGGGCTGGCCGAGATGTTTCAGCCGATATGCTGCCAGTTCGGGGCATTCCAGCAGGATGTGTGATAAAAATAGGAAAACACTCCGCATCCCCTGCCTGCGCTGGTTTTAGATTCGACAGAGAAGATGCGGTGGTCTCTCATGTTTAGACCTTCTTTCCCATTACAAACAACACAAAGTATAATCTAGCTAGGCAATCTAGTACATCGTAGTGTAATTTTAATTTGACTGGCTCGATGGTTCATTTGGTAGTGACTTCTGCCCTCTGAGCCAAGGGTCGTGGGTTCGATTCCCGCACAGTACAAACATTTGTGTTCATGAACATGTCTGTTTGTATTGGTCTGGGTGTTTACTATGTATAATATGTATTTATTTACAAAAAAAAAGTATCTAAGTAAGTTTACCAGTTGTCTAGCACCCATAGTACAAGCTTCGGCTTAGTTTGGGGCTAGATGGCGATATGTGGCCCAGCGTGGCATGTCTTGGATTATTATTATTATTACTTTTTATGGAAGATGTGTATTGTCTTCATGTTGTCATTTGGTGCGTCCGCTAGCGGGATATCTGCAGCTATTTTTGTAGAATGTTGTTTGTTTGAACAATCTAAAAGATGGACTAATTATATTTTTTAGGCAATAAGCCTACGTCTTAGTAATAAGCCTTTGTCTCTTACACCAAAATGTCACACACATCTCCAACATTAGCAGGCTGAACCGCGCCATCCAAGCGTTTGTTTGCTGCACCATTACCCGTCGTCAGTTCCGAAGTCCCGAAGGCACCTCGCTTATTACATGGGAGGTGCCTGTTTAATCCACTGTTTCCACGGGGAACGCGTCATTACGCGATATTGCTCGGTAATGACGGATAATAAATCGCTCGAATGTCAGCCGAGGGACACAGAAGTGATTTAGCCAGGAACGGTCGGAGCGTTTCTGCTTAAATTATTACAAGTGCCTGTTTACAAGTGGGGTTTATATTTTGACTTTAATGATTCGGGAAGGGGGATCGGGATACAGGTTCTGTCGCTGTAGATGCCTCTGGGAACTTTCGTTGGTGGGATTAATGCGATTAATAAAAGGCGTTTGGGTTTGTGCGTTCCTTTGGGGTAAATTTGGAATACGCGCAGAGCTACTCATTTACGAATTCTGTTGAAATATTCTATGGCGTTTATACTTACTATCTAAGGTTACTTGTCAAGTACGATCTATTATATTTTATTATGCATTGATGCAGCGACTTGGGCTTCTCTTTTGCTTTCATCAGTCAACGGAAGGCCTAAAACGCCCGTGAAGCTCTAAAATGAGTCACGGAATGCTATGAATTGGTTCTATTGTAAATCTGTAAACCACACGTACCATAATAATCCATACTAATATTGTAAATGGAAAAGTTTGTCCGTCTGTCTGTCTGTATGTTTGTCTTTCTTTCCCAGCAAAACGGAGCGACGAACTGACGTGATTTTTTAAGTGGAGATAGTTGAAGGGATGGAGAGTAACATAGGCTACTTTTTGCCCCTTTCTAACTTCCACTTCCCTAAAATGGGGAGCAACGCGGGCGAAGCCGCGGGCACAGCTAGTAATATCTATAAAATACTCTTCTGGCGCGATCTATCTATTCATCCGCTCGCTGAAGCTTAGCTCAAAGCGCTCATTGTTCATGGCCGCTTTTTCTATTAAGTGGCTAATTAAGGCATTTGTCGGTGAGCTGCGGTGACTACCTGCCGTCTGCCGTCACTTTCCACTCACCTTTGATATCAATTGGTTTTCTTGCCCTCGCCGTTTCGTACTTACCACTAAATCTAAATTTAAATTCAAACGTGTGGTTAAAATTGTGCGAAAATGTTATTGTTTGAAGGGGAAACTTTATTTTTAGACTTCGTTCGTGAGATGAATAAGTTAGATGAATGGATATTGCTCAAATGTACGTACCTGTAATTTTCTTCTTGTAGAGCTTTTGCGTAATCGGTTTTATGAGTATAATGACTTGTAAGTAAATTATTTATATATCAATAAATAAATAAATAATAAATAACCCAAGACATGCCACGCTGGGCCACACAGCGCCACCTAGCCCCAAACTAAGCCGAAGCTTGTACTATGGGTACTAGACAACTGATAAACTTACTTACATACATTTTTTTTGTAAATAAATACATATTATACATAGAAAACACCCAGACCAATACAAACAGACATGTTCATGCACACAAATGTTTGTAATGTGCGGGGATCGAACCCACAACCCTTGGCTCAGAAGGCAGAGGGCACTACTAAATGAGCCACCGAGCCTGTCAATCACATATAAATAACAATATAAATGCAGCTCCCTGGTCTCAAATTAAAATATTCCCCTACACTATGAGTCATAGATGTGAAAAAAAAAATGCATTCTTATTTTTAAGTCCTACACTGATATGATACATAATCATCATCATCAGCCTATTGCAGTCCACTGCTGGACATAGGCCTCTCCAGTGGTTCGCCACTTAGGGCAAACATCTGGAGGATACACAAAATACCTACACACTTTATTATCTCTTGCATACTTTAACTCAAGGCCCTATTGCTATAATTTTGGCCAAGAGAGTATTATATTATATTATCATTATATCTGTTCAGCTATAAATTTTGTTGCCTACGATATATAGCTTAATTAAATTTGTATTTCATAACAGAGACTCGCGGGCACAAAGCATGAAAATTCTCTTTTTCCACATAGTTGAATGTTTCCCTCGCCTCGAGCTAAATCTTTCATGTAAAAAAAAAAGTGGCCATGGAAATATGGCCCTGGAATGATATTGGGGCTAAAGGGAATTTAATATACGACTATACATACTTGTACGACATTTTTACGTGATTGCTGTTATGCGAATGGATCTGTTGCAAGGGGAACACCTAGAAGGATACTCCATGACCAAATAGAAAGTGTCCTAAAAAAAGGAAAAACACTAAGTACCCTAAACCGACGACCATTTATGAAGAAGCAAAAGTTGCGGGTTGTGGGTTCGATCCCCGCACAGTACAAACATTTGTGTGCATGAACATGTCTGTTTGTATTGGTCTGGGTGTTTTCTATGTATAATGTGTATTTATTTACAAAAAAAATATATATATAAGTAAGTTTATCAGTTGTCTAGTACCCAAAGTACAAGCTTCGGCTTAGTTTGGGGCTAGGTGGCGCTGTGTGGCCCAGCGTGGCATGTCTTGGGTTATTTATTTATTATTTATTTATTTATTTAGGATCGTAGCAAATGGAAGGACGTGGTATCTGCCTACCCCTCTGGGTGAATGGCGTGACGTTATGTATGTATGTATGCTGTTATGTGAATCCGTAGGGTAGGGACAGACAATTAAATTGATCGATTGATCATATTTTAGTTTTTACGGTATGTTTGGTATTTGGTTTACTCAGGCTTAAAGTAGATTGCCACTCTGGCACTTTATATTTGCACTGGCAACCGACTGGTGGCGGTATAACCATCACAATTGAAGGCGCCTACTCGCCTGCCCAGTGTGGCTATTACGGTAAAGCCTTTAACACATAATTTCATTTTAATCTATTTATGAATATTATTTAACGTAAATTAATGTATAGTCAATTTTATCAACTTTGTAGCACATTACCTATTTGTTTGTGCTGTTTTTGCTTAGCCCAATGGTTGACTGATAGAGGAAATTTATATCATTATCATCACGTTACTATCAGCCTAAATGTAGGTACCCACAGTTGAGTTTTGATCTCTTTTAACTTCCATTTTGCACGATCCCTCGCCAATGTTTTCCGACACTGTGGTGCTGGCTAGTGTCTTAATACTAAATTCTTTCTCGACGTTTAGTCCTTTCTATGAAGTACTTTTTTAATCAAGTTCAAACAAATTATTAAGAGATTTTCTTTCCGTCTCGTTTTGTGACATGAACCCAATTACGTCGCCGAACAAACTGAATGTAATGAACACCGACCCTTGAAAGTAGCGAATAAAAATATCTTACCCGAAACGGAATTCACGAAAGCACTCGTTCGATTATTAAAAGGGACGAAAACAATGAACACTCACCGTGAAATAATTCAAATTAAGATCGCTTCCTTAAACACAAAACAACACAATTGTTGTCTAAGTCCCTTTCACGTGAAAGAATCAGCCGGAGTGGCGATTAAGGGCCGGTGTACATCTGACGCTTTTGTTACATTAAATTATTGTTATTTATTACCCTCTGACAACTGAATTCTGGATATTAGGATATCCTAGGATACTAGGGTATCCCAAAATGTGCGCGGGGGTACCTACTCAGGGATATCATGGACAGTGGTAGGGGTGCGCGCCGCGAAAGGATAAGGAACTTTCGTCATCATCATCAGCCTATTGTCCACTGCTGGACATAGGCATCCCCTAATGACAATTTTACTTAATACGAGTAGGATTGGTGGATTGGTCTTAATCATCACGCTTAGCAAGCAGGTTGGGAACCGCAATAGGCTTTATTTGTACTCAGGTAAACACTCCTGACCGTTTCCTGATATTCCTTATTCGTCTCCTACCGCGGCGCCCACGCGGTGAGATGGGCAATTCGGAAACCACACGTACTTGTAAGGAACTAACTTATTAATATCCAGCTTATGTTTATCTAATTAGCGTATCATTTTGCATGTGTTAAGTACGTCAAAAAGATAATATTATCATAGTTCGCTGTATATATCACAGCAGTTGACTACAAGGGTATAAAAACACTTTGTGTTTCCTCACTGTAATAATCCTTAACGTTTTCTAAAGCTATAATTAACATTTTGGGTAGTATGTGCCATTTTGTGATTTAATGAGAAAGCATTTCCGGAATCCCCGTTACTAAAGGTGTAATGCGAAACTGACATCTCTCTTCATACTTCAAATGAAAACGTCAAGTGCCCAATTGTAGACCCACCTTTATCACGCGATGACGCGGCGCGGGAATGCCGAGTCAGCGTGACGCGACTTGGCGCAAGTCGAGTCAGCGTCTATTATACTGATGGATTCAAAACGCCGACGTATTGATGCCGACAGACGATTGACAGTTATAATTTTTGATGGGAGATCTTTTTACAAAGTTATTAACTTATTCAATATACAAAATTACTTATTGCATTATCACAGGTAATGTATCTGATCTCGGAAAATTGTTAGTCATTACAATTCGGGTACTTATTAATTTAAAATCAAAATAATCTTTATTAGGATATATTTTTAAAATACATTAATAAGTCGTCAAAGTACTATCACTTCAAGTCTCGTCAAGGTTTTGAAAGTAGCATTCTACCGAGAAGAAACCGACAAGAAACATGTGTACTTAGTTTCTCTTTTCAACATGGTATTTACAAAACTTGACGTAGAATAGCTTATAAATAAGGCTAATAATAGATTTTCCATAAATTAATTACAAGTACAAATTACGCGAAGTTCCGTTTTGAAATAACGCTTATGTGTATACTGTAGATTTTGACATGAGTATCGATAAAGATAACGGACACTGGTTGACTGGTCCAATGGTTCACCTGGTAGAAACTCCTCTCGACCAAGTATTTGGTGACACGATTTCCCCCAGTACATTTTTGAAGAGAAAAACTAATGTCACAATCTCACTTTTTAATTTGACAACAATAATTTTAATTTTCCAGATAAGCTCCATAAATGTAATTTAATTTTTTCGGATTTAAAAGCAACCAATATCATATTGCTAAAAGCTCATGCAATACCTATTTAGATTTACCCTCCATTCAGTATCAAATTAATTTTCAATTCAGAAGAATGTAATAGGAGCATTGTACGAGTATATCAAATATCTTGTCACGCAAAATTACTTCACAGGTGCGTCGAGTGATTTATCACGCGAACTTGTATTATGTGTCAAGTTGTTATCACGTGAATTCGCACTGTGTCAAATGGCTTGTCACCTGAGCAGAATTTTGTGATTCACGTAATTACCTTGTCTGTGAGGTTCGCAGCGAGAACATTACACTTTATTTTCCTTAAACCTCTCCTCATTTTCTGTTAATATGGTGTAATTGAAGAAATGAGAGCGGAATGACTTCAATGGTGGCTGTGGGATTAAGCATTGGAACACTGGAGGGCATGAGAGGCCTTAATAAGTAATAACATCCTACGTTAGGAAGTGGTGGGATGTTATTTTTTTACTTTGCATAGACCGCGATACCTACCTATTTCGAATGTAAAGTGGGGGCTTCTCTGAATGCCCCTTAATATAATTAATACGACAGGCTCGGTGGCTCATTTGGTAGTGACCTCTGCCCTCTGAGCTAAGGGTCGTGGGTTCGATTCCCGCACAGTACAAACATTTGTGTGCATGAACATGTCTGTTTGTATTGGTCTGGGTGTTTTCTATGTATAATATGTATTTATTTACAAAAAAAAAAAGTATATAAGTAAGTTTATCAGTTGTCTAGTACCCATAGTACAAGCTTCGGCTTAGTTTGGGGCTAGGTGGCGCTGTGTGGCCCAGCGTGGCATGTCTTGGGTTATTTATTTATTTATTTATTATTATTTATTTTGTTGGTTTGATTCTTTCAAGTTAATAGGACTAGTGTTGAATTATGTGTAGATTCGAAGAATCGATCAAACACTATTATCCGTTTGTATAAATGAATGGACATTTATTTCTGTTTTTCTAATTTTTTTTTCTGTCTTTAAGCAATAGGTTATGACTTAACCGACTCCTATGCTTTATTACTAGAAATCATAGTTGACGTTTATAGTAGGTAATATTATGTAGTTATAGAATAAGTTCCATGAAAATTTCATTGTAAATACAACCACAATTAATCTTACATACGCCTTGGTACCACTGCTATTTGTATTTTTCTAACAACACTACAATCATGTTTACGCAACCGTTTGTCAAGCGTGGTGATTATAATAAACACGCGGTAACAAGCGACGTCGGCCCGTGTTTGGATAATCACCCCCCACAAGTGGTGACAGGTGACACTAGGTGCCAAATGACATTAGTGTTTACCGTCTGACAAGCGGCGAGGTGACAGCTGATTGGAGGGGAACTATTTCAGTTGTTAACGTTGGTATTTGCATACGCGATAAAGCAACAGTCGAGAGTAGGTGATACGAATGTGAGTTTTAATGCATCGAGTTAAGGGTTATTTTGGATACATGTATCACTAGCGGTTATGTTAAGTGATAGAGAAAGATTATTTAGATTCAATTAGGTTTTATGAGCATTCCCTGAAGGACGATCTGTGAGGTCAATTTAAGAGAAAGAAACTGGTTTCTTTCGTCACACTGGTACCAATATAATATCTATATGCCAGTAGAGATACCAGTGCAAAAGGCAGCCCTAACTAAAAACACATTCAATTAATAAAAGTAATGCATGCAAACAATCAAAATGGGTATTTGTTTAAGTGCATATTTAAAAAATAGATTTCATAGACGCCTGCGGCAAATAATTACTTATATCTCTATCTGCTACTCAAAATAAAAAATATATATCTTTAGGCCAAGGTGGATATGTTTTCAGCAAAACAAAAAAAATTCTGTAAGCGTAGTTAGGGCAAAAGTTAGTATTCAATATGTGGAATACTGTCTGTTCATATATTTCCTGTTTTCATAAAGAAAGAAGGGCAATGGCAATAAACTGTGATCCCGCCCACCCCAAAATATTTAGGTCCACCTCCATAAATTAACGCAAATGACGTCATATTTACAAAACAAAACCCGCCCACCGGAACACAATATCGCCGAAAATACCGATTCGGCCATCGGACGCTGTATTGAATAAAATAAAATAAACGGCGCAACTCAGCCGTAGTGAAAATTAATTAAGTTTTCCATAGCCCGTCGAATAAAGAAAAATCGGACGAAAGGAAAATAAAATTGGACCAAAGTAGGAATTTTAATATAGCGGGGTCACGTAAACATTGATGGCGGGTCGCTGTCGTGTCGGAGTAAAGAAAAAATAGTCGCATAGAATAGCATTTATTTGTTTTACGCAAGTCTGTGCGGGGCCTTAAGGAGGTATGCAACTTTATTAAAAGTTTCCTCCGACTGTTCGTACGTATCCGTTACACTCCTGATGGGAGGTATTAGGTAAACACAATAATAGCCATTATTAAGGCTATGTTTTCTTGGAAACTTTTGATAGTAGAGATTTGGCGTTGATATACATTTTGTTAACTTTGAACATAAAACGCCAAGTTGATTTTCTTTAACCTTGATGGTGCACTGACCTCTTAAAGCGTTTGCACCTAAAGTGCTGGCGACTCAAAGAATTTAATCTAGAACGGGTTCAATTCCCAGAACGGTAAAATTAGGAAACGTTTGTTTCTATACAGAGTCACAAGTGATTGTGTGACTGAGTGAGTGACTTGGGGTTCTCTTTCCATCCAGGTGACAAGAGAGGGGAATTGAATACGGTTTTCACCAATGTGTTGCTAGAAGTCTAACTTAAAATTTAGGTACCATTTTATGGAAGTCCGTTATTTTTGAAATCCAATATCCACGCGTGCGACGTCGCTGGCACAGCTAGTTTCTTAATAAAGGTACAATGACTTTTGCAATCAGTCGAACAGTCCTATAACATCTTTGTAATTTTTTTTTTTCATTCAAAATGAGTTTGCGCTTGACTGCGATTCGCCTGATGGTAAGCGATATCGTAGTCTACGATGGAACGCGTTCACCCAGCAAAAACCGATTCACTCTCGCCTTGAACATCGGAAGATTATATCTCTCGGGGAACAAGGAGCCCGGCAAAGAGTTCCATAGTTTAGCCGTTCGCACTATTAAGGTAGAAGCGAAACGCGCTGTGCGCGTCCTAGGAACTTGCACCATGTAACGGTGCCTATTCGCCGTATCCCTGCTCGTCCGATGATAAAAAGGGGCAGGAGGAATCAAATTAAATAATTCCGTCGCATACTATCCAAAATGCAACCGATAGAATACCGACAGACAGGCGACTTTACGACGGTGTTCCAGACTTTGCAGTCTCGCGTCGCAAAGTAAGTCTTTATTAATGAGTCTCCTCGCACGTTTTTCAATTGACTCCAACGCCTCAAGCTGGTATTGAGTAACTTTCATCTCTCTCGGATCTAAGCATGACCTATTGTGTGAACAGTGTTGTCCACATATGATTCGGTATACCAGCGGTCGAGTCATGCGACGTCTCTCATGATGAGTGGCGATAATCGAGCGGGACGTACCGACTAATGGTAACGCGGGCTCTAACTAATGATCTATGTTGTCTCGGCGTACCGGACACCCAGCGGTGAGGGGGTTGTTTTCATAAATCATTTAATACTACGTTCGAGTTCTTTCGTTACTGTACTACAGTATATCGTCGGCCGCAGGCTGAATTTTAAGGTAACAGACAAAAAAGATTTTTCAGTAGAGGCCGACAAAGTTTTTTTGTGGAGTAAATCGTACATAACTTTCTTTGTAATTAACCTTTTTTGAGTTCTTTTTTCACACATTATATTATATTTAAGTGCACTATCTTCCTTTGCAGTGTTTATTTAAATATTCAAATTATTTTAAAATGTACGTACCTTACACCGAGTTTTTTCGTTCGTAATGTCCTTTAAATGCCAAGTACGTTGTAGTCTCGTTCCTTACCTAAAATTGACCGTTACGTTTTGTGCATAATATTGATATAAAAATAGCGTAAGGATTTCGTTGGAATTATGAATGAGTGATTAAATAGAGTAAAGGGATCGTTTATAAATTATTTAAAACACTTTTTTTTTAAGTAGGTAACTCGCATTTTTAAAGTGGGGGTCGCATTTGAAGTAGCGACATTATATTTTTTTTCTGATACTTACATGGTTTTTGTGGGACAGAATTCATTTTAGACACTATAAAATCAGTAGAGTAAGGGACATTTCTTTCAAGGTAGAATAATTTCATATATTATTATAAGAAATTTGTATATTCAACTAGAAGTTTTGTCCTTTACCTTAATTCAGCCTACGGCCGACGATATACTGGGATGTAAGGGAGCGCTCCATCATCTTTTCGCTCCAAGCCATCACACCTACCGGTACATCTTGCCGAATAACAGACAAGGCTTTGGCAACCGACTGGGGCCGTTATAACCGTCACGATTGAAGGCGTCGCTAAATATCACAGGCTGATGACGGGCAGCAGCGCTACCGGAGCGAGAAGCTACTCATTGCGATCGCCAACCCGCCTGCCAAGCGTGGCGATTGTGGCCCGTGGGTAAATGTTTCAGGTGTTTGCCCAGTGGCGAGCAACTCAATTCGAGTTCTAGGGTCGCTGTCGGCCTTAGATAAGAAATACGCTCGTTTCTTTAAGGTTTTCAATTCGTAGCTGTTCGAAAAGAGGAAGTTGGTACCACAAAACCGAGGCGCATGGCAAAAAGTGTCTCATAAAGCGTATAGTCAAAGATCGCCATCGAGATGATGAGGATGAAACTGCAATCGGTTACGAGTGTTCTGAACACGGATAATGTACTTCATAGTAAATATTTTGCTTCGTCATCATCATCTTTTTCATCAGCCCGTATCAGTTCACTGCTGTTCTACACTTAGATCGATCGGCTTCTCGCATCCAGCAATGTTTTGCTTGAGTCCCATTAATTAAGTGTCATCCCTTTGCTTACCGACAACTCATCAATGCCTTAACGCTCGTTGCACAATTTTACGTCACCGAGCTTCAAACGTCAACCGCCGTGTAATACCTTGGCCACAATTTAGCAGCACGTTGAGCACAAACGCATCCCCGGAGACTGGCCGCGCGCTGACACGGCTGCGGCTCACTGGCCAGTGACGTCAGAGGTCATTAGCAGGTGCTCGAGTCCACATCATTGCAATCATTAGTGACTGACGCACAGGGGTTTGACACGCGTCGATAGTGTTCGATTATGTTTAGAGCTTGATGTATGTTTGCTTACGTCTTTAGATAAAGATCGATTTTACACATAAGATGTTCCTCCGCCGTCATTTAGGCTGGCAATTAAGAGCATTTTTTTCAGCCTTTGTCATCATCATCAGCCTATCGCAGTCCGCTCCTTTTTTTTTCATTACCAAGACATGCCACTCTGGGCCACACAGCGCCATCTAGCCCCAAACTAAGCCGAAGCTTGTACTATGGATACTAAACAACTGATAAACTTATTTAGATCCAGTTATTCGTCACTTTGGGCAAACTCTGGGAGGTTTTACCCATAATCGCCATCCTGGGCGGGCGTGTTAGTAATCCCAGGATGTAGCTTCTCGCTCCGATGACACTGCTGCCCGTCATCGGCCTGTGGTATTTAGCTACGCCGTCGATCGTGATGGTTAAACGTTTTTTACGAGGCATAAAAATACATAAGCGTTTATTTGTTTGAAACATATTTAGGCTAATTATAAGTAATTGTGATTTTTACTTTGTGTTATCTAGACGACTTTTTTTTTAATTTAATTCTAAGAAAGCATTTGACCACAATCACACCTGATGTTAAGTGATGATGTGGTCTAGGATGGAGCATGCTTACTTAGATAAAGCCTACGGAGCAATTTTTTCGTAACGTTTCCATCATTGAGTGATGCATCACTGTCAAAACATAAAAAAAATTTGTCATCATGCCTTTTTTAACCGACTTCGAAAAAAGGAGGAGGTTCTCAATTCGTCTGTATGTATAATATTTTTTTTTTATTTTTTTTTATGTTTGTTCACCGATATTTCCGTCAATTATGGATGGATTTCAAAAATTTTTCGACAGTTCGACAGAGGACACTTCCGAGGTGGTCCCATTATCACCAAGTCAGGATCTGATGATGGGATCCTGGAGAAATTGAGGGCAACAACCGAAAATTGTATGCTCATATGGTGTTTTTGTTACGTAATCATATTTTACTCAGGTGTATGCTTCCGGGCGTCAACATCTGGTGCTGATGATGAAGCCACAGAACTCCTTAACGGTTAGGAGTTAAGGGACAGTACTGACATTGGTCGATATTAAACTAGGTAGTAGTATGTACTTATGCAGGGCTAATAGGGCAGGTAATTTGGTAAGTGATATGCTTGATTCTAGATCGCAAAGTCTTCACTTGACTTAAAGCAAAATTTTTCATTCCTAAGTAAAACTCTTAAGGACATTAATTAGCCTTTATTCAAGGTCACAGCACATTAACGCAACTAAAAATAGAGAAATAAAATTATTTTTTAAAAAAAATTAAACCGACTTCAAAAAAAACACAAACGACCAAAACTAAAAAGCGATAAATAACGTAAGTAATTCTATCCTTAATACATAATTATTTTAATGTTACAATTATCACTTATTTTTGAAGTCGGTGCCAGCCAAACAAATAAATGTATATTGTCGTGTGGATTTGCCGGCCGCGCGCGTCATACAACAGTCTACGAGAGGCACCGACTTCAAAAATAAGTGATAATTGTAACATTAAAATAATTATGTATTAAGGATAGAATTACTTACGTTATTTATCGCTTTTTAGTTTTGGTCGTTTGTGTTTTTTTTGAAGTCGGTTTAATTTTTTTTAAAAAATAATTTTATTTCTCTATTTTTAGTTGCGTTAATGTGCTGTGACCTTGAATAAAGGCTAATTAATGTCCTTAAGAGTTTTACTTAGGAATGAAAAATTTTGCTTTAAGTCAAGTGAAGACTTTGCGATCTAGAATCAAGCATATCACTTACCAAATTACCTGCCCTATTAGCCCTGCATAAGTACATACTACTACCTAGTTTAATATCGACCAATGTCAGTACTGTCCCTTAACTCCTAACCGTTAAGGAGTTCTGTGGCTTCATCATCAGCACCAGATGTTGACGCCCGGAAGCATACACCTGAGTAAAATATGATTACGTAACAAAAACACCATATGAGCATACAATTTTCGGTTGTTGCCCTCAATTTCTCCAGGATCCCATCATCAGATCCTGACTTGGTGATAATGGGACCACCTCGGAAGTGTCCTCTGTCGAACTGTCGAAAAATTTTTGAAATCCATCCATAATTGACGGAAATATCGGTGAACAAACATAAAAAAAAATAAAAAAAAAAAATATTATACATACAGACGAATTGAGAACCTCCTCCTTTTTTCGAAGTCGGTTAATTTATTCCTCTTTACGTGGTTGATTGAAGTTGAGTTATACGTGTTGCATTTTTGTAAAACTTGAAATCTTCGCGCACTACACACGCTGTGACTGTTGAAACTAAGATCTTCAAAAGTATATCAAGGATAGATTGTATTCACATTTTCGGATACGAGCCGAAGTTCTCAGCTAAGGCGAGACCGCAAACTCGACGTAACTAAGTTACGATATGAGCGATGCGACCAGACAATGGCCGGTGACAAACGAGTGGCGGTACGTAATTAACGACGCGGAGGCACTAATGATCTCTGACGGATGGATCGGACACCGCGCCGACCCGCTGCCGGACGCCTGTGTGTCGAGAGCTGATCATACGTGATGCATGGTGTGTGTACACGGGCTAAGTATTGAACCTAAGAAGGGATGAAAATGAAGTTAGGAAGACTATAGATTTATCATCATCATCAGCCTTTATTTTCGATCCCACTGCAGGGCGTAGGCCTCCTCTCTTGATTACCATTCACCACGGTCCTGTGCTTCTCTCACTCAAGTTTTCCTCGCCACTCTACCTATATCATCCGATCATCTGGAGGACAGACGTCCGCGACTTCGAATACCCTGCCTGGGCCACCACTGTGTAATGGATATGCTCCACCTTCCATCCTTCCCTCGTGCCAAGTATACTGCCCATCTCCACTTCATCAACATGACCTTTTTTCCAACGATCGATTTATACACAAAGCATAACCTCTTTGTATGATTGTACTCTAAACTTTTATAAGTAACGGATTTTCTAGCGCGTATTTGATTTTTACAAAGCTTTGATATTCATATATTTAATCTTTATTGCTCAAAAAAAGTGCAATAGGCGGACTAAATGCCGGGTGGCATTCTCTACCAGTAAATTATTGGGCAAACCAGAAAACTATAAACGATATACTGGCACTGCAAGCTGCAAGTGTTGTTTCGGAGCAACTTAGCAAAACAGTTATTTCACTTAAGTGTTATAGTAATTCTGTAAGCTTAATATAGTCCAATATGACTTTGACTATGACTTTGATATAAAGAGTACATATTTTTGTTATTCCGTTACGTAATAAATCAAAGAAAAATATAGATCTTACCCGTTATAGCTGTTTTTAAATACAGTTACATCTTTCGGCGTCTGCCTGTTACGCGTAGCTCGAGCCAAAATTCAAAGTCAACAAGACAACGCTAGCAAAATATTTACAAATAGAAAAGTAATCACAAAAGCCATTAACTTAATTTAAACAAACTGAAACTCGTACAATAACAATAACGGGAACTAGGCTAAAACAATAATAAATTTATTAGGAGGCTCCCTTATCTGAACGCAACGTAAATAAAGTTGGCAAGATACGATGGAACTTGCTCGACACGTCAGGACATAAAAGCTAATTATCATATTGTTGTATAAATTCGCCGTTACAAGTTGACGGAGCCGATAAAGATTCGGCAGAGATCGTTGTGAAAGGGTTCTGTTGATATTGGTGATTCGAGAGACGACATAATAAGTGTGAAGTGAAGAATACCTGGATACACTGGATTTAAATACATTTATTTCTCATAAGAACTTACAGACGTTCACTTAAAATGAGATGATAATTACTATTACTTATAGTTGAGTTATTATAATTGCGGCGCAGCGCAAACGCATCCATAATAATTTTTATTGTTTAATACGAAACTAATAAAAACAATACTTGAAGGCAAAGTAGAAGGCAGGAGAGGAAGAGGAAGGCCAAGACGGACATATACCAAACAATTGATGGAAAAAGTTGATGTCATGACTTACAGGGAGTTGAAGGTGCTGGCGGAGTCCAGGGAAGAATGGAAATTACTCCACTGACAGGAGCGGGGCTCTTAAATTTTGGATGAATGAATGAATACCTACGACGATGAATAGTTTGCTACTTTTAAAACGTTTGCTTTCTTGACAGACAAAACTGGCTATCACAATAAGTACACTGCTTCTAAACTTATTTTTTTTATTCTTTATTGGTTTGCGCTTGGCCACAATTCATCCGATGTTAAGTGATATTGAAACCTACGATGGAGCGCGCTTATCCAGAAAATGCCGATTCTCTCTCGCCTTGAACATCTGAAGATTGTATGTCTCAGGGAACAAAGAGTCCGGCTATGACCTTCTTTCCGTGCGTTGACGGAAAATAACACAAACCTGGAAAGTGGTACGCACCAAAAGGTTTAGTTCCTCGTTCCTGCCCTGTGCCATTAAGTCATGGAATACCCTGCTTACGTGTTTCCTTCCTCTTACAATCCTGGGTTCTTTAGGCGGGGCGTGAAACTGCACCTAAGTGGGCCTTCAGGGTGAAGGTGACAGGCATGATGGGTTTGTTCTATAATGCCTGTCGACCTAACTATTAGACCTCACGACCGCTTACCACCATTACCACTCGAAAACCGATAAATTTAGTTAGATACTTTTTTTTATAAGTAGATACATATCGCACCCCCCGGCGAATAAAGCGGTTATCGACGATTACCACTTTTTTAATGTTTTTTGATTTTTGGCCTCTATGTGACCTAACCCATCGCCTGAATTTTTTTCATATTTTTAAATGCAATATTAATAGAATTATACTACACAACCACTTTTTTCTACGAAACATAATGTGAAGATATTAGACGAGAATAAAGTAGAAATCAAATATTACCGTACAAAACTTCACTAGTCTAGTCCGCATTGATTCAATGCGACATTATTCGCGATAGTCGTCCCAAGCGCAAAATCAGTATTCGATTTTACCACTTTATTCGGGTGAAAAATTTACGGCGCGTAAGCTGTAATAGTTTGTTACTACTCAGGTTTGTAAACGGGTGAATCGTAAATTGAAGTTATGCTATTCTTCTTGTTATAAAATAATGATAATAGAGTCGTAATAATATATTACTGCATTAAATTCAATTTCATAATGCTATATTAAAATATTGCGTTCGAAAATTAATACGTTATTTGTACGTATTGCTATAAAAAAAACATTACGTTTTTACTTTCATACACATAGCCATACCTACACTCATCATCATCATCAGCCTATCGCAGTCCACTGCTGGACATAGGCCTCTCCAGTGGTTCACCACTCAGGGCCAACATCTGGAGGATATACCCATAATCGCCACGCTGGGCAGGCGGGTTGACGATCGCAGGGCGTAGCTTCTCGCTCCGGTGACGCTGCCACCCGTCATCGGGCCGTAGCATTTACTACTTTAGTTTGACTGGCTCGGCGGCTCAATTGGTAGTGACCCCTGCCTTCTGAACCAAGGGTCGTGGGTTCGATTCCCACCCGGGACAAATATTCGTGTGATGAACACTTGTGTTTGTTCCGTGTCTGGGTGTTTATATTTGTATTTAAGTATGTATTTGTGGTACCTACCTTCGTTGTTCTGATACCCATAACACAAGTGCTTAAGCTACTTACTTTGGGATCGGAGCAATGTATGTGATATTGTCTGATATTATATTATTGTCTGATATTTACCCCTTCAATTGTGATGGTTATACCACCACCAGTCGGTTGCCAGCGCCTCGTTCGTCATTCGGCAGGATGCACCACGAGCAGGTGAGCTTGGCTTGGAGCATGGAGAGAAAAGATGATGGGTCGCTCCCATACATTCCCATACACTTCTTTAACACTATCTAGTAAAAATGTTATTTCAATGTCCGAAGGAGTTTGGGTCATTTTGTATGGACATTGGCGTCGTTTTTTAGCCGCCATCGTTCATTTTTATATTGTGTAGCACTGTACTTAACTAACAAATTAATGAAATAGGATTTTCTGTAAGTAATATTGGAGCGAAGATAATGGCATTTCAATTTTAGGACAACGCCTGAAGGAAAAGTGCTCTTAATATTTGAGCTAGAGCATTTGTGACAAGGGATGTAAGGGAGCGACCTATCACCTTCTCGCTCCAAGCCATCCTCACCTGCCCGTGGTGCATCCTGCCGAACAACAAACGAGGCTCTGGCAAACCGACTGATGGCGGTATAACCATCACAATAGAAGGCGTAGCTAAATATAATAGACCGATGACGGGCAGCAGCGTCATCGGAGCAAGAAGCTACGCCCTGCGATCGCCAACCCGCCTGCCCAGCGTGGCGATTATGGGTATATCCTCCAGATGTTTGCCCTAAGTGGCGAACAACTGAAGAGGCCTATGTCCAGCAGTGGACTGCAATAGGCTGATGATGATGATGATTTGTGACAAAAAAAAATATTTCTTTTTCAAAAAGAAAAATAACTGCATTATGTAAATTATTTTAGAAAATTCGTTTGCCACACTCAGGAATCGAATGTGCTCAATTCTGGAAAAACATAGGGTTTTATTTTCATTTGAAAGGATCATTATAAGGATCAAAAGTCACCCTAACATACGTTCCAAAATGTGGACACTTACGCGAAGACTATTCCACAAGTTTTTTAGTCCCTCAACGCGCTATGGAAAGACCAATGCTTATCCTGTTGACAGATTGGCACTATGAGGTCGATTTATTTGCTGACACCTTACAACATCTCTTTTATAAATTTTGGATTATTTTGAATGAGAATGCAACGGATTGACATTTATTTGATTTGATATGACATTATTTGACATTTATTTTATTTTAATTGAGTAACATGTTCTGTATTAATTATTATTGTTAATTATGATGGATGTTTATTTATTTTATGTACTAACTTTTGACTTGACCATGATTTAAACAAAATAGATGTTTTCGTATGATGTACCTACCTACCTATTTGAAATTTTATTGTTCCAATAATTTATTGCATTACCTAATTGTATACTAACTAATTGATATGTAATTGCCTTTGAAACTTATTGCGCTTTGGAGAATTTCTGTTAGCTTAAAAAATGTTTGCAAATAAATAAATAGGAAACGAAACGAACATAATACGTGGCAGTGGGCTGACCATATCTATCCATATCTATCCAACAATAGGTGGAGCAGACGATTTAGGACGCCCCGCAATCCATGGGCTGATAACCTTAAAAGAACTGCTGGCATTGGCTGAACAGAAACACGCCCGGGATAAAGAATTGTAGCGCGAATTATAGGAGGCCTACGTTCAATAATGGACGAAGCAAGGCTGTTGATTGACTACATTACTTATTACTTTTTTTCCAAGCCGGTAGTTCTTTTGGAGGTGGAAGACTGGCTGGTTATACGCTTCGCATAAATTTGACCCGAAAATGAGGATACTAGAGCCACATTAACACGCCATTTTACCAAAGACTTGCCAGAATTCAGCATCGACAAAATCGAGATCGCTCTTGGGCAGCTAAAAGCCCCTGGAGAGGATGGCGTCATAACAAAGCTTGTAAAAGCAGAAGATAAACGCGTACTGAGGGAGCTCCAAAACTTTTTAACGCTTGAATGGAGAACTCCGAACGCGTGGCTAAGGAGTGTGATTGTCCTGTTCTTTAAAAAGGGAGACGAAACAGACCTATTTCCCTTCTAAGCCTTGTCTATAAGCTGTTTTCAAAAGTGATGTAAACCGTTTTGTGCGAATACTTGATGAATTCCAACCGCCGAAACATGCTGGGTTTCGTAGCGGATACGACACCATAGACCACATCCACACAGTGCTGTACAGAAGACAGAAGAGTATAATCAGCCCTGTATCTTGCATTCGTGGATTATGAGAAAGCCTTTGACTTCGGTTGAAATCTGGTCTATTCTGGAGTCCCTGCAGCGATGCCACGTAGATTGGCATCCATACATGCAGTGATGAGACAGTAACAGTGATCTATGAAGCCGCCACTATGTGCATCCAATTACAGAATTAGTATACAAGGCCTATACCGTTGCATCTAGGAATGGGATCAAGTCAAAAGTTGTTCACTAATGTAATGGAGGATGTGTTTAAAACGCTTAACTGGAAAGGACCTGTCATCAACATAAACAGCATAGTCATAATGGCAGAATCGCTGCAGGACTTACAAGAAATACTGAATGAACTGACTGACTCCTTTGCGCGCATCGGCATACGGATAAACTTGGACAAAACCAAGGTCCTGTTCAATGAACATGCTCTACCGGAACTCAAAGTTGTTTACAAATATGTAGGTATACCTCGGGCAGACATTGCAGTTAGGTGGAACCAGCTTTGAGGACGAGGTGATTAGGAATAGTCAGGCTTCAGATGGTCGATCCCACAGTGCCTAAAGACGAAAGTCTTTAATCACTGCGTTCTACCGGTTATGACATACGGAGCTAAAATGTGGACACTTACGGTACGGCTAGTCCACAAGCTAAAGATCGTTCAGCAATCATATGGATAGGGTTTTGCTCGGGTATCTCTGTCTTATCCGAAATGTCGTGATCTAGCAGAGAACCGAAGTTATCCACAACTCACCGATTTAATAAATTAAAAGGGCATCGGGCTAGCAACATCAGCCGCAGAATCAATAACCGTTGAGGTAAACGAGTTCTGGAGTGAGACCGCGTCTCATCAAACGTAGTATATGACGCCCTCCAGCCAGGTGGAGTGACGATCTGCGCAGGCCGGCTGGCAAGTGCGCTGGCTGGGTGCGAGAAGCCGAGGATCGATCAAAGTGGCCAACATTTGGAGAGCCCTATGTCCAGCTGTGGACTCATGATGATGATTACTTTTTCAGGGTTTTGAAGCATTGGTAAGACAAGACTGGGTGGTTATATTTATCTTATTTAACCAGAAACAACTTAATTGAAGTTTTTATTAATGACTAGCTGTGCCAGCGGCGTCGCACGCGTGGATATCGCGTTTTAAAAATAATAGACTTCATAAAATGGTACTTAAAATTTAAGTTACACCTCTAGCAATATATTGGTAAGAACCGCATTTATTTCTATGCAGTAGTTTTGGCGTGATGTGCATTCAAACATACAGGTAAAAATTTCCCCCGTTTTCCCAACACTTCCCTTTACTGCTTTGCTCCTATTGATTGTAGCGTGATGAAAATTATACAATAACCTGCCCAGGAGTATGAAGAATATTTGTACCAAGTTTCGTTAAAATCCGATAGAATTCCTCTTTCGAACATTGTAACTTCCGTCAGTGGCCACCAAAATTTAAAACGACTCCAAAATGACCCAAACCCCGTAAAGTATTTCGATGTGCTGTGGTCTAATCATAGCTTAAAAACCTGATTTTGATAGGAATTAGACTTAATGAGAGTTAATTTAGTTGTAATTCATATTTTTTTTATGTTTATTTAATAATAAAATTAAAAAAACATAAATGTAGCAATAACAACTATATTTTTAATGTTGTTGCATTCACTTGTTACAGTAATGGTTTACGTAGAATGATCCGCGAATATAATAGTATTCAACGCTTACGATATAAACCTATTTTTAATTTCACACGAATAAAGTGGTAAGAAGTTATTACTCACAATAGAATAGACACCAAAAACTTACGAATACTGTCGCTATGCCTCGTTGCGCGGGCAGTTTTGATAGAAGGCTGCCGAGAAGAAAGTGGTAATGTCACCATACGATAAAAACAATATTATTGTTATGCGGTATTACATATTTTTGAGGTTTTATCTATGAATTTCCCATTAAATTAATTTAGTTTTTAAATATTATGTACAATAAAAAATCTACTTTCAATTAAAGTTAAAAGCATTTATTTGAAAGTTATAGTTTCAGAGATATTCACCGATTTCGGTTTTTTGCTTCTCCTGAAAAATAGCAATTCTGCAATAACCGCTTTATTCGCCGGAGGGTGCGATATATTAAAAATAGAAAAAACCTCTATATTGTTACTTTCTGGTGGTTTCAGTGGCCCGCAGATCGGGAAATAAATCCACTTTGTATAGTGAAATTGTGCCTGTTGCCATAGCAACTTGGACTTCCATTTCCACCTCAAATCAGGCAAACTGAAGCCCTATGACGTTTTCTGCAAAAAAGTGTTACTTTGACTTCTTGCGAAGTTTTTGACTCCGAAGCAGGACAAAGTAATAAGGAAAAACATTTTCTCGTTTAAAATATTCGCTGGCAAAGATATCAAAGAAGTTATTTGTAGATACTCCAAAATACGTACAGTGTGTTTGTGAGTGCACTAATTAAAAGTCAGCGGTTTGAAATACTGATTTTATGTAACGAGTGGACTCAGTGGAGCACTAAAAAGAGATGAGCAATAAAGTTTTAGTGCTTCAAAGTTATTTTATTTATTTTTGTTGCGCTACTTTACAAAAATCTCGGTCTTTATCGTGTAAAGGTTCGTGCTTTACACTGTGTCGTTTCAAGTAACGTTAATACCTACTCATAACTGATTTGAATTTGATCCCCAATGTCTACTGAACGAACTTTTTTTATACTGCCTTTATGACACTAGCTGGTTCTAAGAAAATAATATTATACCTATACGCAAAGAAAAATATAGTTTAATATTTCATTTCGTTCACTTCAATTTAGAACTTGCGATTCCGAATTATGTTTTTATTAAGTGACTAGTTTCACAATCAAAATTAATATTATTTATACATCTACAATCTTGTCGCAATAATAAATGATATATCAATATTATGACATGAAGCGGGAAAAATTTACAAGTACCTAACCTAATGTGACATAGCTCTAAAGTGGCCTATTAACTCCGATTACCTTTTGACATACATTCCTATCAAAATGCAAGGCGATAGGTACCTACAATAAAAATGTTCACTGTTGTCTAGAAACTGCCTAATCGCAATAACCTAGAACTGATATGTTTATATTTGTTTATGTCTGGTGATGAAGTCATTGTTAAATGTAAAAGTATTATAGTTCATTCGCGTTAAGAAAATAGTGACTGACAGGTCACTGACAGGCCACTAGCCAATTAAAACGCTAGAAATTATAATTCTAGTGTTTTAATTGGCTAGTGGCCTGTCAGTGACCTGTCAGTCACTATTTTCTTAACGCGAATGAACTATAGTTAAAAATATTTTGAGTTTAAAAAGTTCATAATGCTCACTTTCTTACCTTTTATTTAATTACAGTCAACATGAAAAATAAATTAAATTTCTAAGTGGAGATCAAACAAGAGAAATAGATCGCAAAACAAGTTAATTATTGTTCTATAAATTTCCCGTTACAAGTCAACGATCTTAGGAGGGGTCGTCATTGTAAAAACGTGTTTCCTTTACACTACCTTTACAACAACTGATCTTTATTTTTAAGGCTTCATAAAATTATTCCTTTGCCTTCATATTTAAAGGCAAAGGAAAGATTTTATAAGGTTTTGGGAATATTTTTTGGGGTAGGTAGGTATTTCATTCATTGTTATTGATAAAAAGCGTAGAATGTTCGGCGCATTTCTTTTGTTTTAAAATAAACTTTGAAGGTAGTCACCGAACACCGTGCAGTGTAAACCCGTCCATAATATTTTTCCGGGACAAAAAATCACAAGTTGGGTCACGTAGCCCACTAATTTTCTCCCGGGGCGCCTACAGAAATCATGCTCGGAATTCACTATTGTGTATTATTCGCTCAATAATTTCTTAGATGAGAGAGTACTTTACATATTTATTAAAAGGTTAATTTAAAAAAAAATAAGACAAGATTATAGCAATCTACCATTGTAGCGTATTTTACAAAAACAACTATCATCGTGTGACATTGTCTGATATTTATCAATTTTTGTTGGGAGAGCGCGCTCCATTGAAGGCTAAAACGTCGTTTAACATTAGGCGAGTTAGTTAAAAGATTTTTTTTTATATAATAAAAAATAAATTAAATTAAAAAAAAATATTTTTCGCTCTCAACACATCCACTGCCTATTAAAAATCAGGACACCACACGGACATTTTACTTATGAATAAAAAAAATCATTTTCGCACTAACAAATATTTTTTTTCCAGTAAATACTTTTTACAATAATTGATACCTCTGTACTTATTTCCTTCGCCACACTTAGTTGACACTCGCAAATTACGTAGCGCGGTTTTGACACACAATATAACTCCGGGAACCCGACAATTCCCTCTCGTCAACTGCGCCATTATTTTTAATAGCAACACTGATTGAAGAGACGAAGCCCGTTCGGAACAAATGCACGGACGCGCGAATTTGCAGACGATGAAATGGCAAATAGGAAATGAGACACTTGTATACTGGCGAGTTCGGAAAATTAGCACTTTGGGTAGCTTATTACCACACTTTCGTAGTAAATTTTACCGCTCTTTTTATCTTCTTGTGGCTTTTTGAAATAAGAATTCCTTCCTATATATTTTTTCAATTAATTTAGTTATCAATATTGGCAATGGATCGCGAGGTGTGCAGGGACTTGGGAGAAGCCTTTGCCCAGCAGTGGGGTGAGATGGGCTAAATAAAAAATATATATATATCTGTACTAATTGGACACATAAATACCCAGCAGATAAAAATTGTAGTATGTAGCTCTAGCTCCAAGCGTTGCTTATTTACATTTATTACCGCATGCAAAACACGTTGAACTTTTTTTAATTTAATAATAATAATAAATATAATAAATATCAGACAACATCACATACATTGCTCTGATCCCAAAGTAAGTAAAGTGCCGCAATTTAAGACAATTTATAAAAAATACTTTATATTAAGTACTTGAAAAAGAAAAATTTTGCGAGCCAGCACATGGCTGTGGTGTCTGGACTAGAAACTGAGGTATCCCGCCTGTTGTCAGAGCAACTAAGGCTTCGTTTCCAATTTTCCATCAGCCCAAGGGAAGCGACTATGCTGATCTAATATAGAAAAAAGACTCATGCTCATATTTATCCGGGTAGCCAACAGACTGGGACGAGTGCCTTCCGCTCGCCCAACAGTTATTTAGAAAAAAAAATTAAACTAACACAATAACTCCACTCAGCCGTCCCAACAGTCAACTGTGCCCATTATTTTTAATGGCAACACTGATTCACCATTCCCTTTCAAAACAACTGTACGGACATGCAAATACGCAGACGGGACCAAAACGTCCGAATACGGAGACACTAGTGACGTTATGCATAAACAAAACTGAGTTTAAAAATTATGGTCCGGTGGGCGCGTCACGCATGGCGCGGCGCCGAGCGAGCGGAACGTTTTAATGCGCCCGGTGTTATAGCCACAGTGTACACATAATAATTCTTTTTTTTTATTATTATGGACTTGATCCAAAGCCGTTAAACTTAAACCACAAAAAAAAACATTTTTTTTTAACATTAGAAATTATGGTATTTTTTTCATATGAACGTATATTGTACACACACAGTTCACTGGTTGTCACAACACGTCTGTAGAAAAAAGTTACCCATCATTCTTTTGTTGACCAAATTTCATCATTATCTACCTATCGTAGTCTACTGTTGGACATAAGCGTCTCCATTTGTTCGTCAAACATCTGGAGACTGCCCGTAATAGCCACGCTGTTCAGGCGGGTTGATGAACGCAGAGGTTATTCATAGTGCAAACTTTTCACAATGACTAGTTTTAAGGATCAAAAACTAGTAGACAATTATGTAAGCATTTTTATCAAACTAACATTATTTTTTCTTACACACAAAATGAGTGTAGCAATTCAGACTTTTTTATTTTTATAGTAGCTCGACATATTGGCTTCCCTACGTCTGATAGAAAGCAGAAGAAAAATCCAAGTCGCTGTGACAACGCCATGCTGGCCCAACCCTAACCCCCCACGAGCTCCGGAAACCCTACTCACCGGCAGAAACACGACCCGGAGGTCATTTGGCTGCGGTATTCTATAGGGTGAAGGTCGTTTCCCGAACGGGCGGATCGTTTAACAAAGATTCACTATGATCTACGTCTCTTCTTCTCCACCTATAATAGGCCAGTAGTTAAAAGTTAACACAGAAACGCTCTACTGTCCTCTGCCCCATCGCGGCGTATTCACGGATGAGGCGCCCCGTGTGCGCGACGCCTAACTCCTTTCAAACGATTCGCGACTGGCTGGCTTTATCGCTGTCCACACTCTTTGTACGTGTTCTAAAATAAAAAATAAAAGATCTGTAAACGTTTCCAAATTGGAATTTAACAAATATTTTTTGAAAATAGAATACTGTCAACACACTGTTAATCGAATTAAATTGAATTTGGAATACAAAAATGCCGACTCAACCAGTCAAACAAACTTACTCTATTTGAAAAAGGAACACGTTGAGTTTTCTATTCCCGTGGATTATTTTATAAATGCCATCTGATCCTATTGTTCGTGTATTTATTTTACAAAGAAAAAAAAACCAACCTATCGTTATGTGGGTGTCGTAATATTTGACTTAAAGACTTCTTAAGATTTCAACTTCTCAGCCTGTGGTTAGGTTTGCCATTCTGGATAGCGACTACTTACTACCGTAATTAGGATCGCTTCTAAGAATCGGACGGTGTATACTAGAGCTCTCTTACAGGCTGGTATGGAGTAAGCATCTTTTTTTGTGACAAAGGAGGCAAACGGACCTCAAGTTCACCTCAGTCAGTCCTTAGATACCGCAACACCACATGAATTACAGTTGCGTTGCCAGCAAATACATAGCAAACACCCAGACCAACAGACAATAAAAATTATGTCTATGCACTAAAATGTTTGTACTGTGATCGAACCACGACCACCAGACGCAGCGTTAACATGAACCAAACTGGTCGTCCTATCTACAGACGAAAACAAAAGCGAAACGCACGTGCCATTTTTAATCAAACCAGACCCGCTAACCCCGCAGCAATAAAAACGTGACGTCACAACAGGAACGGGACAAGACTAGTACGCCACGCCCTCATTAGCGCCTAATTACTACCGGCGACCCCACGAAACGCATTTAAATTTCGAACGTTGCCGGCGAATTGCGATTTTTCGCCAATAAAAAAAAGGCAATACCGTTTCGAATTTTAAACGGTTATTGTTTCCTTTTTATGTTAATGGCTCGTATTGAAATATCTGAACGGATGTTTCTGATATCGCCGTGGGCCGTTTAGCCGTAACGAGCGGACAAGATTGAGTTGCCGCTTTTATTGCTGTTAGCCTGATTGTTTTGTTGGTACTAATTGTGTTTCCTTCGGCGTTTTGACGAGTTCCGTGTATTGGATGCGGTGTGCCTACTTGAAGAATATTGATAATATACGCTTACAAAAATGTAGTTAAAATAAAATAAAAATAGACACGATTAAGTATATTAATATTTGGAGGATCCTAAATCCTCCAGTAAATTAGAATACTTTGCAGTTTGACAGAGACTTGGACAGTTGTTACTAAAATACTTAGTTTTCACTTCTGTCGCTTACAATCTAACAAAAAATAAATCTTTAAATTGTAAGTAGTATGATATGGCATCTTTCGACAGTTTACAATCTCCCTAGATAGACTATAATCTAACGGTATTTACAATATTACGGTAACATTTACACTTAAGGTTTTTGTCACATTATCAATTTTTCTCGCTTCATGTTATAATGTAGGTAGATATGTTTATTATTGTGACAAGGTTCTTAAGTGAACATACTATTGCTATTGACTGTACAGGCTTTCCAAAATTAATTCCTACTCAAAGCCAGCAATATCAATTTTCTCGTCGCTCAAAGCTCCCTTAATAACAACATAATAATCCCTATTTCCGTAAAACACTTCATTAAGAGACTAAGGAGGCTCGTCGGCGATTATCTGCCCTGATAGCGTTCAACATGGCAACACCATATTATATTAAACATTTTTTTTATTCCATCTCTGACCGCGCCACCCCACTTTCCGTAATTATCACCCCCCCCCCCCCCCCCCCCCTGTCACCGCCCCCGTTTGCGACGGGTATTTTTAATTTCCTAACCGAATTTTCGGGGTGTTTTGTAAGAAAGTTACCGTAGCCAGAAGCTACTTCTTATTTTTAACAAAAAACATGACACTGGGCCACACAGCGCCATCTAGCCCCAAACTAAGTTTGATACGTTGTTACTGTAAATAAGTACATAGCAAAGACCCAAATCCAATTCAAATAACAAACAATAAATTTTCATGCACACAAATTTTCTATATCTTTATTTAGGTATGATAAATCTGTAGAGAGATCAATTCTGTACATGAAATATATATTTTCAACATAACTATCAGGGGGTTTAGTGATCGATACTGATGGCAAAAATGCAATCGGTAAATCTAGTAATTTTATTACAATTATTCTTCATACTCCTGGACAGGTTATAGTATAATTTCATCACGCTACAATCAATAGGAGCAGAGCAGTGAAGAGCAGTTTTAGGAAAACGAGAGAAATTTTTACCTGTATGTTTGAATGCGCATCACGCGAAATCCACTACATGGAATTGAATGCGGTTTTCACCAATGTATTGCTAGAAGTCTAACTTAAAATTTAGGTACCATTTTATGGAAGTCCGTTATTTTTGAAACCTTTTTAGTTAAATTTCAGGAATATAACTGAGAACCACACATTTAGGGATTGCAATCCGGCCTCATTTTCAATCCGGCCGGATCCGGCTGGATATCCATCAATCCGGCCGGATCCGGCCGGATCCGGCCGGATTGAGCTAATCAGGATAACTTAACTTTGGACTGTTAAGGAAATGTTAAAATAAATAAATAAATAACCCAACACATGCCACGCTGGGCCACACAGCGCCACCCAGCCCCAAACTAAGCCGAATCTTGTACTATGGGTACTTGACAACTGATAAACTTACTTAGATACATTTTTTTTGTAAATAAATACATATTATACATAGAAAACACCCAGACCAATACAAACAGACATGTTCATGAACTCAAATGTTTGTACTGTGCGGGAATCGAACCCACGACCCTTGGCTCAGAGGGCAGAGGTCACTACCAATTGAGCCACCGAGCCAGTCAACAAAAACGATATACCTATATACGAATACGAAATCACCTTTATTATTACTAAAAGAAAAATCTCAAAAACAAAATATAGGGGGTGGAGGCGCGCCGCGCGGTGCGACTCAGCGTCAAACGATTCGCACGCACACGCACAACATGTTTAAAGTGCCTACTCATACAATAGCGCAGGTATTTTACCAAAATATGCAATTACCGGATCCGGTCACCGGATCCGGTATATTGGTGCCGGATCCGGTAAGTGTATATTGACGCCGGATCCGCCGGATTGCCGGATCCGGTTTTCCGGATTGCAATCCCTACACACATTCCACAATTGCCACAAGTCTTAAACTACGCAAACGTATAACTAAAATCAAGTGGCTCTTCAGACAAACTCCTGAGATGTCTCACAACGTTGCTCGGAACAGTTTCGCCTCTATCCTTACGAGGCAAGCCTAATTTAATCTCACTAAATCCAGCATCTATGTCCTTCCAGTCAGACAAAGGCCTTTCTCCCCGCAGGCTCGGACTAGGCACTAAACTCTAAATGATAAACAAAAGAGTCGGCCGAGCGAATAGCTTGACGTCGGAGAAGCTCTGGTTTTTCACCCGACTGTGACAGAAGCAGGGTTGTGTTTACGAGAGTATGTATGACTATGTCACACTCTTAATCAAATGATGACCGAAATCTAGGACCGTTTTTAACATAAATTATCAAGAGTTCGATGAATAGAGTTGCAGATTTTAGCTTGAAAGGCGTTGTCCAGTTCGTTTCTAGCGGTAGTTTCTTCCACGAACTTGCAAACTCTGGCTGGAACGAACTCCCAGCCGCAGTGTTCCCTGATGCTACATGTCCTTTAAACGCGGTTTAATGAGAGTACTTTCCTCGCAGTAGACTGCGGATCCTGTCATTGCTGATGTCAATGGGCGGCGGTTACCGTTTGACGTCAGACAGGCTGCTTGTTCGTCTACAACATTATGAAAAAGAAAATTGCATTACCCAAAGTCAAAGTCAAAGTCAAAATACCTTTATTCACATAAACTTAAAATAAGCACTTATGAATCGTCAAGTAAAAAATAATGTAAAAATATAAAAGGTAATGTAAGAATGTGAATAAAAGCAATTTAAAAGAAGCTACCGCCGTGTTCGGAAGGTAGATTTCTACCGAGAAGAAACGGCAAGAAACTCGGTAGTTACTCTTTTTAAATCGCCAATTGTTACATGATTTGGTATTACAACATTTTTTAATATTTTAAAGTTACACAATGCAAAATAAAAGTTGAGTCTATACAATGCAAAGTTTACTACGAAGCAGCAGTCCAGGAGATGTCGTCGTTGAGGAAATCTTCTCTATAATATACTATTATAGAGTAGAACTCCGCATATTAATAATACCCATGTTATTAATATGCGGAGTGACTTCGGACGCATTTCGTTATCTGTCATATAGCCAGAATTTTGTTGAAAATTGATTGAGTTGGTTTCTTGTCAGGTTCCGCAGCGACTTGGACTTCTCTATTGCTTTCCACCAGAAGAGGGAACGATACAATGAGAAATACTGACACAGTATTTCTTATTGTATCACAGTATAATAACTAACTTCCCCTGATAGTAAACAAAAGAGCGAAGCTTAGTTTCTTGTCAAATGTCGACTCTAAGCCGGCCCATGAGATGCTTCCTTCGTTTCAGGGATCCCATAATTATAACCGTAGTTGCGGAAACACATGCTCCACTTCTTAATGGTTTATTTCCGTTTTAATGTCTTATTCTCCCCGCATAACGTGAGCCAATGAGTACAACGACGTAATCAAATACGGCTGTGCACTATAAATCGTCACCAATGCGACCGTCTGTTCCACACGACAATTTCACGTTAACCGCATTTTGACAATATATTTCGCCCCAGAGCGTGCGGTATTTTAGATAAAAGCTTCTACGATAGTCATAGGACAGGTGGCGAACGTAAAAAATGAACAAATATGCTATTTGATGCTTCAAAAACTTGTAATGATTTCCGATTGCGATATTGATGTTGGAATTCGATTTTATAGGCCTTCATTTGTAAATGTTAGTCCGAGATTTAAAGAAAAAAAAAACCTTGTAAGGTTAATCCTTACGTTACTTATTTCATATTGCAACCTACGACGTATCTTATTATTTGCGCGATTATTCAGCCGATCCCATTCCACGGTTCACTCTTTCACCTTGCCTGTCGTCATTCCGTTCCTATTTCCACATTATAGTTTTCTGGCTCGCCCAATGGTTGACTGGTAGAGAATGTCACACGGCATTTGTACTTTCCTTGTGCAATAAAGATTAAATAAATAAATTTCTTATCATTACCGTTATTATTTTCCGTCACCGCACTGTATAACAATGTATATATAACTATTTGACATGGCAACCTACGACGTCACTTATTAATTGCCCGATTATTCGTCCAATCCTATTCCACCGTTCACTCGTTCATTCGGTCGTCATTCCGTTCCTATTGCTCATCATTGCCGTTTTTGCGAGGGAAACTTGGTCCAATTAAGAGGGCCGATAACAATATTACAAGTTGCCGAGAGTTCCCTCCGTCGAGTAACCGTGACAAGTACGAAACATTTTTAATTCTCATCCTTGTTTGTGTTTTGACGTACCTGTAATTTCTTTCTCTAGTTAAGTGTGTTTATTGCTAATTGGCTGGTGGAGTTTTGTGAATGTAATAAAGTTGATGTTGTTGTTAAACTATTTATCGAGTTATTATTGAACTATTATTAAGTAGTAAGCGCTAATAAAATGTAATATTATAATCACAAAAATAAATAGAGTTTTAAATGATATTTACAGTTTAACATAGTATTAGTTTGGAATTGTAAGTCAAATATATTTTTCTTTTCGTTTTTATTTACTTATGCTAGTTATCTAATATAATATAATCGGTACCTAAAATGATAATTATTATTATCTTCATTTATAAAAATAATTTATAAATAGGTATTATTATACGTATTTTCTAACGGTCTGCGCACTAATCCAGGCTTTAAGCGCAGTGACCAATTTTAATCCTTGATTTAATTTCACAATCAAAATTATAAAATAAAAACGGGTTTACTAGATTATAATGTGCGTCTAAAAGGTTCCATCAATTACCCTTGTCTAGCTATCATTATAAAAAAATTTAGTAATGACTTTATAATATTGACGGCATAATAGCAACGATGATTTTTGCTCATGATCAACTCCCGACCGCGAAACAAGCCCGCCCAGTCACACACCTCTCTCTTCAAAACAGCGTCTGTATGGACCCAGCGCTGGTGGTGGATGGTCGCTCACTAGCGGAAGCCCCCACCTGTATTCTGTATTCCACTCGTATCGCAGTCATTTAGGAAAAAAAGCTCATCATTAAACTAAACGGGCAACTAAAATAAAAAACCTGGCAAATCCACCTAAAACGAGAGACCCTACTGATTTAAATTAAAAGTAATTGAGCGAGTCGTGACAGCCATCATGGGTGCTTGCTTAATGAAATACGCCGTTGAAGAAGCACCGGTAAATGTCAGTTATGCCCGGTTCGTTTGGAGGCAATTAAATTTTACAAATGGCGGATTTCACATCAAAGGAGCATGGATCGTCATGATAATAAACACACCTTTTGAGTTATTTCTTTTTTAAAAATTGGAACGTCGAAAAGCTGTTTGTTTTGTGTTTAAACGTTTCCTGTTAGTGAATAAATATTTAATTGCGTTTGTGAATTATATTTGTTTTGTTTTATAAAGAAGAAGGAGACTTTAATTAGGAGATCATGAGAAAATAGTTTTTTTTTTCCTAAGATGTGGACCTTTAAACAATTATTTTGTGACAGATGGAATGATTTAGGTGATATAGTAAGTCTAGATAGTTTCAGTGTAAACATTTTCACTTAAAATAAAATAAATCAGTGTTTATTTCTGCAAATACCTAGATTTTGACTGCAAATACGAGTAGATTAATACTTCAAACTTTTTTCTTACCAGCAATTGTAGACGATAGAATAAATAGATATGGAAAGAGGCTGGAAGATTATTTTATGTTAAAAATTTGGTCTCTCGTGTCGTAGGGTATTCCAATCACCCTCATGTAGCTAATTCTGTTTAGTTTATTACTATTTCGAATAATATTTATAAGTAAAATTAGATGATTAGTTTACCTATCTCTTCAAGTAAACCAATATATTTTACTTGAAGAATATCTGGTAGAGTTCGCTACTAGTGATAATGCCTAAATTGTTCTGTGTTTTTCTGTAATGTCTGTGTTTTTTGCAATAAAAATTATTTCATTCATTCAAAATTTAAGAGCCTCGCTCTTGTCAGTGGAGCAATTTCCATTCTCCCCATGACTCCGCCACCTTCAACTCCCTGTACGTCATGACATCAACTTTTTCCATCAACTGTTTTGTTTATACCTAACAAACGAACATATGTCCGTCTTGGCCTTCCTCTTCCTCTCCTGCCTTCTTGTTAAAATTATTTAACTATGATATTTCATTTAGTTCTATCATACAAGCATAATGGCTCGTATATGGGGCACATAAGTGATTACATCTGTATGACGTCATTAGTACGTCATTGTGTCTCGGCCGCGCCGGCTACCGACCAGTTCCTGACGTCGATTTCATTTCATTCCCGTTTTAATGATCACTTAAACAGAAACGGTCAAGCGTGTAACGGAACAGAAGTTGGTAGGTTCCGTAGTTAATTGCGCAACACAAAAATTACTAGAAAACACATTGCATATTAAATGAATTATAATTTAGGCGGTCTCATGGCTAAATAGCGTTATTTTTCAGACAACTTTTAGATTTTATTAATTTAATTAGATAAGATTTTTTTAAAATTTTATTTGGCCATTACTTGATCATGTTTTTGTACAGAACTTAATTGAATTCGTTGTAGATATAAATAAAAATAACAAATAATTCGTTTTCTGTTTTTCATTTGAGTTACAAGTGTATTTAACTATGTTTACATACTTTTTTTTTTCATTTTGATAATCAAATTCTAAAAAAGCATTAGGCCTCAATCATGCGTTACGTTATATGATGGGGGCTACGGCGGAGCGTGCTAACTTAGATAAAGCCTTAACGTTAGTAGACCGAAAAAAAAAACATTTTATTGAAAGCATATCTCCTTAATTGGATTAGTCAGTGAAGAATCTACAAGCATGCCATGCAGTGGTATGTTCTCATTTGTCAAAGGATCCCTAAAGAGCCTTAAAGCGAGCCGGCGGAAGGTAAATCGATCGAACTATTATTGGGCCGACTCGTATAGGTTTTGTATGTCATTACCGTCGCTTTTGTTCGGGAAGCAGCCGGGATGACTGGATTTTATAGGGAGAGGGAACGGTATTATTGTCGCGTAGTGTTTACGCGGAATTTGTTAACCTATTTCGGTTTTTTTATAATGAGAAAAATACTTACTAAAGTTTACCATGTATTAACGTAACAATAAAATTACCCGTCCTTAGTGTAGAATATACAAGTATTATTAGATAAGGGCTATTATAATGAATAATGTAAAATTGTAATAAAACAGTAACTAAATTGTGAGACGTGTGTTATGAAACCAATAATTTTTTTTTTTTTTTTTTTTTTTTTTTTTATTTCTTTTCTATTAATTGACAATAATGTGATATGTGATAATTGACTGGCTCGGTGGCTCAATTGGTAGTGACCCCTGCCTTCTGAGCCAAGGGTCGTGGGTTCGATTCCCACCCGGGACAAACATTCGTGTGATGAACACTTGTGTTTGTTCCGTGTCTGGGTGTTAATAAGTGTTTAAGTATTTATTTGTGGTACCTTCATTGTTCTGATACCCATAACACAAGTGCTTAAGCTACTTACTTTGGGATCAGAGCAATGTATGTGATGTTGTCTGATATTTATTATAATAGTATATTATATGGAAAGGTATTATATTAGCTATACTGTGAGTGCAAAGGCATAGGCTTGGACAGATGGATGGATGTTAGGGCCTTATCACACGCGACTGACTAGCCATAACCTCGCAACTAGCTAGTGTGATAGGACTCTTAACTTTTCACGCGAAGTACTGATTTGAATGAAACTTTACAGTTCAGTAATAAGTCAAATTTATATTTAGGTTTCTTTATTTAAGTATCCTAGACATGCCATGCTGGGCCACACGTTGCCATCTAGCCCCAAACCACCCAAACTAAGCCGAAGCTTGTACTATGGGTACTAGACAACTGATAAATATAAACTTCCTTAGATACATTACACATCAGATTGGCATATACCTACCAATATTCCTCAGGGCATACCTATATGTAGTAATGATACCTATAGCTATTAAGTATTATGACTTGAATAACAAAATACTATGTCATTAAACAGGCAAACTCATCAAAGCACAAGTTATCTGTACCTAATCAATATTCTATAATGACATAGATACCCAAAATTATGGCTGGCGCGTCGTGTCATCAATATAATTAAATCCATCAAATTAATTTTCCATTCCCAATATGGTAGGCTTTCATTTTGACAGACAATGGACATAGATATATCGATCACGTGTGTACCGTTCATAATAGCGGTTTTGACAGTGCAAAAATCTCTTACCAGTAAAGCATTTTTACTATTAGTTTGTGAACTCGCTTCTTATACAATGGTCGCGGGTTGGACACACGCACAGTATAAACGATTGTGTGCATGAACATGTCTGTTTGTATTAGTCTGGGTGTTTGCTATGTATAATATTGTATATTAAAAAAACTCCTATGTAAGTTTGTCAATTGTCTAGTACCCGTGGTACAAGCTCCGGGTTAGTTTGGGACTAGATGCCGCAGCGTGGCCCAGCATGGATGTCTTGGGTTACTTATTTTATTTTGAGACTTTGGCGTTGAAACCAGTAAACCAGAGTTTCTTTTCGGTTTTTAAGGGGTAAGAGACATCCACTGTCCCAATAGTCTGGTGATGATAACAAAACCGCATCGTCTTGAATGAAAATGTAAGTATGGAAGTAGTGTCATTTTAGTGCTAGAGGCTTGAACATTTTAGGCTTTACATTCTATTTGACACTCAAAACTATGTTCTTTTTTGTAAATTAACTTGCCAAAATCATTTTTAAAAAGGTACCGAAGGACACTGCTCCACGCCGCCAAAGTTGCGAGTACAGCAAATAAAAAAGAAATGTTTGTTTCCACTTTACTGTAATTCGTCACATTGTGCTACTGTTTCGGGTGGTCCGTCGCATCGGGCAATACCTATTGTGTAAAAGTCCACGCTAATGGATTAGCAGCGGGCACGACAAAGGCCCGGAGTTCAGTGCGCGGTTTTAATTAGGTCACCATATTGGTCTGTTGGATTCGTTCATTAAAATGGACTTTGAACATGCATTGATCCATTACCTCTATTTTGGTAAACGAAGAGTTGATAATGATCTGGTGGTACCGAGTAAAGTTTATGTACTAGTGTCAGTACTTTGTGTTGCGGCTGGAGCTGGCGTCAGGGGGTGTGGAATCAAAAACAAACGGGAAACCACAAAAACACTTTAATGCCCAGCCGCGATGGACTGTAAAACTTATATCAATTTACAACTAACTTCAAAACAATAACAAAAACCATAGCAACAAAAATACTTCCAAATATAAAACTATGTACAAAACTATTAAGAAAGTAAAACGTATATAAAAAAGGTCGTTCTGTCCGCAACACTTTGTTTAATGTGGGAAGGTCGCTGGAGTTTTTTATATACGTAGGTAGTGTACGGTTATACGTTTGACAAAATGGATGGCTCGTTTGAAGATAAGCGGTTCCTGCAGCCCATGGACGCCTACAGCACCAGGGGCATCACATGCACTTTGCCGATACTTTTAAAACCTACCCATTTACTTAGACTGTTGTGTTCCCCTGGGAAAGCCTTCGCAGGGAGCTCATTCCAAAAATAGCAAGGAGCTCATTCCGCAAAAGTTCTTTTTAAATTTATTTTAGCATCAAAGAGTAATTTACCAACTTACATAGTGACCTTCTGTCTCTTGATGGTAAGCGGAAGAGAGAACCAATTCGCTGCTGCAACGAACCTGTTTTTAAATTACTTGACAGCGACCATCATCTCCGGGCTGTTTCGGGAGAGCCTTTGCTCTCATCCCTAACAGCAACGGGCAAGTAACATACACACTATCATAAGGAATCGAATTATGTAGTGCCAGCATGTGAAGGCCAGACAATGAGATGCAAAGAGTTTGTATTGTCCTATCATAATGTACTACATTTCATATGTGCGCAGCGGTTTAGTGATACCACATCAGGGCGTATATTGCAAAAATCGTTGCTAATGGATTAGCGGCGCCGCGACAAAGGCTCGCCGGTCACTCGGCTTTTAATTAACCGGCCATAGCGGTGAATTACCTGATTCCTGTTCGGCCGAATACATAAACACGTCACAATTAATATTATTAATTTATTTTATTTATTTTGGAACAACAACAGCCTCAAAAATATTGATGTACATAAAACAAAACTTATGAGCAGTACGGTTTAGGCTAAAAAGGTTATCCACAAACAGAAATCAATATGAAATGTAGTAGAAAAAAAAACAGATTCAAAGACCAGACCTAATAAAAACAATTTGCAACTTGCACTAGTTGTGCTCTGTAAGGACGATTCCCATGCGTGTATAAATACATTTATATTTTACCATCATTAATTATACAAAGGGAAGATTTGTTTGCCGTCAGTGGCAGACGAGCAGGTGGCCTGTCTGATGTTAAACAGTAACCGCCGCCCATGAACATCAGCAATGCCAGGGACACAGCCATGCCGCTGCCTACCGTGAGGAAAGAGCTCTCTTTAAACCACGCTTAAAGAAGGACATGTCGTAGCGATCAGGGACTACCGCGGCTGGGAGGTCATTCCAGGGTTTGCAAGTATTAAACAAAACCGACTTCAATCAAAAAAGGAGGAGGTTCTCAATTCGACTAACTACTTACAAATATCTCCGAGAATTGTGAGCCGATTTAGAAACTTGTTTTTTGTTCGAAAGGGTTAACTTTTTAGTTGGTCACGCTGTTATTATGCTGATGGTAAGTGTACACTTCAGCCCATAGACGCCGCAACACCAAAAGAGTCACAGGTGCCTTGCCGGCCCTTGAGAAATTCGTAGGCTCACTTTCAAAAGGTCGTATTTAGTCCTAAATCGTATTCATTCGGGAACTCCGCAGGAAGTTTATAAAAGAACGTACCGTACCAATTTTTCTACTAGACGTATACATTTCGCTCCAAGCCATCCTCACCTGCCCGTGGTGCATCCTGCCGAACAACAAACGAGGCTCTGGCAAACCGACTGATGGCGGTAAAACCATCACGATAGAAGGCGTAGCTAAATACCACAGGCCGATGACGGGCAGCAGCGTCACCGGAGCGAGAAGCTGCGCCCTGCGATCGCCAACCCGCCTGCCCAGCGTGGTGATTATGGGTATATCCTCCAAGTTTGCCCTAAGTGGTGAACAACTGGAGAGGCCTATGTGCAGCAGTGGACTGCAATAGGCTGATGATGATGTCATTTCTAACCGAAATTATCAGATACTCCAGTTTGTAGATGACAGTCTGTACCTAACACTTAGTATTTCTAAGCTCACGTTTCACGTCATAATCCACGACCGATAATAATCCGTAACATAATCAACTTAGTCCTCCGTAATTGCTCACTCAAGCAAACAAAAGATGCCGAGGCTCATTCCTCAAAGTGTCAATGTGTTACAAGTTATTCGGCAACTATTTACAATAGAAACTATTTGTCGCGTCACGCCCGCCCTCCGAGCCTCCCTAATGAGGCGAGAGGGACGCCACGACACTGGTAGTGCTAATATACTTGGCTTGTTAATGCTCGTTTACATTTTTTCTATTGTTCAATTAACATGTTTAGCGCTTAGCGATTACCATCATCATCATCAGCCTATTGCAGTCCACTGCTGGACATAGGCTTCCAAAGTTGTTCGCCACTTAGGGCAAACGTCTGGAGGATATACCCATAATCGCCACGCTGGGTAGGCGGATTGGCGATCGCAGGGCGTAGCTTCTCGCTCCAGTGACGCTGCTGCCCGTCCTACACTATGTTTGCCGGGACGCGGTCTCCACTCCAGAACTCGTGTTCCCAACGGTTATCGGTGCTGCGGCTGATGTGGCCAGCCCACTGCCACTTCTGCTTACTGATCCTGTGAGCTATGTCGGCTACGTTGGTTCTCTGCCGGATCACCTCATTTCAGATCCGATCTCGCAGACTTAGAAACATATACAATGAGGGTCTATAAGCGTTTGTTTACGAGTATTTGCAAATCATGTTGCAATATACCTACAAGAAACAAGTGAATTACAACATAAAAGCAGTTGAAACAAAACACGTACGTATTACATCCTCTTCCTCTCAAAAACTTCAGTCTGTACCGTTCCACAGTTACAACTTCAAACAGTCATTACCATGATTCAATTAAACACCAATACTGTCGCCTGTTTACAAACGAGCCGGCGCCCCCTTAATGAGCTGCAAAACGGAATCCGATACGGAACCGAGTTTGGAATACACGACGCGACGATACAGGTTCGTATTAAACTGCTTTGTCTGAAAATCCTTTTACGATTGTCAAATCTAGTTCTAAATTCCAGCGTCGGTAATGAATTTTCTGGATTTGGTTTTTATTTAACACTAGCTGTGCTCGCGACTTCGTCCGCGTGGAATAGTTATTTTTTCCCCGTTTTTTTACATTTTTCATTATTTCGTCGCTCCTAATAGTTGCGGCGTGATGTTATATAGCCTAAAGCCTTCCTCGATAAATGGTTTATTCAACACAAAAAGAATTTTTCAATTCGGACCAGTAGTTCCTGAGATTAGCGCGTTCAAACAAACAAACAAACTCTTTATTTATTTATTTATTAGGACAACCAACAAGATTAACACCATCTTAACTAATATTATAAAGCTGAAGAGTTTGTTTGTTTGTTTGTTTGAACGCGCTAATCTCAGGAACTACTGGTCCGAATTGAAAAATTCTTTTTGTGTTAAATAGACCATTTATCGAGGAAGGCTTTAGGCTATATAACATCACGCTGCAACTATTAGGAGCGACGAAATAATGAAAAATGTAAAAAAACGGGGAAAAAATAACTATTCCACGCGGACGAAGTCGCGAGCACATCTAGTTACATTATAAAAACGATACAGGAAACACAAACTTATAGCTAAGTGTCACCATAATTAAAGGTTGCCACGGCATGCTATGTGGACTTTGATTCGCTGAATTACATATTACCTTTATTATAAATAATTAATACTTAGGTAACAAGGATAAAATAAAATAATCTAATTATCTTCAGCTTTATAATATTAGTTAAGATGTACTTTTCACTTTGGATATTCCTGATATGGTGGAAAAGTCTGGTTTCCGGATGTATCGTAGAATTAAAGATGGTCTTTGCGTGATGAAAAACGGTTTAATAGAAGTTCACAATGAATAGGTAATGGTTGAAGGAATGAAGATGAGTCGATAATTTCAAAAGATTTTTTTTTTTTGGATTGGGCCCCACTTAATGCGATGCCCAAACATACGACTGTTGAAAATATAATGTGATGCCCAAACATGCCCCCGGCCTTGAAAGCACCCGCTTTCAACCTAAACCAAGGGACTAATCAAGAAGGGGACAAATCTTGACATAAGCGCGTCTCAGGATGCTCGAAGCTGTCTAGATGTCTGCCACTCGGGATACTCCATCCTTCCCTGCGATGGTCTTCTCAATTCGGCCAAGCTGCCATTTTAGGTAGCCGATCGCCCTTGATGATAACAATGGTGCCAGCCTCCAGGTCATCTGTGTTGGTTCTGGCACGAATCTGTAGATCGGATATGTACTCCTTCGCCCATGATGCTGACGAATCTGCTCCACCCGTTGATAGCGCGTAAGACAGTGTGCAGGTGTGTGTCGTCGCTGACTGGTGCAGTGAGCGGATGGTCAGCCAGGAAGTGAGCGGGACTTATGGGATTGAAGTTGTAAGGATCGGAGGAAATGGGACTTAGAGGACGGGAATTGTGGACGGCCTCAATCTGTGTCAAAACCGCGTTGAACTCCTCCAATGTGAAATGTGTGAATGTTAAAAAATGGAAAATTGCAGGATTTTACCTCAGTTTCCCACAAACCACCGAAATATGTATTCTAATATTATTTGTTCCAAACTGTTAATTAGAAATTTAGAAAAATGAGACCTAAACAATTCTTTCCGTTTTCAGAGAGAATTTAGGCAGCTAGTAGGTACGCATCCGAGGAAAGATCGCCAAGAAGTTCCAAGTGTATAGTGAGTCATAAATTAAGTAAAGTTACAGTTTTGGAACCTCTGCCTTTCCGGTTAAGTACTCGTATCAGCATTGACTGAGTGTAGGATTTGTGCGTAAAAAAATTGAAACCAGGAATTATGTGTTCTGCTGGTAAATTTCCCATCAAGGGAGGAAGGGTCCTACTCCTCAACCTGTACAGAAGACACGACACAACCATGATAAACAGATCTAGTGAGATCCCTACTGCTAATAAGCCAATATTGTCTCTCGTGTATATAGTAACAGTGCCTAAGAGGCTGCGTGCGATAACTGTTTATGCTCATGACGAAATAATAAAAATGTTAAATTATGTTTGGTAGAAATTGAAATGGATTGTTTTTTATTGTAGGTGAAATCAAGTGAATCTGCTATCCGATCGTCATTTCGAATTCATACATTTTTATGAATAAATAAAATTAATTTTGAAGATATAATGTTTACTGTTGAAAGATGTCCTTTGTTAAAGACATATCTACCTCGTACAATGTCAGGTTTTCACAGTTCGCCAACAGTGAGAACGCCAGGTCGTCTATTATTTATTTATTGCGTGTGTTTTAAATAAAATAATGTACGTATCCATTGCACGGTCCCATGTGATCAAACTGAGAAAAACAATTGTACATAAGTATGTATGCGCGAGCGCCGTGCGCTGCTAGCGAGTTATCAATAAAATATGTGCTTTTTTAGTTATAGCATCGCTAGCTATAACTTGATGCGGTATGCAGATATGGCGAGCGTGAACCGTTTACGAAGCGCGTCTGTGCGTGTGTGACGTGTCGCTCGGTAGGTAGGTACTTCGACGTCCTAATCTAAATGAAACGACCACATGCCTTGCAAAAGAAACTTAGCGATTACTAAGGTCGAAATCAAATAATAATCCTAACGGATCAAAATCTGAGAAATATGCGATTAAAAAGTGCGTACATAGGTATAGTTATTTTAGAAATATAATCATGAAATGTAATAATATAAAAATCAAATTCGTCAGTAGGTCTAAGTCAATGGAGACCTAGGTTTTATCCTACATAGTGTGTGTGTGTGTTATCTATATAATGCCTAAATGACACTGTGTTCGCGTCGAGTACACAGTTTCGTCGTACGTCGTACTCTCGGAACATCCATGATGAAGCATGGAATGATGACGCCTTGTATGATGGCTCGTGCGTCATGTGACCTCATCATCAGCCTGCGAACATCCACTGCTGGACATAGGCAGGCCTCCCCCAATGACAATTGTAATTTGGGGGATTGCCTTAGTCACCAAGCTTGGCAGGCGGGTCGGTGTTAGGTTGGTGACCTGGTGACTCGCAGTAGGTGTTATTTGTGCTTAGGTAAACGCTGCTGCCCGTTTCCTGATATTCCCTTAGTCGACTTTTACGACACCCACGGGATGACATGGGGTGGTCCTATTCTTAGGTCCGGGACCACACGGACCTGGTGACCTAGTGACCTAGGAATCATGTGTGAAAGATTCACCTAATTTCGTAGGAGAATGTTTATATGGAATACGTACGCTGAACCTTCCATCACTATCGCGTATCGTGGTTGCCACGAAATGCTTCTCGCACGCGCGCTCATCGTTACTGATCGTCCCCCCGGCTCCGGGCGGCTCGTCCAGCTTCCAAAAGCGGCGTGGTTGCGCTTCAATCGAATGGCTGAAATTGCAGTGAACTATGTTGCGTGTATTGATAATCGGTCCCGACACTATCCAACCCAAATGAGTATTTTGCAAAAAGGGTCCGTTCGGCAACCTCATTTTACCATCGCATAGTAGCTCCCAGAATATATCTGCCCCTAACAGGATATCTATATCCTGGGATTCGTAATAGTGTGGATCGGCCAGCTGTATGTTGTCAGGAATCCTGAACGTGTGTTGTGCGCTTGGCAAAGAAGATGTAATGCTAGGCATCACTAAACATCTTATACGCGAAGCAAAGTCATTAATTCGTGACTTAATTTCGATATCACAAACTTGCGTAGTCTGTGTTATCGAACTCCCTATCCCATGAACTTCGTAAGTGGACTGTATCATTTTTGTGTGTAAAGTTTTAGAGAATTTTTGTGACAAAATGCAATTTTGGCTACCGCTATCTAACAGCGCGCGTGCCAGGTGATGATTGTTTTCATCATCAATTACCTCGACCATAGCAGTTGATAATAAAACTGAACTCACACGCACAGATTCATCCGCGTTATGTAATGAGCTGTCAATGTGTGCTTTGTTTACCTGCGAGACGGGAATATGTCGATGGGTGTTAGCGGGCGGCGGAAGGGCGGAGGGACACGCGAGCCCGGCGCCTGCGCCGGCCGCGGACGCCGCAGTACACGTCGAGTGAAAGGTTACGGCTTGATTGCGATCGGACGTGTCGTTATGAATAATCGTATTATGTTTTAGGTTGCATTTGCGACAAGGGCCGAGCCTGCAATTGTCTAGCGAGTGTCCTGAGCGTAAACAGTTTTCGCAAAGTTTGTGTGTAGCAATAAACTTCAACTTAGTGTCTAAATTAGAAGCTAAAAACCTTTGACACGCATATAGTGGATGATACGTTGATTTACACATTAGGCATGAATTATTTGTGCGTTGTGGTGGCTTATTGGTGGAAACATTGCAGTGTACTTTGTTATTGGTTGTGTTCGAATTGTGTTTTTTATTGTCGAAGCTTACCTTGTTGTTATTGTGTGATACTTGCAATGTTTCCAGCATGTCAGCTCGATATTTTAGGAACTCGATTAGGTTGTTAACCTTCAATTTATTATTTGTTGACACAATATTATTGGACGCGTTGTTTATGAAGCTAGTGCCTTTGTACTGTTCCCACTCGCGCTCTGTAGTCTCATCAAGCTTAGACGTAATGATATAAATAACAAGCGTGTCCCAGTGCTCAGTAGGCTCACCTAGTATTTTTAATGCACGTAAATTGCGAAGGATTGCGTCAATGAGCCGTCTGAGGGACTGAGGTGCCTCTTTAGATAATTTGGGAATTGAAAATAAAGATTTAACATGGTTGTGTACAAGTAGCCGATTGTTATTGTACCTATTGAGAAGTAGTTCCCATGCCACTGAATAATTAGATGCGCAGAACTCCACGGAATCTATAACTAGCTCAGCACTACCTTTTAGTGATGATTTTAGGTAGTGGAATTTTTGAATATCGCTAATTTCATTGGAATTATGCACCAGAGATAAGAATGTGTCTCTAAACTCAAGCCAATGCTCATAAACACCGTCAAAGGTAGGCATAGATATAGTAGGTAATTTTATAGATTGCAAACGATTACTACACACCTTAGAAGTCTCAGGTGAGTCTGCGTAGGAATTGAGTATACACTCAGCTTGAGCCAATGCACTGTAGTAGCAATCCTCAAACAATTCTCGTTGCGTTAACTGATCATCTAAATCTGCATCTGATGATACAGACTTTTCTATTTGTGTTTGAAGACTGCTAAACTCAGTAAACAGGCTAGCAACACCCTGGATGCGTAACTTTAGATCCAAGCGTTTCTGATGGGTTAAATCTTGGTTAACGAGGCTGTCAACGTAGTTTGATAGCCTCGTCAGTCTACCCTTTAGTATTCCTCGCGATTTGACTAAATCTTTAAGCACCTCATCAATAGAACTAACGTCTAACTTGTAGGGAGATCTATCTTTAGACATTTCGGTGGTCTGTGGAAAAACTTACGGTTATTTCCTGGGTGTGGAGACAGCTGATGCTAGCTGCGGCACAAGGCTGTATCCACGGGTCGAACACAAGCACTGGAATTCGGAAAAATAGCACGGTTTTAACACAGATAAAGGTGACACGGGTAGGTTAGGGAAGATGGCTGACCGTACCGATTGCACTTGCGATGATGCACGACGATGTGGGCCTGCTGCAGGTCTTCCGACGTCTTAACCAGACTCCTTGCGTTGCCAAAATCCTTCTATGTTTTCTGTGTTTTCTTTACCCCTCTGCGATGGGGCCGTTTGCCTGGCGGTATAACGGTCGCTCGTAGAATAAAATTTTATTCCGATGCAGCCGTTTGCGTGGCGGTATGAAGGTCGCTCGTAATTATGTATCCGGCTCGAAGGACCAAACTTTATGTATCGTAGAATTAAAGATGGTCTTTGCGTGATGAAAAACGGTTTAATAGAAGTTCACAATGAATAGGTAATGGTTGAAGGAATGAAGATGAGTCGATAATTTCAAAAGATTTTTTTTTTTTGGATTGGGCCCCACTTAATGCGATGCCCAAACATACGACTGTTGAAAATATAATGTGATGCCCAAACACCGGATTTAGAATCACCCCATCTCGCCCCATGGGTGTCGTAAAGGACGATTGAGGGAAGGAAATGGATATCAGCGTTTACCTGGATACAAATAAAGTCTACTGCGCTCACCATCCTGCCTGCCAAGCGTGGTAACTAGGCCAAATCCCTCCAAATTATAATTAGGGGAGACTTATGTAAGGGCTAGCAGTAACCATCCAGTACAGGCTGATGATTATGATGATAACAAAATCTAATCTGCCGTACGATGCATTTACCTTTTTTTTATAGTGGCTCGACATAATGGCTTCCCTACGCCTGATGGAAAGCGAAAGAGAAGCCCAAGTCGCTGTGACAACGGGCAAGTAACTGTTCAGTTACCTGTCAGTTGCCACCGCCATGCCAGGCCAACCCTAACCCTCTACGAGCTCTGGAAACCCTACTCACCGGCAGAACACGACCCAGAGGTCATTTGACTGCGGTATTCTATAGGGTGGAGGTCCTTCCCGCTTCGCTATGCCCTACCTCTCTTTGCCTGCCCCATATACGTCTGAGCATACGCTAAGCTTCATCATCATCATCATCATCTATTGCAGTCGACTGCTGGACATAAGGCAATACCCATAACCAGGGCGTAGCTTTATATATATATATATATATATATATATATATATATATATATATATATATATACATATCTATTATTTTATTTATTTATATATTTATGGGAGCATAGACAATCGTCCGTGGGCTTCACTCAGCAGGCCTCACTGAAAACCAGCGCCGTGGCTTCTGCGGGAGCCACGGCCTAATGCTGAGTGAGGCCCTTTTGTTTTGGACGTCGCAACGGTCTTGTCCGGTCTAATTATCATGCGCCTATTATGTTTTTGTTTATGTTTTAGTATAATGTCTGTCTACTGTGTACGTTGTGATGTCCAATAATAATAAACGTTTTTCTATTTCTATTCTTTTCGCTCCGGTGACACTGCTGCCCGTCATCGGCTTATGGTATTTAGCTACGCCTTTAATTGTGATGGTTATACCGCAACCTTTCGCGACGTCGGTTGCAAACGTCTCGTTTGCTATGCACCACGGTCAGGTGATGTTGGCTTGCAGCGAAAAGATCATAGGTCGCTTCCCTATGCTTGAGTAGGTACTATTACATCATAGTAGTCATATAGTATGTATATACATACGTCATTCAAAAATCAAAACAGTCCATAAATCCCGAAGCTTCATTCGCCACTCCGCCCAAGCCGGCGCCCAAAAACATTTCTCACACAATTTTTTTGCCATCGGATTCGGAATAACGTCTGCCATCAAATGAACCATTCATCTTTATATTTCAAAAACGCGATGAAATTTCCCCGCTGTCACGTAATCCAAATAAACACCCGGGACGTCCGATTTTACATTTCATCACGGGCCCGCAGCGATGCATCTCATAGGGCTGCCACCATGGCAATGATAGAATATAATAGAGGAGCAAAAATACTTCACTTATATAGACTTCAATCAAGAACTGATAAACTGGCACTATAAATGAAAATGCGAATCCGCGATCCTGTGGTTGTCAACCCGCCTATCCAGCGTGCGTGACAAATTATTTATTTATTTACTTTGGCATACACAACAAGTAACAATCAAACATTAGACAATATAAAAGAATAGATGCATAGAACTAGATTTCTCCTCTACTTATTATGGGTAAAGCCTCCAGTTGTTTGCCCTGTGTATGTGGCGAACAAGTGGAGAGGCGATGATAAAAAGAGAGATGATGATAAAGTCAATATAACTGCAAATGAATATACATTAAATTTAATGTACTCATACACTAACCAACTAACGAACTGGCCTCGAACGAAGATTTTCCTTTGTACTATCCTTAAATTCGGGACCGATTACAATACAACGCTCCCTTATAGAATATAAATCAGGTCTATGACAACAAAACCTCTGTTTGAGAGGTTTATTCCCGCCAAACAATGAGTGAGCATGAGCGTAAGGGTCTATTTTTAGAAAATCGACAACATCAACGAGTAATTCTATTTTCGTCCGTATCTGATCTCGTGATCCCTTTGAGATACACATCAAACATCACATTTAGCTTATATATAGACGTTTCACTGCACTCACAATAAAGAATAGGACAATAGATAAATGTATCTAAACAAGTTTATCGGTCGTTTGGTACTCATAATACAAGCTTTGACTTGTTTGGGACTAGATGGCGCTGTGTGGCCCAGCGTGATCATTTATTTGCGATTAATATATTATGTAGAAGTAACGCTCTTCCACAAAATATACCTAATGACCTCTATTTCCTGACTGTGTTAATTTATTAAGAAAATAAATAAAATCAATTTGAATTTCGAAGAACATATTATATAACAAAAATCTTTTTTTTATTTTACTTGTACAGATTTTCGACCTATTTCAAGCCGCGCCAACCCTAACTCGCCACGTCCAAATATTTTTTCTCCGAATCCCGAATGATGAATACGGATGACGCGCTGTAATTCGATATCGGGCCGGTCGAAAATCGAAATTGGTGGTGTTTGTTGCTCGCCACGGGACCGGCGAGTCGAATACTCGGCAAGAGTATCGCCACAGACCTAATAGTAGCAAGATTCGCTCCGTAAATGCGGTTAGACACGACTTTTGTACGGACGCTGTTGAGGGTTGTTACTTGTAAACAATTGCTCTATCTTCTAGCTAAAACGTATCCAATAGTTCCTCCTCCATTTTAGGGTTCCGTACCTCAAAAGGAAAAAACGGAACCCTTATAGGATCACTTTGTTGTCCGTCTGTCCATCCGTCCGTCCGTCCGTCCGTCCGTCTGTCAAGACCCTTTTTCTCAGGAACGCGTGGAGGTATGAAGCTGAAATTTATATCAATTACTCAGGTCTACTATCCCTTGAAGCTGTGAAATCAAACTTCTAAGCCAACGCAATCAAAAGATACAGCCGTTTATGCCGCAAATTTTCGACACTTGCAAGGGAATCAAAACCTACAGGGTGCTTCCCGTGAACCCGTGAAATTTGGCATGAAGCAACGTTTTATAGCACACATAAAGGAAAAATTCCGAAAACCTTAAATTTTTAGTTACATTACAAAATATAACGAACTTTGTAAACCTTGCAGGTTTGTACGGAACACTCGGTGCGCGAGTCCGACTCGCACTTGGCCGGTTTTTTTTTATGTTATGTTGATTTCGCAAAAGTATACGCACTGTTTTATCTCGTCTTCTTACTAAACTTACTCTTAAATACAATATTATACATAGAAAACACCCAGACCAATACAAACAGACAATGTTCATGAACACAAATGTTTGTACTGTGCGGTAATCGAACCCACGACCCTTGGCTCAGAGGGCAGAGGTCACTACCAAATGAGCCACCGAGCCTGTCGAGCTCGAGCAATAGAGCTGCCCCATGGAATTATAGGTGTAGATATAAGTTGGTTTCGGGCGGGACTCGGGTCATGATAATAACATTTATTTCTCATCATAATCCTCATTGTATATGTCATTTAGGAGCTTACAAAGTGAGTAGGAGTTTCAGTTCCGAGCTCTCCGATCAGTAACGAGGAAAATGACACACGTGGTCAGTGACGTCGTACAGGGAGGGCACATCCTTCCGAGGTGTTAGGGCAGGAGGGCTCCCGTCTTCCTTCAAATGATAGCTCAGTTTCTTGCTTGTAATGGTGTATAATGCAGTAATTTGGTTACGATAATTAATTGTAAAAACGTATATAAATATTGAAATAGTGCGTGAGGCGCTTAGCGATCGGGTGTGAAGGGAACGAATTTTGAAAGGCAAGTGAGGGTGAGGGGCGGCCGTTGCGCTGGGCTTCTGTCACCGGCTTCCCGTGGTGTGCGCCGTCCGGCGCTAGATGGCGTTGATGGTAGGCGTAGACACGAGGTGTGCCGCCTTGTATTGCAAAATATGCTCTGCCCTGAGCTGCATGAACCTACACTGCCTGCGTCTAGCATACGCTTAGCCTAAAAGATTAATAGCAGGTTTTAGACGAGCAGTATTGACGATTTAAAAAAATAAAAATAAAATAAAGTTTATTTAACAACCCTTACATTACAAAACTTTCTTTGATGTGCTCTAAAAGTTAAGGTTGCATCGAGAAGAGTCTAATACACAAGTTGCTGTGATTTCTACACTAGGCTAGGCCTGTCACGTAGATAATCATTTGTCTCGAGGTTACACTTTTGCGTTTTTAGATTTGTAGATAGATAGCTGCGTTTCGCTATAAACAAGCCAAGTTTATTCGAGTTCCCTTAGCGTGTCAACACAAAAATTATGTAAAAATTATCATTTCAAATAGCGAACCTAAAAAAACTCCCGAAAAACCTTGGGCGCAGTAATCAGGGCGGTCGGAGGGCCACGTACGGAGCGCGGAGCAAGTTTGATGTAAAAAGTTGTTTTTATTTGCGCGCTCGGAGCTCTCCCTCCGTCGGAGGCGCCTAGGAGGGACGCGGGTACGGTTTTGTTGTGATTCAGTTTTAAGTATACGAATGGGCCTTGAAGGTTCGGTAATTCTTGTGATGATCCGAATTTGAGTTATGGTTAAACAGGACGATTCGTGTTTTGGTGTTATTTTAGATTGAATGAAGTAATAGGTTCGTGTCGTTTCCGGATATAAAATAGGACCACCTTATCTTGTCTCGTGGGTGGCGTAGAATATGAATAAAATAAATAAATAACCCAAGATATGCCACGCTGGGCTACACAGCGCCATCTAGTCCCACACTAAGCCGAAACTTGTACTATGGGTACTAAACTTACTTAGATACATTTTTTTTGTAAATAAATACATATTATACATAGAAAACACCCAGACCAATACAGACATGTTCATGCACACAAATGTTTGTAATGTCCAGGGATCGAACCTGCTACCCTTGGCTCAGAAGGCAGAGGTCACTACCAATTGAGCCACCGAGCCAGTCAAAGATATGACTAAGGTATTATAAGGAAATTAGTAGCAGCGGCTACCTGGGTCCTAATGAAACCTACAGACTACTGTCAACAACGCGCTTTCCAAGCATAGTGACTGAGGCAAATCCCCCTAAATGACATTTGCCAATAGAGGAAGTCTATGTCCAGCAGTGGACGTTTCCAGGCTGATCATTCATGATGATAAAACGATAATAAAAAAATACATGTAATATTTTGCTGGTACAAAAAATCAAGAGTTACATTTCTAGTTTGACTGGCTCGATGGCTCAAAACACCCAGACCAATACAAACAGACATGTTCATGCACACAAATGTTTGTACTGTGCGGGGATCGAACCAGCGATCACTGCTTCAGAGGCAGCATTCACTTCTACAGGTCGTCAAAAAAATCTATTTACCAAACTGGTCGTCATAAAAATATATTTGCGTTGTAAACGATATCTAACCAACCACAGTAAACTAAACTCAAATATATAACCCAAACCAGCAATAAGCTAGTTCGGAAGCTCCGACAATACACCAAGTATTTATAACGGCCATTCGTTACGGAAACAATATCACACATAAACAACGTCAAGGGTTGTTCCCCACCTCGCATTGTTTATCACCGTAACAATATGAAGTTTTAACCGTATCTCACCATAAAAGTGCGATCCCTAATAGAATCTCCCGGTATTTAAGGCCGGCACTAACCCGGGACGGCTGCGGCGACGCAACAAGAATACAAATGAGGGAATCTTAACCCTCAATCTGCCGAACGTTCGACACGATAAGACCCGAACATTGATTTTTGAAAATAAAATTTAAAGGTGTACGTTTGAGCGGTCGGGCGAAAGGTCGTCTCTTGAAGTCGTGTGGACGGGGCGTGACTTGGTTTTTTATTGGATTTGCATTTGCGTTCACTTTGTTTTATTAAAAAATTTAAATAATGAGACTTCAAGTCGTTTGAGAATTAGAAACTTATAATGTGTTATTAAAGCACGCAAATGTTTCTACTGGACGTAGGTAATATTTCAATAACGTTTGGACTTGTAGAATTTATTTTTACCTGTGTTTAAAGGAAAAATAGTAACTGGTATAAGAAAGTATTTAATCTCTAATTGACGGAGTTTAATAGTTGGGGCCAAAACATAATGAATTGTATAAAAAAAATATAAATGCAATTCATCATACTTTGGTCTGCTGTACCCACGCTGTACCTACCAATCTAGGTATTACAACTCGTCAAACAGGAGATGGTCAAATTTCTCTGACGTAATGATTTTATTCGTCTAATATTTGTTATATTTCTTTTCAGGTACTGTTTTTGTTTCCAGAGCCACATTCTTAGCTATGGCTACTGTAAGTAGAAAATAGTACTAAGGATTTTTTTAAATAGATACAATTTGCAATGCCGTTCTATTCTTACTTACTTGTGTTTGTATGATTGAAGCTTCCAAAAAAAATTACAAAACATTTTACTTGAAACAAAAATTATTATGTAGAAATAATGCACAAATACTGTAAGCTTCACAAGCGTTTCATTAATAGCTGCACCTTTTAATTAAAAGCGAAGTTATATCCCACATAATAAAATAACAAACTTAACCCTCGAGCGCCCATCAACCTGTCAAAACCTAAGCAACCGGTAATCTGATCCGCCGATTAATTAAAAACACAAGTGCGCATAATTACAAAAATACACAATGAAACGCGGCTTGACCCTTCTCATGCCAGCGACATTTACTAACCATAGTTTGGTTTTAGAGAAAAACGAAAGGAATGGTCTCTTATACTAATCTTGTAGCAAAGATCTAAGATCTACTCCTTCAGTGGTAATCGATATAATATCGTTCTACATTAAATTTTATTCCATAACAATCAATCCAATCTAGTCTAAAACATCCGATTCTAGTCATTCATTCGAAATTTAAAAGCTTCGCAAGAGTTGGTCGAGTAATCAATTCTTCCCTGGACATCGCCAGCACCTGTAACTCCCTGTACATCATCATACAGAATTAAATAAATAAATAAATATCAGACAACATCACATACATTGCTCCGATCCCAAAGTAAGTAGCTTAAGCACTTGTGTTATGGGTATCAGAACAACGAAGGTACCACAAATAAATACTTAAATACAAATAATAACCACCCAGACACGGAACAAACACAAGTGTTCATCACACGAATGTTTGTCCCGGGTGGGAATCGAACCCACGACTCTCGGTTCAGAAGGAAGGGGTCACTACCAATTGAGCCACCGAGCCTGTCGATAATTGAAAATATGTAATGGAATAAAATTTCATGTGGAACGATATTATTATATCAATTACCACAAAAGGAATAGTCCTTTGGTGGGACCACCATTTCTCTCGCCTGTGCGTAATACTTTGTATCAAGCATATCTTTTCTTTAACCATATCCACTATCTCTTCATTAAATTAATCTTTGTCATAAGACTATTAATAGTTATGTGCTTAGTCAATTCGTACAGAGTACGAGTTCGGTTCCTTTGAGTGATTGATATTAGCGATGATACAGCCTTAATTGTACTACAATATCTATCTATCCTAAATTCAAAAAGTAGTATACAATAAGAGAGGTAGGGCATAGCGAATCTTCGCTCGAATTGAGCTGCCCGTCCGGGAAAGGACCTCCACCCTATAGAATACCGCAGCCAAATAACCTCCGGACGTGTTTCTGCTGGTGAGTAGGGTTTCCGGAGCTCGTGGGGGGTTAGGGTTGGGCCGGCATGGCGGTAGCAGCTGACAGGTACCTGACCAGTTACTTGCCAGTTGTTACAGCGACTTGGGCTTCTCTTTCGCTTTCCATCAGGCGTAGGGAACCCATTATGTCGAACGACTATATAAAAAAAGAAAAAAATATAAAATAAAAGGTTAGTCTTTAACAAAAGAAGAACGAAACAAATGTTAAATTATGACAATCACCACGCTTAACATAACGAAAATTCATTGAAAAATGTACCTTCGTTTTATCCTACTAGGCTTTTGTAAAGAAAAATAATGAATTTAGCACTTATGTTTGTTAAAAGAATAGATTAACCCTTCTCACGCCGGCTGACAGTCACTCAACGTCTGCCGACGCCTAAGTATCAAAGAGGTCGTGATGAAACAGCAATATTATTCAAATGCTACTTACCAAATACAATATTATGTATTAAAACTTTATTGTATCATGGACAATCTATTAGGAACCTTGTTCTATAACAACCTTGCGCTAAACTAAGGTTTAATGTTCATCTAGAGCATGTAACCGTTCACTGCTGGACATAGGCCTCTCCCAATGACAATTGTCATTTGGGGGATTTGCCTCCACCACGCTTGGTAGGGGATTTAAGGGAGCGACCTATCATCATTTCGCTCCAAGCCAACCTCACCTGCCCGTGGTGCATCCTGCCGAATAGCAAACGAGGCGCTGGCAACCGACTGGCGGTATAAACATGACAGCTGAAGGCGTAGCTAAATACCACAGACCAATGACGGGCGGCAGCATCACCGGAGCGAGAAGCTACGCCTTGCGATCGCCAACCCGCCTGCCCAGCGTGGCGATTATGGGTATATCCTCCAGATGTTTGCCCTAAGTGGCGAATAACTGGAGAGGCCTATGTCCAGCAGTGGACTACAATAGGCTGATGATGATGATGACGCTTGGCAGGCGGGTTGGTGACCGCAGTAGGTTTTGTTTGTATCCAGGTCAACGCTGCTGCTCGTTTTCTGATTCTATGAATACGTAGAATATCCGCCTATCATAATTAAGAAATAAGAAACTTTTATTACCACAAGGACATCACAACAACACAACGACAAAACATAATAAAAAGGGATACACAAAAGAAAAAAAAAGAATAATAATAAAACAATCAAAAAGTACACAAAATAAAAGTCCGGACATGGCGTTGTTGCGACGTCCAGAGTAAAAGGGCCTCACTCAGCATATAGCCGTGGCCCGCACTGGAGCCACGGCTCTGATTTTCTGTAAGTCCTGCCGAGTGAGGCCCACGGACGATTGCGCCTGCTCTTAAAAATAGACAATACATATCTACATATACTATTATATATTTACAGGTGAACTATTATATTTTTAATCACAACACTGGTGTTTTAGATGTGATAGCACTACTTACTCAACCGCAGTGAAATCAGACACATAGTATCGTAGCTTTCGGATCCTTATAGTATAGCCGGGTACTTTTTGTACTACACTGTTGACAAAATGGTTGCCTTCTCGCCTGATGGTAAGAAGTCACCGCAGCCCAACGGCATCGCATGCGCTTTGCCGACCCTTTACAAACTTACTTACCTTAGTCTTGAAGTGCCCCATACTGTATTACCTCGGTAGGGAGCTCATTCTACAAAGCCAGCGTTCGCGGGACGAAATAAATCTGAAATAAGACCTCATCGGATCGCTGCATAGCACATCTCTGGTGTAAAAGCACCCTTACAACTAGCAATCAAGATTTTAAAAAGCGAACGTAATGAATTTAACCGGCAACGTGCTACACAACGCAAAACGGTTGGATTAACCCTTTTCACGTCGGCTGACAACCCGCTGAACGGTTGCCAGCCGTAAGCAGTCGCGCCAAACGCCGCGAGGTGAAACACGACGGGTTGGTACTGAAATCTCCGTTAAGCGTATTAATCTACTCACCATCATACTAAAGTCGGCTCAGTTGTGTTCCTCAGTTTTTGTTTAAGGAATTGGGTAGTGGGTCTGATGGGGTACGCCTGATGTATATAGCATGTTGCTGGTAATGTCTACGACTGGTTTGGTTCACTCTGTCACAGTGGTCTTGGGTTCGCTTCCCGCACAGTACAAACATAAACATGTATAGTTTGGGTATTTTCTATGTATATAATATATTATATTGATTTCCAAAAATAAGTATCTAAGTAAGTAATCATACATTAAAGATACATATTTTCACTTAATTCGGGACTAGATGGTGCTGTATGGTCTAGAGTGACAAATCTTAGATAATCTAACACTTTCTAAACCATTTATTTACTTCACAAGAGTAAGCACACAATTTCCACAATATGGTAAGTAATTGTAAGCTCTTACGTATCACTCGTATGTAGACTTCATAGATATTAGTCTAGAATTACAATCTAAACTCTTTATAACGAATTTCAAGAGACTGAGCTGATTTACTTTCCTTATAAAGTGACAAGTTGCATAAGATTCAATCCCAATTCTTAACCACCAACTGGTCTATCCCACAAGGAAGCGTATTAGGATGCATTCTCTTTCTCATATACATCAACGACCTTCCGTCCATATGCGATCCATTATGTATACTTTTTGCAGACGACATTTCCCTACTTTTCAAAATTCCGAACAATGCTCAAAATGTTGATACAGTTATAAACGATTCTTACCACACGGTTAAACTCTGGCTACAAGAACACAACCTTCACATAAATAACAATAAAACCAAACTAATACAATTTAAGCCACATCAAAAACAATACATTAATTTAATACCTGTAACAAAAAGTATGAATGTTGAAGAGGTTAGTGAAATTAAACTTTTAGGACTGACTCTAGACACGCATCTGAATTGGAAGAAACATGTTGAACAAATAAAAACAAAATTATCCCAATTCATCTACGCTCTACATGTTTTAAAAACGAACACCAATAAGGAATCCGCAAAGTCGGCGTATTACGCATATGCACACTCCTGGCTTCGCTACGGTATTATTCTGTGGGGGCACAGTGTAGACGCCAAACACCTCTTTATCGCCCAAAAGAAATGCCTTCGAATTATATTGAACATAAAACAGAGAACAAGTTGCCGACCTCACTTCATTAGACAAAAAATCCTTACTCTGCCTTCTCTATACATACTAGAAACAGCCACTTTTGTAAAAAAGAACCTAAATCTCTATCAACACGACAAAAATCCCCGCCGCCCCTTTAATTTAGTCTTACCTGTACCACTATTAGAAATGTATAAAAATAGCCCACAATATCGAAGCATCAAAATATACAACCAGCTCCCAACCAATCTTAAGTGCGAAACCGACGTAACCAAATTTCACAAAAAACTCAAATCAATGCTCACAAACCAATGCTACTATACCATCCAAGAGTATTTCGAGAATAAATTAAAATAAGTAGAAGATTTAATTTCATGTCTGCGATAAATATTTATGTTCTCCTCTATATTTAGTTGATAATATTATTTAATCTCATTTCTATGTTTAATTAATATTAACTATTATTTTACTTAAAAAGTGTTAATGTTCCAACACCATATTAATGTTGCTATACCCTTACAGGGTCTATGTTGTATTAGTTAGTAAGTATACCCTGTATGTACACTATCTATGAACATGGTGCAATAAATATATTCTATTCTATTCTATTCAAACTTCGTTAGCAACAAATTCATTTACTATTCACCCATGAGTTCGAAAGCTTAAAATAAACATGTCAAAAGTGGGGAGACCCCACACAAAGTAGCGCACGGGAAGTTAACGAACACAAATGAATTCACGATAAAGTTAAAAAAACAAACGCGACAAGCCTCGAGTATTTTGGGCGACAAAGATCTGAGAACATCAAGTGTGGAACTCGCTTTTGCTTGGAGGTTTAAGTAACAAACTGTGACGTAATGATAAATTTTCTTAAAGCAAATATTTTTAAAATGTTTTTCATTGGTCTCGGTCAATGTCGATTGTAAAATCTATCATCCTAATAGATCTCGGGTATACAGTGTCCCTTTCGTGGATATCTTAGAGCCTACTTTTTTTGTTGCCAGAAGTGTTTAGTCAAAACTTTAGTACAACCTTAGTAATTTTGTAACTAGTACTTCACTTTAATACCCTTAAACCTTTTGTATGAATTGTTTGATTGACCTTTTGTATAGATCGTTTTCTGTGTACAGGATCAGTCAACATATATACTGATTTCGACATACCTATATACAGGTCGACATTAGATACGAAGCAAGTTATTTTAATCTTTTAAAGTATTTATAAAGAAAAATATGCTTTATTGCGTAAAATGCCTTTGGGAAAATCCCTAACCATATTTAATAAATACATCAAACTACCAAACTGCAGTAACCGTCTTAAAGGTATCGACATTTTGCTGGAACACGCTCAAAATGTTTGCTTTAAAAAAGTATACAAAATGCATACAGAAAGTATTTTGTTAAAAGACGTTCATTTATTTGAAATGTTAACCCGCCGCCGCTCGCGACCTGCACCTCTAAACTCAAGAGCGTCATTTTATTAAGTCTTCCGATAGAATCGCTATCGGATCCAGATAGCTGACATGTGTCGCGCACGTGTCAGAACCGCCGCTTCAGGCGAGGCGAGAACTCTTTAAAACGTACACCTCTTTGAGTTTGAGTTTCTAATGCTTTTTTATGTTCACGTTCAGGGCTAGTTCATTATCTGTCTCTCTCTGTGTGTGTTTTATTTGTATTTGAGTACATTTGTGGTACCTTCTTTGTTTTGATACACATAATACAAGTGCTTAAGCTACTTACTTTGAGATCGCAGCAATGTATCTGACTGAGTTTGATATTTATTTATTATTTAGATCGATATCAAGGTTATGGTGATACAGAAGTATACACAATACATTATTTGTAGCAGACAAAGTCGTTTAACTTATAGCACCTCTTTTTACCGTCAAGATATTAAAAAATACAGTGTTTCAAGGCTTACAAAAACAAGTAAAGGTCAAATTATATAACATATAAGTTATCTAAAACATAAAGTATGGTTTCAATGTTTAACAACGTATTTGCATTATATTGTAAACGCACAGAATATTAAAAATAAACCCCAAACATTACACGAAATTGAATATATAATGATAAACGCTGTTCATTTGCAATAAATATTAGTCATGTTCACGTCACGTGAACAATATATTTTTATTTTTATTCTCCAACATAGTATATCATTACATTTAGGGAAAACTAGCAATGCATCACTTTTTTCGCTCACCGTATATAAGTAAATCACCGCACTGATCCCTCCTATATTTCACCGCGCGCTACAGATGGCTACGAAGGTGAACCTCGTAGCAGTCGTAGCACTACGTCTACAAACTACGTTCTAATGTAGCCGGGACTACGAATCGTGTAGCACTGCTATGTGCCTCGTCGCGTGTGAGTGCTACGAAATTCAGTTTGTGGAGTTCTGTACCAAGTTGATTGTTTTTACTTAGCCTACCTATACCCTTATATTCGTCACTAATTGTTAAACTTATACCTAAAGGTAGATCACGTCAAATATTCCTTTTTGGATTTTAAATCCTACATCAATACGTATATTAAAATCGCAATAGGTCACTGTCTGTACATGGAATTTATATAAAAAAAATATTTATAGGAGACGAATAGAAATCAAAATAAATAAAAATATTTAATAGAAAACATTAAAGAAAACTATTGTACTATATTAACTTTTACAACTATTACTACACAAGGCATACTTAATTAGACTTTTACAACAAAATTATACTGCAATCTATTACGCCAAAATTTGACGACTGTCCAGTTTCACATGAAAGCCACATACAAATACCTGGATGCTCATAAAATTCGATTACGATATGCATTTCCGTACATTAATTTTCAATCAATTCGAACGTATTTGTTGTTCAATGACAAATATTTAGTGCTTCGATGAGACAATTGAATTCCTAATAACAGAAAAGCCAGCCGCTCCCACAATTTGGGCCTATTCAGTCGGGGGTCGTAAATGCTCCCTTTATTTTAATTTACATTCGTTCACCGGACCGACAAACATGCTCACTATAATTATTTTAGATTGAAGTACTTGTTTCGCCGTTTGTACATAATTATGAATAATTTCGAATTCTCATTAGAATTGTATAGAACATCATTTTGAGCGTACTGAATAACGTATTTAGCGGGCTTTTGAAATCTAATAATCAGTTTCTGTCTAAGCGAAATATAAATTACGTTTAGATAGCGAAGTTTTGTAACTTAGGTTTTAGATTCAATAAAATGGATCTACAGAGTAATCAAAATGACAAAGTTAAATATTAAGATTTTTTTTAACATTTGAGTTTTATTACAACTAAACCTTTTATAAACGGGACTCATACGCTATATAATTATATAATGTAGTACATTATGTAATTACAGTTTGAAGTTTCCCGTTAATAATGATTTTAAATGTTATCTTTTTACCTCTCCTTCTACCTTAAGATCATTACAGTTAAAATAGAATAGAGTAGAAAAACGTTTATCTAAACAGCTAAAAAGAGAGCTAATGAAAAAAAAAGTCATTGGAAGGAAAAATACGCCAATCAGATTCGTTACAAAGCAACACAAACACCACTAGAAAACTTCGTTCTCCGCGATTAGAGAGTTGCAAGAAAACAGTTGTATGTTTAAACAAGTTTCGCTCACGCGATGACGGCTATAACATATTTCAAACAATTTCAAAGTGTAATGTGCGAAAAATAAGGTGCTCGTATCGTTCGCGTCCGCGCGTTCTCGGCTCGCCACCCGCTAGATGCGACAAGGCAAATCCTACTTAAGCTTAAGATGTCCGTATATACGGACTTAGAATACCACCACATCTTATCCAATGGGTGTTGTCGAAGATGACAAAGGGAATATCAGGAAACGGACATAGGCCTCTCCAGTTGTTCGTTACTTTGGGTAAACACCTGAGTCATTAAAAGGTGTCCACGAACTTGAGAGCTTTCAAGAAACGAGCGTACTCCTTTTTAAAAGGCCGGCAGCGACCCCAGAACTCGATTTGAGTTGCGGGTGTCCATGGGCTGTGTTGACGGCTTAATTTCAGGCATTACACTTGCTCGTCTGCCGCCGCTTGCATAAAAAAAACAAACAATAAAATACCACCTGTTCTCAATTTTATTTCAACCATGAAATAATATATCGTGAGTGTCACATCCAGTGGGGAGAGTTCTCCGCATCTGAGCTCCGCCCGGAGCGGGCTCTCGCTGATCCGGTTTGCCGACGTACGGATACGTCCCGGACAAAAACCTTTAAATTTCGTATTTATATACAACAAGCTGCCATTACTATCTTATTTTTGAAACAAATTCGTTGCGCGAGGGGTTTTAGACGCTGTAGCGGTCTTTAGCATCAAATTTGTGGCTAGTTTGTTTTCATTCGCGTAACATGTGAAATATGGATTTTGTTACAGTAGATTTAACTTTGTGTAAGAAATTTGTATTTGGTATTTTTGATTTTTAGACTCGTACTTTTCTTTTATAAATTATGTTTGGACCTCTCCTCATGATCTATTTCTTTTTTTTAGGCGAGTGATTAGCACTCAGAGTTTTAACAATGCCATAATTTCCTGCAGACAATTTTCAAAACTTTAACAGGTATGAATGAGTAATCCAGGGAAAAGTTACTCAACTCTCAACACTTCATGTACAATCGGAGGCGATTTATTTTCGAAAATTCATCTTTATCAAGCAACATTTGACCTAATTGGCATAAAGTCCTATAGCTTACTATATCCGTTAGCATCTATCACATACCAAAATGTGACGAATCAGCTCAACGTGTCGACTCTCATCCGATTATCTTAACCTACCGCAAAACTGGATTTATTGCCGCACCTCATTTCTCAAAGTAGCTAAAAATGTATACGGCAACCAAGAGGGGTCCCGTCATATGCATATTTTTTAAGCTTACAGTAATAAGATGGGCCATTCGCGTGACATATAGCCCGCTTTACGAGGGCGGTGGCTGCCGTGATTAAGATTTTGACACTTCCAACGCGATGACGCCGATTTATTATTCATAAATCGTAACTATGGCTGAGGCAGATGTGTTTGTTACTTTACGCAATGTAGGATCCTTCGGGGAAATGCGCGGAATGGTTCGGTGGATCGAAAAACGTACGGTGTCCGGATCGGATTGGGATAGCGTAGGTTTTTTGCTTACCACTGGCGTAATATGAAGATGTGTTAGAAGGTGTACGCCGTAAACGTTATAATATATTATGTATGACTATAGTGGAGTATAGGTAATCAGATTTGAGTCGAATGATCATCATCATCAGCCTGTAGACGTCCACTGGACATAGGCGTCCCCCAATGATCTCCACATGGACCGGTCCTGAACGGTCTGGGTCCAAAAGATCCCCGATATATCAAACAGGTCGTCAGTCCGTCGAGTCGTCGTTCCCTGCTGCGTCTGCCTTCTCGCGGTAGCCTCTCGAGAACTTTTCGTACCTATCGTCGGTTCTGCGAGCCATGTGGCCTGCCCATCGCCACTTCAATTTCAATTTGCTTATTCTGTTGGCTATGTTGGCCCCTGGTATCTTGCTACGCCCATAACATATACTCATAGCAGTAGCTAGGTTGACGACTTGAAAGTCTCTTTTGAAAACGTCTTACTTATAAGTTTTAAAATGGACGTAAGATTGAGACGGCGGTAACTATTTAAAATCAGACGGGCTGCTTGTTCGTCTGTTAAAAAAACTTACGACCTATACGAATGAAAATTGTTTTGAATTGTATTACCAGTAAAGATTTTAAGAGAGGTAGGGCATAGAAGAGAGGTAGGGCATATCGAATCTTCGCTCGAATTGAGCCGCCCGTCCGGGGAAGGACCTCCACCCTAAAGAATACCGCAGTCAAATGACCTCTGGGTCGTGTTTCTGCCGGTGAGTAGGGTTCCCGGAGCTCGTGGGGGGTTAGGGTTGGGCCGGCATGGCGGTGGCAACTGACAGGTAACTTGCCAGGACCAGTTACTTGCCCGTTGTCACATAAAAAAAAAAAGACAAAGCAAACATTTCCCAAAAGGTCCCACCGTACATATCTTTCCGCGTTGTCATCCACGTCGTTTATAAAATAGTTCAGCACATTATCCCAGCGGGTTGCGTTAAATTTCGAGGGTCCACACTTTACGGGCCAAACAAGTACGGCTCTGCGGTTGCTGCCCACTTAAATATATGCGTGAGGTTACATCTCTGACTTTCATAGACTTAATTTGGGCTTAGGGAGATCAGATCGCGCCGGGACTGAGGGATCGATAAGAGAGTGCGCGGTGGAATTGAAGGTACTGACTGTGTCGCCGTTAGGACTGTTTTAATAAATATCAGACAACCTCACATACATGGCTCTAATCCCAAAGTAAGTAGCTTAAGCACTTGTGTTATGGGTATGAGAACAACGAAGGTACTACACATAAATACTTAAATACAAATTATAAACACCCAGACACGGATCAATAAAAAGTGTTCTTCACACGAATGTTTGTCAGAAGGCAGGGGTCATTGAGCCACCGAGCCAGTCATTGTTTTGTGTCTGCTGTTGATAGTAATAGGTGTATTCTAACCCTTTAGATACAGTTTTAGATACAGCAACAGCTCTTTAGGTCAGCCGAAGTCAACTCGTCTCTATGCCACAAATACATTTCAGCCGTGGTGCTCAAAGGCATTTTTTCACTTCAAGACTGTACCACAAAATCGCCACAAACTAGACATTTAGGAGAAGCTTATATTGTTAGCACACTTATGTATAGGGAGATTATGTGTGTTGTTTTTAAGTTATCTATGGGTTTGTATGAGTATTTAGAATTCGGAGTTTCGTTAGGAAGTAAATATATTTATGATGGTAAGTATTTTATTTTCCTGCTAACGGATTTAGGCCTAAGGTTATGTATTAAGATTGAAACAACGTCGTAAGAAGTATTAATTATAATTACAGCAACATAAACATTTGCAAAACCAGCAACGCGTCTCCCCAAGCGTTTGGATCAAATCATGATACACGTGGATCTATATATGTGTAACAACAAAAATATTATACAACAACAGTTGTATAAGTTTGAGTTGGGTCGTAAACAAGCCGAGGTGAGGATACGCACAAAGAAAGTTCGCGAGCAACAATTATTCAGAGTTGTAACAGAATACTCGCGTTACAACTCTGGATAATTTGTGGAGATTGGCTCGGCTCGTCCGACGACCCTTTGTAATGTTTGCATGTTTCGCGGATTCGAAAATTGATTGACTGTCAATGCTTTTTTTTAAACTAGCTGGCAAGGAAGCGTCGCAATGTTTTTAACTAGGCATCTTCATATTTTGTTCACCTGTTAAACTTTTCCTGGCCTTTCACAAACAATTATGTATAATATGTATTTATTTACAACAAGAAAATTGTATCTAAGTAAGTTTATCAGTCGTCTAGTACCCATAGTACAAGCTTCGGCTTAGTTTGGGGCTAGATGGCGCTAAGTGGCCCAGCGTGGCATGTCTTGGGTTATTTATTTTATTTAATTCAAGACCAAAATTAGCTAAATCAGCCCAGCCGTTAACGAGTTTTAGAGATACTAACGAACAAGAATTAAACACTAAACATAATTGTCAATCAATCCTAAAACGCAATCGCATTTGTAATATTACTAACGTCATACGAAATAAATACACGTAACATTTTCTTTTAAAGTACACTGCTGTCTCCATCATACTTAACATTTCTTCATTTTTATTACCCTCTGCCATTGTGACGCTTTACATACGCTCGTAACCCCGCCAACTCATTTCCACTCTTTAGTCTAACGTTCTAAAAAGTATAACTCCGCTTTTACTATACTGTGACATTTTAGCAGTTATAAAACAAAATTGCAGCTCATATAAAGTAGGTGGTCGGTTTACGGCGGATCATTGCCGGCTTTTTATGCCCGACTCGTGGAAGGTCGCAGCGGAACGGGGCAACGTATGCTGTCCTTCTTAATTAAGTGCACGTAGGAGATTAAGAGGTGAATGTTTTAACTAGCGACGCCAGATGAATTTTATACGCATTTCGCCAGAATTGGACGGATTTTGGTGCACTGTTCTGTGTTTGTGAGCCATTCCTAGTTCTATATACGGCAAAGTTGATAAAGCTAATTAATGTTCTGGCTTTTAAAGGGGCAGGATCCTGATAGATAATAATTACTAATTACCTATATAATACCTATATTGATGTAATTTTTATAGATAGTAATTCCGATTTAAATTAGTGCTGGAATAATTGGCCTCCTGATGTTAAGTGGTATAAAGGTTTAGAATGAAACCCGTTTACCTAGCAAATGCCGATTCACTCTCGCCGTGAACACCGGAAGATGATATTCGTCGGGAAAAATTTCATAGTTTGACGCTATGATAGTAGACGCGAAACGTAGATAAATAGATATGTAGAGAGGTCGATTCTGTAAATATGTGTTAAAATGTGGAACTCATTGCCAGGACACGTGTTTCCGCCCTCCTTTGATATGGGATCCTTTAAGCGGGGCGTGAAGAAGCACCTTATGGCGGCGGCAGCTGACAGGCGACCAATCGGTTGCTTGCCCGCTGTCGCGGCGACTTGGGCTTCTCTTTCGCTTTCCATCAGGCGCGGGGAAGCCATTATGCCGTGCTACTATAAAAAAATGGCATATATATTTTCCAAATAACTATCAGGGAGTGATTAGTAAGAGCACTGAAGGGAAGTGTTGGGAAAACGGGATTTTTTTTATCTGTATGTTTGATCGCGCATCACGAAAAAACTGCAGCATGAGATTGAATGCTATTTTCACCAATGTATTGCTAGAGATCTAACCTTAAATTTAGACATAATTTTATGAAAATTGCTTTTTTTAAACTCGATATCCACGCGTGCTACGCCGCCGGCACAGCTAGCTTGCTAATAAATTCGTGTTTGCTTCAATATTTGCGATCCAATTCACCGGCCGAACGGTCTAAGGCGTGTTGTTACTTAGTGGTCCAAGCCCAAAACACTGTTTACTGATTGCATTACGATTATGACGGCCGTAAATAATTGCCGACCGATTCGGTATCGGACTGGAGCTATGCCGTTGTTTGACTTGGGCGTTTTCAATTGTTTGTTTGTTAAGCTTGTTTTTCGTTGTTCATTGCCTGGGTGTTTGGGTTCAAGCGATAAATAATACGGACTGAAGGCATCTGGTATTGTGCGCTAATCACCTGGACTCTTTTGTACTAACGTCTTCATAAATTTAAAATTGAACTCCTGTTTCCTGTTCTAGTCTGGCTAAAACTCAAGAACGCCTTGAATTATAATTATTTGTGAAAGTCCAAGGAAAGTTGAAAAGGTAAATAACGGGTGATGCAAAGTCTGCTGGGTAAGCTAGTTATAAATAAATAACCCAAGACATGCTACCCTGGGCCACTCAGCGCCATCTAGTCTCAAACTAATCCGAAGATTGTACTATGGGCAGCTAAGTACTATGAACATTACTAAAAATAAATTTACTTAGAAACTTTTTTTTTATTTTACAGTATCTGTCAAAAGGTCGACGTGTCTGCACTTTATATGGAGTAGATATGATATTCTATAGCAATATTTTTTTTTTTATAGTGGCTCGACATAATGGCTTCCCTACGCCTGATGGAAAGCGAAAGAGAAGCCCAAGTCGCTGTGACAACGGGCAAGTAACTGGTCAGTTACTTGTCAGTTGCCACCGCCATGCCGGCCCAACCCTAACCCCCCACGAGCTCCGGAAACCCTACTCACCGGCAGAAACACGACCCAGAGGTCATTTGACTGCGGTATTCTATAGGGTGGAGGTCCTTCCCCGGACGGGCGGCTCAATTCGAGCGAAGATTCGCTATGCCCTACCTCTCTTGAATATGTATATTTGCGGCCGTATTAACAAACTTTACTATGCGACGAGGGCATAAATACGAGTATATTCGTTCGAGGTACCTACTCTTCAATAATTATAAAAACTTTAATGCCAGTATAATAGGGATGATGACTAAAAAATAATTTAATGTCCATCAGATAGATTAATGAAAAATATTGGATACGTATTTTTTATTTTGCCTCTTGTTCAAAAACTTACGAAGATACATTGATTTTAAATGTCACATGACGTCACGTTAGAGTACAAAATATACTCTAACGTGACGTAGTTAGCCCCCACTCCGTAACTTTAATGCGCTATATCTAAGTATTTTCTTGTTATTTCGACAAAACAAAAAATACGGGTCTTATATTTTTTTATTATCTAAGAGACGGACTAATTATTTTCTTCATTTTCATACCTTGTCATCATCCGTATTATTCCCAGGAAGCTTTTATTTTAAAAATACTCGCTCCCTAAATAGGTGTTTAATTTCTTACCATTTATAATTGGATAGGACGTTATCATTATAAAACAATTAATTAATTCACACAGCACATTGTTATGTCCTTAAAACATGCATAGCTGACACGGCATGTCGCCCAAATAACTAACAATTCGAAAGTGCAGTACAAATAACAACAGTGAGTCAAGAAGTCTTCTGTGCGATGAAATAAGTAAACTTTATTACAATCGACATTACAACAACACATTGACCAAAAAAAAACAAAAATGATTATACATACAGACGAATTGAGAATCTTCTCCTTTTTCGAAGTCGGTTAAAAAACAGTAATTACAAGCATAGACAAAAAATATAGAGAAATTAAAAAAAAGACAAAAATATATAGAAAATTAAGATTTTAAACATCTTTGTTTGCTTTAAGTGACAAACAACTGGAGAGGCCATTGTCCAGCAGTAGATTGCAATAAATATCAGACAACATCACATACATTGCTCTAATCCCAAAGTAAGTAGCTTAAGCACTTGTCTTATGGGTCAGAACAACGAAGGTACCACAAATAAATACTTAAATACAAATTAAAAACCCCCCGACACGGAACAAACTCAAGTGGTCATCATACGAATGTTTGTCCCGGGTGGGAATCGAACCCACGACCCTTGGTTTAGAAGGCAGGAGTCACTACCAATTGAGCCACCGAGCCAGTCAATAAGCTGATGATGATTATAGCATTGCGTAATAGGCTATAATGGCTAAAAATTGTAATTAGTCCCTCTTTTAGCTTATTCAAAAATAAAAGACACGTATTTTTCATTTAAATAAATAATAGCAAAGATACAAGGCATCAAAAGTTAGGAGAGGGAGTCTTTGACGTCACTCACTCCCGTAAAAATGCATCACCGAATGACGTCACGTGTAATTTCAACGGGCTATAACTTTGTAATTTTTAGTCTAATTTTCAAATAAAAAAATACGTTTCTTTTATTTTTGAATAAGCTAAAAGGCGGACTAATTACAATTTTTAGCCATAATAGCCTATTATATGAATGACAAGAAAATACCGTACTGTCCTTTGTAGTATTAGCTAAATACGTCAAGCGACACTCGATGTTTAGTTTAATTAAGTTTTTACTGTTATTGAATGTAGCGTGTTCGCGGGGTAATGGTGTTCGCGCCGTTCGGCCGCCCAGGGCTGACGGCCACACATCGGGATATTGGATTGGGAAAATGGCTTGGATGGAGGTAAAACAAGGCATTAACGTCAGCGGTAGGACAGCAGCGCGTCAAAATTTACCGTTTTTGTAATAGTATAAAACAAATACGTGGGGATTAATTCGAGCAAATGACCTCCAGATCCTGTTTCTGACGGAGAGTAGGGTTTCCGAAGCTCGTGGGGTGAATCCATAACCGAGGATTTGTGTGGACAACATTGTGTGATGCTTCTTGTCGTTGCAGGTGTCCATAGGCTGCGGTAACCGCTTAACGTCAGGCGGGTTGTAGGCTCGTTTGCCATCTAAGGGGTATAAAAAAGCATTCTAATAGATTTTAGATAGATAGATACTCTATGCCACTAATAGTTTGCATTTTAGAAATAATATTGCTAAATTTAGTAGTAAGAATAAACTTAAGAAATATATTAAAATTAATAATTATATAAAGAAAACTGAAAAGCTAATTAGACGTCAAAAGTGTTTTCAAAAAAATTCTTTATTAAGAAAGCAACGTCTTGATTTACTTGACAGCTTGGAAGTATATAGTAAAAAACTAGAGAAAAGTAGGTCAGCACATAAAACAGACACTTCTGAGTTGCAGGCTAATATAACACGTTTGCATGTATCCCTAGAGCGTATGACAGATAATTATAAGTCCGCTCAAGCGCAGATCAGTGAACACATACTGGCTGCCAATAGACTAATAGACCAATGTAGGTGTAGTCACAACAATCTATCTTTAAATCAACCCCAAAACATTGATAGGCATTGTCACCAGGATACAAGCATGCAACAGTGTCATTTACAACAATCACAATCACCAAGTAATGTCTTAGTATTTTCAGATGACATTGGGCTTGATTATGGTCCCCTCTTGAATAAAAAAATTGTCAATTCTAGTGTCTCCAACTTTTGTATGCCAGGGGCTCCACTTAGTTACATAAGCAAGACAGTGGAAAAATCTAGGTTTAATAAACAGTCTATAATTACAATTATGATAGGAAATGGACTGAATGCATGTAAAAAAGAAATATTAAATAGCTTCTCAAAGCTATCAGAACTTGATGTGAAAAAAATCATTTTATGTGCATTCCCCTTTTCAAAGGGATACACTGATATACAAAATGACAGTATTCATAAGTTGAATACTTTACTATACAATCTGACATGTAGTTATAAGGACAAATTTGTGTTTTTTGACACAAATTTATTTATTAATAATAGTTTTTCTATGACTGGCAAAACTTTTTATTTGCCTTATAAAATAAAGAAGGAATTGGCTTCCTTATTAGGCTATAATATTAATTATATTATTAGGACATCTAATCAGATTTTGGAAGTTGTTCCAAATAATTTAAAGGAGTCTGCCCACTACACCGTATCATACCATGACCGTGCTATGAACGTGTCAGACAAAAAAGTATTCTTTGTATTGAAAACTATGAGACGATGCCCATTAGACCGTTCCGTCACCGACCAGCACCGTCGCGTGCCATGCACGGACAGTTCAGAATTGTCGGCGAGAATATTTTGCCGGTGGCGGTACGCTCCGCGCACGGCACGCGACGGTGCCAAACCGATGCGTGCCGGCAGCAAAACGGTGATAATACGGGTTATAACCGCGTATAAGGACCGTTATAAACGCGTCTCAAATGCCTTCTCTGAGTTTAGCAAATTTAATTGTACACAAATATTTAGATGCACACATAAGAGCTTATATCATTTCAATTTACCTGGGTTATACCATGTTAGTTCCATACATACGGGTTGCATACGGACACCATACCGGCATCATACGGGCATCATACGGGTTGCATACGGACACCATACCGGCATCATACGGGCATCATACGGGCATCATACGGGCATCATACGGGCATTAAACGCCGTCGACTGGTTTCAGTGGGCAAAGCAAGCCGTATCGTATTACCTTCCGTGCTTGACACGTTCATAGCACGGCCATGGTATGATACGGTGTAGTGGGCAGAGACCTTAAATTTAAAATTGGGACAATAGAGGATTACTCTAGCACCTTAGAGACAAAGGGAAAGCCTATCAATTTTAACATTGTACATCAAAATATACAGGGTGTTTCCGGCAAAGACTTAGAATTAGAATTGTTTTTAAATACAAAAAATATCCATGCTTTATGTATCACAGAACATTGGCTGAGACAGCATGAATTAATTCTAAATATTGATAATTATAAAGTCTGTAGTTCTTTCACAAGAGACTCTGCCATTAGAGGTGGGTCGCTTATCTTATTGCAGGGTGGCATTTCATTCAAGGAGCGAAAAGATATTGTATTACTCTCACTGGAAAGAACCATTGAGATTGCTTGTGCAGAGCTTGAGCGATACTTTATAGTTTGTGTATATAGGCCTCCATCTGGCAATTTTGTTATATTTGAGTCCCGTATGGAAGAAGTTCTGAAAAAAATTTGTACATCTAGCAAAAATATACATGTTTGCGGCGACTTTAATGTAAACATTCTGGACAAGTCACAGAACTCCATTAGGTTCTTAAATCTATTTAAATCATTTAACTTGCTACCTTTGTTTAATGAACCTACTAGAATCACTCCTACATCAGCAACTTGCCTGGACAACTTTTTCAGTAATTGCAGTGTAAAAGAAAAATGTATAATTAATTTTGTCAACTCGGACCATGCCGGCCAGTTGGTAGTATTTGAACAGCAAAGTGCTCGCACGACGTCTAGTTTTATTTGTAGACCTGTCACCGCGAACCGCATAAAAAAATTTAAGCAAAATATTAATGAAAAAGTGCACATTATGAGCGCTGATAATAATAGTATACGAAATGGCGATGTTGATCAAATGTATGAAAATTTGTTTGATGTTATTTCTAAAGAATATAATAGTGTATTTACAAAGAAAACTATAAAGGTCAATAGTTCTAAAGGTAGATTTAGTGAATGGGCGACACCAGGTATTTATAAGAGTAGGCGCAGGTTGTTTGAACTATATGATATAAAAGCTAACTCAAATGACCCTTCAATTATAGAACATGTAAGAAACTACTCAAAGGTATTCAAGAGAGTATGTGCTATAGCGAAATCAATGTTTCTTAAAGATAAAATAAAGAAAGCCAGCAATAAGATTAAGGCGACATGGCAAATAATCAATAGGGAAACTTGTAAGAGTAAAATTAAGGATCGCAAGTTCTGTTTGAAAATCGACGATAAAACTGTTGAATCGGATGTTGAAGTGGCAAACGCATTTGAATCTTTCTTTGCCAACATCGCATCTAAAACGACGGACACATTGAGTTCTAGCCCGCGTCTTGCTTATGACCTCCTCAACACATATTCAGTCGAATGTAAGGTAAAGTTTAATTTTCATCAAATCGACGCCCTAGACATTTTGGATGCTTTCAGAAACTTAAATATTAAAAAGACTGAGGATTACTGGGGACTTTCTGTTGATATATTAAAAAATATCATCAGCATTATTTCACCAATTTTGGCAACAATTTTTAATAAATGTATTGAAACTGGGCATTTCCCAAGTTTGATGAAACTTAGTAAAGTCATACCACTATTTAAATCCGGTGATAAGTGTGACCCATCAAACTTCAGACCAATATCTATACTGCCCGCTTTAAGTAAAATTTTCGAAAAAATTATATTTAATCAATTAATAATCCACTTACAAGATAATGATATATTGCATAAGAACCAGTATGGATTCACCAAAGGTAAATCCACGACTGACGCTGGTGTAGCGCTCGTAAAACATGTATTTGATGCATGGGAGAACAAGCAAGATGCTGTCGGGATTTTCTGTGATTTGTCAAAGGCATTTGATTGCGTTGATCATCAGACACTACTTATGAAGTTACGTCATTATGGTGTATCGAACGACTCGCTTAGTATGATATAGTCTTACCTGATAGGAAGAATTCAAAAAATTAATGTTAACGGTAGTCACTCCTCTGGCGCCCCCTTGCTTATGGGTGTGCCCCAGGGCTCAATATTGGGACCTTTGCTCTTTTTAGTATATATTAATGATCTTCCATGTTTTGCAAAAGACTTATGTGAGATGGTGCTATTTGCCGATGACACATCTTTAATATTTAAGGTTGACAGACAAAGAGAAAATTTTGACGAAGTAAATGATGCTGTCTCTAAAGTATTACATTGGTTTACAAGTAACAATCTGTTACTAAATGCTAAGAAAACTAAATGTATAAAGTTTTCAATGCCCAATGTCAGACAAGTCAAAACGGTCATTAACATAAATCAAGAACCCATTAATATCGTTAACTCAACAGTGTTCTTAGGTATCACCTTAGACTCAAGATTGCAGTGGGCTCCACATGTTGCTGCCCTGGCAGGACGACTTAGTTCAGCTGCATATGCTGTTAGGAAGATTAGACATTTAACTGATGTCGACACTGCGAGATTGGTTTATTTTAGCTACTTCCATAGTGTTATGTCCTATGGCCTTCTACTGTGGGGCTCAGCGGCAGACATCCAGACCATATTTGTTTTACAAAAGAGAGCTATCAGAGCCATATACAAACTTGGCCCACGTGGTTCTCTTAGAGACCTTTTTAAAGAAATAAATATCTTAAGTGTTGCTTCCCAATATATCATGGACTGTTTAATCCATGTTTATAAGAACAAGCACAAGCTTCCTAAAAATTCAGATAGTCATAAATTCAATACCAGAAACAGGCACAAGCTAGCTATTCCTAATCTGAGGTTGAATAAATGTGGAAAGTCATTTATAGGGCTTAGCATAAAAATGTTCAATAAATTGCCTCAATGTATAATTGATCTACCCATACAAAAGTTTAAATTATATATTAAAGGATGTCTAATAAAGAAAGGTTATTACAGAATTGAAGACTATTTAAGTGATAAGACTGTATGGTCAACTGCCAAATAAGCGGATGCTGCTCGCCTGCACTTTATCATAATAAAATTATAACCATTTCATTGGTTGTTTATATAGAGTCATATGTAACTTCTATTCTATGTGAGCTACGTCCTTCAGTTAATTTATTCATTTATTAGTTTTATGATTTTGCCAAATATTTTATATTGGGGTAACTGGACTAGTCATGCTCACTAAAATGTTTCTGGGGTGGTGGCGCTGTGTGGCGGGTCGTTACATTCCCTCAAATATGGTTGAATGAAGCGATGGCTGGTACACACGTCATACTTGTGAACAGGTGCTGCCTTGGAGACTGGTCTACTCCTGATTGCCCTATATAGAATATGTTAAGGTTAAATATTTTTTTTTTTTAATCTAATTTATAATTTAATTTTGTAAGGCCCCAGACTGTATGACGTGGTCGTAGTTAAAAGTATGAATGTGATAATAATATTGTAAACACCATTTTGAAAAGAGCAACTACACGAGTTTCTTGCCGGTATCTTCTCGGTAGAACGCTGCTTTCCGAACCGGTGGTAGCTTCGACGATTTGTAAGTGTTTTTCATAAAAACCTATACAAATAAAGATTATTTTGACTTTGACTTTGACTTTGACTCTTTATTGCACAAAACACAGACAATACAGGAAAACATAATACAGACAAAACATAGTACAATTTAGACGGTCTTATCGCTTGTAGCGATCTCTTCCAGACAACCTTCAGGTAGAGGAAACCAGTTTCACTAAAGAGTTGGGTATCTTGGTGCGAAACTGTCATCTTTTAATATTAAGTACATTATAAAAGGTACCTAAGACAATTTTATAAATATACCAAGTACTATTAAATTAATTGTTGGTTTTCTACTAAATGAGAAATCTAACAATTTCCCTGAGGGAAATTAACCATTAAATCAAACATCAGATGCATTGATCTGATCTCAAAGTAACTTATTAGAATAGTGTAGATATGTCACCGGAAAATAGCAAGAATCGTAAGTTGATCAATTTCCTAGGTAGTTGATTAACTTCCGGAAAATAATAAACGGCAGTTGAAATGTATTATTTAACGTATGTATTTTAGTAAATTGATCATTTTACGGGGTCTTGCCGTAAAATCATCCGCCGAAGGTGAGGTGAACGTTGATTGGTTCAATGGCTCACGTGGCGTTATCCCGGCAACCAATCAGCGAACAGTGTATTAAGTTACGGGTAATAGTGCACCGTTAAATAGTACATTGAGCAAAGATTGGCCCATTTGAGGACGATTTTACTTGTGTCAAAATCGTAAATTATTAAATGACTGTCAGGCTACCGTAAATTGATCAACTAACTGAAATCCATTGCGTTAAATAATACATTTCAACTACCGTTTGTTATATTCCGAAAGTTAATCAACTACCTAGGAAGTTGATCAACTTACGATTCTTGCTATTTTCCGGTGACAGATACAACACACACATATTCAAACTCAGAAACATCGATTTTACCCTTCAAATCGATCCTCGAATCATGTCTGTCTACCAAAGAACTACAAATTTCACATGTGCAGCCCTAATTGGCTACAAGTAATTAAGACTATAGTGTCAGTTCGCGTGTTTGGAGCAGTCGTCGGTGCATCCATGATTAGCGTTTATGGTTCTCTATTCGTATTGTAACTGTCAGCCAATTATTGTTAGAACCAGGTAAATTAATGTCATTCGTTAGTATTGCGTGTTTTTTTTTAAACGGCGACGTAAAATGAATGTAGGGTCTTTTTTTTATATTGGCTCGGCATAATGGCTTCCCTACGCCTGATGGAAAGCGAAAGAGAGGCCCAAGTCGCTGTGACAACTGGCAAGTAACTGGTCAGTTACCTGTCAGTTGCCACTGCCATGCCGGCCCAACCCTAACCCCCCACGAGCTCCGGACACCCTACTCACCAGCAGAAACACGACCCGAAGGTCATTTGGCTGCGGTACTTTATAGGGTGGAGGTCCTTCCCCGGACGGGCAGCTCAATTCGAGCGAAGATTCGCTATGTATATATATATATATCTATATATCTATTCGCCTACCTCTCTTAATGTAAAATGTATAGCACGCAAGAAACTGGCCGGTTTCTACTAACGTGTTTTAGTACTCATATTATCGTTTTTTCTGTTCAGTATTGAAACGCCAATGTGTTCAGGTTCTAACCTGAAGTAGCTCAGCCCAGTGGTTGCAAAATCCTCGTGAAGATTTGTAAATCCCAGGTTCAAAATTCTTCTACGAATGTCCTTTTTACAGATTCTGTCACACAGGAGAGCCTTGAATAACTTAACCTATCAAATACTCGTATGAAGTCTAATAATAGCCTTACACAATCCGACCCTTAATTACAACAAACTCCGTCCCCACATTCGCAAAAGGAAGATATTCCCTGTTAATAACATCAAACAAACAACCCGCGCCTTTTAGTTAAGCAATATCATGTACCGAACGTCCTCGTAATTAACGACGATGCAACTAACAGAATATAAAAAGTAATTATAACTTCGTCATCGAAGGGACGTGGATTGAGCTCGAGGGAGGTACGCACACAGTACACAGTATACTATGTAGGTTGTGCCAATATTTAGTCTTTTTGTTTGGTGTAATATTAATAAGCAGGGAGAAATTAGGATAGAAAATGAAAATTGCTGAGTTTAGTCAACATTTCTTTGTTTTTCTTTTAATATTTACGCTCGAAGCGTTGTTGGATGGCAACAAGTGATCGTCTAATAATAAAACTGGTCTATTCCGATTCGGCGGCAGTTGAAGAGTTAAGAAGTAGATTTGTTTTTGATGATGATGATGATGATAATGATTAAATTTAAAAAAATTCGTTTCTGTGATTTGATCCGGTTTGGACCTGAACACAGAACCATTGAATATACCTCGCTATTAGTTAACAAAATGATATTATTATAAAAATATAGTAATTACCTACTTGGAGTGTATACTTTGTGCTATCTAGACTTTACATAGCCTCCAGCACTTGACTTAAAACAAATTGCCTTAACTTAGACACTTCATCCTAATTAGTTTCCCAAATATTCATGAAAAAATACTTACCTGGAGGAAAACACATGTGAAAATAACGAGCTAAGTTTAAAGCACTCAGGGTCCCGAGGGAACTAATGTGGAAAGTTTGAAGAAAATCGGCGGGAACGTTTTTGAGAGAAAATCTATTCTTAATTAATTTTCCATTATGGCAATTAGGTTTCTGTGCAACTTTTACCGGACTGAACAAAGTAGAGCTTATGCGCTGATCACAGGTATAGTTCAGCATTAGCTTTGTAGCTAAACGTGATGCCGAAGTACCATCTAAAAATAGAACTCTTTTCCTGCGATGAAGTCAACAAAAATGTAAGCGATCCACATCATGCTCTCCGCAACGTTTTTTTTATAGTAGCTCGACAAAATGGCTTCCCTACGCCTGATAGAAAGCGAAAGAGAAGCCCGAGTCGATGAGACAACAAGCAAATAACTGGTCAGTTACCTGGCAGTTGCCCCCGCTATGCCGATCCTAACCCCCCACAAGCTCTAGAAACCCTACTCACCGGCAGAAACACGATCCGGAGGTCATTTGGCTGCGGTATTTTATAGGGGGAGGTCCTTCCCCGGACGGGCGGCTAAAAATTCGCTACGCCCTACTCTCTTCGTTCGTAACGTAGATCTTTCACACCGTGACGGCCTGCATGAATGCTACTTTATGCGGACTGACAACTGAGGTTTCTCGTACGTTGTCATAGCGACGGCTCTGTTTATCGCTCTTTATTAGGAGAGGCAATAAGAGAAATAGCCTTTTTATTTGCCAGCCATGCAGATGGTGTGTATGTGGATTGAGTGATCCTACCTCCAATATTTGCAAAAATCTTTGAAGATATAGGTAAGCTATAATAGGGATGATGACTAAAAAATAATTTAATGTCCATCAGATAGATTAATGAAAAATATTGGATACGTATTTTTTATTTTGCCTCTTGTTCAAAAACTTACGAAGATACATTGATTTTAAATGTCACATGACGTCACGTTAGAGTACAAAATATACTCTAACGTGACGTAGTTAGCCCCCACTCCGTAACTTTAATGCGCTATATCTAAGTATTTTCTTGTTATTTCGACAAAACAAAAAATACGGGTCTTATATTTTTTTATTATCTAAGAGACGGACTAATTATTTTCTTCATTTTCATACCTTGTCATCATCCGTATTGTAGAGAGATTACGGTGTAGTTTGAAAATTTGTAAAATCTAAGATGAATGTGAAAATAATTATCATGAATATGTGAAATTATCTCCTTAATTCCATGTTAATTGTAGTGAAATTGTCGAAAACTATTAACTATTTGGGAAATACACTTGCGTGTCCGTTATTACTTCTGGCGAATGTCTGCCCATACATGTCTAGACCGCATGTCATTTAAACCACTAATCCAGGATTGGTTGATACAAAGATCGTGGCCAATGTCATTCACACCGCGGCACGTTCGAAAGCGGAAATTATCCAAACTATTCAAGTGAAAATTATTACAAGTGGCACAATTACAATACAGCTGTAGGCACAATATACGGTCGGCAATAACAATTGTTGTGCGGCGAATCGTCGGCGCGGGCGTTTTTGTCGCGTGCGCCCGCGATTATGCGATGTGACGGACGCAATGTTTATTGCGTGTAATTGCGTGTTTGTTTTGAACGGGAGCCGTTTTTGTTTTGCCGTTAATTTTTTTGTCGTCGCTTTAGAGGATTAGGGCTGTTCAAACGACGACGGAATTGGATTTTAATGACTTATTATTTCTTAATGCTGATATTGAACTCTTGCAGTCATATTTTTTTAATCCGAAAAGTAGGACTGCAGCCTTCGTTATTAAAGAAGCTTGTGCACCTTGGTGATATACGTCAGCTTTATAATAAATATAATGGGGGATGTGGTTTCCGATTTAGAATAAGATTACTACGTCTCATTTTGCGTTTCAAAAGTTAAAATTATTCTAAAACGGTCACCGAAATACACTACTCATTTTAAGGCCGACTAAGCTAGCCGGGTATCCAAATATGAATGAATATTACTTACCTAAAGAAACCCCAGCGCCCGAGCGCCGCACCCGCTGCGGCCCAACTTAAGTTTGAGGATCAAATATCAATCTGTGAGCTCCCCTCTCTGATTGGGCTACGGGCCGGAGTGACACCAAACGGTAAAACTTAAATATAAAATGAGATATTTTATATTGTTTTTGTGCGGTGATGAATGTAAGGAAGCGACTTATCACCTTTTCGCGCCAAACTATCCTCACCTGCCCGTGGTGCATCCTGCCGAACAACAAACGAGGCTCTGGCAAACCGACTGGTGGCGGTAAAACCATCACGATAGAAGGCGTAGCTAAATACCACAGGCCAATGACGGGCAGCAGGGCCTATGTCCAGCAGTGGACTGCAATAAGCTGATGATGATGACTATGAAAATAATATAAATCACTGCTCCGTTTCTTCGTGGGTGTTGTAAGAGCCGACTCAGATAATTCTTGGGATTTCAGCTTCTCAGCCGGCGGGATCAAGGCAACAGCCATCTACCTAAGTACTTCAATCATTCTGTTCATTGATTGTGGATATAATTTCACGTCCCGGCGGTGTTGAAACAGGCTTATGACCACGACAGATACAACACAACCGATAAAATAATTATTTACAACATAATAACTGTTTATTTGAGTTATGCCCATAATCATAATTTATAAATCCAGGAAATTTTGCTAACTCCGTTAACGCCCCAAATTGTACCTCTACCCAGAGGATAAATCTGGAATAGATTGCTCATAGTGATAAGACCTCCTAAATGTCCAACAATTGTATACTTTGTCAGTTCTTGGATGTGCAATAAAGAGTATCTATCATAATATGGTATATTCATAGTACAAAAGAAAACCTTACTTCAAGACCATTTTCTGGCGCATACACAATAAATAAATCTACTCGAGCAACCCGTAGTCTTCCCGGTGTGCCCGCGGCCTCCCGAGGTACATACAAACACCATCTCAAAGGGGAAGATGTAGACAAAATTCTGGCCAACTTTATTGAACTTGCGCGATCAATCTTACTTTCGCTTTTCACCGAATACATTTCATTTTTGCCGGAATTTGTTTGGCCGCAAACATTATTTGGTAGACGGCAAAATTAATGTGTCATATCATTTTGTGGCAAATAAAATGTGTTCACTACCTTTTTTAATGTACTATTAGGGGGAAGTTCGGATGATGAATGGTTTGACGTTTCTCTTTGGCCATTATTCGTGTCCATTGTGGTTGTATTCTGTGGGAAAGCTGAAAATTTGTTATGAGTTTGGTTAGTGGCGGTGAAAATAAAAATATCTAAATTTAAGTTTCCAAATAAGTTCTTGTAACTATTTATTGTAGTCTGTATTATTACGCGGGGCTATTCATAATGTCTAATTTGAAAGATGTTCATTTGTAGTTTTCGAATCAGAGCTGAAATTTAAATAGTCCTCTGTTCCTAAAGTTTACATTAAATACGACTATTAAGTTTCTTAGTCGATTCTTACAACAACCACTTTTAGAAATCGGCTGCTGATTTATATTGTTTTCAGTCACGCGCAAGAAAATATAAAAAAATATTATATGTAAATTACCCATCATCACAAAGGCAAGAGTTTAGGATTAAACTGGATAATGTATGAACTATGAACATTTATATGTCCAATATCATGCGCCCTAAGAACGCCAGAATCCTTATTACTCTCGTATTTTGTTCCCACCTGTTTATCAAAAAGGCGTCCCGTACCTTCCCCGTTTTCACCGGCATTTTTGCCTCTTTCCCATCCACGTAAAATATTGAACAGGAGGTGTGTGAGAGCGCCCCTCTGCCGATGCAAATTGCCTCGCCCCGGGTAGGAACCTCTTGGGAGCGGTGTGCATTCTATTATGTGACGAATGCTGTCATATAACCGCTGTGTAGCTGTGTTACTTATGTCGTTTTGTGTCGAATAGCTTTTTGATAGACGGTCCGTTTGTGTTATTAGCTTAATGAAAATGTGACTGTTTTATTTGTATGAGAGTTCTGCATTTTACGAAATATGTTAATGAAATGTTTTAAACTGAAGTGATGGAGAATTATTCTCAGTTACTTAGACGACCAGCTTAGTTCAGTGGTAGTAAACGCTGCCTCTGACAGTGTTCGCGGGTTCGATGCCCGAACAGTACAAACATTTGTGTGGGTGAACATGTCTGTTTATATTTGTCTGCGTGTTGACTGCGTATTTTTTCCAAAAAAAAAAGTAGCTAAGTTTATCAGTTGTCTACCACCCATTGTACAAGCTTGGGCTTAGTTTGGGATTGGGATTTTAATTTGGGATTTGTTATTATTATTGCTCCGCTCCCAAAGTAAGAAACTTGAGCACTTGTATTATGGCTATCAGAACAACGAAGGTATCACAAATATATACTTAAATGCAAATAACCCAGACACGGAACAAACACAAATGTTCATCACACGAAAGTTTGTTCCGGGTGGGAATCGAACCCACTACCCTTGGTTCAGGAAGCAAAGGTCACTACCTAAATGGGCCATCAAGCCAGTCTTATAAATAACTATTATTTAAAATGTTTCATGATTCGGACGTACGTACTAACAATCAAAAATGATAACCAGTTAAGGGCAAGTTGCGGCTCGTCAAAGGGAGACCTGCGTCCGAGCCTATTTGGGAGGCGCCCTTGATGCTGGCAGACCCTTGTACTAGTTATAGGGTTGCCTACAATACGTGTCTTTATAGAGAGAGGAAATTCTTTTTCTAAACGTCACATTTGTTACCGTTTTCCTGTGTAGGTAGCAACAGGGAAGTTTACTTTTGAATATCTCTAGTTTGTACTGCATTCTTCATTATCCCGTAGCAAACCAAAGTGAATTTCGGCCTCGAACACGGGATTTCCTCAATAGTTGTATTTTTTCTAATTATGACTAGCATTTTGAAACTTGATAGTTGTACAATATGTATTTATTTACAAAAAAAATCTACGTAAGTTTATTATTAGTAATCTATACCCATAGTACAAGCTTCGGCTTAGTTTGGGGCTACATGTGTACGCTGTGTGGCCCAGCGTAGCATGTCTTGGGTAATGATTTTGACTGGCTCGGTGGCTCAATTGGTAGTGACCTCTGCCTTCTGAGCCAAGGGTCGTGGGTTCGATCCCCACACATTACAAACATTTGTGTGGATGAACATGTCTGTTTGTATTGGTCTGGGTGTTTCCTATGTATAATATGTAGGTATATATTTACAAAAAAAAATGTATCAGTTGTCTAGTACCCATAGTACAAGCTTAGACTTAGTTTGGGACTAGATGGCGCTGTGTGGCCCAGCGTGGCATGTCTTGGGGTTATTTAATGATTCCCTAGTTGGGAATCTTAGGTACACAGTTGTTTAAACCCTACCCTCTTTGTATTTGCTCTGTGGTCAAAAACACAAAAGTTTAGTAGAAATTCGGTGCTGTAAAAACTTAACAAAATCATCTTGATCGCACTCGTTATTACATCTGCATTCCATTATAAGTAATCTCACTCCAAGGGCGTGAACTCGGCGCGTGCCCATCAAACGAGTCACGCACAGTATTGCCGTTGTAAATTGAAATAATTTATCCTGCAATTTGATTTGCGAGATACACTTTCGCACGTAGTTACATTTTATTCCACTCAGAAGCTAACACCACAATATACACTTGATCTTCGTGATCTTAATTCATAAATCAGCTTATAAATAAACTAGCTGTGCTCGCGACTTCGTCCGCGTGGAATAGTTATTTTTTTCTCCATTTTTTTTTTTACATTTTTCATTATTTCTTCGCTTCTAATAGTTGCAGAGCGTGATGTTATATAATAAATAAATAAATAATAAATAAATAACCCAAGACATGCCACGCTGGGCCACACAGCGCCACCTAGCCCCAAACTAAGCCGAAGCTTGTACTATGGGTACTAGACAACTGATAAACTTACTTAGATACATTTTTTTTTGTAAATAAATACATTTATACATAGAAAACACCCAGACCAATACAAACAGATATGTTCATGAACACAAATGTTTGTACTGTGCGGGAATCGAACCCACGACCCTTGGCTCAGAGGGCAGAGGTCACTACCAAATGAGCCACCGAGCCTGTCATATAGCCTAAAGCCTTCCTCGATGAATGGTCTATTCAACACAAAAATAATTTTTTAATTCGGACCAGCAGTTCCTGAGATTAGCGCGTTCAAACAAACAAACAAACTCTTCAGCTTTATAATATTAGTTTAGATATGAGACATCATCATTGCTTAGATCACAAAGTAAGCAGCTTAAGCACTTTTATCAAAAGGACAAAAATACCACAAATATGTACTTGAATATAGATATAAACACTTATACGCGGAACAAATACAAAATAAAATAAATAAAATAAAATAGTTTATTTCAGCAAATAGATTCACTAGTAATACTTTTGCACGTCAAACTTTTTTCCTACCAGCACTTCGACGTGTAGCCTGCTGAGAAGAAGTGCCGCAACAAACTCAACAGTTAGCCTTTTTTAAAATATATAATACAATACAATAATATCGTTTTAAAAGCGCAAGCGAGCAGACTATCATGTCCATGTAATATTGTCATCCATATAATCTTGTACTTTATAATAACCTTTTGACATTAAAATGGACTTAATGCGAGATTTAAATCTATGTATAGGTAGATCAACAATATTTTGCGGTATTTTGTTAAACATTTTTACACTTTGTCCTATGAATGAGTTACCAGTTTTACGAAGCATGAGATTGGAAACAGCAAGTTTGCTCTTAATTCTAGTGTTGAACTGATGAAGATCTGAGTTTTTACTATATAAATGTATATTCTTACGTACAACCATAATGCAGTCAAATATGTACTGTGATGCCACAGTTAGGATGTTAATTTCTTTAAATAATTCTCTAAGTGATTCGCGAGTTTTAAGTCCATATATAGAACGGATCGCCCTCTTCTGTAATACAAAAATAGTTTGTATGTCAGAAGCTGATCCCCATAGGAGCAAACCATATGACATAACACTATGGAAGTAACTAAAATAAACAAGTCTCGCCGTTTCAATATCAGTGAGTTGCCTAATTTTTTTAACTGCATATGCAGCTGAACTGAGTCTTCCTGCCAGGGCTTCTATATGAGGAGCCCACTGTAACTTGGAATCCACAGTAATCCCTAAAAAGGTCGTAGACTCAACAAGCTCAATGTGTTCACCATTCATAATTATATTAGTATTTACTTGCCTCACATTAGGCATCGTGAATTTAATACATTTTGTTTTATTAGAATTTAAAAGTAAATTATTTGTGTTAAACCAATGCAATACCTGCGAGAGAGCATTATTTACTTCGTCAGATACTTGCTTATGTCTGTCAGTTTTAAAAATTAGAGAAGTGTCATCCGCAAACAATACCGTCTCACATAAGCCTTCAGCAAAATAAGGAAGGTCATTTATATATATTAAAAACAGCAATGGTCCCAATATAATAATAAATAATAATAATAAATATTAGACAACATCACATACATTGCTCCGATCCCAAAGTAAGTAGCTTAAGCACTTGTGTTATGGGTATCAGAACAACGAAGGTACCACAAATAAATACTTAAATACAATTATAAACACCCAGACACGGAACAAACACAAGTGTTCATCACACGAATGTTTGTCCCGGGTGGGAATCGAACCCACGACCCTTGGTTCAGAAGGCAGGAGTCACTACCAATTGAGCCATCGAGCCAGCCAGCCAATATAGAGCCCTGGGGCACTCCCATACGTAGTAAGGCGCCAGAAGAATCAATTCCGTTAATAACAACTTTTTGAATTCTGTCAGTTAGATAGGACTCTAACAAACTTAAAGCAACATTCGAGACGCCATAATGCCGCAACTTCAGAAGTAAGATTTCATGATTAACGCAATCGAATGCCTTAGATAAATCACAGAAAACACCTACTGCATCCTGCTTATTTTCCCAAGCACCAAATATATGTTTCATCAGCGCCACTCCTGCATCAGTAGTGGACTTACCTTTTGTAAAACCTAATTGCTTTTTATGCAATAACTCATTTTCCTTAAAGTGAAATACTAATTGGTTAAAAATTATTTTTTCAAAGATCTTACTAAGCGCTGGTAAAACAGAAATAGGTCTAAAATTGGATGGGTCACTTCTTTCACCAGACTTAAATAAAGGAACAATCTTACTGTATTTCATCAAATTTGGAAACTGACCTATATCTACACACTCATTAAATATGATTGCTAAATGTGAGGCAATGGTGGGTATAATGGTTCTTAATACCACTACTGAAATTCCCCACAAATCCTCTGTCTTTTTTAAGTTAAGTTCGTTAAAAGTTTCTAAAATCGTTATATAATCAATATGGCTAAATTTAAAATTGTTGAAACATTCATCCACATTTGCTTTGAGAAGAGATTCAGCTGCAAGCGGACAAGAATTTATTTTACTTGTTGTTATTAAAGGTATATTGGAAAAATAAGTTTCAAATGCTGCGGCTACCTCTGCGTCAGACAAATTTTAACGTTCGTCATACGAATGTTTTGTCCCGGATGGGGTTCAAACCTACCGTTAAATCGACACTTTAATACCCCTATATAAGAGTCGACTTCACATGATCATCATCAGCCTTTATCAGTCCACTGCTGGACATAGGCCATCTCAACATCTCCCAATGTTCGCCACTTTGATCTATCCTGGGCTTATCGCATCCAGAACTTGTCAGCCGTCCTGCGCAAATCGTTTGGGCTGGCCTGACGGCGTCCTAGTCGGCTTCACGCAACCTGTGAAAAAGTACGAGCATTGTTTAAACTTATAATGTATTTCAAACTAGATTTTAGAGAGGGTTTATCCGCTAACCCTCCAATGCTCATTGGAGTTGCTATATGTAAGAAAGGCGGTAACCACATAACATTAGACTGCCATTCTTACACTGTACAGGAAGAAAAGAAAAACCCACTAACAATTTTCGAATCGCGTTCCAAACATCAAAATGGCGGCATCCCTACGAAATGGAAACAGCATCCCTAACCGTAGCGACCTTTTCACGCGCGGCTTGAGGCCCAACAAGCCCGCAGGGTCCGGGATTAAATATAGCCGCGGTACAGGTGATCGCGGCCCCTAATGAGATCCCGGGACAGGCCCGGCCCGGGCTGGTCAATCTGTTGCGTCACTATTCACTTACGTAAGTTTAGGAGGGAAGGTAGTATGGGATGTGATGACTAAAGATTTAAGTATTGAGTATAAGCCGTTTTCGCCGTGGTCGCTTACTCGCACTCAATGGGGATGTTTCCAGCGTCAAAATAATTACATTATATTTAGTCCGCATTTTAGATTATAAAAATATATTAGACACGTATTTTTTCTTTTTTCATTTAAACAAAAAATAACAAAGATACAAGGCATCAAAATTTAGGAGTGGGGGTCTTTGACGTTACTTAGTGGCGAAAAAACTCCCACTCTGTGACGTCACGCGTAATTTTAACTGGCTATATCTTTGTCATTTTTGGTCTAATTTACAAATGAAAAAATACGTGTCTTTTATTTTTGAACAATCTAAAAGACGGACTAATTAATTTTTTTACGGAAACAGGCCATTATCATAATCATCAGCCTAATGCAGTCTCCTGTTTTCGCCACTTAGGGCAAACATCTGGAGGATATACCTACCCATAATCGCCACGCTGGGCAGGGCGAAGCTTCTCGCTCCGGTGACGCTGCTAGCCGTCATCGGGCTATGGTATTTAGCTACGCCTTCAATTGTGATGGTTATACCGCCACGAGTACTCGCGGCTGGTGCCTATTATATAAACCGTTATGAGTGTGATCACTCATTCGCATATAATATGACTCATTACCAAATTTTTTTCAATGAAAACCTGCAAATTTACTTGAAATTATAATAATAAATATACATAAACATTTGAAATCTCACGACTGCTTACCATCAGGTGCAGTGAGGTCATCCTAATAAAATAAATAAGACATGCCACGTTGCCACACAAGGCCATCCAGTCTCAGACTAAGCCGAAGCAGCACATAGTACAAGTTATGTTAAACTTATCAAAAGCACTACCAAATCACGAAATCATCGCGGTCATTGGTCTATCAACAATGGCAAAAGCTTAAGAATTTATTCTAAAATCTATTAAACAACCATTAGGGCAACTACTTAAGTAGTCTTATCGTAGGCATATTTAAAACAAAGATTTAAACTTAACGAAAATGTTTCTTGAGCATTCGCGTTTTAGTTTGAACGCGTTATCTGCAGATAGACAGCTTAAATTAAACTTTGGATGTGCACTCGACAAACACTATAAAAGTTAAGACTACTCATAAAACACTTAAGCGATATCAGACAAGTTTGCTGCACGCCCCTGCGACATTCCGTGACCTTCATCCGTCAGGTCGACGGAGTTTCGGCGAGACTAAAATTGTTGCCGTTTAAGATTCGCGTACAGAGTGCCGCGAGGAGATACGACGGTTTTATGGCGCTGTTCTGAAAAGTAGCTTTTTTATAGTAGCTCAACATAATGGCTTCCCTACGCCTGATGGAAAGCCAAAGAGAAGCCCAAGTCGCTGTGACAACTGGCAAGTAACTGGTTAGTTACCTGTCAGTTGCCACCGCCATGCCGGCCCAACCCTAACCCCCCACGAGCTCCGGAAACCCTACTCACCGGCAGAAACACGACCCAGAGGTCATTTGACTGCGGTATTCTATAGGGTGGAGGTCCTTCCCCGGACGGGCGGCTCAATTCGAGCGAAAATTCGCTATGCCCTACCTCTCTTAGGTCGATGTTAGGATCATGTAATTATGTTGGAACTAGATAGTCACCCGCTGTCGCTTTATACGTAAAAACTTTCCTTTTGAATCGCTGTAGGTATCTATTAAAAACAACCACAAAATATCTGTTGGATACATAGGGACAGACACAATTTTTTTTTATGGTAGCTCGACATAATGGCTTCCCTACGCCTGATGGAAAGCCAAAGATAAGCCTATGTCACTGTGACAACTGGCAAGTAACAGGTTAGTTACCTGTCAGTTGCCACTGCCATGCCGGCCCAACCCTAACCCCCCACGAGCTCCGGAGACCCTGCTCACCAGCAGAAACACGACCCGGAGGTCATTTGGCTGCGGTATTCTATAGGGTGGAGGTCCTTCCCCGGACGGGCAGCTCAATACGAGCGAAGATTCGCTATGCCCTACCTCTCTTAAGTAAATTTGGTGTATACTATGTAGTGATGGACCAATGACGTAATATTAGCCACGGCTCTTTAGAAAGTTAAACAATAACTAAACAAATAAAACATAAAATATTAAGATCCACTATAAAAGAACTCAGCATTGAAAAATGTAAGAAAAACAACAAGTTAGAAAACATTTTTGTTTTCAAACAATTTAATTGAAAATCCCTTTTACCTACCGCCTCGCTTGTAGTGCACTCGTGCCCAATCGCTTTGCCGAGCCGCCGAATTCTATTTCCATTCGATTTGATTTCGCAAAGAATGAAAAAAAAATGTTATTTAGTTTTGTACACGTAAAAACGCGTTGACGAGAAAATAATACTGTGTCAATTTATTTGCCGCACCGACCGAGTGAAACGGCAATCTTTTAAACCAACGGTTACTTATTAAAGGAGACATGAACGTGTCACTTTTTTTATAGTAACACAGCGCAGTGGGCTCCCTTCACTTAATGAGTGAATAGGGTTTTTTTTTTTTTTTTTTTTGCCTTTATGCATGAAAAATAATTTCATGTATTTACTAATTTATCGTAAAATACATAAAAATATACTACGAACAGTGAAAATAAAATCAAAATTGGCTGAAAATTGGGCGAGATAAAGTCGTTGAAAGTAAATATATCCGTCTCTCTCACGCGAAACAGATTTTTATATGGAGTTTGTATGGCGGGCACGGTACGTGACGTCATCCGCCACGTCGGATCTCTCTGTCTAAGCAATAACTATAACGCTTTATAACTCGCTTAATAGAAAAGGTATTTCAAAAATTCTTTGATATTTATGTATCTGGAAGATAAAAGATCTCAATAAATCCATAAAAAAAGTCATGCATATTCCCTATTGCGACATCAACATCAACAAGCACAAACCCATTTTGAAGTTTAAAAAATGCGAAAACGTGCAAATAACCAAATCGATCAGTTGTCTTTGTAAATTGCCTCGTAATTCTGGCTATACACCGTCTAATCCCGAAAGACGACCAAAACTCGGTAAAGCAGACGTAAAGTAGGCCTGTTTCGCCGAGTATACGGTTTCCAGCCAGACAGATAAACTCTACTGTGATTGCAAATAATTGTATACTTCAAGATAATGTAACCGCAATGACCAAATATCGTTAAAAGCAACATACCAATACCGTGACACTTGCACAAGATACAATAATCAGATTACAGCCAAAAACAAAATGGCTGTTAACAAACAGTCCGGTTCAACTGTGGCCTGAAACAATGTCCTTTGTATGTATGAAAGGGAGCTTGCACACAATGCATTCTCAAAGGCAATTAGGAATTTTCATTTTGTAAATTAGTCGCGGCGTATCGGTACAGGAGTGCGCAACCTTTGCCGTAGGCGGTCACGTAAGCGCTGCGGTACAGTCGGCATCAGATATAACGGGAGCGTGTTAGATACCCAAACAGATTTAATAAATACAGACGAAAATATTTAGTCAATCTCTCCTCTCTATTTAATTACAATGGTAACTAGCAACCCGCTTGGCGGATATATCAGACTTTTTTATTGGGTTACGTAATTGACGTTTTAGTAAGGATCTCAAATCTTTTCTAGCAATAAATAAATAAATAGTTACTCAGGCTGAATGTAGCTATCCAATAATGAAAGAATTCCCGAAATCCAAACAGTGTTTTGAGTTTATTTATACACCAACGGATTGCGTGCAGATTTTTAAAAATATGTGTAGATAAATAATAATAGGTACATAGGTAAACAGGAAGGCTTTATGTTTAATACTTGCATAATATAGTAGAGAAACAATTCTCGTTTTAGAATGTTTAATGTATTTTGTTAAATACGAGATGAGAAGCGAGGGCGGTTCGCTAGTCTCAAATAAGGTATGCGTATTAGGATAGTTTACATATTCACATTTATCCGAAGTCGACTGTACCGGTGTGCTATCAGGCACTTACACCGGTGCAAGTAAGCTCATAGTTGTCACGAGTTAGCCAGTACACGGCGGTCAGGGCTGCCGAAACGTGACCGGTGGTTTTGGCCCAAATTTTGGGCAATTTAGAGCACACTTTGGGTCGTAAGGGAACGATCAATCTACCGTCATGACCGTTGTGAATCCTGCCGAATAACCAACGAGGCTCTGGCAACCCACTGGAGACGGTACAACTATCACAATTGAAGGTGTACCTAGCTAATTACCATAGGCCGATGACGAACAGCAGCGTCACCGGAGCAAGGATCTCCGCCCTGCGATCGCCAACCCGCGCAACCCACTGGAGACGGTACAACCATCAGGATTGATTGTGTAGTTAATTATCACAGGCCGATAGCGAGCAGCAGCGTCACCGGAGAAGGAGATGCCCTGCGATCGCGAACCCGCCTCCCCAGCATGGTGATTATGGTTAAAGCCTCCAGGTATTTGCAGACAGTGGCGGACAACTGGAGAGACTTATGTCCAGCAGTGGACTGCGATAGGCTCATGATGACGATGATGAGAGGTACACGACGTGGCAGTAAACGCTGCCCGGCATAGAAGTAAATGGTTCGATATTATTGTTTCTTGCCGTTTCTGCTCGGTAGAAATCTACTTTCCGAACACGGCGGCAGCTTCTTTTAAATTGCTTTTATTCACATTTTTACATTACTTTTTACATCATTTTTTACTTGACGATTCATGTGTGATTTCATAAGTGATTATTTTAATTCTATGTGAATAAAGGTATTTTTGATTTTTTGCCACTAAATACCCGCAAAAATTCCCTATCACTTTGCCATCCCTGCCTCAGATGATCGGCAGATCCCGTAATGAGATCACGTATCCGTAGCTCCTGCGTCGGTTAGCGGAGTGAACTCGCGAGAAACGTCGGGGGAATCAAATCTCCCGATACTTTGATTAGATGAAAAATATTTCCATTGTTTGTTTGGCTTCCGATAATTGGATTTTGGAGCATTGTTTTTACCTCGTGCCCCACGTTTCGTGAAACGTGCTGTTGTTATATCGTTTGCCGTTTGATCGGGCGTCTACTTTGATGATTTTTTTATGTAGTAGTTACAGCAGCGTACCTTTTAAATAACGTCTGGCAACGGACTGGTGGCGGTTAACCTTCACGATTGAAGGCGTTGCTGAATCCCACAGGTCGATGATGGGTAGCAACGACACCGGAGCGAGAAGCTACGTCTTACATCGCCACCTCGCCTGCCGCGTGGTGATTATGGGCAAAGCATCCAGATGTTTGAAAGCGGCGAACTACTGAAGAGACATATGTCTAGCACTGGATTGCGATAGGCTGATGACGATGATAAAGCGATATCGCAGCGTACAGCGTACAGCGGTGGGCTCACCCAGCAAAAACCGGTTTACAGCGTACCTACCTAATCGCCACACTAGGCAGACGCGTTGACGATCGCAGGACGTAGCTCTTCAGTCCGGTGACGCTGCTGCCCGTCATCGGCCTACGGTATTTAGCTACACCTTCAATCGGTAATTGTATGTAACTTTTGTGTGCAAATAAATGAATTATTAAATTAAAAAATCGTGATGATTATACCGCCACCAGTCAGGTGTCAGAGCCTCGTTTGTTATTCAGCAGGATGCACCATGAACAGGCGAGCGTGGCTTGAAGCGAAAAGATGATAGGTTGGTCCGTTACATTCCCGACCAACCTTCGTTGGAGAGTAGCTAAAAGGAGAAAGCATCACCATCACTTTAACAAAGCGACACAGCGAAAATAACCCGTCAACACAACACGACACCGCGTAATTACGGCGTCGTTACGCGCCTCTGCGGCCGCGGTGCCTTTGACACTCGACACGGCGCTTTGGCGAGCGCAAGTTACGCATATTTTTGGCAAATGTTACACGCGAATATTAGTGATACGCTGCGGTTATTTCAGTTTTTACGCTCATAATATAGTTTAGCGTTTAAAGCAGTGCTAGTTTGTTGTTATAGTTTTTGTTTCACATTTTTAAGAGCGGTAGGGCATAGCGAATCTTCGCTCGTATTGAGCGAAGTAAAACAAGCGAAATAAAACCTACTGCGGCCACCAACCGTTTTATTTGTACCCTGGTAAACGCTGCTGACCGTTTCCTGATATTTCCTTAGTAGTCTTCTACGACACCCATTGGATGATATTATCCATCAGCATATCGCAGTCCACTGCTGGACATAGGCATCTCCAGTTGTTCGCCACTTTGGTTACACATCTGGAGGCTCGACCTATAATCGCCACGCTGGGCAGGCGGATTGGCGATCGCAAGGCCTAGCTTCTCGCTCCGGTGACGCTGACCATTATCGGCAGTATTTAGCTACGCCTTCAATTGTTTTTTTCTATAGTATCTCGACACAATGGCTTCCCTACGCCTGATGGAAAGCGAAAGAGAAGCCCAAGTCCCTGTGACAACGGGCAAGTAACTGGTCCTGTCAGTTGCCACAGCCTTGCCGGCCCAACCCTAACCATCCACGAGCTCCGGAAACCCTACTTACCGGCTGAAACACGACCTAGAGGTCATTTGGCTGCAGTATTCTTTGGAGGTCCCTCCCCAGACGGGCGGCTCAATTCGATTCGATTAAATTGTGATGGTTATACCGCCACCATTCGGCCAGAGGTTCTGCTTTGTTGTTCGGCAGGATGCACCACGGGCAGGTGGGACTTGTAGCCAAAAGATGATGGGTCCCTTACATCGCCCCGTTTTACTAATAAGCAACAAGCGTACACCGTTCATGTGCCGGCACAAAGCGTGCCGGCGCGGCGTCGGGTGTCAAAGGCGCGTAACGACAACCGCAGTTACGCAAGTTCGGCACGTAATGAACTAGCTTAGTTAATGTTGTCATCTCCGCCGTGGCTGTAACACAATATGACATTAAAGAATATAAAGTTTTGCTGGATTATGCTTAATATTAGAACTGTGTGGGTATATGTGTAAATATTAAAAGATATGCTAACATTTGAAATGAACAGAAGATCATGTATAGTAGCACTAAGTAGTGACCTGTCCCGTCCCCCCGTCCCCCTCTTTTCCTGTAAGTAGTACGGACAAGTAAACAAATAAGTCACTTGTCAGTTATAAATCTATACTAATATTATAAAGAAGTAAAGTTTGTGTGTTTGTATATTTGTTAAATTGTAAGGGGTAGTCTCGAGATCTACTGAACCGTTTTTAAACATTCTTTCACTAATAGAAAGCCACATTATTGCTGAGTGTCATAGGTTATATCAAAAACCGAAACTAAACTCCTAAAGGAACTGTGCTTGAAGGAAAGGCGCATAGATACAAAACACAAAAGACATACAAACTTTGTCTATCAATATTAACTCGCGTGCACTCTTTCCTAACAAAAGAATGAACTGTGTATAAACAAAACTGAGAACACTTTGCTCGAATGAAAACAAAATCAAAACACGTCTGTCCCCTTTATAAATTAAGCATTCAAAGAAAATAGGTACTTATACCTAGTTCTCACATTGTTGGCCCGACTTTGAGCCCGTATGAAAGCAAATAAATTCTTTGTGAGCGCTCGCATACGGTTTTTAGGGTACAGCACCGCAGGAGGAAAATGGGAACCTTTATAGAACCATTTCGTTATCTGTCTGTGAGTCTGTTCTCTTAGGAACGCATGGAAATATCGATTTGAATTCTATCACTGTGGTTTCAAGTTGAAAAATATCTTGCCCTTGTTTAATCTTAAGTACCTACTATATCTCTTTCACATAAAAGTATGATGGAAGGTTTTGATGAGCACGCTAGAAGTGATACTATGGTATAAATAGTAATTAGTTATATTGATTTTTTCTTATGTATTCATCTTGTAAGAAGAAAATAAATCTTTATTATTTTTTTTTACTGTTATTAAAGATAAGCTGTATCTTACACTACGTATGTATTTATTTAAAAATAATGATAGGTATAAAGTATTTATTTTATCAATTGGCACCTTACCCCTTCTTTGAATTATTTTCTACCTAAATGTTGTCTGGAAGGGATTGCTTGTGCATTATGCGTCATCCAGCTAGGTCAATTTCCTTGAAACTCTAATCATTTTACGGAACCTTGAGCCCACTTTTCAAACTCAGCCTTTACTTTTTTCATGATGTCTGACATACCTACTGGCTTTCTATGTTGCGTTTGCTGTGAAAACCAGTGACCGAAAAGTGGAGGTTGCTAGGTCAGTATTAATTGCCCGCTAGATTTTTAGTGTTGTCTATCGAGGTTAAATAGGGAATGTACATTATTTTTATGGACTTATTGAAATCCTTTTTTTTATAGTAGCTTGACATACCTAATAGCTTCCCTACGCCTGATGGAAAGCGAAGCCCAACTCGCTGTGACAACGGGCAAGTAACTGGTCACCTGCCAGTTGCGACCGCCATGCCGGCCTAACCCTAACCCCCCACGAGCTCCGGAAGCCTTACTTACTGGCAGAAACACGACCCGGAGGTCATTTGGCTGCGGTATTCTATAGGATGGAGGTCCTTCCCCGGACGGGCGGCTCAATTCGAGCGAAGTTTCGCTATGCCCTACCTCTCTCATTCACCATATACATAAAACTAGTTGTAAAGCTTCCGTTAAGTTATTAAGATCCATCCAACTCATTAGTGACTTGCCGCGAGCTTGCCTTTAATTTTTCCCTGCACTACAAGTCGCTCAATAGATACATCCTCAAAAATAATAAACATCATCATCATCAGTCTGTCTCAGTCCACTGCTGAACATATGCCTCTCCAGTTATTCGCCACCTTATCCAAACACCCGGAGAATTTACCCATAATCGACACGCTCGCGCTGTGCAGGCGGACGTAATAAACATTTCTTATGTTATCACATTATCAATCACGTTGTCATCCGCATACCATTCAGACACTAGTGGCGCACACCAAGAGGGTTAGTACCTCGTTCCTGCCCCGTGCCATTAAGTCATGGAATGCCCTTCCAGCTCATGTGCTTCCTTCCTCTTACAATCCTGGGTTATATAGGCGGGGCGTGTAACGGCATCTCAGTGGGCCTTCAGGGTGAGGGCGACAGGCACGGTGGGTTTTCCCAGGTGTGGCTGTCGACCAAAAGGTCGACCTCACGACCTCTTACCACCAGGTGGTGTGGGATCATCCTGAACGCTCTTATAATTTAAAAAAAAATTAGTGCATATTCCTAATCCCGACCGAGCGTCATAAGTCGCCGACATCTTTTTTCTATTGTCCAACGATCTGCACATCGTTTATTTCGTTTTGAACCGCTCACCGAGTGCGCTCGCACCAATAGTCGGATCGCGGCCCGTTGTTTTATTCCGCGTCGCCCGAATAAAAATCAGTGACCGTAAAGTGAAGAGGCCGAGATATTGAGTGTGGCATCACCTCGTAAATTTCGCAATATACTCGCGGAGCACGACGCGACGTACGCCTTCACACTCGCTGATGTCACATTTTCAGTCCACCGGAGCGCGAAATAAGTACATTTTTGCTCACGCGCCGTAATAAAAAAAATAATGACATGTTTTAAAAGTAAATCCGAGGCGTGCGATTGACAGATCGCGGCGTCAGCGGTGGCTTTGCCCGTTTTGGGCGGTTGGGTTTGCCGATTTAGATATTGGGTTTGCGGTGGTGGCTGAATGGGCTTGGTGGGGATGCAAACAAGCTGTCGTCTGTGGAACTTTTAACGGTGTGCTTAGGTATAACTTGTACGTTTTGACAGCTCCAACTCCAACAACTTATGAATGCAGTTTTATTTATGTTTACTAGAAATTATTGACGGGTAAAAGTCAATAAAAATTTGAAATTAAATCAATAAAGTATGAAGGCGTAACTAATTTCGAAACTAATTTCGAAAAGGGACTTTTTTTTTTTTTATAGTGGCTCGACCTAATGGCTTCCCTACACCTGATGGAAAGCGAAAGAGAAGCCCAAGTCGCTGTGACAACGGGCAAGTAACTGGTCAGTTACCTGTCAGTTGCCACCGCCATGCCGGCCCAACCCTAACCCCCCACGAGCTCCGGAAACCCTACTCACTGGCAGAAACACGACCCAGAGGTCATTTGACTGCGGTATTCTATAGGGTGGAGGTCCTTCCCCGGACGGGCGGCTCAATTCGAGCGAAGATTCGCTATGCCCTACCTCTCTTAAACTAACTATAAAACAATATTTTGGCCTTAAATAACATACAATGAATTCTAAGCTTGTAGAATAACTAAAATATCTAAACTATGAAATCCCCACCACTGCTATAACCTATTCTACAAATATTTTGAAGATGTATTTTTTAATCATAAAATTGATATAAGTATTGTTCATCCCGATAGAAGTAATCTTCTGAGTATTTGCTTGTTTTTACTCACGATGTTCAGGTGTTTCTTTCAAAACTACATACCTACCCAAATATTGTTCTATACCATCCTCGTCAAATCCAATGAATCCATAAAAAAAGAACATTGAAAGTTGAAACGTGTTCGCGACTCAGTGCCGAAAACTTCCTTTTCCAATCAAGTCCAACGTTTCAGGAACAGTAAATCAATAACCGATAACTCAAACACAACTTTCCGGGAAGTAGTAGAGTCGATAAGAATTTCAAATCTAAAAATAATATTTCCCGTTTGAGGGACCGTCTCCGGAGTCACCGCGACGGTGTAAAAAGAAGTAAACGGTGGCGGGTTTGAAAAATCGTAAAATGAAAGTTTAGGAAAATCCGCGAACTTGAGCCGCGATCGAGAGTTGCGTTGACGAAACGCTATAACTTGTCTTTCAAACGTGGTCTATAGAGAGTCACGGTTAGGCAGTGGCTTAGCTGTGCCTTTGGCATTCCATAGTGACAGGCTCGGTGGCTCATTTGGTAGTGACCTAGGTAGGACTTTGGTAGGGTTCGATTCCCGCACAGTACAAACATTTGTGTTCATGAACATGTCTGTTTGTATTGGTCTGGGTGTTTTCTATTTATAATATGTACATATTTATTTACAAAAAAAATGTATCTAAGTAAGTTTATCAGTTGTCTAGTACCCATAGTACAAGCTTCGGCTTAATTTGGGGCTAGGTGGCGCTGTGTGACCCAGCGTGGCATGTCTTGGGTTATTTATTTATTTATAGGCTATGAGCGGGCGGTAACCGTTTAAAATCAGATAACCTGACACCCGCCTGCCTGTGGTAACTAACATGTGAATGACAATAATAAATTGTTATTGAAAATTGTCTATGTCTATCAATGAACGTTTGCAGGCTTATGATGGTGGTTACACCGATTGTTACACCGATCATCAGTTCTGCGGCAATCGTGGCCAGCCCGTTGCCACTTCATCTTACTTATTCGAGTGGCTATATCGGTAACCTTAGTTCTCTCCTGCCATACTCTTACTCAGTAATAAAAAAAACAGTTATTACAACGGCGCATGGATATATCTTCTGACCTTTTCAGATGATACGGTTTTAACCTCGTGTTTCTACATCGAGATAGATATGAGAACAATTATTATTGGACTCTTCGAGAGCAGAATGTAGACTGTTTGTTTGTACCTCTATGTATATTGCGATGGTTTCATTAAAAACGCGTCATTTGAACATTTTTGAACTTCAATTTTTTTTTAAACATGATGAACGGCCTTTAGTATCTGTTTTTTTTTAGTGTGTGGCTAAAGTCTCGGCTTAGGGCTTTGTTGGAAGGGTCTCTACGGACGATGTTTTGAGAAGAGGGGCGACCGGCTGCCGGCCGGTTTCGCGGTCGGGACGCGGAAACTAAGGGGTGACGCGTAAGAATGAATCTGCATACGTGTTCAGTGTTAGGTGGCTTGTTCCACTACGCTATGCTGTGCAAAAAACAATTCCATCCTTGATAATTCGATCCGTCATGTCATACGATAAGAGTTGGAAACTCTTACCTTTAAATGACATTACAGCCACATTCGACTTTTAGCAATAAAGAAACAAACAGTACCACTTTTTGTCTGTTACTAAATTACTCAAAACCGATCCGAGTTGGTATCAAGGAGATAGCAGTAGTACGTCCTCGCGAGTCTGAATAAGAAAGTTAAGCCATTGGTCTTGCCTGATCTCTCCCCAGTCGTGTCGAACTGTGGTCCCATCGGATTATGAGAGTTAACGAACGGAGAGTGCAAGATGCCGGATGCCGGATGAACGGAGGTGCCTACTAACTTGTATTGTAATTTATGTGAATACATTTGTTTTTGTGGTACCTTCGTTGAATACGATTCGCATAATACAAGTGCTTAAGCTACTTACTTTGGGTATCTACAGGTCGATGTATGTGACATTGCCTAATTTTTACACTATTGGTAGTACCTTTAATCTGTTGTGATAATTTAATTAGCCATAGCTAGTTCAAAGTAAAAATTTGGACTGAATCCTTCATTAGAAAATCACTAAATTCTTGCTTAAAACCTTACACTTACTTAGGGATTGGGTCGAAACATCATGTGACGTTTGAATAACTCCTGAGAATTTGCGATAAATACCCATAGCTATGTAAGAAAGAAAGAAAAAAGTTTTATTGGCAAAACCATTTACATATAACACACAACATACAAAAAAAATAAACAATCAAACGATAGTGAACAAATAAAAACAGCAAAACAGAAAAACTTAAAGGTAGAAGAACATTTACAAATAATATGTGTAAAGCCAATCAGGTTCCAACCTCAGCTCTGTGCAGTTATGGTGACATCAACACCATAACTGCGCTGGTGTTCTGGTGGAACCTAAGGTGAGCGTGATTATGTCGCGGATTTATAAGTACATAATATAATGAGATACATATACATAATAATGCAACACATACCTACAAAAAACGAATACCTAACACAATAATTTTACATGCTTTAAAAAAAAATATATATATATATATATTAAAAAAACCAATCAGGCTCAGCTATGTCGTAATAAACATTTGGTTTATGGCAAGCAAAAATTCGATATTAATTAATACTGTAAAGTTTAGATAAGTGGAAGAGTAGTTAATTAGAAGAACAGATAGATAGGCTGTTATGCTTGCGAAATTGGTTTTTGCCATGAATTGAATCGACATTCATAAGATTCTATCCAGTCCAGTAACACACTTACCTATCTAGGCTTAATCAAACACGTGCCTAGATTGCCTTTGTAAAAAAGTATTGATTGCGATCGTCATCGAGAGACCCGCTTGCAAGCGAACTTCCCAACTTTAAATGAATTGTATCACTTTGACAAACGGGCCGATTTAATCTGGGGGGCTCCATCAGAGGGCATTAATGCGCTCGACCCGTAATACCGTAAGTGAATCTCGTTTAAAACAATAGAACACTGTCGTTATTTACTTTCCGAACCATCTACCTCCGACTGCCTTATAAATTGGAGCGAATTCTTTCACAAAGCACTTTTAATGAGACCTTTACCCGCGCCGAGACTTTGATGCGATAACTTTTTTCGATATTTTCGTCTCCCCATAGAAAAATATGAGCCATCCCTCTTTGTCGCGCCGTCGTCGGCGTAACTTCGTCCCTCTCCCGCTAGGTAAGTGCACACGAAGATAGCTCCGGGCTTCTGCAATCAATGGAGCGTTCAAATTGAAATAAGATAACTGAAGGTAGCATGTCTCATAATAAGACGCCCGATCGGCACTCAGTCTTTCATCCCGAACAGATTTTCTATGTATGCGAAGCTCATTTCCGGCCTCTTCCATACACAAGCCGACTGATATCGACTTCCTTTCCCTTGCCGGAGATGATTGGCTCTCATTTCAAAGTAAATCAAAGCTGTTTGCTGGCGTCCTCATTTGTGGGATTATGTTTATGTTGAACATGCAGCGTCCAGGACAAATAAGACTTTGTAACGTACGATACATGCGAGACGAGATGCGCCAAAGGAGTTGTGGCTTCGGTTTTCCTTTTAATCTGAACTAGTGGTACGATGAAGGTTTTATTTATCTCTTTTCGAAATGTGTACGTTATTTATGAAGCTAATGTTAAAATATTATTTAACTCGTACTTCTACTAGATTGGAATACTATTTTTTAGAATCTTATGATTACTTTTGATAAATATGCGTTCCGTTTCATATGCGTCTGACTTGAGGTCGGTTTGAGATTGTTCTTAGTACATTAACTGGCACAGGGGCTCTGAGTTTCCAATCACCGGATAAAATTTAACACACTGATAAAATCTAAGCCTAGCTCATAAGCTCATTGTCATAACAAGACGTCGCTAAGTGTTAATTCTTACTATACTTATATTATGACTCTTGCAATCAATCGTCTTGTCTTTTATCAGACAGTTAAACTTTATCCGGCAACATGTTTGAATTGCTCTACTATTTCTACATTTTTGCTTTTATAATTCCAAATTTTATTGAGCTATTTATATATATTCAATCCTTCTATCGTAGAGAGCCTCATAACGAATTCTTGAAGTTTAAACTAAAATTTTTTGATATTTTCACAGGGTTAGTCGTATAATAAAACATATCTACGTCATTATTTTATGAATGAGGAAGCCGTCTATGAAATACTTGACCAAGGGAGCTAAATTTGGTGACATTATTAGCTACTGCATATTAAATGGCTAGCCACCCCTGGATGTTTAAGTTCACAGTGTCCTGTTTAATTTCGTTGTATTTGCCTCAAGCCAAAAGTAATATAGCCCTAGGTGGAGTCGGGGGAGCTTTCAAATAAAAGCTATTCGGCTTAGTAAAATATCTTTCGCGTAAGTTATGTATAAATTCATTATATTTCGATTTGAAACTCGGCTTATTGTCTTTTGTGCCGTTTATCTAAATATGACTTTGTACTGATATTTCAATTGACTGAAAAAGCTCAACTAAAACAACAAATCTCCTCTCTGCATGATCCAAGGGTTGACTGGTAGAAAATGCTCCTAGCATTAAGGTAGCCTTTTGTACCAAATAATAAAAAGTTTAACTAAAAGATTGTGATCAATTTATGATGGACAGATTATGCCCTTTGCCTCGGACGGTTTTTGGTGATGATTATGAAAAAGTCGTGTAATTTTCAACTATACAATTTGAATGAACGTGAATGAACAAACATATGAACGAATGTATGAAACAGTGCTATCAATATCATAACACCGATATAAGATAAGACTCATGGAATTTTGTGCATGAAAATTAACCAGTACTCCACTGACGCTTATATTGTAACATTTTCTAGAAAATCTAATCTAAACAGTCTACTAATAATCCTCATTAACTCCCTGTCTTAGTGCAGTCTCCAGCGCCTAGGGCATTGGATCCAGATCTTAGGCAGTTCGGCTGATGCGCTCAGAAGACACAATCACCATTAAGTGAAAGGCTAATTAAGCCCTGCGAAACTTCCTTGTCTCCCACCGCGTCGCTAACTTCGACGTAAGCGCCTTAAGTCATGAGCGGAAGCGATTTCATTCAAGCGTTACATAAATGCTTAAGTAAACTACGTATGAGAAAAAGGAAGATTAAATTATTTGGACTGACTTCGGAAAACCAAATGAACTAGCCCTACCTACAAGGAGAGTAGCTACACAGGAGATATTTATACATACTAAGTGTGTACACAAAGATGCACTGACTTTCTGTTTGTTCTCTCTCAAGATCTGTTGATAGGACGATAGTTTGACTGGAGAGAGATCAGGCACAGTATCAACTGCGTCGGTTTTGAACCCGAGACCTTTCGGTCCTTAGGCGGCACTTGCTACAACAAGATCAACGAGTCAAATAAATCAGTCGATGAGCGGTGTTTCATTCAAATTTATCGGATTTCATCATCATCAGCCTATTGCAATCCACTGCTAGACTTAGGCCTCTCCAGTTGTTCGCCACTTAGGGCAAACATCTGGAAGACATACCCATAATCGCCACGCTGGGCAGGCGGGTTGACGATCGCAGGGCGTAGCTTCTCGCTCCGGTGACGCTGCTGCCCGTCAGAGGTCTGTGGTTTTGCTTGTGGCCTTCAATTGTGATGGTTATACCGCCACCAGTCGGTTGCCATTGCCTCGTTTGTTATTCGGAAGGATGATGTAAGTTACCACGCGCATATCGGATTTTAAATGTAGGCTACCTGTGCTAAATTTCCCGCTCATCACTTGCACCAACCCACTGCAGTTTCAATGTTCCTACAAGCAAATTGGTTCCGTTCGTGTCAATTTACGAAATGTCTAGCGTTACAATCATTCTGGTGTCGAGGCCTGTGCGGACGCGCGCCGATGCTAATTGCTCTGTTGTGGGCTTAATAGATCACTGGTGGGGTCCCAGCGTCGTGTTACGCCATGATTCGGTAATTGATAATGAGGCGTACTTTTTCCGCGTGTTTTGAGAGTCTTCTGAGCCTGGCGTTCCAGGAACATGATGTGTACTGATTTTTTTTCTATAGTAGCTCGACATAATGGTTTCCCTACGTCTGATGGAAAAACGAAAGAGAAGCCCAAGTCGCTGCGACAAAGCTTTGGCAAGTAACTCAACCCTAACCTCCAACGAGCTCCGGAAACCTTACTCACCGGCAGAGCACGACAAGAAGGTTATTTGGCTGCGGTATTCTATAGGGTGGGGGTACTAGGCGGTAAAGGTCGACCACCGCTGAAAACTGAAGAACTTTTACTCAACCCTTACGAAGCCAAAAGAATAGGGAGAAGAAATAAAACAAGGAGAAGAAACACTGTAACTCTTTCATAGTAGGACATCATTTGTACTTGAAGAATAATAATTACATAAGTCTGTATTATATCCAAGAGCTATGACATCGATGCCCCAACGATGATTCCGTCACAACATTGAAGATCCACACCAGAAATAACAGTTCAAAACTGTCTTAAGTTATGATTCCAATTCCCTTATTTATTCCCAACGTTTCAGTGGAAGAGTTGAAACTAACTTATCAGTCGAGTTGAGACGCGCAAAGCCGGTGGACGTAACAAGAATTTAATATTTCATCTCCCTTCCTCCACTATTTTTCTTAACATGAAAGTTTAAAACGCAATGCCCCAATGGCAACTTTGTTAATATCAGGGGAAGTTTTTACCACCGAAATCTTGCCGTATGCCGGCTAGACCGGGGATTCTAGTTTCTTTCGAGTCAAGTGTTTTTATAGCGGCCCTATATATTAGGGAAGGGAAATATGGATAGACAAGATGTGAAATTTTTAGTTTTCTTTTTGATATTTATTGTTTTAATACGATTTGGTCGGAAAGACGCAGCTGGAAACTGATTCCAAAGAACATTTTATTTTATAAATGTGAATAGATACCACACCACCGCCTGCGCTCAAATTATTTTCATCCTGGTACTACGAGTGTGATAGTTCTGGGTCAATTGTCTCTGTTATACTTATCATCGGTCTAGGGTACTTTCCTATGTCTATTGTTGCGATATCGAACTAAGTTTTCGCACTGAGATTTACGGATGATTTGCATGAAAGTTTTTGTTCGAGTCCGTGCTTGTGATTTAGAAATTGCCACTTAAGCCAAAAAGTCAATGCTAAAAGAGTGATGATCTTATAATGAGTTGATACACCAATATCGATTAAAAAATATAGTCAATCAGATTTTTAAACTTAAACTTTTTCTATCTTCCTACTTTATAATGCGCGATTTCGAACGGTGTTTCTCTACATCTAGATTTTAACACGTCACCGGTACTTATAAATAGTCAAGGTCATGGTGGTTTTAATTTAATTCGTTATACTAATATTAAAACAAAATTAACCACTATCTCAACTAATATATAGAAGTTAATAGTCTAGTCAATGTATCAATCTTCCGTCTAGTTCCACCTAATAGGCCGAGCAATCGTCTAGGCAATTGAACTGATCCCGGCAAGTTACAATTACCGTTAGGCAACACTAATGCCTGTACACAGTAGACTGGGTGCTGATCGTCTTAGACACAAAGGGGAATACAGATAGGGATAGGGTTGCCCGCGCAAACATATCAAGATCATTTATAGGTCAGAAGTTATAGAGAAACTCCGTCTTATTTTCAAACAGTCACCGCGAATCACTGTTAAAGTTCAAAGGCTCACTCTCTTTTTGCCCATAAAAAAATATATCTGTCGTAACATAAAAAGCACTGTTGTTCCTTATTATAAAAAAAAGTTCGGCAACTCCTACCTTTGCCGTGTTGTTAAAATGTGGAATTCATTGCCAGCACATATATTTCCTCCTTCTTTCGATATAGGATCCTTTAAACGGGGCGTGAAGAAGCATCTTATGGGCCGGCATGGCGGTGGCAACTGACAGGTAACTGGCTTGGTTACCTGCCCGTTGTCGCAGCGACTTGGGCTTCTCTCTCGCTTACCATCAGGCGTAGAGTGGCCATTATGCCGGGCTACTATTAAAAAAAAAAAAACAATATATACCGTTTGACATACAACAAACTGATTCTAGGAATAAGTAAATTTTAACATCAATATAATGATTAAAAATATTTTTTACATTATTTCGTTACTCACAGTGGTTTAATTACCTGATACCCTAGATTTATTGCATACAAAACATTTTAATACCTATTAATGACTTTGATGGTGCATTGCTAGCCTTTGGAGTTTCAGCCTTGATCGCTGACAATCCGAAGTTCCATGGTTTTATTTCTGGTCGGGACAATTTTGGATTGGAATTAATCTATATCTAAAATAGCTTAGGTCTGAGTGTTCTGAAGGACGGTGCCAAGTTATGGCCATAATTTAGTACTTTACTATCTACTTCATAAAAAGAATAACTTATTAGCATACACTTTTACTATGTCGTTCAATCATTACAGCTTACCTGTTTTTAACAACTTTTAAACTTTCTCATTGTTTCCTAAGACGAGAGAAAATGTTCGAGATTTAACGCGCACTTACCTTTTCAGCCAGGCTTTTCTATTATACGACCATATTAGAACATCTTCCCCGGAAAATTCAAATAACTGTGTGCCCCTTTGTATATCGAACTCTTCATAGCTTACTTCATCATCATCATCATCAGTCCACTGCTGGCTGGACATAGGCCTCTCCCATTGCTCGCCACTTACCTACTTGTTTTTTTTAATTACTAAGTTTTTATATCATGCAGCTGGCAACCCTGACGACATTTGTTTTAACTGCCTTCATAACAGGGGCTGCACCTAAAATACGAGTTAATAAGTGATAAAAACGCTCATCCCGCTATAACACTAGATCCAATGGGGAAATAACAATGAGGTTTGCAATTATTACTCTATTTTCAGTTTAGTGACGTCACGCTAGATAGTACCGAATATGTTTTCAACATTATTTTTTTTAAATGTTGGTACTTAAATGTTCCTGATATCGGTGTGATTTCCAGATTTATAATAGGACAACTCCAAGTCATGGGTGTCGTAGAAGACGGATTAAGGAAATATCAGGAAACGGGTTGCACAGTTTCCTGATATTTGAGGAGCTCGGTGGCGCCGCGGTCTTGTTCGCTTAACAATGATCGCAACGTTGTGCAACCATTGGCGCGGTCAATCCGATGATGGGTGACCAAAATTTGACACCGATTTCCTCCGTGCTTCGGAAGGCACGTTAAGCTGTTGGTCCCGGGTGCTATCTTTACCAACTCAGATAGCAGTCGTTACATCATATCAGAGATCATGATAACTCTGACGCCTAAACTGGGAATGGGTATAGCTTACCCTAAGTGTTGCGGAGGTCTGATGGCAGTCGCTCTGTGTAAAAGCTTAGCCCTCGCCAAATCTCTCAGTTTGGGAAGCCGACCCTAAGACAGTCGGGAAAAAGGCTAGGATGATGATGGGTTGCACAGTTTACCTACCTGGGTCTGTACCCAGTAGGTTTTATCTGTATAAAACCTACTGCGGACACAAACCCGTCTGCCAAGCGTGGTGACTAAGGTAAATCCCCCCCAGATGATAACTTTCATTAGGGGAGGCCTATGTGTAGCAGTGGATGTTAGCAGGCTAATGTAATGATAATGAATGTCCATGTTGCAGGCAACTGATCAAACCAGCTACAATAATCATCAGCCTATTGCAATCCATTGCTAGACTTAGGCTTCTCCAGCTGTTTGCCACTTGGGCAAACATCTGGAGAATATACCCACAATCGCCACGCTGGGCAGGCGGGTTGGCGATCCCAGGGCGTAGCTTCTCGCTCCGGTGACGCTGCTGCCCACCACCGGTCTGTGGTATTTTGCTACGTTACATTACCAGCTACAGTGGCTAGCTCTTATATTATATAACTTTCAAAATGTAAGTTACCCGATTAGCTAGACTAGACACCCATGAGATTAGATAGTATACAAAGTAAGATCAAATTTAAATACACAAATGTATTCAAATAACCAATATCAGATAACGGATCGTGAATCAAACATCCAAATAAAGCTACAACACAATAGTAGTTGCAACTGCTAATTAAGTCCCGAACCGGTCCAATTAAGCTGCACAAATGGTGGTGCGCCGCGATAATCCGGGCCCGACCGCGACACCGGGCCTTAGGGACGACGGTTGGCGACACAAGTCGCCGAGACTAGCGCCTTCGATATAGATCGCTGCGTGACAAACACCGTTCAACTACTGAGAAGATGGTATCACCAATACTTTCTACTTGCTGGCCCGGCGATCTTCGCATCGCAATATTGTGTTTAAACTAAAATATTTTTTTTAAATTTTATATTCACAAACCTTGTGCTAATAATAACGAATACATAATGTATTACCTACTTAATTCCCAATTCAGATCTCGAGAACATGTTACTAAATTAAACCAAATTATCCAGTGATATTGTAATGAACTTTCCGTACACGTGTTGATCTCCTAACAGTTATCTCGGGAGCGACGCGAAATAATAAGGAGAAATTTAACCGAAAATGAATAAACTGAAGCTCAAAACAAACAAAGAACCGTTTACATTCGGCGAAAACTCGGTAATTCGACTAACCAGAAATTACATTTGCCCGATTCCTGTTCGTACCCAGACTCGCGTTACTCAAAAATTGGTAATACAAATACGGTATGTAAAAAGGATTTTTAAATCGTCTAAAACTCATTAAGCATCGTTATTGTTTACATAACGATGCCCGCTTCGTTAATTTTGTTTATTGAAAAAACATAATTATCAAAAGTATTCCGTTACCGAGGCCAGTCGAAGTTTCAAATTTTTCGCGCGAGCTAAAATAAAAATCGCTAAAATGTCGAGCTAGTGAAAGTTTTAATTTGATAGTGTCACCAAAATTAAGGTGCAACCTTATCTAATGAACTTGACTGAACTCATTAGCGTTGACTAAAAGTCTCTCGACTACATCACACTTGAAGGCGAAGTGTCTTAAAAGTTTTAAAAAGAAAATTCAATTGAACTTAAAACTTCGGTTGAATGTAAAAATCTTGATAAAAGTCTCTTAATTACACGAAAGCGCTTCAAAATATTTCTCTTAAGACAGTTTGAACAAATCTAATAACACGGGGAGCATTGATTTTCTCGCTGGATTAAATTAGTTTTCATTGTATTCACCAAACTCGAGTTGATCTAATCTTTAGTTGCTCAACGTTTACGGCGCAATGAAATTTATGGTAACACGAAAATTGAAATAGAACTTGGATAGCTAAACATTTATTAGTTGGAAACAGGTCCCGTTCGCTATCGGGGTAAACAATCGAATGTCCGGAGGCGAGGGGGGGGGGGGGGGGGGGCGTAATCAGCGCAAGGCCTTACATCAGATGATCGGAGATAACCAGCGTTTCGTGAGGGCCCGCGCGCCGCAGGGCACCGGTAAGGGCAACGCAACAGGCCGCGCGTGCCCCATACAATGCCCTTGGGTTGTAGAAGGGAACATTATTACTTGAGACTTGTATTCCCTCGTGATTATTCGTGCACAACACTGATGATGCGTTTGTAATTCATTGGGCAAGGAACAATTTTCATAAACTGTGTACCTACTAACTTAGTGCGCTCTACATTCGATATCCAATGCATTTATGTGGTAATACTCGTATAGATTAACAGATTAATCCAGCAGAGGTCATGATTTATGACACGTTTTTGTATTGTTGATGGTTAATTTATTTAACGCAATTTTGTGAACCTGAAAGTTAATCTAGGCACGCGGGAGCGTGTCAACCAAGTTCCTTTATTCTTACCCTGACCGATAAGTCCATCAATTAGACATAACGTATATTTTCTTAGCATCGCCAAATATTCCTCGGTACAATTTATTCCGATGTGGCCGAGGCTGCCTTCATTACCATACCGAGTCGGAGTCAGCAGCTAGAACGTCGACTCAGCAGCGTACCTTTTATTTGGCGAGTTAACTCACTTAACATTCCGCGAAAACGAATATCGCGCTCCCCGTCTCCCTCTTTCGCTTACGAATCATCGCTCCATCACTCTCAGTGCGAATTTACGTGTACATCCATCTCGAAAATTCGCGAGCCTTCTGTATAATTTGATCGAAAACAGAGGCACGCCATCAGCAATTTCGCTACTGAGGAATGGAGTGACAATGAATGAATTCTGTGTCATAATGAGGTTGGCTGGTGTATTATTATGAACTAGCTGTGCCGGCGGCGTCGCACGCGTGGATATCGGGTTCCAAAACTTTTTTTTTTTTTTTTTTTTTTTATAGTAGCTCGACATAATGGCTTCCCTACGCCTGATGGAAAGCTAAAGAGAAGCCCAAGTCGCTGTGACAACTGGCAAGTAGCTGGTTAGTTACCTGTCAGTTGCCACTGCCATGCCGGCCCAACCCTAACCCCCCACGAGCTCCGGAGACCCTACTCCATGGACTTCCATGAAATGGTACCTAAATTTTTACCCATACATTGATGAAAACCGCATTTAATTCCATGCAGTAGGTTTCGCGTGATGCGCGATCAAACATACAGTTAAAAAAATCTCTCGTTTCCCCAACACTTCCCATCACTGTTCCCCTCCTATTGATTGTAGCGTAATGAAAAGTATACTATAACTTGCCCAGGAGTATGAAAAATAATTATACCAAGTTTAGTTGAAATCCATTGAGCAGTTTTTGTTTCTATAACGAACATACAGACGGACAGAAAAAAATTTACTGATTGCATTTTGGCATCAGTATCGATCACTGATCACCCCCTGATAGTTATGTACACAATTGACCTCTCTACAAATTTATTATAAGTATATATAGATTGGTTTGTGCTTACTCTGCGAGATTGTACGACGGAGTGCGCTCACCCAGCAAAAACCGATTCACTCTCGCCTTGAACACTGGCAGATTATATTTCTCCAGGGAACATAGAGTCCCGCAAAGAGTTGCACAGTTTGACCGTTAGCTTTCTAAAACATTATTACTTACCGAAAATAGATCATGAGACATGACTTTTATATAGATCGCATCAAAACCCAAGTCTTTACACCGCAAAGGATATCTAGAATATCCTTTCATATAACATCTTATTGATTTTATTACGAAGTTTCAATTCTACGATGTTTGTGTAAATAAATTCGTCGTATTCTCCTCTGGCCGGATCGTCTGAGTCTAATAAATACGTCTAAAGCCGAATCGAACTTTCAACAATAAATGCTGTGACATAGAGTCCCCTCTCGAAATATGTGAATTTAATTCGGTTTCCAATAATGCGCAAATATTAAGGTTTCATATTGCCACAGTTCGCAGTGTTTGAACTTTGACCATTATTTACTGTGCGTGTTTACACAGTTGAATGTATAGTGCTTGTTTTAGGTAACATATTGATATTGCTGTCAAATTATGGATTCCATAATGTAGGGAGGCTGTGGGATTTGGCTGAAGGGTATATTATAGTCATTTATTCATAAATTTTGGTTAGTATCTCTATGGAATGTTACAGCTTATTTTTTTAACAAAAATTCTGATGTGAATATCTATAGCCTCCTTAACTTAGACTTAGATCGTCAAGTTTAGCTTTCGTACTAGCTTTTCTCCGCCGGGAGTCCACATAACACCTTTTTCTCTACCCGCCTGGCCCTAGTCAATTCGTCAATGCATTCCTGGACGTAAAGAAGAGGCTTCAGAGAATTTACAATTGTACACCCTGCCGATAAATAGCGATGCGAGGATAACTTAGTCTGATAATCTTATTCGACTTTATGTTTGCTCTATATACTCTTAACTACATAATATGGTCGTATGTCTTTAACATACGTAGATAATGCCGGCGTTTATGTCACCACAAAGGCCGTAAACCAGTTGCCTAGACCTCATAAAACCATGACGCATCTGATATTTATTAAAACTTGTGATGTTTATATCACACCGCAATAATACCAACGTGAATGTTTAGACTTTAGACCTTTACCCTATATTCCTAGGACAAAATCGTCAAATAATCATGATTCTATCCTAATATGCATATTTTTATTCTTTTCAGGTATGAACCATATCAAATTAAGCAGTGCTAAACTTCAATATTTGGGTAAAGTAACCATAATATTTATTTATTTCATAAAATCCTATGTCAAATTCTTATACATATTCTATGGCGGTAGATTTATAACATTACCTTCTCTACCTATTATAGCGGAAAAGGGGGCAGCTTAATACAAGGATAATATAGGGTACCTACATTGCGTATAGTGCCAATATTTTGATTGTAATATGCAAAAAAGTTATTAATTTTACCACTATTTAGGCACGCTGGCTATCGAAATATTTTTATATTTAACATTTCGAATCTTAAATATTTCCGCTGCATGAATTTTCCTCACAGTACGAAGCTACCCCTTATCACCCTACGTTACGCTACGCACATTCGATGCAGCCTGGAATTTGTCATGCCACGGCCACACATTGGATTCAACTTTGCATCCAATCACTGTCCAATGCCCAATACTAACGCGCTCAATGTCTTCATTGTGTCCAAGTACCGATACACACATTGGTGCATTGGGCGCAAAACGTTACGTTGGTCCAAATACCGCCAAAGTATGGCCGCGGCAACCTTTCGTATTTTCAATAAACAATGTGATCGCAAGACCATTGTATTCATTCTACGCGACAGCTTAACCAATCTAAAAAAAATTATAAGAACAATCTCTCCACTGAAAATTCACATCATAAAAGCATTTGAGTAGTCGATGGCAAGTTCACACGCAGCGCGTCGGCACGTTTGGCGGCAGCGCCCTGAATACCGAATACGTTTTTTAGGCTAAACGTCGGAATTAGGATGCTTCAGCGGGATGCGTTTGCTTTGTACCTTTATTGTTCGGCGTGATAACGGCTTTAGAACACTTAGGCGTGTATATAGGTTATAATATCTTAATACTAGCTGTGCTCGCGACTTCGTCCGCGTGGAATAGTTATTTTTTCTTTACATTTTCCATTATTTCTTCGCTCCTAATAGTTGCAGCGTGATGTTATATAGCCTAAAGCCTTTCTCGATAAATGGTCTATTCAACACAAAAAGCATTTTTCAATTCGGACCAATAGTTCCTGAGATTAGCGCGTTCAAACAAACTCTTCAGCTTTATAATATTAGTAAGTATAGTAGATTTATAAGCGAAACTGACTGACATAATCAACGCAGATTTTAACCGGCATAGCGGTGGCAACTGACAGGTAACTGACCAGTTACTTGCCCGTTGTCACAGCGACTTGATCTTCTCTTTCGCTTTCCATCAGGCGTAGGGAAGCCATTATGTCAAGCCACTTTTGAAAAAAAAGTATATTTTCGTTTTTCCTTTATAAATATTGCCCGCTTTTGCCAAAACCTAGTCAGGAGAGTATTATTACCAAACAAATACACCCAACTGTATATTGACATTAACATATCATTAAATAATCATGAGCCGAAACTAACAGCGTACATCTACTTGTAAGAAACTATGACGTAACGGGATTGTATCAAGATAGACCCACGTCGGCTCGTTTGTATGCAACGGAAGGAAACATATTTTTTTATTACATTGCTGACAAGTCCTGTATGGGAAATTCTTAGGTATTTCCACGGAATAGGAATGGCTTTGCCTAATCTAGTAATACAATTACGGTTTAGTTAGGGTTAGAGTATATTGAGATACTCACTTCGTGTTCTTTTTTAAACGGAATAATGGCTTCACATTCTTCTTTTATTAGGCTTGCATGTGAAAAACTAAAAAGAAGCCCAAGTCACTGCGGAAATGAACACGTAACCAAATCAGTAACCTGTCATTTGCCATAGCCATGCCATCTAATACGCCGTAGATAGATCTGACTACAATGTGCCTTAAATCTCGAAACGCGACCAAAATCTAGTGTTTCACGGTGCGTATACCGTAGTCACCAGTCAGGCGGGTAGACCTTACCATAGACTGAGACCCAGAAATTTAAATTGAAGCAAAACTTGGAAAGTTTTGCTGATTCCGTCAAAGTTCAACATCATGAAAGTTACAAACAGCCAACTATTTACATATATTGTTACGATATTACTTTTTATTGAATGACCTTCTTCTTTTTTCTTTTTTTTTTATAGTAGCTCGCCATAATGGCTTCCCTACGCCTGATGGAAAGCCAAAGAGAAGCCCAATTCGCTGTGACAACTGGCAAGTAACTGATTAGTTACCTGTTAATTGCCACTGCCATGCCGGCCCAACCCTAACCCCCCACGAGCTCCGGAGACCCAAACTCACCAGCAAAAGCACGACCCGGAGGTCATTTCGCTGCGGTATTCTATAGGGTGGAGGTCCTTCCCCGGACGGGCAGCTCAATATGAGCGAAGATTCGCTATGCCCTACCTCTCTTAAATACGATCTGCCCTATCCAATTGGATTAAAGATCAAAACCGTTATTATATCATCATCATCATCATCAGCCTATTGCAGTCCACTGCTGGACATAGGCCTCTCCAGTTGTTCGCCACCTAGAACAAACTTCTGGAGGATATAACCATAATCGCCACGCTGGGCAGGTGGATTGGCGATCGCAGGGCGTAGCTTCTTGCTCCGGTGACGCTGCTGCCCGTCATCGTTATGTGGTATTTTGCTACGTCTTCTATCGTGATGGTTTTACCGCCACCAGTCGGTTTGCCAGAGCCTCGTTTGTTGTTCGCCAGGATGCACCACAGGCAGGTGAGGATGGCTTGGAGCGAAAAGGTGATAGGTCGCTCCCTTACATCCCGTTATTATATAGCACCATGTTAACAATTTAAGCGCCCAGCCTAAGTCCCGACACTCGCGTAATTCCAATCAAACCGCACGACTAGCCGATTATAGCGTAATCCTTAATAACGCATGGTAAATAGCGTACATCGCAGCAGAACCTGCCTGTGGGCACGTATCTAATATCTCTCGTAAACTGGATGTGGACGAACATACGGACAGCTTGTTTGGTCAACGGGAGACGTAGAGACAATGGGCATGGTGCCGAAAAAAAAGTAATCTTAGTCCGTCTTTTAGATTGTTAAAAAATAAAAGACACGTATTTTTTTATTTGTAAATAAGACCAAAAATGACAAAGGTATAGCCCATTAAAATTACACGTGCCGTCAGATTTTGGGAGCTTTTCGCAAATGAGTGTATTACATAAGTTGTAATAGCTTAGATATCAGACAACAGACAACATCACTTATACATTGCTCTAATCCCAAAGAGACGCCGAGCATAGCCCTTTCCATGACATGTCAACTCGTTAAATATTTTTATTTTTACTACCTGCCAGAACTCGATTGAAACGGACGAAAATAGTAAATTTGATATGAATTTCCAGTATTTATTATCGCGTAAGTTGAAATGGCGCAGATAGAGCGCGTACTGCGAACTATCAAATGCCACGGATCACGTACCTAAACTCAAACAGTGCTATATGATATAGTTACTCGTGTGTTCGGACATACGGGTGTGGCGTTCAGACGACATTTTTCAAGAAAAAAAAAACAACTTCAATTTGGTGACAATGGGATATGAGACTATCTTGAAAGTACACCCTTTCGAACGAACATTTTTTTTTTATATCGATTCACAATTTTCGGAGATATGTGGTAAGAAACATACAACAACAAAAGAATCAGTCAAAAATAAGAACAGACCTTCTCCTTTTTTTTGAAGTTGGTTAAAAATTAAAACTTAATACACTAATCCTTAGTAAGCTGAAGTGGATTGGCCATAATATCAGCAGCATCGACAACTGTTGATGTAAACGAGTTTCTTGAATTGATACAGCTTCCCCCTTCTGGTATTCGGCACTTTGGGCAAACACCTGGAGGTTATACCCATACCCGCCACCCTGGGCTTGGCGATCGCAGGGCGTAGCATTCCCGCTCTGGTGACGCTGCCGCCCGGCATTGGCCTGTGGTATTTAGCTGTTTGCCAGCAGCGTCTACTCGTATAATATCCTATGAAGCGCTTTTAAGCTCTCAATGTATATATGAATAAAATAAAATATATAAATAACCCAAGACATGCCACGCTGGGCCACACAGCGCCATCTAGCCCCAAACTAAGCCGAAGCTTGTACTATGGGTATCTAGACAACTAGTAAACTTAGATACATTTTTTTTGTAAATAATTACATATTATAAATAGAAAACACCCAGACCAATACAAACAGACATGTTCATGCACACAAATGTTTGTAGTGTGTGGGGATCGAACCCACGACCCTTGGCTCAAAAGGCAGAGGTCACTACCAATTGAGCCACCGAGCCTGTCTGTTCCACTGAGAGACTGTCGAGGCGATCCTAGACGTATAAACTTACTTTAAGAGAGGTAGGGCATAGCGGATCTTCGCTCCAATTGAGCCGCCCGTCCGGGGAAGGACCTCCACCCTATAGAATACCGCAGTCAAATGACCTCTGGGTCGTGTTTCTGCCGGTGAGTAGGGTTTCCGGAGCTCGTGGGGGGTTTCCATCAGGCGTAGGAAAGCCATTATGTCGAGCCACTATAAAAAAAAACTAATCTTAAATACCAGAGCTGGCGTTACTCATAAAGAATATATCTGTCACGAACATCGCACCAACGCCACAGTTCGAAAAATGTTGTCCTTTTTCTATTCCACTACCGATATAGCCGCTGCGATCCCGATATTAGCTACGTGATGTTGATTCGCGTCGGACAAACACGCGGCCGACTGTACCGGACTGTTTACATGTTTGTCTGAGCGACATTACTCCGTTTGTATTTATCGAAGTTTTGCAATGAAGCCACTGAACGATGATGGTATTTATAGTTTTTTTTTTTTATAGAGGATCGACAAGTCGCTGTGAAAACGGGCAAGTAACTGGTCAGTTACCTGTCAATTGCCACCGCCATGCCGGCCCAACCCTAACCCCCCACGAGCTCCGGAAACCCTACTCACCGGCAGAAACACGACCCAGAGGTCATTTGACTGCGGTTTTCTATAGGGTGGAGGATTACTAGCTGTGCCCGCGACTTCGTCCGCGTAAAATCGAGTTTCATCCCGTTGGAGGTAGAATTGATCAAAATCCTTAGCGGATCTTAGCGGATGCCTACGTCATAAACTCTACCTGCATACCAAATTTCAGCCCGATCGGTCCAGTAGTTTGGGCTGTGCGTTGATAGATCACTATGTCAGTCAGTCACCTTTGAGTTTTATATATTTAGATAATATATAGAAAATCTATTACAATAGTTTTCCAGGTTTCCGAAGTTGCGTTATTGAAAACCCAAGTAAAGTTTATTCAACTAAAACCGTTAAGTTTAAGAACGTCGGTTTAGAGAAAAGAAGTGTTTAATAAGGTATTAAGTTTGCTTGACTAAGTTGCCGGCAGTATGTGCGCTATAACTTTGTACCATCGCCGGCAAGTTTAGTTAAGGATACCATAAAACAGTTCCAAGTGCAGATAAAGATATACTCCCTATACGTGTGGATTTACACGCGTTAGATTAGCCACGGCCGGGAGTTACTGCGAACTCGCAACACTACCCCATCGCAAAGTCACGTCAAATTCGAGCAGCGTAAACCAGTGACGTTCAAACTCCCGTCCTAATTGCCTGAAATTAGAGAACGTTTTTGCAGATTAAATCATTGCAATTGTTTTAAACTCCCATCTTTTAAAATCGCCTTCTGCAAGTTACTGCAATTCTCAAGTTAGATAAAAAAAAATAGTTCCAACCCATTCTCTCGGTCGCCATTTTCTCGAATGTCGTTTTAAAGTTGGCTTCTTTTGCACAGATTAAATTTTCGCAGACAATAGCAGTAAAAAAAGTTTACAATTCGAAATTTCCACCTTTACACCGACTTAAATATCGCTGGCCGCACACATGTGCGCGTTCTTTTTTCAAAGCCAGAAATCGTATTGAATACCGGGAAAAAATAAAACTAAACAAATCCACTTCGAACATGAATAGCGGGCAATACCATCGCAATATTCTAAATTCAAAACTGCATGCTAACAAAAAGCGATCGGATCGGCCTCGACTATCGCGTAAATAAATTATTTTTTATTCAGTGTTTTCGTTGAAAGTCACCGCCGATTTGGCAAGGCGGGGGCGTTGGCTTGTGGCCAACAAGTGAAAGTTTACAAGACATTGGCCTACCGAATTTGTTTATATATGAAAGTCCTGGCAGAGAGCCGTGGAGCGCGGTCGGGTGGGGTGGAAAGTGAGCATTCCTAAACGTAAACATTGTGGAGACGTGGCCGAAATGTTATGTGGAACGTGAGGCGGATTGATTGGTCATTGAGCGGGCGAGCGAGTCACGTCGGCCGATCGTTCTTATTCATTTGCATCGGAAACAGTTTTTGGTGTGCGTAATTGATTTTATTAGTTGCTTAATTTGATTGCGAGGGGCGACTGGAGTTCAACGTGAGCTTGTCATTAATTCGCCGGGCGGGGCTATAAAGTGGCCTAAATAGGTTACGGCAAACATTTTTATGTGTATCTAACTTTTCGGCGTGATTTTATCAGCGGGCCCGCTGAATGATCGAACTTTCTTATTAATGGTGGGCGTGTTTTGTTGTTTTTAAACTTTTATTAATTGCAGGTGCGTTGAGTTAGATTTATTTTTGTTGAATTTTAGGTTTTTTTTTTTCATTCCGTTTCGTTCCTGATAAACATTATGCTTTTTTTACCAACAAATCAATGCTGGCATCACAAATATAATTATGCAATGTCACCCAAAACTCCTGAAAAATAGACCATAATTAAATTCGTTTAAAGCAAATACGAGTATACATATCCTTTCCTCTTACGCATATCAGATTTTTCTATGAAAGTTGTATATGGGGCGGGACATGTGACGTCATAATGTATTTAAGATCTCTCTATCTAATCAGTCATTTAACAATTTTTTTAAGGTATAAATTGGATAATAGAATAAATCGCATAGAATGCTTCGCCACTACTTTCATATTACGAACGGCCAAACTATGGAACTCTTTACCAGGCAAGAGCAAGGATGCTCCCCTACTACATATAATCTTCCAATTTTAAAGGCTCTCGCCTAGTAAACCGTATTGCAGGTAGAGCGCGCTCCATCATAAACTGGTAAGGGTACCTTACCATAAGGTGAATTGCAATCTGGAATGAACCCATTCCTAATAAGGAAATGTTTTCGATATTTTTTATATTAACTCAGCATAGTGGTTTTCTTTTTGTTGGAAAGGCAGTCCAAGTCACTTTGACAACGATCGGGAAATTTATATAGTATCTTTGCGATAAAATATTTCAAAAGATCCATCAAAAAGTAATACATAATTATTCTCTATTGATAACCATGGCTAACACACAATGGCTGATGGCAACCACGTCCCCATCACCTGTCCCACATAATTACAGAGACGGAATAAAAACCGTTTACACCGCCATATCTCATGGGGGTTTACGAGCGCGTAAACCATGCCTTTGTGCCGAAGAGCCACAAAGCGGCGGACGACAGTAAAACACCTCCGTACGACCTTGTAAGTGCCCGGGGGACGATAATTGATAGTGCTTTTTTATTAGCCGCGCAAGCTGTGTGATTTATGTCACCTTTTACCCTTGACAAGTGCAGTAATAGAGTTAGTAGTAATGTTTTAAGGCTGCGGACTTAATGGGACGTAGTGGTTCAAACCCCACCCCATAGGAATGTGTCATCATCATGCAAACTTCCACTGCTGAACTTAGTTCTACTTCTTAGGTATAGAAACAAAAACTACTCGACGGTATCGACGGAAACTTAGTACAGTTATTTTTAATACTCCTGGGCAGGTTATAGTATACTTTTTATCACGCTAAAATCAATAATAGCTGCTCCACTGCTCTGGTGGGAAATTGGGAAAACGGGACAAATTTTTATCTGTTTGTTTTCATGTTTGCTCGCGCATCACGCGAAAACTACTGCATGTAATGCGGTTTTTACCAATGCATTGCTAGAGGTCTAATTTAACCATTTTATGGAAGTACATTATTTCGGAAACTCGATATCCACGCGTGCGACGCCTCTGGCACAGCTAGTTTATAACATTAGCAACGCACTACACATGTTCCCCTCTGCCTCACTCCACTTCCCTACTTTATGCCATTACTTAACACCACAAGTCGTGTTTAGCGACACGCCCGCCTACATTGTCAGTTAATTCATAGCCGTCAGTTCGGCCGACGGCTCATTTTGCAGCTAAACTAGGTTGGAACCGCCCTTCTGAGGTGGAACCTTTTGTCAGACAATTCGAGCTGTACTTTCTTTTTCAGTAGGTGTGTGGTGACGGAAACGGGCATTGTAGTTTGATTTTACTGTTTAAAAGAGACTCTATGGCGACGTAATATGGCTTGTTGGAATTGGTTCTTAGTTTAATGAGTCGTTTGCAAACTTAGCGTTGGATTAATCGACTCAAATTATTTATATTTTAGTTTTTCCAAGATAGCGTGGCACGCTGAGCCACACATCGCCATCTAGCCTAAAACTAAGCCGAAGCTAGACATCTGATAAACTTACTTAGATATTTTTTTTTTGTAAATAAATACATATTATACCATTTACCCTGGTGTGCCTGTCGACCTAACATTTGGACCTCACGACCGCTTACCATCAGAACCTGAACGCTCTTATTATAAAAAAAAGATGTTTATGTACACTTCGTTTATAAACGGCTTTGCCCACGCGTCGATAGCCCGATGACCCGCTTCGCTTCCATTCCGGCAAGAATCACTTCGACTCGCAACAGAATTCGCATCACGTACCCGGCCGACCGCTAGTCGTACACAATGAATCTCGGATCAAACTCGACAACTGTACTGCAAACAAAAATGTCCGTGTCACGTGACCGAGCACTTTTATTTCCGATCCGAGGCCTGCGTCACGCCCGCGGACACTGCACGTCTGTCGCGTGATTAGCAACCGAAGCTTCGGTTTCGCATTTTTGCGCGAAACAAGTGAAGCGCGGCTGTATTTTTTCTGTTTTCGGTTAAAGATCAAAGGGCACATTGATCAAAATGAAAAATTTTCAGTTAGAGCCGCCCGTCCGGTTAAGGACCTCCACCCTATACAATACCGCAGCCAGATGATCTCCGGGTCGTCTTTCTGCGGGAAGTAAGGTTTTCAGAGCTCGTGGGGGGTTAGAGTTTGGACGGCATGGCGGTGGCAGCTGACAGACAACAGACCAGTTACTTGCCCGTTCTCACAGCAACTTGGGCTTCTCTCTCACTTTCTATCAGGCGCAGGGAAGCCATTATGTCGAGCTACTATAAAAAACTATGAAATGGTAGCGTTTGCAACAAAAAAGCCAGCTGATTCTTGAATGGTCCTTTTTAAAATATCATCCGGAATTAAACCGGGAATCGAAATGCCACGTTTGCAGTGTCTCATTATTGGATTGGATTCGAGTATTCTAAGATACTCCTCGGTCTTTACTGGGCCAGTCCACTGCAGGACATAGGCCTCTCCAGTAGTTCGCCACTTTTTGCAAACATCTGGAGGCTATCTGGAGGTACCCATAATCGCCACGTTGGGCCCGCCTGCGTGGGTTGGCGAACTCATCGCTGCTGCCTGTTATCGGCCTGTGGTAATTAGCTACGCCTTCAATCTTAATGGTTATACCGCCACCAGCAGGCCCCTCTTTCCCACTGGGCACTATGGGCATGTGCCCAGGGCCCCGCGATCGAATGGGGCTAGGGGGCCCCAAATAGATTACCAAATGATAAACGATATTTAGGTCATAGGGGCCCCATAATCCTAATGTGCCCAGGGCCCCAAATAGTTTAAAGACGGCCCTGGCCACCAGTCGGTTGCCAGAGCCTCGTCTGTTATTCGGCAGGATGCACCACGGGCAAGTGAGGGGGGTGGTGGAGTTATAAGATCATAGGTTCCCTTACCATAATTTTGTGCATTAAAAGTAAATCCTAAAATACCTGTAATAACTCGCGAAATTCTAATAAAGGAGTATCTAACCACTGCCTTTTGTTTTGCGCCGGCATAAAGCCCCAAATAAAATTTACACAACACGTCACATGGATTGTAACCCGGCCTGTAAACCGTCCTTATTAAGTTATTAATCGTGTTTTTGAAGCAACATTTGCGTTTGTCGCAAACAGTCGAGTTTGAGGCCCGCGCGGGCTGTTTACGCACTCCGTCCGTCACCGTGATGTGATTAGCTTCACACTTGGACTTGCCGTAATCCGTTTATACTGGGCCAATTTGATTACGCTCATGCAGTGGAACCTATATGAAATTACTGTGCATAAAAGAAAAAGGTACTCGATTTAAATTTTTGAATTAGGAACATGTCGAATCTATTTGAAAAGCCTAAGTTTAAAAGAATATTATGTACTCAATTTCAATTTTTGAATAAGGAACGCTATAAATTTAATAAAAGATTATGCCTATGTACATAAAATGCAAATACATTTTATTTTTTTGAATAAGGAACATAAAGTGGAGCCTTTTACCTAATGGAAAGCCGAGGTCTACGCTCAAAAGAAAAAAATATTGTTGAATAGAAGAAAAACATAATGTACCTACTTACGCTCAATTTGAATGTTTGATTATGGAACTCGTACACACACCAATGAAAAGCCTGTGTCTATTAAGTGTTGCTGTTTCTTTTTAGTTCGTTAAATGTCTTGTGTTTATGCCAGATGGAATTAAAGTTAAAAAAATTTAGTTATTTAATTTGATTTTTGGAATTTGGAATGCGGCAAGTCTTATATTTTTATCCGTCCGGTGTCACACTACGTTCAAATATAACATACGCACGTACGCTAATGACATGCACTATGGTGCACGATTTGTAAAACGTCAATTCAGTCAGAGCACATCTCATATTTGATTAAATCGGGCACATTCAATACGCGCAATTCAAAATGTATTTTCAAGCATCCTTTTCAAGGAGAAACGATTTGATATTTATTCTTATGACTCCACGGGTTGAAGTAGAAATATTACCAACTTCCCAACTCAATGTTGCTTCTGAGAAATTTCTTTACAGAAAAAATCCCTAGCATCCCGATGTATCTAAAAGCAATACCAGTGACGTTTACACTACTCTTGTAACTGCTAAGACGCGTCCGTTACAAGAAATAAAATTTTCTCTAGCACCGCAAATACATTATATCGTCGAAATGTGTGTATTTGCGGCTGAGATTGTGTGCCTATTTATTTTGGCCCCCTCCCCTCTGTCGCATCCCCCGTACCCCTCTGCCCGTAGCTTACAGTGGAGCGATGGTGTCAGTGAGGGAGACATGTACCTTCGAGGACACGGCGTGTGTGCCGTAATAACATCTTCATCAGCAGACCACTGCTGGGCATTGTGTCTCTCCAGTTGTTCGTTACTTTGGGCATACATCTGGAAGCTTTACTCATAATCGCACACGTATAAAGTACAATAAATCTAACATTTGCGGAATCATTCTGGAACTCTCTTCCAACACACGTGTTCCCTTCTTCTTATAGCATTGGGTCTTTTAAGCGGGGCGTGAAGCATCATAATGTCATAGATCCACTTTGCACTAACTATGCATGATGCGGCTCGCTTACATTTTTGCTTGACGCAGTCATTTTGAAGCGCTAACATAAAAATGTAAACCCAGATTTCTTTTTGCTCCAAGCCGCTCTGCCCGTGGCGCATCCTTTCGAATAACAAACGAGGCTGTGGCAACCGACCGGTGGCGGTATACCTTCACAATTGAAGGCGTAGCTAAATACACAAGCCGATGACAGGCAGCAGGGTCACCAAAGCGAGGCCTACGCCCTGCACCGGAGATTATGGATAGAGCTTCCGAATGTTTGACTAAAGTAGCTAACAACCGCTTTTTATGGGTGAGCGCGCTCTATAGACTGCGATATCGCTTACCATGAGGTAAATTACAGTCAAGCGCAAACCTATATTGAATTTAAAAAAAAAACTGGAGAAGCCTATGTCCATCAGTGGACTGTGGACTGTGATAGGCTGGGGATGATGATAAATATGGCTCGACTGGCTCGATGGTTCATTTGGTAGTGAGCACTGCCCTCTGAGCCAAGGGTCGTGGGTTCGATTCCCGTACAGCACAAACATTTGTGTTCATGAACATGCCTGTTTGTATTAGTCTGGGTGTTTTCTATGTATAATATGTATTTATTCACAAAAAAAAAAGTATCTAAGTAAGTTTATCAGTTGTCTAGTACCCATAGTACAAGCTTCGGCTTAGTTTGGGGCTAGATGGCGATGAGTGGCCCAGCGTGGCATGTCTTGGGTTATAAAAAAAAATATATATGAAAAAAAACATGTCTGGCATGTCCCACTGTCCTTGCCAGCCGTGTGCCGGCGGTGACACTCGCATTATTTGCCTGCCCCCGGCTGTTTACGCACGTGTGCCGGTGTCAAAACGTACTACTTTATTTATGTGTTCGGCGGCCACAATCAAAATTATTTATGCTTTTTATGTATGGAAATCTCGGCCTTTGTCCCCGTCGCCCGTATTTTTTGCCCCAAATTGCTTTTATTCGCCGACTGACTTAATAATATTTCTGTAATTAAAATCTCACAGAATGTTTTCAGCGCGCGCGTCGCGCTTTCGTGATTTATGGTATTTTTCGCCTTTTTTGGGCAATTAATGAAAAGATTATTGCTCTAATTTTTGGGATACAACATGTGAAATATGCGGACAATGGTAAGAATGAACAGAAATTGAACAAAGCATGGGCGGCTCAATTCGAACGAAGATTCACCTCTGCCTCACCTCTCTTTAAGAATACTAGAGAAACTCACGTGCAGCATTTATTGTGTAGTACATAGACAGGTATTATAAAAGTGTTGATTTAGAAATAAATTAATAAACAAGGTTCCAGTTCTTGCTCGAATGTTTTAAGATAATTAAGTTGAATGTTTTATCTTAAATGAAAAAGAAACGCCCAGGAGCTTCCATCACTGTAGTAATATACCTTACCGTATATACAAAACAATATATAGTTTTAATTAAACCTGCTTAATTCATTACAAAAAGCGCCTACCCATTTAAATAAGAAAAAAATATAATTTCCTCCTAATTTTTTCTGACCTTGTAGTTACTAAGAAAATTCTTACTAAGCTCCTATTTTTAAAGAATCATTACCGTATTTATTCTCTTAAACTTATTTAACTACAAAGATGAGAAAACTTAAGCTGGCGAAATTTAAGTATATTGTCTTTTAATAAATAACGAAGACTTGCCACTCAGTACCCAAGTGCAATAAAAATATATGTATCTTCTAAAGGATTGCATTCAAGAAACACGTAACTTTACAAGCACTACATCCTCGTATAAGAGTTACATAGTCGTAACGTTAAGCGGTATCTAATACCGGATCGATCAGGGTAGGCCCGAGGCGCAATATACCGCGCCCTCATTGATTCTGGAGTATCCTGCGGGATTAGACCAGCCCGTCTCTAACTATCCCGCCAAAGCCTCTTTTATTGTGCCCCGTCTAAGTATAAAACTGGTGCAGTAGGATATTATAATAGGTAATAGATAACGTTTTAGGCCCTTTTACGGCGTGTAGTCAACGATTTAGAAATGTCAGTTAAAGTTCACCGGACATTGAAAAACCAGACCTTAATGTATCTAAATAAGCAGCAAAATTATGGGGATGTAAGGGAGCGGCCTATCATCTTTTCGCTCTAAGCCAACCTCACCTGCCCGTGCATCCTGCCGAATGAGGAAACGAGGCACTGGCAACCGACTGGTGGCGGTATAAGTCTATAGCCTCAGCCGATTCTGATTATGAAGTAGCAAAAATATTACATTCAACATCATCATCAAATTTTCATTAGCCTACAAATTGCTGGACATGGTGCATCTTGCTGAATAACGAACGAGGCTCTGGCAACCGACTGGTGGCGGTATAACCACGATTGGACTTGATTTGGACTGGCGCAGCTAAATGCTACAGGGCGATGACGGGCTGCAGCGTCACCGGAGCGAGGAGTTACGCCCTGCGATCGTCAACCCGCCTGCCCAGCGTGGCGATTATGGGTGTAATCCTCCAGATGTTTGCCCAAGTGGTGAATACCTAGAGAGGCCTATCTCTAGCAGTGGACTGCGATAGGCTAGATTGAATATGGAATGCATCGTTTAAAATGTAGGTTTGTACATTTAAATAAAATAGAATACCTACGAGTAGAATCGAGTACTACGTTTGTAGTCAAAGGAGAGCTCCATGCATAGCAATTATACTCTAAAAGATAGGTCTGATGATGGTAAATTGTCAACAACAAAATATATTTCCAAGCGTATCAAATTTTCCTACTTCACCAGATCAAAAGCTAAAAAGATCCTAAGCAAGACTTTCCATAGCGTTTAAACACCAGAGAAAATTATTTTCTAAAACGTCTCGTTAAAACCTAACAAAAGTAACGAAAACACGCAATTATAGAACGAATGTTTTCGAACACTCTCGCTACGAGAGAGAGAAGAAAAAAAAAGGAAACATTCGCATTTATACATAAAATAACTTGCCTCGCTTTCTTAACACAAAGAAACAGAACCCAGTAAATCTCCCGGGAGCATTTATAAAATGTAAAGAAAAACCTTGCACTATTCAAAAGCGTTTCGCTCATAAACGTTTTAAATCGCAATCAGAGACGTTTATACAAAAACGTTCCTCAATAACTTTGAGGAGGCGGGTTTTAGAAATGTTTCGGCGCCGGGCGGCCGATGTTCGGCACAATTTCGGCAATTTGAAACAAGCCAAATAGGGTCGGGTAGGCTACCGCGCCTCTCTCAGCCGTTTGAAGGCTTGTTAACAAAAATGTCAATTAACACTCCATTCTCTGCTGCTTTTTGTAGCAGAAACCTTTCGAAGAAATACATTACCAGTCTGTAATGATCCAATATAGTTTTTGTTTTACTTTGAAAAAAGAGAAGAGAAAAGTTTTAAAAGCGCGCTATGAAAATGCGCGTTGAACGCTTGTCATCTGGACATACAATATTATAAATACGAAAGTTTGTTTGGTTGTTTGTTACTTTTTCACGCCAAAACTACTAAACGGTTTTGAATGAAACTTTACAGGAATAGGCAAAGGCATAGAGGCAAACTTATAAGGATATTATCATTTCACGCAGGCAAAACCGCGGGTGCATCTAGTCTCTTTTGCACTAGATTAAGTTTAGTGAAACGACATAACCCAAAACGAGATAATTTCAGATTTCACTCATATCCCTAAACATTTTTCAGTAAGAAGACGTAATAACAACAATGTTCGACGTCTTCGAGGATTTCCCGAATTTCCGGATTTTTTCATTTTCCTACGACATGTATATCATCAAATTAAACCGCAGCAAAAATTTTACAACCAAGTCAAAGATTAGTCAAAACTGTGTCCAAAGACCTTCCAACCCAAGACGGATGCACATAATAAGTAGTATTCCGAGTACGTCCGGATATTGTGTAGCTATTCAAATCCCAGCCGCCGCCGGCCGGTTATGACAAGGCCGGATTCGGCGGATTCGGCGCTGTCTTGCCGTGTGGCGTCGCTTGTTACCGCCGAATTTATGGCAAATATTAGCTGTTCTGCCCTCTGGAACCTTTTTGTCGAGCCGTGACGTCACCACGAGTCCCTTTGTGAAAAAGGTTCGAGCGAAATTATTTCGGATGGAGTTGTTAATAGACGGTTTGACATCGGCCGAAGTACATTTTTATGACGAGCAAGGTCGCGCATCCGATCGCAATTCTCGGGTCACGGCAAATATTCGTGTTAAGACGAAGAGTATTATCGGGTAGATCCACGGGTATTTTCTGGTGTAGACGAGTTATGATCGATTCATTGTCACTTTTTAGCAATCTTACACGACAAGAAATCTTCGCTACGCGACAGGTGACCAGATGCTGTTTCATACGATTTTTTTATACCACAGGCAAACATCCCGCCTAATATTGAGCGGTTACCGCAGCCTTATGACGCCTGCAATACCAATGGTATCATACGCGCATTGCTGACCCTATAAAAACCTCTAGACAACCTTTTTGAAGGATCCCAACTGTAGTCTCAGGGGAGAGCCTCAGCAGGCTCAATTCATGGCCCGAGTGTAGGATATTTTATTGTCCGGCATCAACACAGTGTTTGCTACGCGAGACGATAGTTGTAAACCAAAATATAACGTACTAGCAGCACACTCCTCGCTTCGCTTCGGATAAATCAATTGTTTCAGCTAAACATTTCATACATTGTTGGTGTTTTAGGAAGGACCTCTCATATTTTCTATCAATTAATTTCTTTCTATACTATACACACGCTTACAATGCTAAAATTAATGGATGCTAAAAACAAAATGAAAATAACATTCGATTCGAAGGCTGAGAAATCTGAACATAGCTTGACACATAACAAACGCAATACGTGATGCAGTATGTTTGTTTATATTGCACAAAATGGTACAAAAGGCGAAATTAATGCTTGGAGCATTATCAAGCCGTTAACCCTTGGCTCATGTAGATGTACATCATGTTGGCCTCTGGTTGGATTTGAAGCCATGCCCTTTAGTCCAGGAACCACCTGGTTTTAGCTATGATTCACTTAACTGTAAGTTCAGATGAATATTATATCTAGCGATGCCTCCCTGAACACCGCAAGTTCGTTTACTACATTGATCCTACCGGAGCTAACCCTTGAGTCATGTAGACGTTCATTATGTTGGTCTCTGGTTGGGTTTAAAGCGATGGCCCTTTGTTCCGAACCACCTGCTCTTAGCTAAGGTTATCTTAACTGTTAGTTCAGATGAATACTATATCTAGGGACGTCTTTTGAACACTGATAACTTTAAGAGGGGTAGGGCATAGCGAATCTTCGCTCAAATTGAGCTGCCCGTCCGGGGAAGGACCTCCACCCTTTAGAATACCGCAGCCAAATGACCTCCGGTTCGTGTTTCTGCCGGTGAGTAGGGTTTCCGGAGCTCGTGGGGGGTTTTTTTTTTTTTTTTTTTTTTTATAGTGGCTCGACATAATGGCTTCCCTACACCTGATGGAAAGCGAAAGAGAAGCCCAAGTCGCTGTGACAACGGGCAAGTAACTGGTCAGTTACCTGTCAGTTGCCACCGCCATGCCGGCCCAACCCTAACCCCCCACGAGCTCCGGAAACCCTACTCACCGGCAGAAACACGACCAGAGGTCATTTGACTGCGGTATTCTATAGGGTGGAGGTCCTTCCCCGGACGGGCGGCTCAATTTCGAGCGAAGATTCGCTATGCCCTACCTCTCTTGGGTTTGGGTTGGGCCGGCATGGCAGTGGCCACTGACAGGTAACTGTCCAGTTAATTGCCGTTAACTCAAAACCTAGGGCATTTTTCATCTTAGTACCTACATTAAATTACCTTGAAAGTGATTTAGCGATAATGATGCTGACCAAAAAGCAATACCTACTTTAATAGCGCTATTTTCTTCCGACATGCGTAATTCATCATCATCAGCCTATTATAGTCCACTACTGGACATAGACCTCCATAATCGCCACGTGGGCAGGCGGGTTGGCGATCGCAGGGCGTAGCTTCACGCTCCGGTGAACCTGCTGCCCGTCATCGATCTGTGATATTTAGCTACCGTCCTCAGTCGGCTGCCAGCGCTTTGTTTGTTATTCGGCAGGATGATAGGCCGATCCCTCACATCGAACATCCGTGGGTCGAACACAAATTCTATATAATACCTAACTATTTTATTCATCATCATCATCATCATCATCCCACATCAGTCCACTGCTGGACATAGGCCTCTCCCAATGCTCGCCACTTCGCTCGGTCCCGGGCCTCTCGCATCCAGCACTTGCCAGCCGTCCTGCGCAAATCGTGACTCCACCTTGCCTGAGGGCGTCCTACACTACGTTTGCCGAGACGCGGTCTCCACTCCAGAACTCGTTTACCCCAGCGGTTATCGGTTCTGCGGCTGATATGGCCTTATGGCTTTGACTCGGTTGAAACTATTTTATTAGGCTGAATATATTACATAGTATAGTGTACAGAAATTATAACATCGGATTAGAAAAGAAAAATATTTATTATGCATGCACAGATCGCAGTTTTCATCATGTGCGCCTTTCTAAACCTTGAAAGAATGCATTCATATTTTTTGAGTTCTTAGAGCTTCATTCTTCTTAGAGTCTGTTCGACTGTACACTATTTCTAAATGTTGTTCCGATTTGTTGCTAAATGAGGAGCCTCCAAGCTGAAAGCAGCATTGATGCAGGAAACGCCGGTGGTGTGTTTTCAAGTTGGTCGTATTTTTAGCTATAGCAATTTGCTTATAGTATTTTCTGAAGAATTTTATCCTGAAAGTAAGCCGACGGTTCACAAATATTTATTTCACTGTTTGTTTATGTGAATTTCCGATAATTCCGTATCATTAAGTACTACGTATATATTACTTCCATGTTCCGTATTTACTTCGATGTCCGTACCTGTCATGTCAAAATGACAATTTCTTTGACAAATTCAATAAATGACAGTATCTATGGTCATTTCAAAAAGTATGTAACACATTTTGCCGAAATTGTAAATTCCAAAATGTATGATACCCTTGTAATCTATAGCCTGTGTGTAAATCTGATGCATAAATAACATTCCTGTAAAGTTTCATCAAAATCCTTTCAGTAGTTTTTACGTGAAAGTACGACTTCATATTAGAATTTATTTATTTAGATGTCATAACAGTTTAGATTGCTATGGGAACGTTGTCAAGCGTCAGTATGTAAGATATTTTCTTTTTTTGGAGATTAAAATCTTTTTGGTAAATTTGGGTTACATTATTGGAGTTTTAGCACGGATCCTAACTTTTTTCAAAATATAATATAGCCTATGTTCAGCGCAGATAGTGTAGCTTTCCGACAGTGAAAGAATTATTCAAATCGGTCCAGTAGTTTCGGAGCCTATTCGTATCAAACAAACAAACATACAAACAAACAAACAAACAAACAATCAAATCTTTCCTCTTTATAATATTAGTTTAGACTAATTCTTGCCCTAGAGTAAATAGCAATTGTTTTACGTAAATCAAAAAAAAAGTAGCATAACCCAAGACATGCCACGCTGGGCCACACGTCGCCACAAACCCCAAAACTAAGCCAAAGTTTGTACTATGAGTACTAGACAACTGATAAACTTACATAGTAAGCACCCAGACCAATACAAACAGACATGTTAATGAACACAAATGCTTGTACTGTGTTGGCTCAGAGGGCTGAGTTCACTACCAAATTAGCCATCGAGCCAGTCTAGCAATTGTTTTTAAGTAAATCAGAACAAAAGTAACATCCAGACTTAACACAGTTATCTTATGATATATTATGATAACTTTAAATTGTTCCGTGGCATCATAAAACATGAAATACGGACATGCAAATCGTCGCTCCACCTGAGGGCGTCCTACACTACGTTTGCCGAGAAGCGGTATCCACTCCAGTCATCATCATCCTAGCCTTTTTCCCGATTGTCTCAGGGTCGGCTTCCCAAACTGAGAGATTTGGCGAGGGCTAAGCTTTTACACAGAGCGACTGCCATCAGACCTCCGCAACACTTAGGGTAAGATATACCCATTCCCAGTTTAGGCGTCAGAGTTATCATCATCTCTGATATGATGTAACGACTGCTATCTGAGTTGGTAAAGATAGCACCCGGGACCAACAGCTTAACGTGCCTTCCGAAGCACGGAGAAAATCGGTGTCAAATTTTGGTTACCCATCATCGGATTGACCGCGCTAATGGTTGCACAATGTTGCGATCATTGTTAAGCGAACAAGACCGCGGAGCCACCGAGCTCCTCTCCACTTCAGTAACTTCAGTATTCTCGAGCATTTCTTGTAGTAGTTACTAGGTTTCTTATTTACCTAGTCCCTGTAACCCAAGATTATGGCCGGCCATTAGTGGCTTCAGAGCCCAAGTTAAGTTTAGGTTTGTAGATATTTGCATTCTTCGGTCTTTTTAGAGCCGTACAAATAACAATTTGGCTTTGACATAACAAGGGTTCTAATCACTTTTATTCAGCTAATCTCAAAAACAAAATGGTTGTTTTTATTAAGTATTACTTATAATAAGTGTTTTAGAGTTAATAAGTCTATAGTATGGACTGTGTGAGAAATTATATGCATACCAAAGGTGCTAGGGTGGAGATGACGGCTGATAGTGGAAAGTGAAAGAAGAAAACACGTTATGCCGACCCCACTTAGAGCGGGATAAGCAGAATTATTAGAGGGAGAATTATGAAGTATACTCGTATAGTCTTACAGAAATCAAATTGACTTTGACATAACCATTAAGGGTTCAAATCACTTTTAATCAACTAGTCCCAAAAACAAATATCACAAAAAGGTTGTTTCGATTAGGTATTTATTAACTCTATGGTGCATAAATGTATCCGAGCCATTTTAGCGGCCCACAGCCCGCAATGAAGGCATGACAATTTTTAATTCTGCCTCGAGAGTGATATTATCCCGAGGCCGATTTAACTAATGGATTCTTTTAATGGCCAAATGAATATTTAAACTCGTCGGGAAATTAAAATGAAATAAAATTAATTTCTCGTCGAGGTGTCGCAATGTATTCAACATTACCATTCGTGATTGGTCTCTTAGGAATATTTAATGGTACTTGAACATCGATTTTTACGAATTCCTTTCTCTAATAAAGGAATTTGCATGCATTTGCGTTAAACGGTCGGAACGGAGCCAATTTTCAACTCATTGACCGAATTCCGATGGCAGCTTTTTTTGTAGATTAAATTATCTAGGTTTAATTTATCACGTTTCTGTCCATATTATGGGATTGCGGTTGGTGATTTTATTGCATGTTAGACTTGGATTAGAAGTGGATAGATTCATACATTCTGATTAAACTTTGGGTAAGATTTATGAGAGTAACAAGAACGCAAATTATTTCTTTTCCATGACGATCAGTAATGGAACTATTTTGGACTTTAATTCAGAATCATTGTTTCATAAGTCATGAATTTAGCGCGATGTAATTATTGTAGAGTCCTCCTTACGTCATTACCACAAGTTATTCCCCACTTTTACTATTCACGCTTAAAATAATTAAAACCCTTCACTTAATTTCGGGCAAATTACAAATGACACGAAGCCGCATCGCCCCCCGTCTAATGACGGGGTGGCTACCCGTTTTCCCACTCAAACGGCTCCTTATAAGTGATAGTTCCCCGTTGATACACCCGCGGACTTATTTATAGGGCCGAGGTGAATAAATCACTGCTCTAGCAACAAGGAAACACATTTTTCCACGGCTCGCCACTCCAGCTCATTAATAGCGCTCGGCAAGCAGACGGAATGGACATCCCATCGGTCTTGTGCATTTGTTCCAATGCATAGAACTTGGAATGATAATAAATGTTTAAGTACTTATTCAGTTTTTTTAATGACTAACGATGCCGATTCAAATAAACAGCCACGAACGTGTTGCAGTTTATAAAAAGTACGATTTCTTACGCTCGGGCTACATTCACGGGTGAAGATTCGTGACGTATTAAAAAGTAATAGTGCCCTGATGGTCTGATCATACATTCGACCGAATACTAAACGATGCAACGTTCTATCTGGTTACAAACATCGCGTCAAGACGAACGATGAGTAGGTAAGTATATTGCCGATTCAAAATGCTGGCCAAAAATAATTTGCAGCAATTTAAATAAAAAGTACTATTTTATGTTCCAAATTCAAAATTAAATTTTGTTCAAAAGCCTTATAAATTTTCAATAATTAAAAAAAAAATTTCTTTCTCATATTAATTCGTCAAACAAAGAAATTACGTGTTCAAAATGCATTGAGGATTCTAATTTACATTCAATCTTTTTGGAATTGAGCGGTTTGCATCGTGTTTTTTTTAAGTTAGTGATTCTTTGTAAATAAAACGTGATCACCATTCCATCTATTCTAGATAAATTTCTGTGACTTCGACAGTAGAAGAAAAGATTAATCAGCTTTGTCATTTATGCAGAAGCTTTGTGGTGCGAAAGGGTATCAAAGCATTAAACTCTTTATTAATGATGCACATTGCCATTTGAAATCAATCTTTTAAAGTAAGTTTTCTTTCAAATGGCAGCCATTCATATCTCTATGACGAATTTTCTAGTTATGAAGATGAATGTTTGCTCTCTATCGGGTGGTTTTTATGCGAAGTAGCACTTGTTGACTGGTTCAATGGCTCATAAATGGTGGTGTCTGTGCCTTCTAAAGGGGCGTGAGTTCAATCCGCACCCATCATAAAAATACTGATGAACATTTATACAGACTTGTTCTTTGTCTGGAGGTATTTGTGGTACCTTCGTTGATTCTGGTTTCCATAACACAAGTGCTACTAAGCTAAATTCTGGATCGAGTCAAGAATCGAGTCAAGGTTCTGATGTCTGATTCATATAATATTATGTTTTTTATTTACCCAGAAATCAGAGTTTGTTAAATTGATATACTTAAGCATAATGTCAAGTTGCAAACCATTAGAAGAAATATTTACGACGACATTGAACTAAGTTGACCGGAAAATTTAAGTTTTGAGAATTTCCGCCATACCGATTTAGATATTTTCTGGCCACTGTGTAATCATATTTAGATACGTTCGTCACGCTATTTTACTAATATACGAGTAGTACAACATATGAATATTGTACTGCACAAAAAGCAGTAACCAATAAATATTAAAGATCCAATCGAAGAGAGATTACACCATTCAGGCATCGATGAAAAGCCCGAATAAGGAAGCGGATACAATTTTCCACCGGCCGGCTCCCATTAAAAGTAAAAAGATACCGCGAGCAGGCACCCACAGACACCCAATGAAATGGGTAATAAAAGTAATAAAGTGTATTGTTTGCTCGGAGATCGATAGCCGCTTAATTAATGACCAATCTCCAGAGACTCACCGGCACTTACTCTAATTAATTAAAGTCTGCAGCACGGAGTAGTGAGTGAACTCTCGTGTTCCGTCCGTTCCGGGCTATTGTTTAAAATGTACGTTTCTTTTCGATATTGCGAGTGCCTACCCACAGACGTATCGGGAGGAAGTGGCAGTGAGATGTGTGCGGGTTGATCGCGAAGCTACGAAAGATCTGCGTTTTTTTTTTAGTTTTATTCATCATGGATCAGGGAGTTGATTGATTCATAATTGGTTGGTTGGTAAGGGTTGGGCCGGCATGTCCTAGTTTTTCCGGGTCCCGTGACACCATCCCCATAGGTGCTTGACGGAGGGGCCGGGGTTTTTAGTGGGTATTGCCTGCCTCCCTTCCACCTTGAGGCAGGGTGAGTCCCACATACCCCGTCACTCCCCCCCGGGTGACGGGGATGCCTAAAAGCATTTTCCCCGGCATAAAAAAAATGGATTGGGCCGGCATGGCGGTGGCAACTGACAGGTAACTGACCAGTTACTTGCCAGTTGTCACAGCGGCTTGGGCTTCTCTTTCGCTTTCCATCAGGCGTAGGGAAGTCATAATGTCGAGCCACCATAAATGAAAAAATTGCTTTGCGATGCGTATCTCGCATCACAGATTCACAGATTCGTTCCCGATGAACCTCTTGGTATGCTTCTCTTAACTTTTAATTGCATCGATCTGGGTAGATTTTTCTTCCTCATTTGCTAGCAAATACCGATTTATTCCTTCACCATAAGGCTGCATTTCCAATAGGCAAACTGTTGGCTACCGACTAAATTAAATTCTTTCGTATACTTGAAATGGAGTATTCACAGTTCGCTAGTTTTGCGCTCAATCTACGCATTTTGCAGCGTTACGCGCGCCGACTATCAAAACAAACAAACTGTGAACACTCCATTTCAAGCATAAAATATGGAAGGGTACTAAACCGAAACGCTGCTAACTCAGTCGGTGTCAAACAGATCGGCTACTGGGAACGCAGCCTAAAAATGAATCCTTCTTTCAACATACATCGGTATTGCATCAAAAAAATTAGAGCTGACCATAACCGTTGAGCATGAACACTCGTACCGGTGGCCAAAAACCGATAAAACATATTCCGTCCATTTGGCTCCGCTGCTCAGTCGTAAGTGCACGCTTCTTCGATATTGCGAGTGCTTCCCGAACGCCGATATACTTTGATGATTGTTGCGCATCGGAGTAAATAACAGTAAGGTTCGCCTTTGCGGGACCGAAGTGTGTGCACTTATATACGTAAGATTGTAAACACCGTTAGATTATAATCGAACAAATATGGCGGCACATGTCATATTCAGTTCAACAAATCAGCGCGCGAGATGCGTTCCGTCGCATACCAAAATCACAATTTGACGTTTTCATTTTGATTGATTACAATGTCAGAAAAATATTACCTTAAATTCTAAGCAGTACTTTTCACAATCTGTCGACAGTTTACAATCTCGCTGGATAGATTATAATCTAACGGTATTTAAAATCTTAAGGTGACATACTCGTACATATTATAAGATTAAGTTTAGGTTTAGTTTTTATTTTTCTAATGAAAATTATAATATTTTTATTCCGGAAACCTTTCGCTATATAATGATATTGTAAAAATAAACGACGTACACAGACTGTCTTTACTGCTGATCCCGCTACGCTATCAAACCGACCGTATCGTTTGACGCAATCAAGGAGATTCGATTGGGGAAGATCGCCCGCGGGATTAGATGGAGCGCCTATCACTTTGCGAATATGCAGGAGAGATCACCTGGACTCGGCTACCCGCTTTTTTATACGGACGGCAGGTTTTACCGCCGAGGGGAACGTTCGCTTCAGTATTCGGTAATGTTTTTTGATTTGGTTAAATGATCTTTACAATTTTTGATTAGTTTATTTTTACTTCATATTTTTGACCCTAGTTCGTTCGTCATGTCGAAACTTTGCTTTCGCAAACATACATACTTACTCATTACTGCCGCATACTTTTGCTCTAACTGTGATGGACTTCTAAACTGACAATGACAGAAAAACCTAGCGATGTACAATATCGAACCATGATTTGAACACAGCAAGTTCACATTTTGGTTGAAAGGACATTGTATTAGTGATAAATATTATAAATTGTGGCGAATTCTCTTATTATGACTACAAATGTCATAGTAATTTCAATTATCTATGTCAATTTACTTCCCCTGTTGTTCAATGGCGGCTGCCGAAACCGATACGTAAGTTTTCAGCCCGTTCACACTGGTGTATTTTAATGCCCAAAACAGTCGCGACCTAACTCCGAACAGACGCCAAAACGCGCATTTGGTCACTAATAAGAGCCAGTATGGCCAGGCTGTCTAATAAGTAAAAAAAAACATGCATCAAACCTAAATAAGGCACTGCAACAATCATCTGATAAGATGCTGTGGCCAATTATATTGAAAAAAATTGAGTGATTAGAAATTCATATTAGCCGTATCAAGTTTAAACCGTGTTTTAACATTTTTGATGGAACAAAAAAGCCAGCAAGTCGAGGCATCAATCTCTCGCAGATTGGAGTTAAGTAAACTTCTGTGAGATTAACTCGCGAGTTTCACGGCAAATTAATTCCTGCTAAGTGCTCGTCTAAGAATAGTTTGAAGCGCTAAAATTAACTCCTTATTTTGAAGCCGCGAATTATGACAATGTAGTAAACTGGTCGGGCGATGAGTCTAGTAAATGTTCTCTTGTCAGTCAGAATGTTTAATGAGCTGAAATATGTTTTATAAAAATTTAATAGGAACATAATCTTTATTTTCTTTTAATACATTTACCTTCTACTTAACACAGTGCGTCACTTAAGCTCTCGCAACTTTCATCAATAAAACAAAAATTAATGGTCAATAATTAATTACTATTCATACTTACTAATGCTTCCATTTCACTGAGGTATTTTAAAGTTTTACGAAGGAAAACTTCCACCTATTAAAACAAACATTAAAATCAATCGAATTAGAACACATCATCTAGTCACCAACTAAGCAGAAGCTTGTACTGTGGGTAGGTAGACAACTGATATACATACTGCGATCCTTTTTTATATATAAATATATATACTTATTGTACTTAGAAAACACCAAGACTTTGACAATACAAACAGACGTGTTCATGCACATGTCGATCCTGTACGGGGATCGAACCCATGACCATTTTGTCGGAAACAGCTACTGCCACTGAGCCAAGCTGATCGTCAACGTCTTTTAGGTTACAGTCTGTTAAGGTTTAAAAAAAGTTGTTTTTTGAATGAAAGCTGATTATTTGACTTTATGTAGGAAACTTTTGTAAGCGATTCAAATCGATCACAATATCGTCTTTTCCCCCATTTTCCTAGGTACATGGCGACCAAGGTACGTCGCACTCCGTTCTCGCCGTCCCTGCAGCGACTAGGTACGATGACTGATGGCCACCGACCGTAAAAATAATGGGCGGAGACGGCAGAGCGATCGCACCGCGCGACCTACCTCTTGTTTATACAGCCCTGGTACTTGCGTCGCGACAGACTAATTTATGATTTCAAATTTTTTAAAAATGGGTAAAATAACTTTATTTTCTGACCTTTACTTTATTTTAAAGAAGCAGAAGCAAGAAGGTGGACTGGCTCGGTGACTCAATTGGTACTGTCTCCTGCCTTCTGAACCAAGGGTAGTGGATTTGATGCCCACCCGGGACAAACATTCGTGTCGTGGACATTTGTGTTTGTTAAGAGTCTGGGTGTTAATATTTGTATTTAAGTACATAATATAAGTATGTATATTATGTAGTACCTTCGTTGTTCTGATACCCATAACACACGTGCTAAAACTACTTACTTTCGGGTCGGAGCAATGTATATGTATGTGATGTTGTCTAATATTTATATACTAACTTTAAACCTACGTGTCTTAAGATTAATACTTTGTAGTCCCAATGCAGCTCTGGCTAAAAAGAATCATTCAACTAAAGAATGTTAACACAAAGATTAATGTCGAATTTTCAATCGCACAATCCTTGCTCCGGCACGAAATAAGTAAAAGATTAGGTGATAAATATCGAATACAAAGGAGGTTTTCCATTGTTATTTTTCATACGGCACCGCTGAGGTACCAGGAGCGCATAAACAATAAGGAGAATCTCGTTATGAGTGCGGCGCCGTAAACAATGCTGGGTGCGACCGCGCCGGTGCGCCGTGCGTTCGTGGTGAACTTTTTGCGGCGATCATTTGTATCGATTCACTCTCGGATTTGAAATGGGTGTTTTATGTGGCGATTGTTGTTTGTTAAACAAATAGGATGACCCCATATCATTTCCTGGGTGTCGTAGAAAACGAATAAGGGTACGGCAGGAGCTTTTATTTGGGTTCAAATAAAACCTACTGCCGTCGCCAGTCTGCTTGCCGCATGACTAAGGCAAACCCCCCCAAATGACGATTGTCAACTATAATATCGGAGCACCTTGATTGCTAAATAATTTGTTAACAATTTACACTTTTAATTTCATTGTAACCGGTTAATGATCAGTCAAATTCGCGACGTCACTTTTCCCATAAGCTATGCAAAATTGCAAAATATATAAGAAGCAATCATATTTTGACAGCTACATAAAAGTATATCAAATGGTTTGACAGTTCGCGTCTCTATTTGAACTTTGGAGGTTATGATAGAATGGCAGTTACCGAAACTTCCTGCAAACGTTCTGTGTATTACGTAATATAACAAATAGTAGCGATAGATAAACTATTATTAAAATTCACACAACAAAACTAAAACGCAGATAGAAAAAATATACTCAAGCAATTTTTTATTTTATTTCAAGTTCCAGATGCCTTCGAATGCACGGCTCTCTTTGAATAATCTCAAAAGAATACCGTGGGCCGCGGCACTACCACCTGCCCCATTACGGATTCGTTGCCCCAGTGATTGGAGCTCGCAGGCAGCTCTTGAGGTCTCCAGATCGATAACTGCACGTCTGGTATTCTAATGATTATTGGACTTGTATAGCTGTTGGTCCGAGCTCTGTTATTACGTAGGTAGTTATGTAATTGAAGAGAAGTAATGAATTTGTGCGGTGACAAAAGGAAAAATGTTGACGTTTATATTATGTACATCGATCATGAGGTTGTTCAGTAAAATATTATGACTTTAAATAGTTTTATTCTTTATTTGAATTTTCGAACCCCGCATGCGACGAGAATAATAAAATTCGAAATAGTTTGAGACGATATTTGTTTGAATTTGGAACTATTTATGTAATCAAACTATTTACTCGAATGGCTTGTACTCGTAGTACTTTATCGGGCACCTGTCATTGTTAGTTATTATTTTAAAATCTGTAAGTTTCTTAGAGGCTGATTCAGACCAAAAATATATACTCTGTAAATACAATTTGATACTTCGGTTGTGTTGCAATAACCTTATGTCTGCTTGTGACCAGCCGATACATCTGGCTATAAATACAAAATGATATAAATAAAAACATACTAATGCATGTCGTAGTTTAGTCCCATTACTCGGTTCAAGTAATGCGTTGCTGTGCAGATATTAATGATTATGTGCATTGTTATGTTCTAAGACAAAAAAAAAATGTTTTCAAACAAATGTAAGTATACCAAAACTCGTAAGTTAAACGAAGCCCAAGATCGATGCGTCGAAGCTTCAAAGAGCAATTCCCCGCGTAATCCCTTTTTATTATTCAAAAGACACTGTTTCGTTAGGGAAAAACAAAGTGTAAAAAGGGTGGTTCAGGTATTTATAGGGTCGATTATCGATGTGCGGCACCCCATCGCTCAGACGGCGTAACGACGCACTGTCAAAGATAGCTGCCGTCTGTGCACTAACTAGTTAATTGTTCGCGATAAATACAAGGTGCTAGTGTGTAGGACGAGCGGTCGCGGATCCGAACATGCTCGGTTTTCATTTGTCTTTCTAAAGAAAGTTCCAACGCGGTTCCAATCCAGTTCAAACGCGAGAACTTTGTTTTTGTTTTGGACTGAATTGGAAACTAATTATTAAGGTAGACTTCCGTAAACTACATAATGTGCTTTCTGATGAAAGGGAATGTATCGTCGCCAACTTTTCGACTCCGTGGCTGCTACCATGTAATTTTTTGGCAGTAAAACCCCGTAATAGTCTTTGGACTCACTGACTTGATCGAACTCGACCCTCGACCCCAAAATGACTGCATTCCATCTGACTTTAAATAGACGGTGGTCCAAAAAATGATAGTGATTAATACCTATCACGTTTAGTTAGATCAACAAGGATCTATGACATTAGACTTCACGCTCAATACATAAGGACCAACGGTACCTACACGAAGATATCTAATTCTATCTAAGAGACACTGACCTTAGCATGTCTTATATGGGAGACTACCGTCTAGCTATCTATAAGAAGTTGATTGACCCTTGAACTGTCAGGAAGCACTCATGATATAGACTCTGATAGATAAAAACTCGCTAACTAAATTGGCGCAGTGACCCAAAATGAGTCTTGGCCTCCGACTATAAGAGCCTCCATTTAGGTTTGTCCTGCGTCGCCACCTGCCATTTAAATTAAAAACTAAATTTAAATTCCAAATTCAAAACTTTAAAATCGCCGTCACCACCAACTTGCGGCACACATCTATCTGACCGTTGATGTCGGGGCATCGCACGCAATCCTACTATTTTTCAGCCTGCTTTCCAAGACTTAAATTTGGATAACAAAAAACAATATCGGTGCCAGTAAACTCGCAGCTTTATTGGGCCCGCGGAATCGCCGCAGACACGAAAGTACTTTGTCACGATCCACTTAATTAAGTTTTTGAATTCGTTAATGAACCTTTGGTTTCTTAACCCGCCATTTTGTTGCTATTTTTAGATGGCATTTTGTAGTGCCTTAGTTTTTTATAGATGTTCGTTCGTGTTGCAATGTGCATGGTGAAACGTATTAGGTATCGAAAGGCTTGTTACGAGTATATTAACATAACCGATATTAATCTACCGAGTAATAATAATAATTCGCAAAACAAACGGGGTGAGCTAAATAAAACCATTTAAAAACACGCGTCGGTGACATCTTGATAACTTACTAGTATCGTGATATTTGTGATTCGTCATCAGCCTATTACAGTCCACTGTTGGACATAGGCCTCTCCAGTTGTTTGCCACTTAGGACAAACGTCTGGAGGATATACCCATTTGTGATTGCTACAACAGTTTTGCACTATGCACCTTTACGTCTATGTCTGCCGAATCGAGACAAAACAGTGATATAATATAAGCAATATGTATAACTAGGAGTAAGAGCCTTTCGCTCCCCTAACATCCCGGTTATGATGACATGATCACCTTGGCTGTCATTGTAGTCATTTAGAAAATAAAAATACAACTGAAATTGAGCGATATTAAAGGGGACTAATATGTCATTTAATTTTAGTACTTATTTGGTATTTTAGAAGCAAGTTCCGCATCAATACAAAAAAGTAATCCATATGGATACTTAATAGCTGTACCTACCTTAACGTGCGTATAAAGGGTCCGTTTTCGCTCGCGTATTTTCTCCAAAAAAGCCAAGCCTGCGTATATTCCGTCCATCCGTCAGTATTTATCGCAACAGCTCGGCAGCGATCAATAATCAATAATACCGTATTACATCTCCAATGAGCGTTAATAGGGGCCCCTTTGGCCCGTGACCTATTTCTTGCGAGGATATTTCTCGTATAATGGAGGGTTAGTTCGTATTAAGACGACTGCCGAGGGAGATAAGGCCCAACCGACCGGCTAATTGTCTGGGTATGCCGGACAGTATACACTTGCGTTTGAGGGTTAAAATAGATTCGCATGAACGAGGTCCCCTAATGAAGTATGCCGATTATTTGGTTAATTACTTGCCTATAGAATGCTAGATGAGGATTCGGGTGGCTACCTTTTGTCATTTATTTGAATGCTCTTTTCGATTGCGGTATTATGTATTAGTGTATACTTACTTTAGTTGCCTTGCAGATTTGTCCCTACAAATAAGCTTAGGAGAAAAATTTATAGCATAAAATGATTATGCTAAACGATGAAAATTGATAGCATAAAAGTCTCCTTACAAAACACGTCAATTTCAAAATCCCAAAATTGGACTCTCCCAAAAGCATTTCATTCAGACAGCTATTCTATAGGGACGTCACTACAGTGACGTACGTATGAATTACGTATTGTTTAGTTTGTCTAGCGTAAGAAGTTCGCTAACTTTACTAAGTATAGGATTGATTTCAAAGCAAAAAGGCTATAAACTCAAAGAATATAATAATGGCTTTAAATTAATCTGCCAATTGATTTCAAAGGCATAATTTTCATTGCGGTCCCATCTTGCAATGAATTTTAAACCTGAATTCTCAAATAGGTCATTGATTTTAATTGTTCTGTTTACTATAAATCAGCGTAGGTATTATATCGAACATGCTCATTGTCTCATCTTGCAACATGTTTTAACTCTGTATTCACAAATAGGTCAACCATTTAATCGACATCCATGAAGTATTTTTTTTTTATTATCATTCAGTAGAGGCTAAACCAAATTTGTCTGGTTCCCCTTTCTGAGGGTCACGAAGATCAGATGGCAGTCGCTTCAATGTAATAACCAGACTCGCTAAATCTAGGATCATGGTGAAAGCGGACCCTGGGCCTATAGGCACAAACCGGGACAACGCTAAGAGGATGATGATGATCATTCAGTAGAGGCTTGCGCTTGGCCACAATTAGCTTGATGATATTGAAACATACGACGCAGGGTTCTTACCCAGAAATACCGATTCACTCTCGCCTTGTACAGCTGAAGATTGTATGCTTCGGGGAACAAAAAGCCCGGTAATTTTTTTAAGATTAATGTTCCATAGTTTGGCCGTTCGCACTAAAAAAGTAGAAGCGAAACGCAGCGTAAACTTTCGCGTTGTGTTAAAAGATATGTGGTCTAAAGTTGTCAACAAAGTGGAATCCAGTGATCGCAAAAAACACAGTTTAGTGCGATGTCAGTTAATTCTTGCCAGAATATGAACATCGAACTTGATCGAACGTAATACGGATACCGTTTAGTGTAGCGTGTGATGGTGTTCTTAAAAATAAAAAATGCTGGTGGAAGAACATTCTGTTGCGCAGACGGAGTGGTAACATCGATGCACCAGTCCTGGAGTCCGGAGAGGACCCCGTGATCACAGCCGAAACGTCGAACTTGCACCATAAATCGGTGCCTTGAAAGTAAAATGGAACACACTCATTTACGACATTAGGCATGACTCACACTGACCTTATAGCATTCCTTCTAATAGACTCGTCATATAGCCGAGTGTGTGTGAAGTCCATTTAAACTAATGCAATAACCGCGAGGTCTCAGTCACTCGTGGCTCTGTGTGACACACGCTTAAGGAAATTATGTTTGACTGGCCCGTTTGATCAATCTTCATCAGCCTGCAAACGTCCACTGCTGGACATAGGCCCACAATAAAAACATTCATTTAATTTTGTGGGGATGAGCCCAAGTCACAAGTCTTAGCATGTGGGTTGGTACCGTAGGATCGTAGTAGGTTTATTTTATATCCAGGTAGAGAGAGGTAGGGCATAGCGAATCTTCGTCCAAATTGAGACGGCCGTCCGGGGACCTCCATCCCTATAGAATACTGACTGGCTCGGTGGCTCAATTGGTAGTGACCTCTGCCTTCTGAGCCAAAGGTCGTGGGTTCGATCCCCACACATTACAAACATTTGTGTGCTTGAACATGTCTGTTTGTATTGGTCTGGGTGTTTTCTATGTATAATATGTATTTATTTACCAGAAAAATGTATCTAAGTAAGTTTATCAGTTGTCCATAGTACAAGCTTCGGCTTTGGGGCTAGATGGCGTTGTGTGGCCCAGCGTGGCATGTCTTGGGTTATTTATTATTATTAATACCGCTGCCAAATGACCTCCGGGTCGTGTTTCTACCGGTGAGTTGGGTTTCCGAAGCTCGTGGGGGGTTAGGGTTGGGCCGGCATGGCGGTGGCAACTGACAGGTAACTGAGCAGTTACTTGCCCGTTGTCACAGCGACTTGGGCTTCTCTTTCGCTTTCCATCAGGCGAAGAGAAGCCATTATGTCGCGCTACTATAAATAAAATATACTGCGGTCTTCTAATTGAATTACGTAGATAGCGGCCAAATTTTAGGTCAGCCGACTTAATAGGTACATTATTAAGTTTTCTCATATTAATTTCAGGTAACATCAGACCACAGATAACATTACTATTGTATCCAGACGTAACACCCATATTTATTCACATCGTTTCCAATACAAACATAACTGCATCCCCAAATTCGTTCGCGCCATTTGATATTCCATTGGCATCGCCATCATTATTTATGGAGGCGTAACCACCAACAGCTTTTATCATAACACATTTAAAAAGACATTCACATATCGGCCGAGCCGGCGAAAAGCGTCACCCAATATCTTTAATCGCACCCAGGCCGTATAAAGAGCAAATCGCACGTATACGCGAAAGTGTCTTTACGTTACCCGGCTTACAGTGTTGCCTTTAGGGCCACTTTATAACCACTTTGCAACCACGCGGGGCCACCGAGAACCGCCCTTATGAAGGCAGTGAAAAGATATAGCTGGGCTATAGTCGCGCGGGGTTAGAATACGAATGTAGTGCGAACGGACAGAATTACCTTGGCGGTTCGCTTTTTAATATCGAGTGTTTTACTGCGCGGCGCGTTTACGGCAACCTTTAGGTTAATAGCAGGTTAGCTTTATTGAGAGATGGGCCGGCGTTTTATTAATTCGTTGGATGTTAATGAGGCGTAATTTTTTTAAAGGGCCGTTTTAATTTGGATTATGGTTTCATGATCGCTGTGCGTTTTGTTGTGATGAGAGAGATGAGCGCTTAAGTAATTTTTTGATCTTAAAATACAATTATTAAAATCTACATTTAATGGAAAACATTGGTGACTTGCAATACAGGTTTTTAGGGTTCCGTAGCCAAATGGCAGAAACGGGTCTGTCCGGCCGTCCGTATGTCACAGCCAGTTTATTCCGAAACTATATTAAGAGCTCCATTATTAAAATTTCGTGCGTAGATGTATTCTTTAAACCGCATTAAAGTTTTAAAATAAAATCAGAGAAAAATCCAAAATTTATGGGGTTCCCCATACATAGAATTGAAACTCAAAATTGTTTTTTCATCAAACCTATAGGTACGTGTGGGGTCTATGGATAGGTTTAAAATGATGTTGATGTTTCTAGCATCATTTTTTTCTAAATTGAATAGTTTGCGCGAGTGACTCTTCCAAAGTGGTAAAATGTGTGTTTTTTTTTAAAAAATGTTCAATGTAAGGAGTAGACACACTTTTTTACTGGTTTTTACTTTTTATATGTATTGGGCCTCGTATAGTATAGTTACGCTGCGCATATCAACCCCAACCTATGTCGTAAGCGTAAAGCAATAACACAAACGCAGCCTTGTTAATCTCCAAAACGTATCCCGCCCACCTACTCCACTGCACATTAATTTTCAATTCCTTTACCTCGCCGCTAGCGTTTCCTCGTATCTTTTCATTGAATAACATTAAAGTATTTAAGCCGTTATTTTATCGGGCGGTTTTCGGCGTTTCGTTCAGGTGGAGCGACCTCGATACAAGATAGAGGTGTCAGTGGCGAAACGAGTGATAAAGGGCCGGTCACGCGAGCGGAGAACTGGATCAATTATGTAATTGAGTTACTAGTGGGCGGTTCATTTGCATGGCTGGCTTGAGGCCAAGCATGTTTTTAGTTTTACTTCGGTAGTAGCTAGTAGGTAGAGATCGTCTAGCCTAAGGTGGGCCGCATACATTCGGAATTCCGAGTCGAAATTCAGATTTGCAGTAATAATGCTCTACTTACATATAAAATGCTGGAGCGTTTTGTATGTAAGTAAAGCTTTATTTTTGAAAATCTAAATTTCAATTCGGAACTCCGAATGTGTGCGGCCCACCTAAAATGACGCGTTCGACAAGCAAATTTCAAATATAGACGCAATACACATAAACAATGCAATTATGATTGGTCGTTCAGTTAATCAGAGAGTAGTGGATGGTCAAATTAAAAATATACGAACAGCGCAATTCTCGGATTTATTGTCCAACTAGTTTAGTTGATCGTGAACTCGTGACAGGAAAAATCGTTTTTTTCGTACCTGGAATTCACACTCTTAGGTGGCACTGACCACCACTGTGGTAATGAAGCAATCATGACAAGTATAATGGATCTTTTAAAAGTGGGTGAACCATGTCAGTTCACCGGCCAAAACGTTGTCTTGCTCGATGTTAATACAAACAATCTTTTAGAAATATCCATTCAAGCTGAAATTACAGTGTTATATGGATGTAACCTTACTCCATTTAACATCCCGTACCGATGCGGAATAGAAGTTAGAAATAAGGGCAATAGGTAAAACCCGCGCGTTTCCCGGCGATCGCCGTCGAGTCTCGGCCACGGGCGGGCCTCGCCAATCGTGCGTGAACGGCTGGCAAATGTTTTAAAGCGACTTCACTATCCATTGTTCGCGGATCGGCCGCTCTTCTAACTTCTAATGTAACTGGATTGTAAAACAAAGGCGCGCAACTCGCTCCGGGGCGAAGTTTGGCGGGCGACAGTCTTTTGTTTGAAAGAAGCCGATTTGTATTCGCGCAAAAAGTAAATTAGCAACGGCCCCATTGTAGCGAGCTGACGAAACTCGCGTAAGGCGTGCGAGGGAGACGCCCGATGCGATGGTAGCGCCGTCCCGCTCTTTAGCCGTTGCATCATTACCTCAGTAATGACTTATTCTTGTAGCGCTAAATTGTTTTCAGGAGTCTCAATCGGCCGCCTCCATTTTGCGCCGTGCAGATCTTCGGTCTTTGTTTTGCCGTTACGGCGATTAATGAATGACGACTGTTCTCACGTTAACATTAAATTGTAATCTTTCTCTGATTATGATGGTACCTCATCTCAGGCTTGTACTATTAAGGACGGGAGAAAACCGGGACGATCAGGAAAGCGACCAGACGAATTAAAATATAAAATATGTGATAATAAAAAAACAGGAATAAATAGAGCATTCTTTTAATAAGAAACAAAAAAATAAAGAAAATAATAAAAGTTAATAATAGGTATATATGTAATAATGGAAAGATGAACATCCGATTTTCAAATCGCCAAATAAAGCGGCAAGATACTCGTGTATTTTTTTCAATAGATATAGTGTTTACAATAATTTTATAGCACATTAAAGTTTATACTTTTAACCACGTCATACAGTCTAAGTCTTTCCGGAACCTTACAAAAACCAATTTATAATTTGGCTAAATACATTAACATACAGGGTAATAATTAGGAATAGACCAGTCTTCAAAGATAGCACCTATTGGCAAATATGACGTGGATACCAGCCATAATATAAAGCCAAATATAAAACGATGCTACGACGAGAGCACATAACCGGGAAATGATTAAGGAAACTTGCTTAACGATAACATTTTCCGAAATGTATTCTACAAAGACACATTAACAAAGCGTAGTCAGTTGTTTACTGTCCGTAACGGCAAAATTATACCGCCAAGAAACGAACCCAGACATTCGAAAGGACTCACTCATAAGAGACGAGAAACTTCAAATTAAGGATCATCTCAACAATATTTAACACTCGTTAACCCCCGGTGAACTACAAATTCATCCCTTGGAACAGGCAGTAAGGAGTTACACCGGGTAGGGTAAGGTGGGTGTATGGGCTAGATAATACGGGATGATTAAGTAAGTCGGAACTGAGAACATAGAGTTGTAAAATATGGCAGCGTTTCTTTGACAACAGATTAAACATACCTTCTTTTCTGCTACTGAGTAATTTGTTCGCTATTTTAGTGTGAGTATGGTATAACTAAGAAAATATAGTTCCCATAACAATGGGATGATAATTTTTTCGCTCCCTCGTCTGTCGTGGTGCAGCTTCCCGATTAACAAACGAGGGTCTGCCAAATGACTTATCATCATCATCAGCCTATTGCAGTCCACTGCTGGACATGGGTCTCTCCAGTTGTTCGCCACTTAGGGCAAACGTCTGGAGGATATACCCATAATCGCCACGCTGGGCGCCTGCCCAGCGTGGCGATTATGGGTATATCTAGCGGGTTGGCGATCGTAGGGCGTAGCTTCTTGCTCCAGTGACGCTGCTGCCCGTCACCGGTCTGTGGTATTTAGCTACGCCTTTAATTGTGATGGTTATACCGCCACCAGTCGGTAGGCAACCGATTCGCCTCGTTTGTTATTCGGCAGGATGCACCGCGGGCAGGTGAGGTTGGCTTGGAGCGAAATGATGATATTTCGCTCCCCTACATCCCCTGGCAAATGACTGGTGGTGGTATAATCATCACGATTGACAGCGTAGCTAAGTAAGAAAGTTCTACAGTGGATGCCGCGCGTTGGCAAGCGCAGTGTGAGAGGTCCCTCAGCTAAGTGGAACGACGATCTGCGCAGGGCGGCCGGCATCAACTGGATGAGTGTTGCTGCCGATCGAGCAGGATTTGACATTTTGGGAGAGGCCTTCGTCCAGCAGTGAACTGCCGCAGGTAGGCAATGATGATGATGAACCTAGATGTCACGTGAATGAATTGCTCAGTAATACGAAGACAGGATGTTGGTAGTAATGCGCCCGAGTATGAAAATGTACGTTAACCAACTCCTGCGCCTAATCTGATCTCTCTCCGGTCGATAAAAAGATCAGGCGCAGATCATCGGATTGTGAGAGTGAATGAACAGAGTGAATTTTTTTTTATGGAATAGGGGGCAGACGAGCTCCCGGTTCACCTGATGGTAAGTGATAACCGCCGCCCATGTACATCTGCAGCATCAGGATGCATCTGTCATTACGACTTTTAGTACTATATTTTTCAGTTGCTTTAAAGCCAATCCAACTTTATTAAAAAACTTGTGGCTTATTTTATTCAAAATATACATTAAACCCATTTACTCTTACCAACAGCAGATTAAAAGCCAAAGGGATAAACTCTGAACTATTCAAAACACAACTACGAGTAGGTACGTAACTTATAAGAGCCGGCAAAAGTTTCAAATTAAGGATCATCTGAACAATATTTAACACTCATTAACCTCGCAGAACTACAAATTCCACCCCCGGAGGATGTACGGAGCTACCCCGCTACCCGGCCGATATAAATCTCTGGGGGCATCGTTTTAATTAACTATCGTATTACGTACAGGTGTAGCGGCGAAAGAATCGACCCGGCTTCCTTGCGAACCATTCCGGGTAGGGTTACCAGTGTTTGACAGGCTTGGATGGATAATCCGGAGAAAAGCTCTTGCCGACGAATTTAGAAGAAAATATCAACTGACTTTTGACTGGATGGGTTGCTCATTGGTAGTGATAGTGCGGACCTGCCTCGTGAACCAAAGTCTCCCAGTCGGTACAAATATTTGCATGATGAAAATTTGTGTCTGTTCAGTGTCTGGGTGTTCAATTTCTATTTACGTGTAATATATTAGTGATACCTTCGTTGTTCTGTAACCTGTAACACGAGTGGTCAAGGTAAGTAGCTTTGGGATCGGAGTGATGTATATGAGGTTGGCTAATATTTATTTACAAGCTGTGCTAGCGACTTCGTCCGCGTGGAATAGTTAATTTTTCCCCGTTTTTTTCACATTTTCCATCATTTCTTCGCTCCTAACAGTTGCAGCGTGATGTTTTATAGCCTAAAGCCTTCCTCGATAAATGGTCTATTCAACACAAAAAGAATTTTTAAATTGGGACCAGTAGTTCCTGAGATTAGCGCGTTCAAACAAACTCTTCAGCTTTATAATATTAAGTACTAGCTGTGCTCGCGACTTCGTCCGCGTGGGATAGTTATTTTTTCCCCGTTTTTTTTACATTTTCCATTATTTCTTCGCTCCTAATAGTTGCAGCGTGATGTTATATAGCCTAAAGCCTTCCTCGATAAATGGTCTATTCAAAACAAAAAGAATTTTTCAATTCGGACCAGTAGTTCCTGAGATTAGCGCGTTCAAACAAACAAACAAACTCTTCAGCTTTATAATATTAGTTAAGATAGATTTACTGCATTTGAACCGTTATGAAGAATTGGCTCCACTGCGTGAACTAACCTAAAATACTCACAATTTACTCGCAAAACATAAACTTTCGTTTACACTGCGGCCATTTCAAATTCTCTCTTGTCCGACCTCAAGCCACATGGTAACCCTACCGAACTAAAAGACGGCTGCGTAATTGAAAAGCTAATATTCAAGGTATAACATTAATTATGCTCTCGAGGGCTCCCGCGTAATCTCCAACGCGAAATCCTTATTATTTTAAGTGATACGCCTTTGCCGTGCTAAATATTAAATGGATGCGTATCATCTATTTGCTTATTAAGAAACGCTTTCATGCTTTGACTGCGTCTTGGAAGAATAATATATTAAATTGTACTCAACTTAGTGGCATGAATCCAAATACACGTACTTATACTTTCATTTGTAATACACATTCGTTGCCTAATGTTTCAATTTAACTAATTAGCTGTCTAGACAAAAATAGAGCGTAATTATTTTGTGATATTAACATTACATTATCATAGCACATTTAACGAATACTAATTAATGCTCTACATTTTCATTCTATTTTCTATGATTAAATAAATCAAAGCTACAACATAATAATTACAACGTTTTGGGCCTATTTTATCATTGTAAAACTTTATGTTTTACAATGATAAAATAGGCCAAAGATATAAATTTTTAAGCTTCTGATTATAATACCAAGTCAACAGAGATCTGTCAATAGTCTAAGAGCCCATCATAGACTTTACCTGTTGAGATTAGCATAAACATCTCTCATGATACTCAAAAATAAACTACTAAATGCATAAACCGTCTAATAAAAATGAAATTATCAGTCATATTTCCGAGTTTCCATTCATGATGCCTTTGATTGCCGTGGATTAAAACGACCACACAGCAGCACAGATCGGGCGCGGCTATCGGTCGTGACGTCACGCACCAACGCGCGCCAATGGAACGCACCGCCAACTGCAGCCGAGTGACGCGTGACATTGTCTGTCAACTGCCGTCGCCCGCCAAAACAGAGCGGTCGTGCGGTTAATGTTGGTAATGGTCGGTTTTATACAGCCCGGCCCAATAGTGCTTTGGCATAAAATGTACCGATAAAAGTGGCGCTCCTTGTTTTAATTAGGTAATTGCTTTAAGGCCATGATGCCCGTGTCCATATATTCCTTCAATCGTCTTCTAAGACACCCACGTAACGATGGGGTGGTCCTATCCTAAATACGAAACACATGAACGATAAGTGGTAAGATTTAGAAGATCTTACCTATCATATAATATGTTATATGTCTGCGTCAACTGCCCTGCCCTGCTCTGCCCTGCACTGCGCTATGCTGCGTCGCCTGCGTTTGAGCATACGCTTAGCCTTATTTTCAGACAGCAAATTACCCAAAAAGGAATGGAAGAAAAATAATACTTCGTTTTATTAAGTTTGACAGACTTGACAAATGTTGTAATCTACGTCAAAACAGCTAATCAAGCTCACATCCAGCAACGAAGCATAAATAAGCGTTCATCCAACAAATTACACCATTTCACATAACACCGACTGAAATAATCCTATTTGAACGGCCTTAATTGGTATTTAATCAAAAATAGTTAATTGACAACCGTTTGATTAGATTTACGCAACTGTGCTGAAGCGGAGCGTCGGTGCCTGACGTAATGTCTGATAGCGGTTCTGTTTGGCGGTGCTTAAAACGGAACGGAACAAGATCTTTTTCCGATTGTAATAGTGTAGACGACTATGGTTGATTTTTCATATTATTTGATCACTAGCTGTGCTCGCGACTTCGTCCGCGTGGAATAGTTATTTTTTCGCCGTTTTCTTTTTTACATTTTCCATTATTTCTTCGCTCCTAATAGTGCAGCGTGATGTTATATAGCTTAAAGCCTTCCTCGATAAATGGTCTATTCAACACAAAATAATTTTTCAATTCAGACCAGTAGTTCCTGAGATTAGCGCGTTCAAACAAACAAACAAAATCAAGCTTCTTCTTCAACTTCAGCTTTATAATATAAGTATAGATTTAACTTCAAACCCTTACCTGCCAGTGGTTCCTACTGAATGACAAACGAGGCTCTGGCAACCGACTGGTGGCGGTAAAACCATCACGATTGAAGGCGTAGCTAAATACAATAGGCCGATGACGGGCAGCAGCGGAGCGAAGAGCTACGCCCTGCGATTACCAACCCTGCCCAGCAGCGTGGCGATTAATTGACGAAGCCTATGTCCAGCAGTGGCCTGCGATAGGATGAATATGCTGTTTTTTATGACTGCCAGGAAAAGATTATAATTTAACTTATTTAGGAAATGACAACAAAATAATTTTGCGAAATGAGAGCACGGTTTCCAAGGAATCCATGAAAGCGGCGCCCGAGAATCGACAGAATCTTTTTCGTTAATTATTTCACTATGTTTTCTATTTTTTATTGTTATAAAACAATATAGTTAACTTCTGATACTTAAGCCATAAAAATTCCCAAATTTGGCCTAGGATTACACTTAAAGATAGAAATAAAGCCAGCTTTTCTTTTCATTTCATTAGAAGTTTGAAAAGGCTTTAATATTCCAAGACCTTTGAAGTCGATTTCACTTGATTTGAAAAATCTTTTCGCGAGAACAAGAACCTTTTGTTTTGACGTATGTAATATTCTTAAAGGCTTAGTAACAACGAAATGGGTGAAATCATTATCACTATATCCACCTTTACCATACCGGTAGAATACAAGAACAATATTATGTTTCCTAGAACGGTATTACCAGAAACCAGAATTACCAGTTACCAGGGAACATTATAGCGCCCTACGTTTTCAATAAGAATAGACTCTTTAGCACTGTATTATTATTCACATTAAATGATAGTCGTAAACTTCGTATTGTATTTATAACTTATGATTATTAATTTGAATCGTGAAAAACTGGCATTGAAAACAATAATCTATTCCGAAACCGGCGTTATCGTAATAATGAAAACTATGAGCAAAGATATACTTTAGAGATTGAACTTTTGACAGCCTACTACCAACTGTCATTAAAAGCCATTTTCATTTCTAAAAAATAAAATATTCTTTTCTAAATTGTATATATAAATAAAATATAAAAATAAAATATTTCATTTCTAAAAAAAAAATAAAGTAAAATCTGCCAACAAAATGTGATTACGAAAGCAATGCGTTTACGCACATTCGACATCAAATTCAACTCGCTCGTAAAGTATATAAACGTTACATAATAATGGTCCGTACATTGTTAACATATCAAACGCCGATTACCTTTGTCATGAGAAGAATACGAAGACAATTTTCAAGTTTCCAAGCAGTTACATTATCCAATTTGCCAGATAAGATTCTAAATTGGAGTTAAAATGTAGCAGCACGCATCTGAGCCAACGAGTAACTTGCTCGAGTCACTTTTACAGAATGCGCTATCAAATACTACACGAGAGCAATATTACCTCCAACTCGCGCCGTAAGTTCCGAACGTCGCAACTCTCTGATAGTGGTGACTGGTCGTCGATAAATGAATATCGATAAATTTAATTGTGTTTAACAATAGATGAATATTCTATATGACAAAGAAAACAAGTGGCACTGAAGCCGCGTGTTTCTTGATCGCTACGACTTCATCATCAGCATAGTGCAGTCCACTGCTGGACATAGGCCTCTCCAGTTGTTCGCCACTTAGGGCAAACATCTGGAGGATATACCCATAATCGCCACGCTGGGCAGGCGGGTTGGCGATCGCAGGGCGTAGCTTCTCGCTCCGGTGACGCTGCTGCCCGTCATCGTTCTGTGGTATTTAGCTACGCCTTCAACAGTGATGGTTATACCGCCACCAGTCGGTTGCCAGCGCCTCGTTTGTTATTCGGCAGGATGCACCACGTGCAGGTGAGGTTCGCTTGGAGCGAAAAGATGATGGGTCGCTCCCTTACATCCCAACGACTTGCCCTTTTTTAAACGTGGTCTAAATAAAGTTCTTTCCTCACGGTAGGTGACGGCATAGCTGTGCTCTAGGCCTTCTAAAGTCTACGAGTATCACATCACATGGGCGGCTTGTCTCTCGTCTGCCATCTGCATAATACAAGTGTGCTAGAATAAAGTCTACCAAGAAGTCAGAAAACCAGCTAGAAATTAATAAAAATCTTCCGGAAAATGTTTTCAGTAATTTCATGTGTCTATTAAAAAGGTTAATTAAACAAAAGTCCATATACATTTTCATTTAATTATCACCTTCTCATAGCTATAAGGCCGCAATAAATGTCTAATAAACAAATTTTAAGAGTGATATAAAGAATATACCTATTTCACGTCAATTGTGTGACTGCACATTCTTTATTGAAAGAATCTATCTATTTATCTTCTTATACAATGAACCAATACAAATAAATTCAAGCATTTACTTACTTAAATCATTTTTTACTATCGACTCCCTCCCGCCCTACCCAAGCCAGTACATTGCCCTCTTTTGTTCATTCTTTCTAATATAATTAAAGGGTCCCTACGGCATCTTCAGGGCATAACATACCTTTATATTACTCAGACCTTTACAGGCTTTCTTAATTTCGCTACACGCCGAATCTCCGAGTGAGTAATTGTACCGACGGGGGTGAGCATGAAAAGGGTTAACTAGAGAAACTTAACGCTCGTTCTTATAATTACGTTAACGTGAATAGGAGAAAGGAATCAATAGGACTTTGCTGTAGGGATGTTGACAAGTCGCAATACATTCCGAAATAGCGATTTAGTGAATTATAGCTGCCCTGAAATTAGACCCAGTATTTAAAGAGTACTTTTAGTTTACTGTAATGTTTGGTTTTGTTTGGGGCAATGTGGTTCAATGAATCGCCGGTTCAATAAGAAACCCGAGTCGCTACGACAATAAGCTGGTAACCTGGCAATCACTTGGTAGTTACCACTGCCATGTCGGCTTATCGAACTTCTAACGACGCTCTTTTAGTTTAAGGGTCTCGGCATACACTCGGGATTCCAAATAGAAATTCACATTTGCAACAAAAATGCTCTACTTGCATGCAAACGCTCAAACATTTTATATGTAAGTAGAGCATTTTTGTTGCCAACGTCAATTTTCATCCGGAATTCCGGATCGGAATCACGAATCTCCTTTCCACTCCCGAACAGCACGTGCTGGACAGCGTTGTCATGCACATACCATCCAGACGATGGTAGCGCGCACCAATAGGTTTAGTTCCTTGTTCTTGCCCCGTGCCATAATGTCATGGAATGCCCTTCCAGCTCATGTGTTTCCTTCCTCTTACAATCCTGGGTTCTTTAGGCGGGGCGTGAAACGGCATCTCAGTGGGCCTTCAGGGTAAAGGCGACAGGCGGAATGGGTTTGTTCTATTGTGCCTGTCGACCTAACTTTTGGGCCTCATGACCGCTTACCATCAGGTGGAGTAAGGTCATCGTGAAAGCTCTTCTTATAAAAAAAATGTATGCCGGGACCCTTAAAAACCACAGACGACTTGATCGTTCCAAAACAAATGCACAGCCAGCTCGCTCCACACATCGCGAGTTAGACACCAGATCAATTAGTTTTTGTGGTGCGACCGCGCGCCTGAGCGACATTGCCCATTAAAAGCCGCATTCGACGCCGTCTGCACCATACATTCTCAAAGTACATTGTTAAAGCACTTTAAAAGATCCTTTGCATACAAAGTCCAGGTGCTTTTTCAATGACACAGCATACGTTCGTCATCAGCCAGCCTATTGCAGTCCAATGCTGGATATAAACCTCTCCAGTTATTCGCCAATGTGGGCAAACATCTGGAGGTTTTTCCCATAATCTCCACGCTGGACAGGCGGGTTATCTTCCTGTGGTATTTAGCTATACCTTCACTAGTGATGGCTATACTGCCACCATCACTTGCCGAAGTCTCGTTTGTTATTCGGCAGGATGTGCAATGGGCTGGCGAGGGTAGCTTGGAGCGAAAAGATTACTCGTCACTTACTTACATCACCATTCTATTCCAAGAAAAATCCTGATGTTTAAAAGGGGGTAAAAGAGATGAAAGTTTGAGAACCAATTAACCGCTTACACAGCTAGCCGTCTGCATGAACTTGGTCGCATTTTTCACCCGAACTCAATAACATAGGTATTCTGATCCAATATAAAGTCTAGACACGTTTCATGTTTCTTCAATCAATGTTTAATTTTTGACAATCAATTGGGGAGGGTTTGTTTAGAAGGGCCGTAATTAAAGACAATTAGAAAACGAATGCTAGTTTGGTTAGGTTAGTTAATTAGTCTACGAATTAATGCAAGGCTCTCAAGTATATTGACAAAACTAATGCACCTAGAGAAGTACAAAATATGTATATTCACGTAATATCTCAGCAATTTTTCATGTATTTAGTCCATTTGTTTACATCGTGTGAAGCATGGGATTTCATTTATCACATATGTATTCGAATTTAAGACACACATTATCGAAATGATGGTAAAAAACAAATGCCATAACAATATTACTATTAGGTATGATTGTTTATATGTGTGCTAGGTAATAGCCGATCAACGAAATAGCCACCCCTGTTATATCATCTTATTATACAAATTTTCCAGCAAATGCAGATATACAAAGCTTCTATAAGCAATTAGACTGTAAAACTCTATAATACCTTATGTACGTACTTGTTCTTGCAAATAAATAAATTCTATTCTATTCTGTAAGAAGCCAAATCTCACTATTGTATCCGCCCACAAATATATTGACCGATAACTGATGTGGCCAATTTAAAAAATATATCCGCCACATTCCAGAAATGAAAATTCTCCGAGGTATAGGCCACAATGTAAGGACTGCATACTTCGCATTGGCTGTCACAAACGTGTACCAGATTTCATCCAGCATTTCCCAGCGTCCCGTTTCCCAAGACTCGCTAGTATTCGCACCAGAGCGCAGGCGATCACTCTCTAACTGATACCAACTCCAATGAAACACTGTGCAAGTTGGCGTCTTATCGCGCCCGAGTTCGCTCCTCACTGAAATATCGTCGGTTTTTTAACGTTCCCAACAAACTCCCGCACCAAATTATAGGAGAATGAATGAAAACTTCCATTTTGTAAGTCAATAAAGTACAAGATGAACTCACTGATTGGTTTGCGGTGACATTTGGTAAATTAGAATGGACGATCATAGACTTAAAATAATGTTCAGGATGTATTTATGAATGCCATCTGGCTTGGTGACTCATTTCCTAGTAACCTGTGCTTTCTGAACTAACAGTCGTATCGAACTAAGGGTTCGATTCCCACCCAAGACAAATATTCGTGTGATGAACATTTGTATTAGATCCATGTCTCATCATCAGTTTTTTATAGTCTACTTCTGGACATAAGCCTCTGCAATTGTTCGCCACCTTGCTAGATCTTGGGCTTGCATCATCACTTGCAAGCCAACCTGTCAAATCGTCGATCTATCGGGCCCGAAGGCGTCCTACGCTATGTTTGCCGAAAAGCGGTTGTTACGTGTCTGGATGTTTGTATTTGTAATTAATATAATATGTTGTCGTTCCTTCGTTGTTCTGGTACCCATAACACAAGTGCTCAAGCTACTTTGCGATCCGAGAATATGTGATGTTGTCTAATAATTGTGTAATATATTCATCAATCTGATCACAAAGACTATACCTAACCTCCATGTTAGCGATTGTTACACAAATAGAAACCTCCCTTTCTTATAGGTTGTTACACAAATTGACGGCTCGGCACGAATCGTCATTAATGTTTAATTTGCACAAGCCTTTATTAAAAGCGTGACTATCACTTTGGAAGTTGGAATTGAATATTTAAAACCTCAAACACTTGGGCTGTTTTCATTTTAGATTTTGTAATAGATTTTATTTATTTGCGGTAGATTATTTGAATCTACGAAGAGCTCTGATTCGATAGGAATAGTCTATCGAAATCAATTTCGAACCACTTCAACTGGCTTCATCTTTTCCATGTTAACTAACTACGATTTTGATAAAACGTCCAGTGGTATAAGTATTTGTCCTAAGTGAGGTTTGAACACTCAGATGTGTGTTCAAGTCTCATAAGGCAGGATGAACCGATGGACCACTTAACTTATTTTATTACTTAGCCAATTACTAATTAAAAGCTGTGTACTTGAGCGTTTCACTTAATCTTCCAAGTGCGTCCCTCCAGTTAGTGTGTACTCTGTACGGCAGCGCGCTTAGCGAAATCCTATGAGATCTGGAGTGGCCTACGCCGTGCCTTTAATTGCTAACTCCCAGATTTTACGACGTACCGACTGGGTAGGGAAATTAAGAAGTCTTGGCAACGAGACGAGCTAGTTTCAACTGGGTTGCACCTTTTGTTCTAGGTTGACTTTTCTTCACATACTCTTTTTATAGCTACATAAAGCTCTTTGTTTTAGTATAGGTATTCTGCTTTAGTGTATGTGAACCTAATATTGGATTAATAAATTGGTTTTTATAGAAACTTGGGATTCATTATACTACTTTGATACCACACTACAGATGCAATAGAATATAATACATAGAAAAGAAGAATATATATAATAACATCATCATCAGCCTATTGCAGTCCACTGCTGGACATAGGCCTCTCCAGTTGTTCGCCATCTAAAGCAAACTTCTGGAGGACATACCCATAATCGCCACGCTGGGCAGGCGGGTTGGCGATCGCAGGGCGTAGCTTCTTGCTCCGGTGACGCTGCTGCCCGTCATCGGCCTGTGGTTTTTAGCAACGCCTTCTATCGTGATGGTTTAACCGCCACCAGTCGGTTTGCCAGAGCCTCGTTTGTTGTTCGGCAGGATGCACCACGGGCAGGTGAGGATGGCTTGGAACGATAAGGTGATAGGTCGCTCCCTTACATCCCATATATAATAACAAAGTGAGAATATTTATTCATTTACTTTAAATTCATTATAGCAGTACATAATACATATAGGTAAGAAGGTAGATCATTTTAAAGCACATTTATCTGCTCTAAAAGTATGCAAAGTTACAAAACTTTTCCAGACGTCACTGATAAATATACATATAATTATTATGTATGAAGATCTATGTGACTTTCGTAAAAAGTTTAATTTCATTCTTGCGCTATTATAAAAAGAATATTAATTTTAATTATAATGTATAAAATATTTTATGATATAAACTAGAAAAAAATATGACCTTTTGTCAATTTGTTTTATAGTGAGAACTAATCAAATACCGAAAAACGAACATACAAAATTCATAAGCATCAAATTGATCACACCCCCCGAAAGTGAGATATACTGCCACCATTCCTCACAAAATACTATTGCAAGCTAACCGTAACGCTCGTAGCAAATAGCCGTAGCTCGTAGCCTTTGCCGCCGTAGCTCGCTGCCTCGTAGCACAACTTGTTTACACCCGATCCGACGACGCACTAACTCTACGGCTAACTTCAAATGAAAGGTTTGAGACGCGTGCAGTAATAACATCGTATTTCCTACTCGTAACGTTTGGTTTAGTGGACGTTGTAAAATTTATGTTGTAGTGATGTAGGAGAATATGTATGTGGTTTGTGAGATAGAATACACACAGAGCATTAGCACTTGTACTATAAAGTACAGTAAACCTTACATGTGCCGAACCATTGGGCCATGGAAATACTTTTCCAGCGCATGTGTTCTCTTCTTCATAGTCTTTTAAACGGAGCGAAACGGCACTTATGCAGGCCGTCATAGTGTGGTCGATCCGTGTTGCACTAACCAGATGTGATGCGATGCGAATCGTTAACATTTTTTTTTTGGACTTTGTCGTCTGAACATCAGGCAGGACGCATTCATTTTGACGTATTAATATAAAGATCGCGGAATATCACGGATGATTCGGATTCCGTCGACATAAGGGATCATTCATTTTTTTGCCAGCCTTCATTTTTTACGTCAAACTTGCGGCTATCCTGTATATGATCTGTTGATGATGAACATCAGATTAGTGTTCAATTCAAATCGATTCTAACTAAATTCAGTGTGTATTTAGTTAGAATCGATTTGAATTGTACCATTAAGAGCCGCATCTAGATCAGACAAACTTGTTTACAGACTCGATCCACAAACTCCCTGCGAACTTTAAAATGAAAGATTCTCTCACACGCCGTAATAACATCGGGTTCCGTACTACATATTCCGTCTCGTGTGTGCCTTATATTAATCTTAGTTTACGTCGGGATGCGTCGACCGGAGTGAGAAACTTATTAAAGGGAAGTTAGTATTTTTTTTTCAACTCGCTCTTATGTTGTTTTGAACTTCCTCGCGTACCTGTAGAAGTTGTACATTTATGCTATCGCTTATACAAAGGTATACTATTTTATTATGGTGGTACTTAGAAGTTAGTTGTTTCACATCATAGATAACATCACATATGTACTCAATGTTTGCTCCGATCACAAAATTCGTAATTTGAGCACTTGTGTTATGGAAATCAGAACAATGAAAGTTCCACAAAAGTATATAACTTAAATATAAATATAGACACCCAGACTCACACTAATGTGTGATGAACATTTGTGTTTATTCCGATATAATAACAAACTACCAATGAAAAGACAACAGTAAAAATCGATTTGTATTGATTTAACACAGCATTTTAAAATTTCACAGCAAAAAAACGCACTTCATGCCTCCAACGTCGTTTTCACTTTACTGGTTTTCACCGCACAACAGCTCTGGCCCGGGACTTACATACATCATCATCATCATCCTCTTAGCGTTGTCCCGGTTTGTGCCTCTAGGCCCAGGGTCCGCTGACCATGATCCTAGATTTAGCGAGTCTGGTTATTACATTGAAGCGACTGCCATCTGACCTTCGTAACCCTCAGAAAGGGGAACCAGACAAATTTGGATCATGGTTACACATTCAGAATTAAACTGAATGTGCAGGTTTCCTCACGATGTTTTCCTTCACCGCTAAGCTAGTGGTATAATTCCGCACATAGATTTTTACAAATCCAGAGGTGCGTGCCCCGCGCGGATTCGAACCGATGACCTCACGTGTGTGAAGCGACGATCTTACCACTAGGCTACCACGGCTCTTACATACATCGCTTAATAATTTCCAGAATGCTCACACTGTACGTTTAGCAAGCTACAGACAAATGTACTCAACACCGCGTCAATTATTCAGCCTAATGTTTGACCGTAATAACGCGTGAGGCACCAAGACACGATCTCACGCTCACTCGGATGCTCACTTTATCCTTAAAGGCTACTCCAGGAAACATTCCGCGTTACAACACGCCACTAATGTTCGAAACAGAGAGGGCAACGAGCGAGATAGCAATCATTCCATCACTAAATGTCTTTCTAAATCTCCCACATCCACGTTACAAATCGGGAGTCGCGTCTCGCCGAATCTAATTTAAACAATTTAAATACGCAAGAGACAGCGCCCTAATATTCCAAATGTTACTTGCGAAGTTTGTTCGTGTTACATTAATTCATATCTACGGCGAGTTCGGAAGAACATTGATTACAAAGCGCCGTTGGGCGGAGTTTGCGAGGTACGAAAACTTTCAATATTTATCTCGGTATTTTGATGTAATGTCTGCGATAACGCAGGAGTGACGGTCAATTTTGTTTGCACTTATCTGTGCCTACAATTTGTCTTTTGAAGTACGAACACGCAATGCACTGTGTTAACTTCCACGTTATGTACTATCAGCTATTTATTTTTATAATAAACTTTGATTTTCTTCCGTGATTTAGTGAAAATTATAACAATTACTTTGTTGATTTCGTAAAATAACTTACCACTACGTGACCGAGGTTGTCAATATATAGAAACTAGCTGTGCTCGCGACTTCGTCCGCGTAGAATAAAGTGTCATTCCCTATGTTTTCCCCGTTGGGGAAGAATTTATCAAAATCCTTTCCTTTTGAGCTATGTATATTTAAAAATAGATAGAAGAAAATGGATCTTTTTAGTCCTTAATGCATCCACTTCCATTTTATTTATTCTGAAATAGAAAATAGAAAAAACTTTATTTGGTTCACATAAGAGAAAATACTTACAAAGCTTAACACTATAACAAACTTAATAACTAATAGTGTCTAACATATTCTGTTAATTTTTATCCAAACGTCGAGCCTAAAAAACGTTGTCAAGTAACACAGCGGTCAAAAAATTCTTCTCCTCTGTACCCACCCCTAGAAAAAATTGCCGTTATTTATGAAAAACAAAACACATAACAGATCCGCCACTTCAACCGAATCTCCACTTTTTACGTTTACGTATACGGCTAAAGGGCCAACACACGGCGGTATAAAACCGAATAATACTCGAGTAAGCCCCCAGTGAAAACAAAAGAGGGCCGTGGAATTCCTAAGACGGCCCAGAGGCCGGGCCGTCATCTCAACATGCTTTCAGAGGTTAAGAGTGGCGCCCCGTAAAACCGGACGAGTGAGGGACAGGAAATTCCTGTGGGTTCCATAGATATTTGATAATGATAAGTCATATAAATACGCTAGACGGACAACATGATTGTTATTGAATTGACTAGGCTGATTAATAGAATATTTGACTTGCTCGATGGCTCATTTGGTAGTGATATCTGCCTTCTGAGCCAAGGGTCGTGGGTTCGATTCCTGCACAGTACAAACATTAATGTTTATGACAATGTCTGTTTGTATTGGTCTGGGTGGTCAAAACTCAATAAAAGGTAGGTAATGTGCAATTATACTAAAAAAAATACAACTATTAGTACGAAATCATGATTATTATAACGTCTTCAACAATAATCTTCAAGTCATGGCCTAAATTGATCGGGAATTCGTAGGGTCTTCAATATAAAAACTCCACAGCTTTATTTAAAAAACCAAACGTTTTACACTAATAAGCCATTATTAGATTGGTGCCAATCAATCCATAGGGCACCATAGATATTCCTAGAATTGGTTTATATATAAGCTAGTAAAGAGCATTTCGATTCAGTTTCTACGTAACTTTAAACCTAATGATATAACTACACATAAGATTATAGTGACCTAATACGGTTTCATAAAATACCGAACCCTAAATTCATTCTCTGAAGACAAAGCGATCCAAAGGTGCGTACCGAGGAACGTCCGACGTAGAGGGCACACACGCACTCAAGGCTCCATCCATCTGAGGTACGGAACTCCGGCCTGGGCCGAGGCTCCCCGGAGGCCGCCCTCATCATGCGCCGTGTTTACCCGAGATGACGCCTGTCAAACGAGCAGCGAGTGGCCCTCAAAGAGCCTTTGACAAATTATCTTGTTAAGTTGACAGGTAAACACGCCGCTTACAAACGGTTCATTTCATTCCGTTGCCATTCTTTGCCTCAGAGGTGCTTGCGAAGACACGCAAATCCGTTTTTGGCAAAAACGCGCTCCGTTTGTTGTCTTTGTTGTATTAGTTTGACAAATAAATTGCGCGCACTCCGAATCCTTGGGAATGTGAAGTCTTGTCGTGTCTTTTTTACACAAAAACGACGTATTGACCTGATTTTTCGATTGTTCTTAGTTTCTTAAATGGATAATGTTTCTTTTTCAGAGATAAATAAATTTCAAGAGATTTAGTCGAAAAGACTGGAAGTTAATACGACAAACGTAATACCATTCCTAATAAATTACTTCTGTTCTAAAAATTTAGTAGTTGTAACACGTCTGTAGAAGACTATTGCATTACGATTCGATTACGATTTCAGATAACTCTTTTCTGTCGAAGGTTTTTGAAAGAACGAGTTGGAAAATCGTTTTAGTTCAACAAATATGAGCATTATTTTTGGTTGACCACTACTTAGAACAGTGCGCAAACAATTCGCGTACTCCCGAAGTTGGTGCATTAGCCAACACGTTACCCGGAGCCCGCACTCACACCGTCGCCGATTTTGAAGTGTCGCTGTATCAGCGGTGGAGTGCCAAAGTTTTTAACGTATAATGCTTCCGATACATAAAACCATCGAATAATATTTGTGTTCGGCGGCGACGCGAAAACATTTCGCCGAGGCGCCCGCTATCGGACGGCTATAAAGGCCTTTCGGGCGATAAAAACTGATCTGTGAGTTTGTTCGCCAACAACAGGAAAACACATCTTTGGCCGTCGGCCAAGTTACCTGCGCGTCACCACGCACGCGCCCGCCCCGCGCGATAAAGGGTTAACAAATTGCATCCAACTTGCGAGCACACGTCGCCGAACGTGGAAGCAGTAAATAGTTCCAGTTTCGTGTTTGCCGGCGAAGTTTTGACTTCTTTCCCACTCGGCTGACATCCTCATAATGGCCCGGCCGGCGCGCGCCCGCCATTGTCGGCGGCGACTCTCAACCGATTGTCGCCATTTAAATCGTTCGTATTATTACTTTTTCACGCGACGCCGCCGCCCCGGACAAATTGTTATTTTTTCCACGGTCTCTATTTTCTCGGTGTAAACATGCCGCGGCTTAAAACTGCTCCCTAATTCATTTCGAACGCCTTTTCGGAAAACGTTTCGGCTATGGTCCTTTATCCAGTTGAACAAAGGATAATACGAATAAAAGTCAGTCGGGCATAATCGTACTTTCGCCGGGCGCTAGCGGAAGATAAAATAGTCGCCACAATTTTCCCTGTGGAGTTTTTACCTTTCATGGACGCTCCTTTACCGAATCCGAGGCTGATTCAATAAGAAGTTACGAGCATACTTAGCAAATAGAACACCCGTGTGTGCACTTCTTATATTTCAGACACTTCGTTCGCAGGGCGGTGCGGTGAAGGGAATCTCAGTTTGAATTAATTATTGCGTGCTGTCTTTGCCTAATAAAATTGCCGTTTTGTGAGACAATGTTTGCTGAAATGGCATGTGTTAAGCGCGCTTCCTTTTGCTTAAACATGTTTTACCACATCTTTTTTGGTAACGGGCGTCATAACCGTTTTGTAATGAAGCGTTTTTGGACTCGTCAATATTTGTGATTTCTCGGAGTCTATTAGAAAGAAAGAAAGAAAAACTAATTTTATAATGAAATAGTTTATCGATATCAAGTTGAAATAGTCAAATAACCTATGTTTACGATTCACATTATCACATTTATAGCAGCTTTCATCTAAGTATAAATGCGGATACGTGTCAGGGTCAAATCCAAAGTGATTATGAACTTAAAAGTTCCACCATCAACTGACTAGTCCCTGATATTTCCCCCAGTCAAATAAGCCCTCGGTTATACTCAATCTGACACATTAAATCAATTAGGAGTGGCGCACGAATGGTAAGGTTCGATTTCCAGTAGAAGAGTAGAGACCTAAAAACAGGTCAAAGCAGCTATCCGCGTCTCAGAGTATTGGTCTCACAACATATGACTATTTTCATCTACTCGAGAATCAAATCAAATCAAAATCAAATCAAATTTCAATTTTGCCGCGTTTGCCGCTGCTCTTTTAGTAGAGAGTGTTCCTAAGCGCTTAGTTGGCGGGCGGCAAATAAAAGCGAAACGGTCCGTTCATTATGCATAATCTATAAGCGCGGATTAAGGCGCGGCCCACGCTGGGCCTTTTGACTAATCGAACACAAACAAGCCGAAGGTAATATGGCTCTGTTACTTCCATTGTCATTTTAATGTTCAAGTAGGAAGAGATTCCTTTTAGACGACCAGTTTAGTTCAATGGTAGTAATACGCTGCCTCTGATAGTAGTCGCGGGTTCTATATCTGCTCAGTACAATCTGTGTGTATGAACATATGTGTTTGTATTAGCCTGGGTAAACACCCAAGATGTACCGGTAAACACCGGTACATCTTGCTGATAAACAAACGAGGCTCTGGCAACCGACTGGTGGCGGTAAAACCATAACGATTGAAGGCGTAGCTAAGTAGTGCCACTACTTGCGACCTAATGTGAAGTCTTAATGACATAAAAAAGAGATTATTTTTTAATGACACAAACTTTACCAACATAAAAACAACGTAGACACAACCTTTGCCAACGTGAAAATAACAAGTCGCTTGTTAAATTTTTCAATAACAAGATGTCTGAGCGCAGTGGTATCGCCACATCAATCTTACAGGTATGGGACCGCTCCCCCTCTCTCCCTACGGTTCCTAATGACGACTGAAGCGTTGAAATCTGATTTTTTTTTATTCGAAATGGGTTTGTGCCTGACCGTAAGTCGCCTGATATAAGTGGCATTTGAAGTCTACAATGGATCAAGCTCATCCAGCAAAAAACCGGTTCACTCTCGCCTTGAACATCGGAAGAACATCATTCTTGACCCATGTAAAATATGTTATACTAGCTGTGCTCGCGACTTCGTCCGCGTGGAATTGTTATTTTTTCCTCATTTTTTTTACATTTTCCATTATTTCTTCGCTCCTAATAGTTGCAGCGTGATGTTATATTATAGCCTAAAGCCTTCCTCGATAAATGGTCTATTCAACACAAAAAGAATTTTTCAATTCGGACCCGTAGTTCCTGAGATTAGCGCGTTCAAACAAACTCTTCAGCTTTATAATATTAGTTAAGATTTTTGACCTATGTCAAAAGCGATATACTCGTATTTATTTAAAATACTTCATATTGCAATGAACACTTTAAATGTCTCTAACACCAAACTCACAAATTAAACCAATTCCTAAGTATCTGCTCCAATCTTTTCTCTTCAAAACAGTAGATTTACCTTATCTCCCTACCTGTCGTACTAAATTGCTAATTCTATAACTAAATATAAGTCCTGCCCTATCTGCCCCCTGTAAAGCGTATGCGATAACACTGTCTGTATTGTTCCAGGGTGTGCGTTCGTGAAGTTCAGCTCGCACCAGGAGGCGCAGGCGGCGATCACAAGCCTGCACGGAAGTCAAACTATGCCGGTAAGCACGCAACTGTATTTGGTCACTGTCCAAGCCACGGGCGGTTAGCTTTGATTACGCCTTTTTACGATACATTTTGCATAGTATTTTTAAAAGACAACATAGACCCGGTACAAAAGTAACGCGGGTCGAAAGTAACAAATGCTCTCAGGATTTATCCAATGGGCGGAAAAGCTTTGCCGCCTTTAGGTGATAGTCCTGTATCCTGACTATCACGGTCATCAGTCAGGACACCCGCGTTACTTTTGTACCCGGTCTCCCCATACTAAATACAACATAATATTGAAAACCAACTAAACAAGTTTGGCTAATACTTGCATTTTAGGCTTTCGCTTATACCTTGCGTGCGACCGCGCGTCAACAAAGCATTGAGTTATTTGCCTATCCATCTTCGCCGTGATAGGACACTTGCCAAGTTCGTACAATGCTCGTGCGAATGAATCGTCACCTCGGGAACCTTACTGAGACCTTTATATTTATCTATATCTACACAAACGTTTGTTTTAATACATATTTGTATTTTTGTAAGGCAGATTGTAATACAGTAACATCATTTAAATGAATTGTGATTTTTTAAAAGATTTTATTTAACTTTTATTTAGTATACTTACGAAGACCTCGGTGACAATGCAATAATATGGTATAAATTTGTTTTTTAATATATTGAAACTTAATATAAATTTATTAATTGAAACCATCTAGTAATAACTAACGATTCTTTTAGTGTTAAAAGAAAACCTTTTAAAATTTACCTTGAAATAAAATTTAAAAAATTACAGCACATATTCTTCCGCCTATTTTAAATTTACAATAAGTTACCACTTTGACTGCCGAGTAACTGAATAAGAACTGCTAAAGGAAAGCATGTACATCGAATGTAAGCTCACTTAGAGCAAGTTATGTATCTAAAGTAACTTATTATTATCACGAGATTTATTATCGTATAAATCCCATTCCCATCGCAGTCGTTGTAAATCTAAAAATCAACTAGAACACTTATCCGCTTCAAAATTAAGTCCGTTTATTCAGGCCGGCCGCTTCAAAAACACCGCAAACCATAATACACACAGCGGAACGCTCCACTCATATTGTTTTTAGCAAACACTCGTGTATCAACAGGGCTCGGCTCGGTACATTTGTCGGCAAATGTTGTAGTTAAATAACTACATCGGCCCCGAGTCTTTGAACCGTGAGTGTGACAGATGAGTTTACAGAGTCAATCGCGGAGCGGGGCGTAAACACGGGTTGATTTGTCTGTACATCGGTAACAAAGGCTGTGAAATATTTGACGATGTAATGTTAAATGAGTTCCGATATGGACTTGTCGTTATAAATGCGTGTTTTATTGTGGCCAGTTTCAAATAAATGAATTTGTTTATTGACTATTGTCAATACCCTATTAGGTAGATGAGTATATTTAATTTTCTATGTTATTTGATAGCTTCCAGAAAGAACCATTAAAATCGGACTTATTTGAGAAATCACAACAAAAATATTTTGCAAAATGAGAGCGCGCCTTCAAAGTTCATCGGGAAAGTTAATTTCAAAAGTTTAAAATTAATCAAATATCATTATAACACTGTTTAAGGTACATTAATTAAAACATATTGTGGAACCCATAACATAAACACACTATTTAATATAGCCATCGCATAAGCTACAAAACACTACGTAATACGAAATCGTGACGTCACGCCTTTGTATCAGTTTGCATGAAGCGTTTTTGGGCGAGTTTATATTTGTGATTTTGAAATTGTGATAGCTCGGGGACTTTTCATACAAGCGAAGTAATTCTTTCACAAATTCTAAGCTTATAATGCAAACGTGTTGCTAAGTATTTAGCTTGTGAATAACTGACAATTGTTATTTGGTGACGATGATGATGTTTAGTATGGAATGATTTTAATATAATTACTAACTAAAGTGCGTCGTAGCGGTCGCAACATCTTCTGGATAATCGGAGTAGAAATGAAGGCCCTAATAATACTCCTTCAAGTTTGCACCGCCATTCCTTAATTAAATAGGCGCTAAATGTAACTGGCTCACATTAGATGTCTTTCATTAGTTATAAGTGTATGGGATACATTAAATATTTCCGATTTTCTTAGTGCACCTTGAGGTATCTTGCAAAAACATGATAACAACATTCACAATAAAGGATGATGGATATTGTACAACTGCACTAATTATAATAGCTCTATCCTGCGATAATTTAAATTTCCTATCAAAAACAAAGTAGACACCTTATTAAACGCCACCCAAAGTACTCCCAAACAACTAAAAGTTAAACTCTCATAACGAACAGCTCTTCCACATAATTGGAGCATCGATCTACATTTCAACACCCCTACGTGCACGGCTTAAGCCTACCCGTAGCAGGCAACGGAGCTACTAATTAAAAAGTTAAGCGTCTGCTTTGGACAGTCAATTTTAGGAGTTTTTGTTGGGCCCCGCGCAGTGGGCCCTCGGCCGCCGTATCGAGCGGACGTCTTTTTAGCTACATGCAAAATAGTTGAATGTGCTGGATGTGTTGTCGGCGCTTCGTGCACACGATTTTTCGGCCACTCGTAACGCCGCCGCGTTTTGCAATGTTTTATTTTCCAGGGATTGCTGTGGGAAAAAGTTAAATATTTCGTTTTTGTAATGCTAGGCGGAGAGCGGTATAAGTTTCATAATTGTCTTTCGGAAGCGATTATAGCGCCTAAATTGTACTACTAGTTGTCTGTTATACCTTGTCTATAAATGTTTGTATTTGGTGCAAAAAAGAATATCTAATCTAATCTAATTATATTGCAGTATTACTTTTTACAGTGCTGAATGCGAGAAGCCCAGGAATAATCTAAGTGGCGAGCATTAGGAGAGTCCTATGTCCAGCAGTGGACTGCTACGGGTTGATAATGATGATTACTTTGAAAAGGCTTAAAGGAGCATTTTAGAGTTGTTCTCCTTGAAATGAATTATATCACGTTGCATGATCAGTCCACGCATAGCCAGGACAATCTTACAAGCCCGTAGGTATGACTGACAAATGATTAACTTGACGGTCAGCTGTTGCAGCAACTAAGCCTTCTCTTTCGCTTTTCATTAGACTTCTGCATTTTTTTTTTATAGTGGCACAACTTCTGAAACCGGTAAATAGATGTCTACCGCCGATGATATTATCTTTGGGTTTATTCTACTAATCTACTGAGGGAAACTGGTTTAACGCCTGATCTCTCTGCGATAGAATGGAACTATTGTGTCATCTGATTATTAGAGTACAGAAACAGAGGTGCACCTGTTTTTGTGCATACACTTGTGAACTTTAATATAATAATAAATAACCCAAGACATGCCACGCTGGGACACACAGCGCCATCAAGCCCTAAACTAAGCCGAAGCTTGTACTATGGGTACAGACAACTAATGAACTTACCTAGATATATTTTTTTTGTAAATAAGTACATTATACATAGAAAACACCCAGACCAATACAAACAGACATGTTCATGCACACAAATGTTTGTAATGTGTGGGGATCGAACCCACGACCCTTGGCTCAGAAAGCAGAGGTCACTACCAATTGAGCCACCGAGCCAGTCAAATCTCCTGCATACTCTGCTAGTCTTTTTGGAGATAGGCCGCTATAGCCGTGATTAGATCAAGAGTATTAGTAGTTCCTTGATCTGTTGTCACTTCACTAAACAAGTTTTATTTTCTTTAACGTACTTACATCGTTTAATACGCGATCTCAAGCAGAAACGCTAAATAAATTATTAAAACCAACACCGTTTTGATGAGAACATTAGACGTTCTCCACCTTCAAAAGGCCCGTTCAAAATAATCTTAGGCATCATTTATAATTACCGTTGCTCGTAAAAAGCGAAACATCTCTTTCCACTCGCGAAGGTTGGTAAAGCCGAACCGCACTCAACACAAACAACGATTAGCTAATCAAAAGGCTTCGTTATTGAAGTACTAGAGGGAGTACCTTTTATATTTTTGATCGGTTTCTTAGATGTGGACAAGTAGGTTAAAGAAACCGATAACTTATTATAGAAAACCCACTAGATGGCCTGGCTATTAAGTAGAGTTCCAAATGAATTCGTCAGTCGGTTAGAGAACGGATTTTCATGAAACTTAACATAATATAGAACTTACATTAAATTAACACATAGGATTATTGATAAGAATATTGTCTCTCACATATCACATAAACGCATAATGGTCAAGTAACGGCCTGCAGCTAGTAAATCTATATAGACTCTGTTATGAATACAAATATTCTCTTTTTCCATTCACAAGCTCCACAACTTCAGTTTGACGGACGATATCCCATTAGAAACGTACCGTACATAATTCAACTAATACTACTTTAGCACAAAAGCCCGCCATAGATTCAAACTGCCATTATTTTTAAACACGGCGCGTTACGCGCCGGGCGAACCCCATCTCATCTGTAGCGCCAATATTAATTCAAATGAAAGGTAATTCTAGGTAATCGCACTCGGCACAAAAGCCGAAAGAAGCTACGAGGCGGCGCACTTTGGTGAGCGGACACAGTGCGGGTAGGGACAGTGAGGGATTCTTAACGTAACACTTCGCAGAATAAATGCAATTGTTCGTATTGAGCAATTCGGCTGGCTCGGTGGCTCAATTGGTAGTGACCCCTACCTTCTGAACCAAGGGTCGTGGGTTCGATTCCCACTCGGGACAAACATTCGTGTGATGAACACTTGTGTTTGTTCCGTGTCTGGGTGTTTGTATTTGTATTTAAGTATTTATTTGTGGTACCTTCGTTGTTCTGATACCCATAACACAAGTGCTTAAGCTACTTACTTTGGGATCGGAGCAATGTATGTGATGTTATCTGATATTTATTTGTATATTTATTATTTATATATTTAATTGTTGTTAAAGTAACACGTCGCAGAATAAATGGAATTGTCATATTAGAAGCGTCCGCGTTGTTTCTGGATTTAGAATAGGACCTCCCCGTCACATCTAGAGAGTGTCGTAGAACACGACTAAGGGAATCAGGAAACGGGCAGCAGCTTTTACCTGGGTACTTATAAAACCTACTGCGTTTACCAACCCGCTTGCCAAGAATGGTGACTAAGACAAATACTCGAAATGACAATTGTCTTTGAGGAATACCTATGTCCAGCAGTGGACTGCGAAGAACTGATGATAAACCTCATAAAACCGTGATTTCCTTACAAAACAGTTTTAACAATAGAAACTGGTATTTAAAGGAACAATCTGTCTTACAACCTAAATATCTCCTATACACTTGACTAGGCCGCTTAATATGGTAGGCAACTGTCGGGTCAGAAATGAACAGAGAGTGCGTACTTGTCTAATCTCCTGGCTCCATGGCTCATTAGGTAGTGACCTCTGCCTTCGGAGCCAAGGGTCGTGGGTTCGATCTCCGCACAGTACAAACATTTGTATGCATGAACATGAACATGTCTGTTTGTATTTATCTGGGAGTTATCTATGTATAATAATGTATTTATATACAAAATGTATCTAAGTAAGTTTATCAGCTGTCTAGTACCCATACCATAGTACAAACTTCGGCATAGTTTGGGGCTAGATGACGCTGGGTGGCCCAGCGTGGCAGGTTTTGGATTATGTATTCCTTGGCGACTAGCCGCTGCGAAAATCGGTCAACAGAGAGTTATTATTACGTCAAATCGCATCACTGTTCTCTCGTGCACTGCGCCCGCTGCACAATCCGGCGTAATGTGGCTCAAATATTCTTCATGCAAATGCTAGTCCCGGCGTCTAATTCCCGAGATAAAATCGGAACTCCATCGCAGTAAGTAATGCCGGGACGGTGTAATGATTGCGAACAATGCAAAGTCTGTTATCGACGGCGTGCCGAGGCGGACCGGGTTTGCATCTCAGTTTTCTTTTTCTTTAGCAACAGCATCGATAATATGGACCGTTGCATCTGTTGCGAGATTGTAGCTACAGTTCTTCTATTTGTAGTAATTTTTACTATAGTTCCGAATCACGAGAGACCTTGTGATAATAGCCCGAAAATATGCAACCACATTTTTTTTGGTTGTTTTCCCGTCCAGAAAATTTTATTTTAAGAATTTATTACTAAAAAGATTTTTTTATTCCCTGGTTGGTTATTGCCCTGCAGCTAAGCAAAGAGCATAGTTAGTCATACAGTTCTTATACTTTTATTCAAATCCCTTCTGGAGTCGATATATTTTTTTAACGTTTGAAGGGAAATTAATTTTAATGTAGAGAATAGTTTGAAAACAAACGTTAATGAAAATAAAAATTTCGTTAAATTAATCCCACTTGTTAGAAATGAGTATATCGATTATGATTTCGACTTTATAAAAGATCTTTTTGTTTATAAATAAGTCACAAAATAATAAGAAAAAATATTTCTCATACGTCTCTTAGTAAACACAAGTTATACTTATCACAGTCACATGTTTGTTTATTGTAATAACGTGAACACTAATTGTGCTTACAAGATAAGTAAATACACAAGTTAGCTCCCTACGAGTAAACCTAATCACATAAGGTTTGAATCAAAATTCATTAATTCATCTGAAGCTCGTAATAACAGCGGGCACTGTAAAGGTTAAATAAATCTGTCACTGGTTCGGAAAATGAACTTTTGTATCAAGCACAAGAGCGCCAATATAAGACTTAATTTAAGTACACGCCAAGCCTATTACGAGGTTAGATTAGAATATAAAAATTTCTTCTTCTTCGCGTTCATGCAAAGGGATGCTGGGAAAAATATGTATAAATATGTTTTTTATAACTGATATAGGCGGCTGATGATGATGATGATGTTCCTTCTCAGTTCATTATGGTCACTGCATGGATATTGTAGTTCCTGCTACCGTAATACATAAACCGACTCACTCTCTCCTTGAACACCCGAACAAAGAGTCCGGCAAGTAGTTCTATAGTCTAAACTATTGGCTAACCATTCGTACTAACAGAGTATTCTGTGTTATTTATTTAGGTTAGTTATAAATGAGGCTTGCCTTCAGCAGGACTTACTGAAATCAATGCCGTGGCTTCATGAAGCCCTTTTGTTTTGGTTGTTACAACATCGTGACGTGTACTCGTAGTATGTAATCCGAAGTAGGAATCAATGTCCAAATAAAAAAGTTGTGTTATTTCTTAATACAACTCCGGTTTGATCTTAGTACAGAATAATATAAGAGCGGTAGTTAGAATAATCAGACCTAGCAACATACACAATATCCTTCCTTCTTCAATATATTTCAATTTATTGTAATCAACGTATCACGATTCACTGCTGAACTCCCACAGAGAGCGACTACCATCCCGGTCCTGGACAATCTGCATTCTTACTAGCTGATATACTATCTGCGTCAGACTAACGTTTTAAAGCTTTGTTTACCTAAAAGAGGACTCTTCAATACATTTTTCATGTAAAACAATTCCTCCTCGTCTCGGTCAGTTCGGCATTACAGAGGCGCAGTATATAAACCCTGATATATGCATACGCCACCAAAACCTTTCACGACCAGGGCAAATAAGATGATCTCAATCGGGTAAAAAGCTTAGCTTGTAATCGAGTGCAAACTGCCCAGTTGACTGTCGACGGGCAGGACTCGGAATGGAATTTCGGGAGGGCCCTCTGACCGATAATTCCTTTCATTTGGCACAAAGGCCGCCTCGGAGCCACTCCGGATTTGCGGGCCTCCTCCTAATGACGTTTTTGTCTGACTCCCTCTTGTATTTTGTACAAATATTGATTGACTTGTAAGGGGGAACGTTTTAGTTTTAGCCGGCGTCGGGAATAGGTTAGGCAATTCGTTATCCGTTGCATAGTAGTAAAAGTCCTTTTGACAAATCCTTGATAGAACTTTAGGAATTACTATTCTTTAATTTAATGAGAAATAAATTGATTTGGTTTATACAACATTTCGATCGCCAACCCGCTTGTCCAGCGTAACGATTATGGGTTTATCCTCCAGATTTTAGCCCTAATTGGCGAGAAGTGGAGAGGCCTATGTCCAGCAATGGACTGCAAGAGGCTAATCATAATGATGATGACGATACAAAATTACCTTGTTACACCTCTGAAATTAAATAAAAATTGCATTTTTAGCATTTATAAGACTGTGTACGCAAGTTAGCACTGACAGACAAATAGGGACTTATAACGTTTATGTAAGTATAATGTCCTGGATAATTTATTTATATCAATTTGCCAATATGGATTGTATTTTAGCATGAATCTCTATAGTTTTATTAGAGAGTAAACAATCTACGGTGACCAAAATCAACAGTAACACACAGACAGGTACCTACATTTACTTGACCAATGGTTTGCTCTGCTCTCCGTTTCAATGGACCTACGTTGCTGATTAATTACTAACTAGACGGCCTACGGCACAGGATTAGAACCCGAGATCTCATAATCTTTAACTGACGCTTACGTCTACTAAACTAGCGAGGCTGTGCTCAAGATGCACGGACGTTTAGTTTGGTAAATGCATTTGATAGTGCTTTGTGCGTACAATTTGTTACATACGTATGTTTGTAACATAGAATTACATTATGTATAAGTATTTTATCAATTTATTCGGTGATGCTATCATTCAAATGGGCTATTCCACTTTGACTTAATATCGATAGACTACCTCATTAAAGAATCATTGGCGAAAAAATTTGTTCCGTAAGATTAATAGTCACCGAGCTATCACAATTTCAAAATCATCACTAATTGACGAGTCCAAAAACACTCCATACAAAATGGCTATGTGCGAGTGACGTCACTGGTATATTATTTCGCATGCCACGTATACAAAGTTTGTTTGACTGCTATATTAAATATTGCGTTTATGTAAGTAATTGATTTCATAACAAAATATGTTATATTTAATGCTACTTAAAAGATGGTATAATATTTTTGAATGAATTTTCCACTTTGAAAATGGTATTTTTCTGTCAATTTTGCAGGACTATTGTATTTTTGCAACTAATTTTAGTTGTGATTTGTTAAATAGGTTAAGTTTTACGGATACAAGCCTTAAGCAAAATCAATCATAGTGGAATACCCTATTCCACAGATACCACTGAGCTTCTATGGATAAGTTCGTCACAGTCTACTTATTTAAATATAAACTGATCCGTTTGCATAAATATTATGGTGCTTTAAATAACCTGAGACCAACTTACCCCTTCCATCTTGTTATCCTCTACCCAAAGACTGTCTACCAAAGATCCTAGAGCGATAAGACCGCTTAAATTGTACAACAATCTACTGCAGCTAACTTTAAGTCGATTGTAGTAACAATTCAGGCAGTATTTCTACTTATTTGATTTGGTTGTTAATAATGTTTGAAAATACATTTTAAAATACACCTGCATCCTGTTCTGGTTGGAAAAGTTCTGGCCGGAATGATTAAATTCTGCTCAGGATAGCTGGCAAGTGCTGGATGCGAGAAGCCCAAGATCTACGAAAGTACCGAGCAATTGGAAAGGCCTATGTCCAGCAGTGGACTGAGATGGGCTGATGATGATGATTTTGTTTTTAGGAGCATAAGCTACTTACATTCATCATCACCATCATCAGCCTACTGCAGTCCACTGCTGGACATAGGCCTCTCCAGTTGTTCGCCACTTAGGGCAAACATCTGAAGGATATACCCATAATCGCCATGCTGGGCAGGGCGTAGCTTCTCGCTCCGGTGACGCTGCTGCCCGTCATCGGTCTGTGGTATTTAGCTACCGGCCTTTGTGATGGCTTTACCACCAGTCAGTTGCCAGCGCCTCGTTTGTTATTCGGCAGGATGCACCACGGACAGGAGAGGTTGGTTTGGAGCGAAATGATGATAGGCCGCTCCCTTACATCTCCTACTTACATTGCAATCGGATAAATGTAGCTGATGCATTTATTCGTAGCATTTGAATGACTGATATCAAAGTCTCTCGACCGGACAGTCCCATCTCAAGTTATCATTATTCCCCCCACTTTAAACGCTAAACATTAAGATAAAAGAGTTGCCGATTCAGCCAAACATTATATAGGTTATCGCGTGAACTTCATACGCTTACGTAATAAAAAGAATTCAAAGTGTCCAAGTTTGCAAGATAATCGTGAACAAGTTTCGGGCGTCCGTATCTTATCTCTTAAGGGACGACCCTCGTATGGAGTCCACAGTTACACTTGAAGGGATGCTGCTGTCACATAATATATTTGCCTTAAGGGATGCAACAACGTGGGTCAAGGAGGTAGCGCTCACTCTAATCTGAGACGGGTATCTTTAAAGTTGAGTTCAGTAGCTTGCTCAGCGACCGATGCGCAAATTGGTGGGAGAATTCTATTTATAGCATTCCTCTAGTGGCCTTAAAAGGTCACATTGGCGATTCAGCTCGCCGGATTAATATTGAATGAACCGTTTAGGACGCCAAATTGATGTTGGTAAATAAATAGCGAACTGTACTTGAGATGTATCGGTAGACCCTGTGGCACGTTACACCATGAATTAGTTTTCGGAATGCCGTAAATGCATCCTTGATAAGACGATAGCTGGATAAAAAAATTAAACCAACTTCAAAAAACACAAACGACCGAAACTTTAATCTGACAAAAACTGTACCTTCATAACTAAAAAGCGATAAATAACGTAACTAAGTACTACTTAAAACATATTATATGTATGTATAACTATAATTATTTAAATATTTACAATTATCAGTTACTAGCTGTGCCAGCGGCGTCGCACGCGTGGATATCGGGTTTGAAAAATAACGGACTTCCATAAAATACCTATCTATACATAGTGCCTAAGTTTTAAGTTTAACCTCTAGCAATACATTGGTGAAAACAGTATTCAATTTCATGCAGTAGTTTATGAGTGATGCGCGTTCCAAAAAATTCTCCCGTTTTCCTAACATTTCCCTTCACTGCTCTGCTCCTATTGATAGTAGCGTGATGAAAAGTACCCTATAACCTGCCCAGGAGTATAAAGAATAATTGTACTAAGTTTCGTTAAAATCCGTTGAGTAGTTTTTGTTTCTATAACGAACATACAGACAGACAGACAGACAGACAGACAAAAATTTTACTGATTGCATTTTTGGCATCAGTATCGATCACTAATCATCCCCTGATAGTTAATTTGAAAATATATACAATGTACAGAATTGACTTCTCTACAGATTTATTATAAGTATAGAAGACTAGCTGCTGCCCGCGGCTCTGCCCGCGTGAATATTCGCATAAAACATAGCCTATGTGTTAATCTGATGTACAAACTATATTCCTGTAAAGTTTCATTAAAATCCGTTCAGTAGTTTTGGCGTGAAAGTGGAACAAACATCCATCCATCTATCCATCCAAACAAACTTTCGCGTTTATTATTAGTAGGATATTGGAGTGCCAGCCTCGTGTTATATGACGCGCGCGGCCGGCAAACCACACGACAAAAAATACATTTATTTCTTTGGCTTATTTTGTTTTCAAACTTTATATTATATTTTATTGTTATTCATTTCAACTTTCTTGTTACCGAATGAAAACGACTTAACAAAATCTCGAGAATTTTACTTCTAATTCAAGTTCATGTACCCACCATCCTGAGTCTCAAGAGTACTTGCCCCCATTTGATTAATAAAATCTAGCACTTAAATTAATTAAACGGACGGCTTGAGGATTGGATGGATAGGTAAAGTTTATTGCGCAAAACATTTACAAGAATAGGCATTACAGCCGCTTGCTGTTAAATCCCTGATAGGCTATTTCAATCTTATTTGTTAAATACAATAGTACGGGGATGTAAGGGAGCGGCCTATCACCTTTTCGCTCCAAGTCAACCTCACCTGCCCGTGGTGCATCCTGCTGAACAACAAACGAGGCGCTGGCAAACGATTGATGGCGGTATAACCATCATAATTGAAGGCATAGCTAAATACCACAGGCTGATGACGGGCAGCAGCGTCATCGGAGCGAGAAGCTACGTCCTGCGATCGCCAACCCGCCTGCCCAGCGTGGCGATTATGGGCATATCCACCAGATGTTTGCCCTGAGTGGGGAGCAACTGGAGAGGCCTATGTCCAGCAGTGGACTGCGATAGGCTGGTGATGATGATGATGATGACAATAGTACAAGATTTAGTGACATTATCCTTTAGTGAGTAAAACAAAAAATGTGTCAGATTATTCACAACAAGCATTTGGTCTCAAACTAAGGTTGTCTCACTAACTCAGATCCGATACAATTTATAAAAACTCAATCCCTGAATTTGTCCTGAGCGGGAAGCAAACCTGAAGCCTTCGGATAGTCACTCTTTGAGCTTACCACTCTAGTTATTGTGACACCGAGGCCGTCAACAATAAAAATAAATAATAGATACAATACACTTAATGTCTTTTTACCAAGTCTTTAAGTTTTTATTTTGAAACCGAGTCAGGAGAATATTCTTAAATCGTATAATAGAATAGGTATTATACGGCGGTCACTGGTGAGCTCCATGGTAGTTAACGAGTTAACTAATTAACCATGGTGAGATACCTAGGTCTTTGAAGATGGATTTAGTATAGATAGGTATATACCTAACACCAATACAAAAAGTCGATCACCAAATGACTCCATAAAGAAAATACAAAACAAAAATTCACAGGGGCTTCGCTTTTAAGGTATAAATGTAAAAGAGCTCGCAACTCGATGTTTTCATTAAAACTTGCCGAGTTCGAGATCAAACAAATACAATTTATAAAGTCACTTTTGATTAACTTATTTATTATCTTTCGGTTAAGTAAAGTAACGGTCGTTTTGAATGGCCCTTGTTAAATGATTTAGCCCGTTGATTGTTAAACTTCAGACTAGGTTGGGCACAGTTAATTGTTCGCGAAACACGTTTATACTTTCGGATGTACTTGAAACGGCTCGTTTTATTAGTCACACCCAATTGTGATAACGGGATCGATAGCTTGTCTGACAAATGCTTGTCTGGCAAAGAAAGTTAACAGAGGTAGGGCATAGCGAATCTTCGCTCGAATTGAGGTACCCGTCCGGGGAAGGACCTCCGCCCTATAAAATATCGCAGCCAAATGACCTCCTGGTCGTTTCTGCCGGTGAGTAGGGTTTCCGGAGCTCGTGAGAGGTTAGGCTTGGGCCGGCATGGCGGTGTCAACTGACAGGTAACTGACCAGTTACTTGCCAGTTGTCACAGCGACTTGGGCTTCTTTTTAGCTTTCCATCAGGCGTAGGGAAGCCATCATGTCGAGCTACTATAAAAAAAAAGTCCGGCCGGGACTTTCTTGGCTAACTTGTTTAACAATGTATTCTACATTTCTATTTCGTTTCTAAAGTTTGGTTAGTACTGTGGCGTGCAATATAAGCGCTCCTAACAGTTAGTTAATGGTTTAAAAAATATTGTTACCTAAATGTAAGATAGCTTTGATAGACGGTGACACCAAACTATTAGCTTTATAGTAAAAAAAGTTTTTATGCCTGCAAGGGCTATGTGAAATTCGAAGGTCGTCGTAAAATTTCATCGTCATCATCAGCCCGTGTCAGTCCACCGCTGGACATAGGCCTCTCCTAAAATAAAAAATAACAAAAAAAAGAACAAAAAATAGAAAAAGAATATTTTTAAATTACTTCATGTTGTTGTATAGGTAGGTATGTGTCACAGCCAACCGGTCAAAATAGGCATTCAATCAAACAGCCAGCCCAGACCATTTTACAAAATGTGCCATCGAAATTATCAATTAAATGTTAATTAAATATGAAATTATGATAATAACTGGTGTCATTTAAACGGGTATGACACCAGTTGTTATCATAATTTCATCGCACAGATTACACCAAAATGCAATATTCCAAAAATTCGTAAATATTTCCCGTCAAATTTTCATGTAACGCATCACCGCGTAATACGAGACTTTTGTTCCGTTTAATTACCGCCCACCTGATTATTAAAATCGCCCCTTATTATCCCGAAGCGCGCCGAAGCGTTGTTGTGTAGGTTACAGAAACCGTGTTGTTTTTAATAATTGGGAGCTTGAAGCCTTTTGCGGGCTTATTAAGAGAAATTTTCAAGTGGTTCGCGCCGGGGGCGCCCTAACGGCGTACGACGGTTGGAGGGCGTCTAAAGGATTAACAGAGGGCGGGTTTTATTTTTGATTACAATAAACCTAGAATAATATCACGCTCTATGAGCGGTGCCGATCGCATCCAGTATGGACCCATTGCGTTGTCAGATTTTCAATGATTTTATATTATGTTTTGTACATTACTTACTGACCAATGTAAACAATTATCAATGTAAGAAAAAAAAGGATCAACTCAATTGGGATCAGCCTCACTATATTTTTTAAACTTTAACAATTTGACAATGGCAAAACATAGTTATATCTATTTCAGTTCCTTATCTCTAGTGTTCTGAATAGAGGAGCACATCAATGTACAGTGTGTGATATCCAATATGTGTTTAATAAAGGTTATAAATAACGCCGATAACATGCAACCAAGCTGTTGGAACCGTATTATTTACCCCCCATTTTAAGCTGCCACACAACCCATCATTCCCTCAATAAATTCCAGCGATTACGCCCAACAAAATACTAAACCGCTCATATTTCCGAAAGCTCAATAAACATGTACTTTATGTGGAAGTAACTCAAGTTTATAGTGAGGGGACACGCGCTAGGTGGCACCGGGAGCAGTAGGGTTGTATCAGATGACAAACACACATTCCGGGTGGGTTATAAACGCCGTTGCGAGGCGCAAGTGCCAAGACCCAATTAGAACAACTAGTATTTACTGTTATTACTAGAAGCTGTTACACTGCGCATCGGAAACACACTTGTACTATTATACTCGGAGCATTTTGTTGCAATATTTTAGGTCTTATTTTTTTTAGAACAAGCAACAAGTTCACTGATACATAACATTATCTGCTTCAATTTTAAATTCAAACTAAATGTCAACTTAATTAACAGCATTTTATCAAAAAAAATACCGACATCAATTTGGTGACAATGGGACCAACTAATAAGTACCTACACCCTTTCAAACAAAAAAAAATTTCAAATCATTTCATAATTCTATGAGATAATTATGTAGTAACAAACATACAATTTATTTTGAATGTTTTAAGTGCGTTTAAATTGTTTTAAGTCCCTTACAGTTAGATTCTAGTTACGTTTTGTAGTAACATTTGTTAATATTCCTACCTAATGCCTACGCAATGTGGAAATCTAATTTGTAAACTGTATTAAATTTGTTTAGATTAAAGCAGCTACGTACAAATGGATAAAGTTGTTCTATTATTAATGTTTTTGATATTATGATCAGTTCAAACTAAGGTACAATAATGTTACTTTCACTTGGAACTCGATTACATAATAATTCGTAGGGTATGTAGGATAAATAACTTAATGTACCTATTTTTTTTTAATGTAGAACCCATGTCGTGTCACGCTCAGCACCATCTAGCCCCAAACTAAGCCGTGGCTTGTACTATGGGTACTAGACAACTAAATAAATACATAAAGGTACATAGCAAACATCGAGACCAATGCAAACAGAATGTTCACACGCAAATGTTTATACTGTGCGGGAATCGAACCCGCGACCATTGTTTCAGAGGCTGCGTTCACTATCAGTGAACCAGATTATAGACGATTGTGCGTGGGATTTTATAAAAAAAATATCTTTCAGAGATGACTGTAATCCCAGCGTTGTGAAATAGCAGTGAAGTCTTAAAATCAATATAAAAGCAATAATAATAAAAATATAAAAACAATCATAGATATTTATCAAAAGAAGTTTCCATTCGGGAACACAGATGGTTGTCAAAATAATTATTGAAAATCATATTCTTTAGAGAGTAGAGAAAACTAGGTATCTCGTATCATGTATGTAATGTAACTGTATTAGTGACGGGGAAAAATCTTACGTTCAACCGTTAAATATTTCGCAATAAACTGAAAAAACCGGCCAAGGGAGCAGGTAATTTCGCAAGTCGCGAATAAACTCTCCTACAGGATCACGGGACTCGGGGGCGCTCCGGGGAAAATAGCTGATCACGTCACTCGATATTTCAGTTCACTTTACCAAAAAATTACTAGAGCTCGCTAAAGTCACTCTCGCCTCATTTCGCATAACACTGCATTAGTTTTTATGAAAGCGTGGCGTTTATTGAGCTTTTTAGGGTTCTTCTCAAGGCTTTATATCCAGTCTCCTGATCAGCCGCTGACAGCTAAATGTCATGTTGCACGACGGCACGCCGGCCGATCTCCATTTTTGTTTGCCGAGGGCCCTACCCTCTCCATTAAAAATAATAATATCTCAATGGCCACTGAACCTATATTAACTTAAAAAATATATTTGAATAGCTAAATACTTATGGAATAAGTAAGTATGAAAAGAAAACTATGAATACTAATTTAAAGTAACCTAAATAAATGATTAAACTGAAAGTTAGGAACAAATTAGAGTAAATTATTCGTTTCTCTCCGATTTTACGAAACATCTGCCATTTATATCAGATCAGTAATATTTTTAGCATAAACTAGACTTAATAAGCAATTTTTTGATGCCCCTAGGTAATTTATTCGTCCAACATATGTACGACAATAAAATAAAATAAACAAGCCGCTTCAACAAAAAAACCGTTCTTCCGGTGAAATTTCGAGAAAGTACGAGACGTTTGTAAATTAATTTATTTGCCATTATGCTATTAATTTAATGTCTTAGTGTTTTAAAATACTTTTAATAAACTAATTATTGTAATATCATACACATTTTTTAGATTAATAAATAATAAATTCCATAAAAAAATTTAAATACGTAAATAAATTACGCAATAATGGCGGCCGCGAACACTTTTTTTTCAATTCCAATTTGAGCGAATATTCTAATAATTATCGTAAGATATATAAAACTTATCGTAAAGTACTGACCTTGTAGATTATTTTCATGTATAACACTATATAAACACATATAAAATACACTAAAAATTACATTTGTAAACACGGAGCACAACACAAACAAATACTCACTGACAAGTCACTAACTTTTTTTTTTTTTCCAATGGTTGGTATTGCATTTCTCTATTCTCACGTCTCTCTAAGTTTGTTTTCTATTACAGAATTAAAAAAAAAACAGCCCTGGACTCTTAGCGCATTGAGCCACAGTGACAAATAACAGTTTTTTGATGCAAACCAATTGGGCCTCATTTGCGGCACGAACGTTTCGATGTTTTTGAATGTCGGGCCATTGGTGTTTCATCACCAGGAGAGTGGTTATGTTTTTTTTGTTGTTGTAAGATCTTAAAACCATTACAGAGGACGCTACAAAAGCGGTTCCCCTTTTTTTATACTAGCTCGACATAATGGCTTCCCTACGCCTGATGGAAAGCGAAGCCCAAGTAGCTGGTCAGTTACCTGTCAGTTGCCTCTACCATGCCGGCCCAAACCTAACCCCCCACGAGCTCTGGAAACCCTACTCACCGAGATAACACGACCCGGAGCTCATTTGGCTGCGGTATTCTACAGGGTGGAGGTCCTTCCCCGGACGGGCAGCTCAATTCGAGAGAAGATTCGCTATGCCCTACCTCGCTTAGAAAACCTTGGCAGAGTAACATTATCATCATCATAAGCCCGTAAACGTCCACTGCTGGATATAGGCCGCAATATTGATCCGTCCAATGTCCTTTGGGGTGATAATAATAATAAATAACCCAAGACATGCCACGCTGGGCCACACAGCGCCATCTAGCCCCAAACTAAGCCGAAGCTTGTACTATAGGTACTAGACAACTGATAAACTTACTTAGATTTTTTTTTGTAAATAAATACATGGAAAACACCCAGACCAATACAAACAGACATGTTCGTTCATGCACATAAATGTTTGTAATGTGCGGGGATCGAAGCCACGACCCTTGGTTCAGAAGGCAGAGGTCACTACCAGTTGAACCACCGAGCCAGTCCCAGGGATTTGCTCTCGTCATCTCGCTTGGCAGGCGGGTTGATGAACACAGTAGGTTTTATTTGTACCCAAATTAACGCTGCTGTTCTTTTCCTGATATTACCTTAGTCGTATTTTACAACACGTGATGTGATTTGGTGATCCTATTCTAAATCATAAAGCCGTACGAACAAAACTTACAAAAATGGTACAGAACCCACGGTGCGATAGTCCAATTTGCGCTCATACAGTTTTCGGCGCTGTTCGTATGTAATATTCTCATAATCTACGGATACTATCTTTTATAAACGGTTTTTGTTGTTTTTTTTCTAACATTATTACAAGTTCATTGCTGCTGGCAGATATGTTCACGGTTTAATAGATATTTTTTATCGCAAAAAGTAGTGAATTCGGAGCCGATATAAAAAAATACGATTTTAAAACGAGAAGGATTTGCTTCACAAAGAACTGATTATCACTTGAACATTGCTTCATAAAGTGTCACAAATGATTTTCAATAAAATTTAATATGATTGATTAGTAAATAACACAATTTTTGGACTTAAAATTGTTCAAACAATTAAGTTGTTATTATTTAAGGTGCCGGCCACACTGGAGCTTTTAAGTAACTAAAACGCGCGCGTTTAATGTGTTCGATCGCGGCCACCGCGCGTTACGCGTGTTTAGGTCGCGCTGTATCGACTGTAAACTGCTGTAAACCAACAGACAATGTGCTGTGACTATCTTATTCCACGGCTCGATTTGGGCCTCTCCAGTTGTTTGCCGCTTTGCCCAAACACCTGGAAGATTTACCCATAATTGCAGGCTCCTCACTCCGGTGACGCTACGTTTTTAGTTATGTGTCTATGCAATGCATTTACAGCATATATATTATAGGCACTAAAGCATTGGCAAAATGTGTTCAAACTAAATAGGTTACATTTCTACAAACGAAATCCTGCGCCCACGTTAGTACGCGACCTAACCGGCACACCTTACGACTCTCAAAATAAACTTCCCTTTAAAGTAGCATTGTAACGTTTACGCTACCCGCCGTACAAAGTGTAGCAAAACATAATAACTTACAAAAAGAATCACTGTGAAACTGCTATCGCCAAAGGAGCAGCTAACGCCAAACTACTCAGGGAACTCTAAAGAGCCATTCGCAGTGGCGTAATGGTGCAAAATCTAAATCGCCGCGCTCGCAACTTGCGCCGGACGATAAACGCCGCGCAACGCCACTACAGCGGCTTATAGGCGGGAGTGGGCGAAATTAAGAGATCTCCGCGGCGGCAAACACTATGAAGCGACCCTTATTAAGCGCGTTTTAAAATGGAGACGATAAGGCGTCATATTTGTTTAGGAATCAACGCTCGTGTGTTGGTATGGCAATTTCGACGTTATGAATTTTCGGGTGTAGGTACGTACATACACGCGCGGGTGTTGAGAGAAATTTTAATTAGAATCTCGCTACTTCTTGGGCGTTTCACGTCATTTTTGTTGGGCACGTGTCAAATTACGAGTATATGCCAAAAATAGTATTTAATTATTCGCAAAGGTAAACGTCACGTTATGTCTGAAATTATTACAGCAATCAGTATACCTACTGTTGAAATTAAATATGCTTAATTAAATTTGGAGGACTAATAATTTACAATTGTTTCCGAAGACCCGTGAAGTATTGTACCAGTTTTGTTCAGTGGTAGTTAACGCTGCCTCTGACACGTTGGTCGCGGGTTCAATACCTGCACAAGACAAAAATTTGTATGCATGAACAATGAACATGTATGTTGGTATTGGTCTGGGTGCTGGCTATCGTTTATATTACTAGCTTCGGCTTAGTTTGGGGCTTGATGACGCTATGTAGCCCAGTGTATCATGTCTTGGGTTGTGTTTTATTTATTTATTATCGTCTTTTAGGTCATTGTAAGATTGTTTAAAACAATAGGATTTGCGTCTTAGAAATGTACAAACCACTTAACAACAAACACAATGACATCCACGAACATAGTACAAAAGACGTTTCAACGTTTTATTCGACAAAAGTTACAAGCTACAGGAAAGTATCTAAGTGTAATTACACTATGACAAAGTAAGGTAAGTGGTTCGCAGCTACGAGTCGCTACGAGACGCTACGGCGCGACGCAGTGCTACGAGCGGCGGTGGCAGTATTTGTCTAACTCTCTCCTCACTGAGTTACTGCTTCATTTCGAACTCGCAGAAGGCATTCGGAGAAAACATTTCGGTGAGGTGTTTCTTTACTTAAAGGTGTGGATGCACTGACAGTTTTAGTAGAGTCAATTCAAGTAACCAATAGGAGTAAAGTTGCTCAGATAAATACGAGTAAAGCATGATACGAGATACGTTGACTTTTATTTAATGCCGCTAGTATGTGTTTAACTTATTCTTAACAGCTCTTTGACTAAACTGTTTTCTTACGTCTTGATGATTCCTACTTACTGTTAAAGCACTTTTTAATATTATATTATCAGCGGCGTAATTATAGCTTTCGAAGGGCCTCGGGCCCATTTTTACTAATTGTGTAATAAATTAATGTTGTTATGGCTTGAGGTCCGTGGATATTTGCCGACTGTACTTACCCCACTAAACATAAGAAAAATAACAGTCAGTCAGACAGTCTTTCCGAACAGCTACGATTTGGGAACCTTCAAGAAACGAGCGTATTCATATTTAAAAGGCCGGCAGCGACCCTAAACTCGGTTAGAGCTGCGGGTGTCCATGGGCGGTGTCGACTGCTTACCATCAGGCATCACACTTGCTCGTCTGCCGACTCTCGCATAAAAAAAAAATATAGTGCATACAACTTTATACGAAAAAGTAATACTAGGCCATTCTTGGTTAAGCGTACTCCTTCAAATTATTTTAAAGATACTAAATTATTTAATATAATCTCAACATAAAATAACATTTCAACATTTTCAACGAGAGGAATTATTTTGATGAAACCATTTTTAATTTTGAAACGCTCGTAAAACTCTAACCGCAAAATCTTAATGCATACCAGTTTCCATAACACAGTCTCGTCGTTCAAATTTAAAGACGTGAAACTCTGTAATTTTAAAATGAAAAATAAAAGCGTACATAGTCTGCTACGAGCTACGAACTCGTAGCATCGACCGTAGCATGTGTCTTGAGCTTGCAACTTAATTTCTGAGCTCGACGAAAGAAATTCGTTGAAACGTTTTCGGTAAAGCGTGACCGAGCGCCGAGTCTCTTAAATCGACGAAGCTTATTTGTGTTCTCGCATTTCTGAACTCCGCCGAAACAGATTTGTGACACTCAGAAACCGACATATTCGGCACTCTAAAAGGGAAAAGTGTATTATATCTGACAAAGCTCGTATTCATCAAATATTGTATTATTTTATACAATTCTCGTACATTGTATTGTAGCAACGTTTTCAACGGAAAAATGTATTGTATGAAAATATATTTGTTTCAGTTCGGCATTACGTACTATTGTGGACGGCGTCTTTGTTGAAAAACGAATGAACGACAGATTTTCGTGATCCGATAAATTTATGAATTCATATTTTTGTCCGTAGTTCGTAATAAAAAGTTGGTTGGATGTTAAATATTTTTTTACGCGAAACCCGTGTAATGCAATTCACTCCTGTCCTCTAACCAAATGATGGTATTGAGGTTTATGAAAATGAATGAAATATCTTTTTGCGTATATCGAATGCCGCGTGGACAACTTGCTTTGTATTTGGTGACGGCTTTTTATTGTAACTTTGTCAATTTTCACTCGATATTGGCAGAAATGAATCTCGTAAAGAGGTTAGTTGTTCGATTGCCAGAGCCTCGTTTGTTATTCGAAAAGATGTGTCACAAACACGTGAGGCTTGGAATGAACAGATGATAGGTCCCTTACATCCAGTACTACTCTAGAAAACAGAATCGATCAAAGTTAACTGGCGGAACCCTAAGTAGTTCGCATATTTAAGTTTGGGAGCCCCACCGTTAGTTTTTGCGCCATTGCTCCTCGGCAATGGTTGTAAATCTGTGAAATGGTTAGCGCGTTAGCAAACGTGGCGGTGCGTGCGGCACCTCGCCAATAAAACTCGGTTTATTTATACGACTGTACGGACCCCACGGTTACGAGTACTCTAAAGGTTCGCCAAAGCCTATTGTAATGAAAAAACAACTATTGCTGAATACGCTCAACTTTTAAAACATACACGTATATTATTGTGACGGGAGTGTGCAGTGAAACGCCAAATATATCCTTATGGTCCGTTTATTATGCGAGGTAAACATACAATTTAGTGTCATACAGAGTTTCATATATATACTTAGGTCATACACTTAGTGCCTAACCTGGGGTATTCAATCGCCAAGCTTAGCAGGAGGTTAGTGATCACAGTAGGTTTTATTCCTGCTGGCTGTTTCATGGTATTTCCTTAGGTAGTCGTCTTCTACCACACCCACGGGATACTTACTCGCTACATATTAAAAACTGCAAGCAAAACGTTAACAACCAACTAAGTATAGTACATCATCATCATCATCCTAGCCTTTTTCCCGATTGTCTCAGGGTCGGCTTCCCAAACTGAGAGATTTGGCGAGGGCTAAGCTTTTACACAGAGCGACTGCCATCAGACCTCCGCAACACTAGGGTAAGCTATACCCATTCCCAGTTAGGCGTCAGAGCTATCATCATCTCTGATATGATGTGTTTTGATGTGCTCATGATGTGCTCACTCCAATTATTTCCTACTAAAAACTGCATAATTTTGCAACTATCACGCTAAGAAAATCACAGAGCGCCGAATAATAAATACGCTATAACGGTCAGATAAATAATTTTGATACATTTTTTGTTTAACAAATGCCTGAAGGGGGCGTCCAGAAATTACGTCACACGAATTTCATCACTTTCTGATCCTGATACGACTGCTATCTGAGTTGGTAAAGAGCACCCGGGACCAACAGCTTAACGTGCCTTCCGAAGCACGGAGGAAATCGGTGTAAAATTTTGGTCACCCATCTTCGGATTGACCGCGCCAATGGTTGCACAACGTTGCGATCATTGTTAAGCGAACAAGACCGCGGCGCCACCGAGCTCCTCTAGTCTAAGTATAGTACATATTCCAACTTATAAACCTCGTAGTAGGCAGATAACTTGTTACAAACTTAGGTCGCAACTATTTATGCACGCGTAACTATTATTAAGTAAGCACACTTTTCACCTCAAAGTAACTTCAGCCAAGTTACGAGGGTTTAGATAAACAAGCATACACAAACCGGGCGAGTATCGAACCCGCGTCAGACACCGAACACGTCAACCGACTTGACCCGACGAGACCATTTAAGTTACGACGCGAAAATCAAGTGAAAACTTAGCCAGAGATTTACTTAAACCGGGTGGGGGGTAGTTGTAAAATCCTCCGGGCGGGGGTGTATTTTTGAGACGATTTTAAAGTTTGCACTAGCTCGAACGGAACGTCATTTTCTAGTCTTTTGTGGAGCTAGTCAGGTGCAGAATTTGTTCAAACTTCTTTGTGTACTACAAACGCTTCGGTATGGTTTGAGTAACTCGAGATCTCTGTTCTCGTGAATTTCGTTTCGGGAAAATGAGTTTGACTTCTATCAAAAACTTCGATTTGATATGTCAACTATGTTTTTTATAGCGTCTCGGTAAACGTAGTGTGAGACGTCCTCAGGCAAATAGCTGGCAAGTGCTGGATGCTAGAGGCCCAAGATCGATCAAAGTGTCCAGCAGTGGACTGCAAAAGGCTGTTCTCTTCTGAAATCATGATGATTTATTAAGTATCTGTAGGTATGAGGTAGACCGGCATTATCTACCGGTCTACCTCGTTTATTTAGTGGTCGCAGGCACCACCTAACAATGTGAGGTTCTGGGCTACAATTCCGGTCCGGCTAAAATTGTTACCGAATATGTACCTATGTGCGCGTCCGAAATCTTACTCTTTACTCCTGGCTTATTTATTTAATCTTTATTGCACAATTAAAACAGTGTACAAAAGGCGGACTTAATGCCGCATAGGCATTCTCTACCAGTCAACCATTGGGCTAAGCAGAAATAAAAGTGTAGGTAGTGTGCTGCAGCGTCACCGGAGCGAGAAGCTACGCCCTGCGATCGCCAACCCGCCTGCCCAGCGTGGCGATTATGGGTATATCCTCCAGATATTTGCCCTAAGTGGCGAACAACTGGAGAGGCCTATGTCCGGCAGTGGACTGCAATAGGCTGATGATGATGATGATGAGTGTGCTGCAAAGTTAATAACTTACTCCTGACATTTCAATTTCACACAAAGAAACTGGCATGACCTTAACTTATCCAGTGTTCTATATGTCACAGGAAAATAGCAAGAATCGTAAGTTGATCAATTTCCTAGGTAGTTGATTAACTTCCGGAAAATAATAAACGGCAGTTGAAATGTATTATTTTACGTATGTATTTTAGTAAATTGATCATTTTACGGGGTCTTGCCGTAAAATCATCCGACGCAGGTGAGGTGAACGTTGATTGGTTCAATGGCTCACGTGGCGTTATCCCGGCAACCAATCAGGAAACAGTGTATTAACTTACGGGTAATAGTACACCGTTAAATAGTACATTGAGCAACGATTGGCCCATTTGAGGACGATTTTACTTGTGTCAAAATCGTAAATTATTAAATGACTACCGTAAATTGATCAACTAACTGAAATCCATTGCGTTAAATAATACATTTCAACTACCGTTTGTTATATTCCGAAAGTTAATCAACTACCTAGGAAATTGATCAACTTACGATTCTTAGTATTTTCCGGTGACATATATAACAAACAGGTCGCCTAGACATCTGTCTGCACCTGTACAGCAAACCTACCTACAATATTGCCAATTGCTCAAAACCAGTCGAGTTTGTGCCCGTAAAGTGAATTGGGCGCACTTATCCCTCCGTAGACAGCTGCCCGAACACGACTCACTCGCGAGAACACTTGTAACACAATTTGGCGAGCGAGGAGCCCGCCATGTTGTAAAAGTGGATAGAAAATATTCCGTCATTACCTTAAGCTTTGCAGTAAATCGTTCTCGATTCTCATCGCCAAGTTTGATAATATTCGGCGCCCGTTCTCAATATGTCACGGGGGAGTAGGGTTGCCGCCTTCGTTACTATATCCCTAGATCACTACATTTATAAAACAAAGTCACTTTTTTTTCTGTCTGTCTCTTTGTATGCTCATATCCTTAAAACTACGCTACGGATTTAGATGCGTTTTTATTTTTGGGGAATTCAAGAGGAATATTTATATGCATTTATGCATATAGTTTGGCACCCGTGCGAAGCTGGGGCTGGTCGCTATTTATATCATAAAAAGCTAACAAATAAATTCTAGAGATGGAAGCCGCACCCTCACCTGCCCGTGGTACTTCCTGCTGTATAACAAACGAGGCTTTGGCAACCGAATGATGCTGATTCTTCAAAATTATCTTAACCAATATTATAAAGCTGAAGAGTTTGTTTGTTTGAAACGCGCTAATCTCAGGAAATACTGGTCCGAATTGAAAAATTATTTTTGTGTTGAATAGACCATTTATCGAGGAAGGCTTTAGGCTATATAACATCACGCTGCAACTATTAGGAGCGAAGAAATAATGGAAAATGTAAAAAAAAAAACGGGGAAAAAATAACTATTCCACGCGGACGAAGTCGCGAGCACAGCTAGTAAGTATATAAAGATGATCACCTCAGTGTTGTTAGTTCGCGCGGCAGCCCTAAAGGCGGGACACGTCCCGATACCGACATAGATATGTAAATGTTTTCAATAAGGGCGCGATGTACGCCCAGCCACGTATACACATGATAATTTGGCACATCGCGCGATCAAACTGCGTCCTGCATAGTGTTTACACAGTATATATGCACGCAGTATATTGGCTATTGGGTTTTTGCCTTGAAATTACTCTACTTTCATAGTAACGTAATGTAACGTAACGGGATGTAAGGGAGCGGCCTATCATCTTTTCGCTCCAAGCCAACCTCACCTGCCCGTGGTGCATCCTGCCGAATAGCAAACGAGGCGCTGGCAATCGACTGGTGGCGGTATAACCATCACAATTAATTAAAGGCTTAGCTAAATACCACAGACCGATGACGGGCAGCAGCGTCATCGGTGCGAGAAGCTACGCCCTGCGATCGCCAACCCGCCTGCCCAGCGTGGCGATTATGGGTATATCCTCCAGATGTTTGACCTAAGTGGCGAACAACTGGAGAGGCCTATGTCCAGCAGTGGACTGCAATAGGCTGATGATGATGATGATAGTAACGTAGCATAGTTTTTTTTATAGTAGCACGACATAATGGCTTCCTACGTCTGATGGGAAGCGAAAGAGGAGCCGCGACCGGTCAGTCATCTGTCAGTTACCATGCCGGCCCAATCCTATACTGATGCAGCACTCACCACACGAGCTCCGGAAACCATGTTCACTGGCAGAAACACGACCCGGAGATCTATTGGCTGCGCTATAGAGTGGAGGTTCTTCCCCGGACAAGAGGCTCAATTCAAGCGAAGATTCGATATGCCCTACCTCCCTTTAAATATAGAGATAGTGGCCTCCCGTCGCTTATAAAAAGCGAAAGAGTGACCCTAATCGCGGCAGGAACGGACAGGTAACAAAATCTATCACTTGTCAGTCGCCACCGATATGCTGGCCTATAGTGCAGTCAATGAAGCATTATAGGTCCGAATTTTTTTACTGTGAACCGAATTGCATACAATTTTGGGATTAGGTTCATCTTACCATTAACTTCAAAAGTGAAAATGATTTGAACTCCGCCACCACCATGGGGGTGGTTGCCACCCCTTCTCGGGGGTCAATGGTTGTTTTTTCAAAATAATCTCGGATATCGATTGAAGATCTCATTTTAAGCAAAAAAGTTTCTATAAAGTTTCTCGAAAAATCTAATACTTTTCAAGTTATTGGCAATTGAAAATTCGCAAATTTTTCACGATTTTCATCAGTTTTTTTCAAATATCTCCAAAAATATACGTTTTATCGAAAATTTTATAAGGAACGAAACTGTAGCAGGTAAAAAAATGAACAATTTGGTTTTTACAAAGTATTCTAAGTGCAATATTAAGCTAGATATTAAAGATCAAAGCCGTTTTTTATTTTATCTGAAATTTCATCGATGTAGTCAATGCCATCTAGCAGCGAGCAAATGCATTTTATGCTTTCTAATCGAAAAGGGTTTTGTAGTGCTTGAAATAAGCTTTAAAATGAGCTTTATCAAAAGTCTTTTGCACGTAAAATAAGTGAGCTATATTGCAAATAAGCGGAGCATCGAATGTTTTTTCTTTTCAATCAATGGGTTTAAATAAGTGCCATTTCCACCAAAACTAAAATTAATCATATTCCACCTAGAATTAACTTTATTATGAAGAGTTTTATAGATTGTATTAGTTTGGCTGCTTTAGGACACATAGTTTTCAAAAAAGTCACGATTGAAAAAAAATCGAGAATTTCAAATTTTTAAAAATCCCACCCCTTTTTCATAATATCTCAAAAATGACGACGGATACGTATAAAAGTGTAGGGATAAAAAATTTAGGTATTTTTCTGACAAACAATTTGGTTTTTTTGTTTTTTCTATCAAATAAAAATTGACGGAGATATGATTGTTTAAAGAGCGCGTGGCAGCGCAATCACAGCCTCCCTTAATCGTGACTTTTTTGAAAACTATGTGTCCTAAAGCAGCCAAACTAATACAATCTATAAAACTCTTCATAATAAAGTTAATTCTAGGCGGAATATGATTAATTTTAGTTTTGGTGGAAATGGCACTTATTTAAACCCATTGATTGAAAAGAAAAAACATTCGATGCTCCGCTTATTTGCAATATAGCTCACTTATTTTACGTGCAAAAGACTTTTGATAAAGCTTATTTTAAAGCTTATTTCAAGCACTACAAAACCCTTTTCGATTAGAAAGCATAAAATGCATTTGCTCGCTGCTAGATGGCATTGACTACATCGATGAAATTTCAGATAAAATAAAAAACGGCTTTGATCTTTAATATCTAGCTTAATATTGTACTTAGAATACTTTGTAAAAAACCAAATTGTTCATTTTTTTACCTGTTACAGTTTCGTTCCTTATAAAATTTTCGATAAAACGTATATTTTTGGAGATATTTGAAAAAAACTGATGAAAATCGTGAAAAATTTGCGAATTTTCAATTGCCAATAACTTGAAAAGTATTAGATTTTTCGAGAAACTTTATAGAAACTTTTTTGCTTAAAATTAGATCTTCAATCGATATCCGAGGTTATTTTGAAAAAACAACCATTGACCCCCGAGAAGGGGTGGCAACCACCCCCATGGTGGTGGCGGAGTTCAAATCATTTTCACTTTTGAAGTTAATGGTATGATGAGCCTAATTCCAAAATTTCATGCAAATCGGATCACAGTAAAAAAATTCGGAGGTTAGCCCGTATATTTCGCTTCATTGACTGCACTACTATAAGATTATTCTGGCGCAATGTTGTTGATATTACTTCGTTCTTCTGATATCCATAACACAAGTGCTTTAGCTACTTACTTTGGGATCAGAGCAATGTTTTTGTATGTGATGTTGTCTGATATTTATTTTTATTATTATTACTTATCAAATAACCCTGTGTCCGTAATAGCGTTATGGGTACAACCTCCACGTGCTTGCCCAAACTGGCGAACATCTGCAGAGGCCTATGTGCAGCAGCGGACTGCGATAGGCTGATGATGATGACGTAATAGTGTATATCTGTCCTGTATGATATTACATAAAATTCCATATAGGCCCGGTTTTACAAGCACTTTATCTTATTCGTATACTGTGGCGTTTATTTGTAAGACGCGTTTTATTAACACATAAACCCTGCGCCTTGTGACGATCGCCGCCCTGTTAAGTCTCCTTTATGTGTCCTTCCCAGTTTGTAGCCTAATACCGTTTCCCACCTCTGGGTAAAGGCTTACCTTAATTTCTTCCAGATATTTTTTTAGTGGTCCAGGGTTAAGGCTTAACCTTCGCCTGTTGGAAAGATATAGGTATGATCAAGTCGCTGCGGACAAGTAATTCTATGCCACCACTTCAGCCCAGGGATGTAAGGGAGCGACCTATCATCTTTTCGCTCCAAGCCAAATCAAGATGAATGTTGTACTCCAACACAATCATCAAGATCTCGTACCAATTCAATATTTCCTCCTTATCATCTCGATAGTTGGAAGTCTTCCGCGTACGTCTTGCGCGCAATTTTCTGCCGTGTTTTTGTGCATCGGTTCTTTGGAACCAGCTTCCAGCTGCGACTATTTCGAATGGATACGACTTAAAGATCTTTATAAAGTTTGTTGGCTCACTTTTTTATCATCAGCCTATCACGGCCCACTCTCCAGTGTTCCGCCACAGGACAAATAAACTCGTTCACTTTTTTTACATTCACAAAGACCTCCAAATTTTACAAAGGCTGGTAAAACATACCTGTGACTTCCCTGAAGTGATCACCTACCATAAATGCCTGAAATGATCACCTACCATAGATGAAGTGGTGACTTTTAGGACCGTTTGCTACCAATAGACTAATGAGACAGTTATCAATGAATCCTGTTTAATAATCTGAAAAGTAAATTAATAACATAATCCAATTACAGTGAACAACTTTAACCTAAAAGAGACGTCAGAATAATAATTGGCGGGAACCACACGTAGCTGTCAGTGTCACCGTAACGTCACACGTCAACTGTCAACGATAGTGCGGTGACTGCTAAACGTGGCGAATAGTGCTGTCCGCAGTGGTTGTATTTCTTCTCTAAGGCTAGGCGCGCACTGGTGACTATTTATCACCGTGACAGATATCTCTCTTCTTCTCCTTTTAAAAGTGCAAAAGAGATGAAACGACTGTCACGCTAACAAAAAGTCTCCAGTGCGCGCGTAATGTTACATTCAAAGATTGAATATTCAAGGAATGGCTCGGTGACTCAATTGGTAGTGACCCCTGCCTTCTGAACCAAGGGTCGTGGGTTCGATTCCCACCCAGGACAAACATTCGTGTGATGAACACTTGTGTTTGTTCCGTGTCTGGGTGTTTATAATTTGTATTTAAGTATTTATTTGTGGTACCTTCGTTGTTCTGATACCCATAACACAAGTGCTTAAGCTACTTACTTTGGGATTAGAGCAATGTATGTGATGTTGTCTGATATTTATTTATTATTTAACGACGCTGTGTTTGTATGTGACGAATTGTTGAATCAAATAAGCAAACATTTTCGCTCCAACTTCCTACTTAATGTGTGCAAGTTACTTACTGTCCGTGTAACTCCAAATTAAGGGGATCTGTGTGATGTGTACTTGGGAGGTCGCCGGCACACGAGCGCCTCGCGTCCGAAGCCAAGACCCACTCCGGGTCGAGACAATCAACTAGAGCAATTCATTAGCCGAAGCCAGTTGAACTGTCTCTGCAACTGAAACCGGGCGATTGCTCAAATCAACACGCCGAAGATCAAATGACGTTTGAATAAATAAGACGGATTCGCAATTGGAGTAGACGTCTAAGTATTTGATAAAACACATTAAGAACAATGATTTAAGATCATTTCATTTCATTTATTTACACACACAACAAATTACAATCAAAAGTACCATCTTGATAGTTGGAAGTCCTTAACGGTACGTTTCGCAAAATTTTCTGCCACTTGCAACGGTTCTTTGGAATCAGCTTCCAGAGAAGCTCTGCGACTTTTCTGAATGGATACAACTAAGGGACCTTCAAAAAGCTGGTCACCAAATTTCTCGAGGGCTGGCAACACACGTGTGACTCCCCTAGTGTTGCGGTGTCTATGGGCTGAAGTGATCACTTACCATCAGGTCACATTCAGGCTCATTTGCCCCCATCATTAAAAAAAATACTCATACCTTTTTCTGTACTGCTACAAAATCGTCAAATTATTCACTAACTTGCTAAGCAAGTTACTATGTAACTATATAACTATATACCTACCACAAGAAGGCAATCCGTACAACAGGAATATACCAAAAAGTTGCCGCACCGAAGGCTTTGTAATAACAGACGAAGCCGCGATATTTGTATAGCGCGCTAGTCGGTAATCACGCCGAAAGTTGATTAGCATAAAATAACAAAGGCTAATTAGGGTACGTTCGACTCTGCGCATAGCATTAGTTGGCAGGGCTGCCAGTAAGATCGTTGCGTTTGTTTAAGGAAATCTCTAGGCGGGACGAGATGAGATCGACTTCCGGTCGGGTTAACTTGAACAATAAATAGATGTTTTCTTGCCACGTCAGAAATTCTGTCGGAAATACGGACAGAAGGCATTCCGTCATCTCGTTGTGTTAGAATATTAGTTGTACATACTTATAAAAATAATGATTTAACCAACTTCAAAAAAACTGGCCAAGTGCGAGTCGGACTCTCGCACGTAGGGTTCCGTACCACTATACAGCTAAATAAATGTTTTTCTTTACGTTTTATTATATTGGACTTAATTAAATGAAAAAATTAGGTAATTTGATTTATGACGTTTAAAAAAAAACTACTGGCTAGATTTGATTCAAACCAAATTTCGTTAGTAGTTTGCATAGTGATACACATGATATATTTTTTTCAGTTTTATCATGCCCATATTTTAGAAGTTACGGGGGGGGTGACACTCATTTTACCACTTTGGAAGAGTCTCTCGCGCAAACTATTCAGTTTAGAAAAAAATTATGTTAGTAACCTTAACATCATTTTCAAATACCTATCCATAGATACCCCACACGTATAGGTTCGATGAAAAAATTTTTTTTTAGTTTCATATCTATGTATGGGGAACCCCAAAAATTTTGGATTTTTTACTGATTTTATTTTAAAATCTTAATGCGGTTCACAGAATACATCTACGTACCAAATTTCAATAATGTAGCTCTCATAGTTTCGGAATAAACTGGCTGTGACATACGGACGGACAGACAGACAGACAGACAGACAGACAGACAGACATGACGAATCTATAAGGGTCCCGTTTTTGCCATTTTGGCTACGGAACCCTAAAAAGGAGGATATTCTTAAGAATAAGAATAAGAATAAGAATTCATTTATTGTCTTTACAGTTCATATACAGTAGGTACATAGGCATATATTACGCTATTATACAGGCAGACAAAAGGACAAAGCTCAGCTGATGCTGTCACGGGAGTGCGTCCCCGGCAGCGCTGGTTTTCAGCTTTCCCCTGCCCTCTGAGGTGTTAGTGGAGGGCTGAGTGTGTATGGCTGAGTCGTGACACTAACCCAGTTAAGCCAAGCCGTAAATATTATTTTGTAGACACTATATGTCATGAGTACAAAAGCAACAAAAAGGAAAGAAAAAAAAAATAAAAACAAACAAGCAAAGAATTAATCAGACACGAACCATAGGTGTGTATGGTATTTGGCTGTGTGCATGTGTGTGTGTGTGCAAGTAGGTGTATTTAGTGTGTATGTTATGTATCTAAGGAAATGTAATGCTGTGTATGTGCGCGCGCGTGTGTATGTGTGTGTGTGCGTGAGTGCGTGTGCATGTGTGTATAAGAGTAGGTAGGTATACGTAAGTTTCCTATTGGGTTGAGAAAAAAGTTCTAAGAGTTATATTTTTAGCGTAAGTATGTCTCAAGTTTTCGGTCATGTACTGGCGTTTGAGTAAGGCAGTTTTATATTTTACTTTAAAGCAATGATTTGACATATTTGTACGCAATGGGGGAGGTAGATCATTCCAGATTTTGGCAGCCATAAACTTGAAACATCCTCTGAACCGCATGGACTTATGAGCAGGACTAACTAGAAGGTTTGACGACACAGAGCGAAGATTTAGCCTGGTCTGATCTTTCTTCCACAGCAGTTGATTGTACAAGTAAACAGGGCATTTTGTCGAAATTGTTCTCTTAATAAGGCAAGCATAGTGTAACTCTCGTCTAGCGCTCATGTTGAGAATGCCTCTCTTGTTCATAAACGGAGTTATATGCGCGCGTCTTGGTACGTTAAAACAAAATCTTATACAAGCGTTCTGTACACGTTGGATACATCTCTCCATATTACAATTTAGTTTAGGTCCATAAATAGTATCACAATAATTAAATGGTGATAAAACCAATGCGTCCATTAAGCGTATCCGAAGTTCTTCACTAATGTATGGTCTGATCTTATAAAGGGTTTTAAGTTTATAAAATGCGTTTCTAACTTTCTCATTAATGTGTTTCTCATATTTCTGCTCTTCATCCAGATACAATCCTAAATTGCGCGCATTTGTGACCTGTTCTATAATGCAGTTATTTATTCTTAAGGTTTCCCGACATTCTTTTACTTTTCTTACTTGATTTTTGGTGCCAAGAATCAACATCTTAGATTTGGCGGGGTTAAGTTCTAAAGAATTTTCAATTGACCAGTTGTATATACATTGGAGGTCATGATTGATTTTTACCATGGCGTCATTTGCGTCTTGAGGGAGAAAGGAGTGGTAAACTTGGGTATCGTCTGCATACAGATGATATTTACATGTTTTGATCTTTGAAGGTAAGTCTGCTGTGTAAATTGAAAAGAGCACGGGGCTAAGTATTGAGCCCTGAGGGACGCCTCGTTTCAGTTTGCCAACATCTGAGTACCTCTTATATCCGTGTTCATTTTCAGTCACAACTATCTGTTCTCGGTTTGTAAGGAACGTTTTAAGCCACGAGCAGGTTTCATCAGAAAATCCGTACCCCGAGAGCTTGGCTAGTAATATATCAGGATGTAGGCAGTCAAAAGCGCGTGAGTAGTCTAGCAAGACCATAATGCTACTCAATCCTAAATCCGAAGCTTCTGTCATATCGCTTGTAACTTGTAATAGCGCGGTTTCGGTGCCGTGGCCTCTGCGAAATCCTGACTGAAAGCTAGGAATAATGTTCTTATTTTGTAAATAATCCTGCATCTGTTTTAAGACTACCCTTTCCAATACTTTTGATAGTGTGGGTAAAATCGATATGGGTCGTAGATCTTTTATATCTTCGACGGAATCACCTTTTGCAATGGGCTTAATTAAGGCTGTTTTCCAACAGGCAGGAAAGGTGTTCGTTGTTATAGATTTGTTTATAATTGCTACGATAATAGGTAGGGTGAACTCTAGTGTCAGTTTAATCATATCTATGTTAATGTTATCATGTCCTGTTGCGTTTGTTTTTATATTGTATATAAGTTTCCGTACTTCCGTTTCTGTCGTAGTCCTCAACCGAAAGGTTTCTTCATTTTTGTTATTATTGTTACTTATGTTTATATTCTGTATATTCAAATTCATAATATTATCCGGTAATTTTAAAAAATGATTATTTATTTTTTCGGGATCATTAAGGTGTTTTGGTATTTCTTTATAATGCGAGTTGTCATCTGTTGTTGTATTTCTAATATGTTGCCACAGCTCCTTTGGATTATTAAGATTATTGTTTAAGTAGCTATTAAAATATGCTTTTTTTTCGCGTTCTATAGTAGATGTAACCAAATTCTTAAGGCTTCTATAGTATTCTTTAGAACTGTTTGTTTTTTCTCTTTGCGCCTTAGATAGAGCTTCGTTTCTCAATTTAATCATAAATTTTACCATTTCAGTAATCCAAGGTTTAGGTGGCCTCTTGATGGTTATTTTTTTCATAGGCGCATGTCTATCAAACAAATCCAACATGTATTTATTAAAACTTCCTACCATATTGTTCACATCTTCAAGTCTTAGAATTGACTCCCAAGGTATAGATCTCAAGTCTTCTTCAAATAACTCTCTTTCAATATTTCGTAGGATACGCGTAAATTTAACTCTCGTTATAAATTTTGGTTTCTTTATATAGAAATCTACCAAAACTAGCCCGTGGTCACTGAGGTTCCTATTATGCTCAACCGTCACTTTTTTGTGAGGAATATTGGTCATAACAACGTCAATTAATGATTCCGTATCATCAGTTACTCTAGTTGCTTCAGCAACTAGTTGATCAAGTCCCTGTTGATCACAAAAGTTGATTAATTCTTTAGCACGCGTCGAGTCTTTGTTTAAAAGATCTATGTTTAGATCCCCCATTATACATGTATAACGGCATGGTGGCATATGGTGTAAAGACTCACTAAGGGAATCAAAAGTTTCATGTACTGATACATTTTCCGGTCTGTATGCTGTTCCAATATTGATTGTGGTCCCTGAAACCCGCACCTCCAACCATAATTGTTCCAGGTTTGAGACTGGATGTTGTCGGATATGCACATTAATGCCTTCGCGAACATAAAAACCGACCCCACCTCCTCTTTTCCCTCTACGCGCTCGATGTAAAAATTTATACCCTCCTATAGCTGACCCAGAAAGATCCTGTTGGTCATTCAGCCACGTTTCATTAACTGCTAGAATGTCAGGTTTGTACTTTAAAAAGGACACTACTAGCTCATCCTGTCCCGTATTAAGAGACCTAGCATTTAGTAACCCTATTGTCAAACATGTGTTTTTTATGGTACCTATACTCCTGTATTATATTTATTAAAAAGCAAAATAAAAAAGTGGATTGATACCACATAATAAACGTATTGTGATGGTGGTGTGTGTGTTATGCTCGTGGTGTGTGTGTTATGTGTGTTAGGTTTGTTGTTCGTACCTGAAGCTAAGTACAATTGGTTTAAACGACTTATAAAAAAACTCAATATAAGGCAACTTAGTTTTATCGAACAGTATGTTCACCAAAAACCCTATCTATGTCTTCTTCCGACTTAAGACGATGACGAGGTGCTCCTGTTTCTCGACGTGCATAAATCCGCCCATCGCGGGACCAAACGAACTTCCAGTTAGCTCGCCTAGACGCTTCACGTGCCATAAAAAAGATTAGGCGGTTTCGTCTCGTTAGGCGTTCATTCATATAGAAAGTCGCGTTTTGAGTATTTGACAAGCCCAAGTCACCCGTGCTGAGAGTGCGACGCACGCGCGCCGCCGCCAGCATCTGGTCCCTGAGAGCGCGGCGCGCGAGGCGCACGACGATGGGGCGCGGGCGGGCGGCGGCCGCGTCGGTCGCGCCCTTTGTGGCCCGAGTCAGTCCCACACGCTCGGCGCTCACTACGTCACGCTCGTCTATTGACACTCCTAGCTTATTCGACACTGCCAATATGATATGCACTGCGTTTTCATTTCTTTCCTCCGGGATCCCAGTCATTTCCACGTCGTTCAATAGGAGTTCTTGCTCTCTCTCATTTAATTCGCTCCTTAAAACCGATATTGTATCTACAAACGTCGGTAAGGACGACTCGTTCGACTTCTGCTGCTCGAGAACCGTTACTCTCAAAGAGAGGTCATCAATACGCTCATTACAGCTGGCTATATCAGAAGTTAATCTGTTAACAGTTACCCTATACTCATGCATTTCCGAACGGACCGCCTGTAGCTCTTCAAGAATATTTTTTATATCAGCCATCATTTGCCCCATATCCACTGGGTGGGCGTCCTCAAGCGAACCATCCGGAGTTACCCGAGTCCTGGAGCCCCTTTGAGCCCGCAACGTGACGTTTGAATCATATTTACTCAAGTCAGGTGTCGCTGCGGGCACATCGTTTTTTACGTTTCGTATAGGGGTGTCGGTATTTCCAACCTTCGGTTCCTTATTTTTGCACAGAGGGCATTTCCATGTAGCCTTATTTAAGGTGTTATAAAATCGCGTTTCCGAAACATTAGCGCATTGTAGGTCGTAACATAGACAGCATATAGAGCATTTCAATAGTTGACGGTCTTTTATAATCGCCTGACATCCACTGCAGCGATGTACCTCCTTTGTTTTCTTCGGAGAAGGCATTTTCGAAACAAATACGCAACCGTCCAAACACGTACAAAGATTCAAGCGAGTAACGCGCTGCCGTAATGCGTCCTCTGTTAGACGCAGGTTCGCTGCACGATCGCTGGTTTAGCTAGCTCGTAATACGGGCGGCGCCCAGATGTGCGCGGCCAAAAGGTCGTAAGCGCCGTGTATTCCGTGTCGCTTACGCGTTTACTTCAACAGCTGATGATTTTGACAGTTTCACTTGTTGCACTGATTGTTTTAAAGTTATTATTTGATATTTTTAATATTATGGCACAGTTTATGTTTGTATATTTATATCACTGTAAGCACTTATTAATAAGGAATGTTGTGGTATAAGTTTTTTTGCGAATAACGCATAAAATCCCAAAAGTTTTTGGCAAAAACCGGCACTAATCTCACAGCAGATGTTTACGTTTCGACGTCAGCCAACGTTGTTCTTAATTCTTAATTCATCTGTATGTATAATTGTATATCCTTAACATATTTTAGTCGTGTGGAATAAGAAATAAAGTACCTGCACGTAAATACATTTGTCTATACATAAACGGTTCTCACGTTAAATGTTATTTCCTAAGTTCATTGTGGCAAAATAAACAAATCACTTAGCACTTACAAAACTGCAAAAACAACATGGGAGATGTTTTTTTGCAATCAGATGTTTTTTTTTGTACTCAGATAAACGTAGCTGCCCGTTCGTAATATAGCCTTAGAAGATGATTCTACGACATCCATGGGACAAGATGAGGTGATCTTATTGTAAATCCGAAAACTACACGGACAATACATAATGCAAGTTTTTCATACTTAAACTCAAAGCCCAAAAAATACTAAATATGTATATTTTATGACTTGCAACCCTGGCCCCGTGCCTACTGCTTTGCAGTACGTAAACATAATTATACCGACATTGTGAGGAATGGAGATGTTACTTGTTTTAACAATGCACGCTTTGGCCCGGCGGCGGCCGCGTTCGACGCAGAAAATTAGATTTTGATTGTACAACTACGGATGCCATGTAATGCGGGTACAGTTGGCTGCTGAAGTAGTTTTAATTTGATATAGCTTTGGCAAGATCTTACATAAATGGCGGATATATGTTTGGTTGGAAAATGGTTTTGGATTTGCACTTGATTTTTGTAATTCACCTGAGGCTAAGCGATATTTATGATAGAGCGCGCTCACCCAGCTAAAACCAGTTCACTCTTGCCTGGAACATCGGATGATTATACTCTCGTGGAACAAGGAGCTCGGCAAAGAGTGCTATAGTTTGTCCATTCGTACTATGAAAGTAGAGGCGAAACATGCTGTGAGACTCTTTGACGTACTTTCTCATCTAATTAAAAAGATCGTCTACGAACAAAAAATGCTGTAACATTGTTACAAACAGATCTACACGACTGCTTAACTTAATCTCGAAAACAAATTGGTGTTTTCCCGAATCTCCTGCCATCGCCAACTATTCCAATTTGGTAGCGACCTCACAAGCAGAGCTTGCAAGTGCAGTCAAAGTCAAAAACGTATAACGTACGTTGCCACGAATCCGTCACTAGTAGCAAGAAGCGAGCTCGCCGAATGGCTGGCGCTGGGCTCATCATTAATCCAGGCTACGTTTAGAAACTTGCTTGTTCTGAACACGCTTTATTGTTTAAGGGGCCAAGCACGCTGTCCGACTTTTGACTTTAATCCTTTGATCGCGGTATATAAGCATATCAGCGTCGTATTGTCGTATATAAGCGGGTATGCCTTCCCTCACATTCTTGAAGGTGAGACCCACACACCATGCCGACTTCCCCGGATACGGAGTCAAGGTGTCAAGGATATCTTTAAGTTAAGGAGTCAAGGATACCTTTAAATGATTAGGAGGCTTTTTGTCGTGTACTTTGTTTTAGGTCTAACTGTTCTCTTTTAACGTTTAACAGACTGATAAAATGTATAATAACCATGACAGGACGCCATTTAGTATTCTCTTAGCGTTTGCAACTTGACTTTTGCAATCAGTCGTCTTACCTTTTATGTTGTATGAGCTGTTGCAAGCGCTATGATCAAGGTAAACCCAGAGCTAGAAAACTAAATACAAGGTAAAATCCCGTCAATTTATTATAGTATGTCTAAATTACCGTAAAACTTTTAAATAACTTTTCTTGTTTAGGGCTAGTGATCATTTTATGTCGATTTTACCAGAAAACTGCACTGCTAAAATTACACTTTAGGGTTTTAAGTAATTTCATTCATGTTACAAACGATAATCATGAATCACCTCCCAGCGTTGTAATTGTGAAACTATTAAAGTAAGGTTATCGTGTATCCCTCCATTAAAAGAAAAGCAAGCAGAGCGCTTCAGACGTTGCTGATTGTTACAAAACATGTTTTTTCGCCGACGTAAACAAGTTCACTCGAGTGGCCATTCATTGCCGCTCTCATTAATCTCCGTTGCATATAGAAACTTGCTCGAAGCGAACACGCTCGACCGAGAAATTCCCAATAGTTGAACGAAATCTTCTTTCAACTTTTCGGAGCAACTTTGCTGGAAAAATGAAATTCAAGCTCCTGAATTAGGTAGTTTAATCATTACTTGAGTATACATTTCCGCAAGTGTATTTGGAGAGGTTATGCGAACTCTCTAATGAATGCAGCGAATCTTCAGAGTTGCGACTTGACTTTAGTGCACGGTTTATAGGAAATAAACTTATTGCCGATACTGCTCGCAAGATTTTTTATTTATTGCGTACTAGATTGATAGATTTAGCAGAAGTTGTGAAGATTTTACGATAAAAAGATACATGTTTTTTTTTAAAAATAACGAACATAGACGTAGAGACTCACACTTTCACAAGAGCTATTACAATAATGCAATAAACTTAGGACTTCTTTTGTTTTTTATCTTTTACCACACAAAAAAACCAGTCCAGTGTTCTATGAAACAATTGCCACTCATCATGATACCTTGAACCATTCAAATTTGTAGGATGCCAAATATGTAAAAGTGATCTACGTAGAATAGATTACTCAATGAGTCAGAATCTACCAAGGACGAGAAAGCGGTCATTGTTTAACATGAATGATCTACAACCATTCGAAACGACCAACCGAACAAAAAAGTCTGAGCTCACAACATGACCCCAACCGCAGCAAGAACGACGGAGGAAGTTTCCCAGAGGCTAATGAATTCGGAGGGCAGAGGGCCTTATGCAGATGTCTGTTTGTCCAGTCATTACTGATGGCGTGTTTGCCGCCGCTGCTCTTAAAAGATTCGCTTTGAGCAACGAGAGGAGAGCGGAATGGAAAGAGCAAACTGGTTTAAGATTTAGGCTTGTTTTTTTTCTACCCTGACGTCGGGTCTACGAATATACATTAGTTGTATAAAGCGAATGCACTGCAGCGCTCTCGTCAGATGTTAGTGAGTTTGGGACTAGATTGGGGTTATTCATTTATTTAATCCATTTTCGACTACGTCTATCTATCGATTAAAATTGTTATAATCTAGAATTGATAGACTTGATCATCCGCAATCAGTGGAAGAAATGTTGTTTCTCGTGACATGTAAATGCGCCATGAATTGACAGCAATACTCACTGGATTTCGGTTGCAGCAATCACGAATACTACGAATGTAAACTACGCTTCAGTACGATTTTAGGATGCGTTACCACAAAAGCAGAGCTAACAAAAATTTTAAAACCTTATCCCCGCTTCATTTGGTACAAAACATATAAATTGAAAAATACTGAAAACACTTAAAAGTTTGGTCTCCGCTCAGCATACGGTAGTGACCACTGGTATTCTGCGGAGGCCGGGGAGATAGCGGGCAAGAAATCCCACAGCAATAGGTATATTTATTTAGCAACGCGCAGTTTCGGCTGCGTGCAATCCCACCTATGGTAGATAAAGTGCCCAACTATGTACCCAAACACAGTAATCAAATCAACCATCATTCACCGCTCAAGATGCAGCTGCAAAAATCCGAATCTCCACAACTTGCGCCACAGCTTAAAAGGCATTACGTATGCATCAGGGATCCCCATTTTTGCATTTGTAATAGGGATCATTGTGTAATTATTCACTCGTTAGTCGGACCAATCTATGCCGGTATAGATGGATTAGCTCCCATTTAAAATGCTAGACGTGGAAGACATTACGGGAACCTTTTGCTGGGTTTAGGAATGGGAAAACTTAGGTACAGTTTAGCGCTAAATTGAGCATTTAAGCTGTAGTGTATTATGTAAAGAGATTAACTGTTTAGGTTTAATTTGGTCTGCTATATTAAGTGGCAATGCCTGGTGTGAAGCATCTTTATATCTATTAACAATATCTTAGTTGGATCCCTAATTATTTTTTTATAAAAAGAGCGTTCAGGTTGACCTCACCCCACCTGATGGTAAGCGGTCGTGAGGTCTTAATGTTAGGTCGACAGGCACAATAGGGCCATACCCACCGCGCCTGTCGCCCTTACCCTGAAGGCCCACTGAGATGCCGTTACACGCCCCGCCTAAAGAACCCAGAAGAATTAATGGAATTGTTAAATTAAAACATTTGAACTGAAATAAAACAAAGAACTTTGGTATTCGGATAAAGGCCAAATCCAAAAAAAATGCTAGGATTTAAATGTCCGGACTCAACATACATTTCTATAAGTGAAATAAATACTTAATTTCCATAAATCTACTCCTTCACATATCTACAGCACACAAAGCTACACAAAGAACGCTACAAACAAAAGGGAAAAGTTAAGGTAAATAAATGTCAACGTTGAAATAAATCAACATGGCTGTCTCTATACAATCGCGAAATCTTTGCCTTCGGGCGGCTGAAAAAAAAATAACTCTCAAAACAGGCCCGAACTGCCGTATACACTGTTATCTCGTCACCCACTACCCTAAACTAGTCAGAAAAGAAAATAAAACCCCACAGTGAACTCGCGAATCGGCGCTCGAGATCTGTGTTTGTTCCACGAACCTATCTGATTTAATCAAGGTACAGTTCAGCAAGAAAGTAGATAGAAAAAATGCATTAGTTAGACAATGCGCAGCGGTAGGTCACCTTAATTGAAATTTAAACGAACACATTAGATGTTGGGGTAAACGAGTTCTAGGGTGAATACTGGTTCTCAGCAAACGTAGTGTAGGACGCTTTCACGCCAGGAGCAACGATTTGGGCAGGATGGTTGGCAAGTACTGATAAAAGTAGTTCATCTGGTCTTACATTCTCGCTAATACTGTGATAGCTAGCAGAACATACGAAGCCAATTCAGAAAAATAGCAGAATTAAGCAAATTTAGGTGTTTTAAAAGTGAATTAAAATTCAAATGACAAGTGTAATTACTTTTTCATTGTTGACAAGAGCGTTCGGGCATATATAAACTGCTCTCGACTGCACGAACTTCGGTAATGAGCAGTCTAATGAGCACAGAAGAGTCAAAGATTCAGGGTATTGATACCCGGTCTAATGAAAATGGAAAACGGAATATCTAACTTGATTCTAAAAGACTACCTCGGGCTTGTAGTCTACGATTATTCATGATGCTATAAACCCTAATTTAAGACCGGCCAGGGCACAATGTTTGCATTTTTCTTAATCTATGTGTTAAATGTCTACATTAAATTTTGCTAATGAAAACCTTATAATGAAAACGTGTATTCGTGCTTTGACTTGCGTGTATCTTTTGGGCGTTCTGTAAGTCCACTTTTGTAGTGGACTGTACATACGTACATAGGTAGATGGGTGGCTGGCGATGCGCCAGGCAGCACGTTAGGCGCTATCAAGCTGGGACACGTGATTTTAAATCTGTTTACACGAGAGAGTGTGGTGAGTCATTTTATGTCCCTCTCTTACTCAACAAAAGGTTGCTTCTCAGTGCAGATCAATGTTTGTGTCTCAATATGCCAAACGAAGGTGTGAACAGGCAGTGGTCGCAAAACATTTCTATAAACAACCACCCATGTACTGATAGAATTTTCATCAAAGTGCACTTACGTGTACTTGTCATCGGCATCCTAAAAGCAGGCGCGGATCCAGCGCTTAAAAAAGGTTGTGTGCACACCTTTTTTTCCGGGAAAAAGTCACCCGGGGGGGGGGGGGGGACTCACCCTGGCTCAAGATGGTGGGGGGGGGGGAGACTCACCCTGGCTCAAGATGGTAGGGAGGCAGGGAATACCATCCTTACCTGCCCGTGGTTCATGCTGCCGGACAACAAACGAGGCTCTGGCAAACCGACTGGTGGCGATAAATCCATCACGATAGAAGGCGTAGCTAAATACCATAGGCCGATGACGGGCAGCAAGCGTCACCGGAGGAAGCTACGCCCTGCGATCGCCAACCCGCCTGCCCAGCGTGGCGATTAAGAGTATATCCTCCAGAATTTTTCCCTAGGTGGCGAACAACTGGAGAGGCCTATGTCCAGCAGTGGACTCCAATAGGCTGATGATGATGATTATATTGTAGACGTAATGCCTGCGCATCACATATGATCAGATAGCCCCGACGGGTGTCGGGGGCTCCACGGCCCCCAGACTCGAGGCGCCGGTACTACAAAATTTATTTGTCCCCATTCGTCTGAGTTTTAGCTAAGTTACACACGCCCTCGTTGTTTTAATATTTATTGGCTCGTATTACGCGGTGTGAGCGACTTGATGGCTATATTACGAGTATTATATGTCACGTCTTCATATATTTTGATGCAATAACTCGTAGTTCTTTATTAGGTTTTGTATGGATTCTGCTCTCTTTATAGTTTCTTGGTCGTGTTATATGACTGGCTTCTCGGCGCAGGTTAGTAGTGATTATAAGCTCTGCACTATTAGAATGTTGAACTATTCTTAGTTGTACTCTATAATGGTTTCCTCTCTTCTGTTCGAAAGCTAAAGGGAAACTCACAAGTCGCTGCAATGGCCAATAACTAACCTCCTAAACCAGTTTCTTATTCAGTTAACACATCATTTGACTTTTCTAATTGGTCAAAATTTTCCTGCCTGAGTTTTCAATCACCAGCAAGTTAGTATGAAAATGGTTTCATTTGATAATTTTAATGTTCAGCAGACAAATTAAATACAACATAACATATGATAATAGGTATTTATGCAATATTATTTTATTACTTCCATCATGATTTTTGCAATCAATCTTGTTGCATTAAATGTTTATCGGGTGGTATGGAAAAATCAGACCTCGGTCTGAATCTGCCCGTGGTGCATCCTGCCGAATAACAAACGAGGCTCTGGCCGCCGACCGGTGGCGGTATAACCGTCACAACTGAAGGCGTAGCTAAGTACCATTAGGCCGATGACGGGCAGCAGCGACACCGGAGCGAGAAGCTACGCCCTGCGATCGCCAACCCGCCTGCCCAGCGTGGCGACTATGGGTAAATCCTTCAGATGTTTGCCCTAAGTGGCGAACAACTGGAGAGGCCTATGTCAGTGGGCTACGAAATGCTGATGATGATAATGATAGTATCTGTTTGCAGTACATTGCGCACACTAATGTTTTATCAGTCCAGCCCTGAATAAAGTTACACGAGAGCGTGGCTAAGCACTCTGCGGCGATACAGGGCGAGCCACAGTCCTCCGTCCTCAGTTGAAAATACAATGACAAAATATCACATCGGACCACTAGCCTGTGTGCTAACCTTTAACCTAACTCTGTGGCTATTGAATAAGGTTGAAATTGCTATGATAACGTTCTCGTCCCGTTAATAGTTTAACTAAAGTACTCATTAATACTCATTGTACAGATGTTTGGTTGACAATTTTGAAGGTAATTCAAGTAAGTTTCCTATAACTAATGATTATTATTATTATTATTAAATGAACAAAAAACATGACTTTCTCAAGTTCTAATAGTTGTCTAGTACCCATAGTACTCAGATTCTTTGGACACGTTACCCGTAATAACAATTCCACGGAGCGGTTGGTGATTCAGGGCAGAGTCGGAGGTAACAGACCACGGGGTCGATCGCCTACCCGCTGGACAGACACCATCAAGTCCGTCACCGGGACACCAGTGGTGGAATGTTCTCGCCATGCCACCTGCAGAGACCGGTGGAGACGGATCGCGAAAGCGGCAACCACAGTAGCAGACGACTCCCCATGACCACGACCACTCTGTCAAGAGTGAACGACTGAGAAGAACCCATAGTACAAGCTACGGCTTAGTTTCGGGCTAGGTGATACTGTGTGGCCCAGCGTGGCATGTCTTTTAACGAAAAAGAAACTGGTATGGTTGCATCCCTTATTCTCTCATTCCATCCCCGCCTTTCTGAAGTCAATGCCTCATGCATTGCTCGTGGGTTGTTTTTATATTTTCAACTGTAATATTCCCCTGTTATTATCTGGACTTTGTCGGTGATAATCCTGGAGAAAAATGCACCAGTAGCGAGTTCAATCCCCGACTGTAAGCGTTACCGGGGTCATATAACTTAAGCGCAGTCTTTTCGAATATAACGGTTAGAAAGCAGCGCAGAAAATGCAAACTGTTAGCTGTTTCATGTTGTTGTAGATTAGATGTACGTGGAATAAATAACATTGTTTTCTATTGAAGTTTATGTATGTTTCAATGTGTTTAAGTATGTCTTTTACGGTAGCTCAAACAAAGCAGCCTAAGTCGATATCGTAACAGGCTACTTGGTACCTAATCAGTTTCCACTACCACGCCTCGAACTCACAACCCTGACTTAGATGTCGGAGGCACTAGGAAATGAGCTGGCCAGCCCTCTTACTAATACCATTCATCATCATCATCATCATCAGCCTATCGCAGTCCACTGCTGGACATAGGCCTCTCCAGTTGTTCGCCACTCAGGGCCAACATCTGGAGGATATACCCATAATCGCCACGCTGGGCAGGCGGGTTGGCGATCGCAGGGCGTAGCTTCTCGCTCCGGTGACGCTGCTGCCCGTCATCGGTCCGTGGCATTTAGCTACGCCTTCAATTGTGATGGTTATACCGCCACCAGTCGGTTGCCAGCGCCTCGTTTGTTATTCGGCAGGATGCACCACGGGCAGGTGAGGATGGCTTGGAGCGAAAAGGTGAAAGTTGCATTGCAAAACATGCATTGGCACTGTCAATATGTTTAGATTGGAAACAAACAGAGCATAGATATCAAAATGGAATAAGCTTCTATAGTTTTCTGAATAGGCCCTGTCAATGTCAAACTGCCTAGATTATAAAAAGGCAGAGCATAAATATCGAAGTGAGTTATGCTTCCATAGTTTTCTGAATAGGGGACAGGTTCAGTCGTTAAGAGCAATCAAGATGAAGATTTTTGGCCTGCCATAGATAAGATGCAACGTGAGAATACACTAAATTGTCTGTGAATTATTAGACACTTAAGGTACTAGTCTACTATTTCTTGCCATTCTGCATATCACAGACGATATCCCCTCAGCTTCGAACATCGCACGTGTCTATTCAGTAGAGCCCGACCCTAAACGTTTTTGGAGTTTTGTCAAGGCAAGACGCGGTGGATCAAGCGCATATCCGATTCCCATGTCTGACGGATTGACTTGTTCTTCAAATGGGTCAGAAATATGCGAACTATTCGCCAATTACTTCTCATCTGTTTATGCAACTGAGGACAGTGATAGTTACGATCTTCTCAAGGATTCTAACTTCCTTTGGGCTAATAGTCAGCACTTTGTTGTTCCCCTCATTGACCAGGAACTTTTATTTAAAAAGCTTGAATCACTGGATTGTAATAAAGGTGCAGGTTCTGATGGTATTCCACCTAGGTTTATAGTAGGCTGTGCTTCGGCTCTAGTTTACCCTCTATCTATTATTTACAACGAATCGATATCTTCAGGAATTTTTCCTACTCGATGGAAAATAGCTAAAGTCATACCTATTTATAAATCGGATGACAAAGATCTAGTCTCAAACTACAGGCCTATTTCAATCTTGTCGGTCTTTGCGAAGGTGTTAGAAACTTTTATATCTGTACCTTTGCAGGACCATTTGAAGCTATATTTAAGCAAACATCAACATGGCTTTGTTAAATCAAGATCGGCCATCACTAATCTACTTACGTTCACGGAGTCATTGGTGAGGACGGTTGATTCTGGGAAGCAGTTTGACGTAATATATACCGACTTTTCCAAGGCTTTTGACAAAGTTTCTCACGACATTATGTTACGTAAACTGTCTATTTATGGTGTATCTGGGTCTCTATTACTTTGGCTTAAGTCGTACTTAAATGAAAGATCTTTTAATGTTGTGGTTAATGGATATAGCTCATTGCCCCACATTATTTCCTCAGGAGTGCCTCAAGGATCACATCTTGGACCGATCTTGTTTAATTTTTTTATAAATGACCTCCCAGACTGTTTTCATCACTCGGAACCATACATGTACGCTGACGATCTTAAATTTGGTAAAAAAATCGAATCCACGCTAGACTCGGAACTGTTACAATCGGATATTGATAGACTGATAATTTGGTGTGAACATAATAGGATGTACCTGAACCATAAAAAATGCTTTCATATTAAATTCACAAGAAACATACATAATATAGAAACCAGTTACTTAATAGAGGGTAATAAAATAGAGGAAAAGAATATTATTAGGGATCTGGGAGTGATTTACGATCGAAAATTAACATTCATACCTCAAATAGAGACTACAATCAAGAGGGCTTCTAAGATTTTAGGTTTTGTAATGAGGAACGGTAAGCCGTTTCGTAACCCCAAAACCAAAATACTTTTATATTATACTCTCACAAGAAGTGTTTTGGAGTACTGTAGTTCAGTCTGGCGTCCGCATTATTCCACTCATTCGCTTCGTCTGGAGAGACTTCAGAAGCGCTTTCTCAGACATTTATCTTTTTCTGTAGGCATGGCTAAAACCATCCGTTCATACTCGGACAGGCTTCATTATTTTAAGATGCTCACACTAGAAGAACGAAGGGACTTAATAGATATGAGATTGTTGTTCAAGTTATTCAGGGGCGGCATTGATTGTCCACAACTGCTAGCTAATTTTAGTTTCCGAGCTCCTGCTAGAATTCCCCGCAGTCGTATCACTCCTGTCTGTCCAGCACTTAGTAGAACAGTACTGGGTTCGAACTCTCCTGTTTCCAGATTGAGCAAAACGCTAAACAAATACAGCGACTTAATGGACATTCATCATGACTCTGCAGGATCATATCATAATACATTGCTTAATTTTATTATTCATAATAGAGAGAAAAGATAAGCATAAGAAAGAAAAATAGCAAGGTATTGTAGTTAAATTAGATTATTATAGGTTAGATATATCTGGCTTTGTTAAAAAATAAAGAGATAATTTTTGTTTTTTACTCCTGTACGTAATCATATGCATGTCGAGTACACCTCTAAGTAGGCATACATAAACATCTAGGATGTACGAAAATGTATTTTTTTTTTGTGTGTATTTGTGTATTGTCTGTTGGTGTACCTTATCAATAAATAAATAAATAAATAAATAAATAAACGCTCTCGCATCTGCCCGATTCGGTATGCAAGTTTCATGCAAAGGCGCGCACTTGAATAACTTACGTCTGTTTGCATAAAAACTCGAATCTCCCAAATACCCGTTTAGGATAGGTAGTTAGGTAGGTGGTAGGGGCCTGTCATTTGCATAGAATAACAAGAGCAAGCCTGGAGAGCTCTCTCGATCTGCGGTCGCCCCATTTGGGCCAATTCGTGCCGCGAACCTATGAATTTTAACAGTTTTCGAATGCATTTGGGAGGATTAATGCATTTGGAGGGACGAGATTCGGACTACAAATTGTTGTTAAGTAACGGTATGTTTATGTATGTTCTCTTGGATATTTCAGTAACATTGACTACCGATTGGTTTTTTGATATTATATGCATCTTCTTTTCTATATTTGATTATGTGCATAGACATTCAACACAAGGGCCGTCATCATCATCATCAGCCTATTGCGGTCCACTGCTGGACACAGGCCTCTCCAGTTCTTCACCACTTAGGGCAAACATCTGGAGGATATACCCATAATCGCCACGCTGGGCAGGCGGGTTGGCGATCACAGCGCGTAGCTTCTCGCTCCGGTGACGACGGTGCCCGTCATCGGCCTGTTAGCCTGTTATTTAGCTATGCTTTCAATTGTGATGGTTATACCGCCACCAGTCGGTTAAGTTTAGAATTTGTATGTTAACATTAATATCCTATTATATCTATTTATGAAACCCATATAAGAAGGATAACCTTACAGGAAAAAATGAGACAGTACATATAAGAAAATTATCACACCGCTCACGTACCCACAAATAAAAGACTTTTAAAGAATAAAGTTTCGCGAAACTTGCTATTGGCCATTACAAGAAAAAGCCTATAAAATAATGTCGTAACAAGCTTACCGAACGTAATAATACTGATCCTAATATTCTGTTACTGCGGAACTTTCCCTCCCTGATTGATTCCTGTATTATTACTCGATCCATAAAATGGAGTAGCCTTATTATGGCCGATACGACCAGCCCGCGAGACGCCTGCTCCCTCGCAATACTTACTTTCACAGCCTTCCTTTTTCCAATCCACTGCCCGGCCGTCATTAAAATGTCCAAAATGGATATATCCGACAGAAATCTTTCGCGTACAATGGACTAAGCCGAGCTCAGCTAATGAGTCGTTACCGACCATTACCACAAAAAAAAACATTCCCACATTATACCCGGACGACATTTTAAAAACGTTCCGTGGCATTATTCTCTACTAAATGAATTATGAATTCAGTGTCCGCCCCACTAAAGCGTTCGGGGCGAGCGAATTAACATTAACTGTACTTTGAAACAAAACGGTGGCGTTTTTAACGCATGCCTACGTTTGAAAGGAGCACAATACGTAATACGGGGCTCGGCGACACGGATGGAAAAAAAATTGGAACACTTTGAGCGGAAAAAGCGTTGTTTTATAAATAAACAGGGTGCTATCAGTTGTCGACAGTCGAGCGAGTCGCGCGCGCTTAATAAAACTCGCTCGGCCACTGCCGCGCCCTTATCGGAGTATGGGAGCGCTCAAGGGTGAATTATGTGGAGTACTTACCGCGAAAAGATGAAAATTAATGAGCTAAAAGTGAGCTCCGCGATGCCGCGCCGCCGGCGAAACTTAAGCGGTTAATGCTGTTTGATTCTTTTAGTTTTTTTAACGGTTCACTGTTCGGGGATTAATGGCTGCGGTTGCATCGCGCAACACTTTCCAGCGGATATTCCGCTGCTAAACGCCCGCTATATCATAATTATGGAGCTTAAAGCGATTTTTTATTCTCTTGTGAAAAATCTTTGGCTTCCTCCTTTGAGGATATTAAATGAAGCTGTCAAAATTACTCGCTTTATTCGTTTAATTACCGCTTTTGTTTTGACAAAGGTCGCCTGCTGTGTTCGCGCCGTAATAACTTTGTCGGAATGCCTAACTACGAGATTAATATTCTAAAATCTCTGAGAGACATCCTCTAATGCTTAGCGCTATTATCTACCGGACGGATTTTCGAGGTTAATATTCGTTGACAATTTTCTTTAGCGTATTATAATTAGGTATATTCTCCGGACTAATTTTCAACCTTGGTCACCAATTTAAGAGGAGGCGTGCCAAGTAGGTACTCAGGACAGATGCACAAGTTCGTACAAAAATGCAGGTTTTAGCATAGGAACACTATAGGAAGTATGCTTGAAATCTTCCAATAATCAAGGCGAGAGTGAACCGGTTTTCTCTGGATGAGCGGTATTCAGCTACGCCTTCAATCGTGATGGTTACAACGCCACCAGTCGGTTGCCAGAGCCTCGTTTACACGGGTGAGGGTGACTAGGAGCGAAAAGATGATAGGTCGCTCCCTTACATCCCCGATACAAACAGAAAGTCATCATCATCAGCCTATTGCAGTCCACTGCTGGACATAGGCCTCTCCAGTTGTTCGCCACCTAGGCCAAACTTCTGAAGGATATACCCATAATCGCCACGCTGGGCAGGCGGGTTGGCGATCGCAGGGCGTAGCTTCTTGCTCCGGCGACGCTGCTGCCCGTCATCAGTCGGTTTGCCAGAGCCTCGTTTGTTGTTCGGCAGGATGCACCACGGGCAGATGAGGTTGGCTTGGAGCGAAAAGGTGATAGGTCGCTTCTTTACGTTACGTAAACAGAAAGTACCTACAGTCAAACAAGAAAATGTCTCAAATAAAGTACCGTTGAGTTACAGCTGCAGTCTAAAATGTTATTAGCCGCAGGACACGGCCAGTCCCGTCCTCGGCACTCCGGACCTCCTCAAATTGGATTCGTTGGACCAATCAATAACAACCCCGTCTAACCTTCACTACACTCGGGAGCTGAAAGTTGTTTAGTCATTGAAGTAATACTAAGAAATAAGAGATCTTTATCGAATCAACACAAACACATCGTACAAATATTATCAGAAAACAAAAAAAGCTACATATACAAAACTATACGACCGGACAACCGGACATAGCGATGCTGCGACATAAAAGAAAAAGGGCCTCTCTCAGAATAGAAGCCGTGGCCCGCACGTCCCTCCTTTTCATCGCAGTATAACTACGAACTAATATTATGTCGAACTAACGTGCAACGATGTTCAGTGGTATCGAAGTATAGATCTTTTGAACTAACGTGCTTCGAACTCTTGTAGCGTCGTATTAGCGTTCCTCCATATTTTGTGCGTCGACATTCCGTGTTCGACTCCTCCCTGTGACAAACATTTGAATTTAGGCCACCAGTTGTTTCTTATGGTGACGGATAAATAATACAAATCACCCTCCTATCTTAATATGCGTGTCGTAAAGGTCGACTAAAGGACTTTTTGAGTTTTTAGCTCCTAAGCCGTGGTAATATTTGCCGTGGCAACCACTAGTACACATAGTAAACACCGTTGAAGTTACTTTGGTCGCATTTCGTCATCAGTCTTTGTATAGCCAGATACACATGCCTTTTTTTTTTTTTTTTTTTCCGGTGAAAATGCGTTTATGCATGCCTGCCGCTCGGGGGAGCGGCAGGGTATGTGGGACTCATCCCGCCTCGGGAAGATGGAAGTGAGACGGGAAATACCCACTAAAAACACCGGACCCTTCGTCGTGCGCCTATGGGGGCGGTGTCAAGGGGCCTGAGATAACCCATACGACCATGACACCGCCAGCGCTGTCTGGCCTGAACGGCAGACCCAACAGGCTCACCCCCTAGGGGGGAGCGACGGGAGAGGCCCGGAGGGCCAGCCCACTCCCGTCCGACGGTGACGGGGACCCGTGCAAGGCGGGTGGAGGTGCCCCCGCACCAACCACCCGCTGGGCCCCGTCAGGCGGCATCAGGCGGCGGAACTGCCGCCGAGTATGACCGCCTCTGCGTCGACGGAGCGGAGGAGCGTTCGGGTCGACCTCCCGCTCCCGCTCCGCGGCCTCCTTTTGGGACATGACCGTCTCACAAAAGGAGGCCATCGCCGTCCATGACGCGCGGCTCCCCAGCATCGACAGAACGATGGCTGGGAGCGACAAATTCGACCCTACCGAGCCGATCAAAATCGCTCGTGGTTCGTTAAAGGCCGGACAAACGGCTAGAGTGTGATCAGCCGTATCACATTCCACCCCACACTCGTGGCACGCAGTGGATTCCTCACGCCCGATTCGATGCAGATACTTCCCGAAACAGCCATGTTCGGTCAATATCTGCACCAAACGGAATGTGAGGAATCCATGCGGCCGCTCTAGCCACTTTTGTAGCTCCGGACCTACAGCGTCCAAAAAGCGCCGCCCGAATGCGGCGGAGGCAAGACCCTCGGCCAGATACACATGCCTGTGGCAGTGGCAACTGACAGGTGATTGATTTAGTAGCTTGCCTGTTGCCGCGCTTGGACATGGCGGCACATGTAACCACTAAGCCAACGAGCCAGCTAGTATGTTAAACAACAATAAGTAAAAGTCGACTGTACTCAGTAATAAGCTTTATTAAATAAATAAATAATTCAAGACATGACGCTGGGGCACACAGCGCCATCTAGCCCCAAACTGAGCTTGTACTATGGGTACTAGACAACTAATAAACTTAGATACAGTTTTTGTAATTAAATTAAATAAAATGATTGATTTCTACAAATAGATTCACGAGTAATACTTTTGCACGTCAAACATTTTTTTCCCTACTAGCACTTCGACGTGATAAAGATGAGGCCTGCTGAAAAGAAATGCCGAAAAAAAATTCATCAGTTTGCCAATGTTTCAAAAATATACAAATCATTCTTTTGATGTCATAATTACATTTATTACTTTAATACGAGTACATACTATACATAGTATTACTACACCTAGACCAATACAGACATTTTCATGCACACAAATGTTTGTTCTGTGCGGGGATCGAACTCACGACTCAGACCGTAAATTGTCCATATTTAAAATGCTTTAAAATGGACCGGACCAGAACCATAAGGACAATATTATAGCCAGTACAACTATTTTCAAATGTTATTAACCGGACAGAAAGCATCCGGCTGTTGCTGTGTTGAGGCGCTCTCAGCCGCAAATCGAATCCGTTCGGCCAATCTACAACTCCGCGGACTATACTTCTAGTGTACCTCTACACTCTACACTCCTTGTGTACTTCCACTGCTAGTGTACCTCCTTCCACTCCTATGCTGGAAACTAATATTATTTACCTGACCGGAGCTCTGAAAAACGAGTTCTGTCCACATTAGGCGCTCTTTAAAAGTTCAAGATCTTTTTTAACGAACTTCAAAAAAGGAGGTTCTCAATTCGACTGAATTTTTTTTTGTATGTTTGTTACCTTATATCTTCCAGAATTGTCAACCGGTTTGAAGAATTCTATTTTGTTGGCAAGGGTTCCCATGGTCCCATTTTGTCCCCAATACTAAATCGTTTTTGTCCTAATTTGTAATAGCACTTCAAAATAATTATTGCATCCTGTCTAATGCCAAAAACATCGGTGCAATGTAGATCGATCAGTCTCCATATGCATTGAAATTTGAATTGTTTATAGACCTTGGGATGATCTTTTCCTTGCACCTGCATGACGAGGCCGCAAACCTGAGCGCAAGGACCATTTTAGTCGCCTCTTAGGACATCTTGGTAGTATTCTTTCACCCCATACTCTCATCTCCCTACCTGCCGGAAGCCCCCAGTCAAATCAAGTTCCGCCCTAATTAGCCCCTTAACTTAAAAAAAGCCTTTTTACAAGGAGTTTAGGCCCGAGTCAAGTTTTCCATCAACAAAATTAAGGTACACGCTTAAGAGCGCGCATACAATTTTAAGCAACTCGAAACGCACGCGGGAGCCGATTCCGAAACACACATAGACATCATTTGTGTCTGTGTGGGTGAGCGGCGTGTCGGACGCTAACTCCGGCGGACGAACATATTTTGATACTTAACAATTTATTATTCATCTAAATTATTTGAACATTATTTTATTGCTAAATATTTTATTAGTGTAGTATAGGTGCGTACTTATTAAATTGATTTAAACACTTTAGAGTACATTATTCTTGAGTGTTTATTAATTAAGGTTTAAGAAAAATATAACAATATTTTTGTCTTTCTATCTTTATATGTACCAGGTACTTACCTATCCAAAGGTATTGTGTGAGTGATTGACATTATTAATGTTGCTTTATAAAAATCAATAATCCCTACTGTGTTTTCCTTGCTTTCTGATCATGAGTCAAAGGTCGTGAGTTTGATTCCCATCCAAGACAAACATTCGTGTGCTGAACATTTGTGTTTGTTCTGTGTTTAGGTGTTGGTATTATTATTTAAGGAAAGAGCAGTCTCCGTGGTTGCCACGATATAACTCTAACCCGTTTTATATTTTAACTTATAAAAATTACTTTGTTCATTTTCACTCGGCAGAAATGGATCTCACAAAGAGGCTGGTTGCCATCATTCAAAAAAGATTAGTTTGTAAACAATTTGTCAATTTGAATTAAGGTCCTAAGTCTCCTATGCACTGATCACAGAGATCATGTATACCTACTGATGCTTGTGCTGAAAGTTGTGCTTGTGTGTCGTAGCAGAAACCCCAGATGGCCTACAACAACTAAAATCTGGTTCCTATCCAGCTTGACCAATCCATCACTTATTCTCGGGATGAATATTCGTCGTGACCCGAATCCTAAGGGTTACATCGAAGGAGTCATTGACTACTGCAGCATTCTCTAAAATAGGTGTCCTGAACCTGATTCTGAAAGAATATATCACGACTGACCAGCGCTGTTTTTTGTATAAGGCACAAATCTTGCGTAGAATACTGCTTTTATGCAATTTTATAAATGATGCAATGGACAGGTTACAAAGGCTAGCTATCTGAATAGGTAGGTATGGTGAGAGGACTCACTTGTGTATATTCAAAAATTGTCTAGGATCGGTATTTTGAAAATTAAAATTAAATACAACAGCAAGTAAAAAATGTTGTCATTATCTCGTTTATTTTCTACTTTACGGTCTAAATTAAGAAGACTAAACTTGTAGGAAATCAATTTTTAAACAATTTTGGTTCCTTCGTTTTCGCCTAAAATCGATATTTTGGAAATAAAACTCGCAAACCGCGACATATTCAAAACTGTATCATTATCTCCTATGTTGTACTTTTTACGGCATGAATGAAAAGAAACAAAGTTCTAGAGAGTCAATTTCCGAACAATTTTGGCTCTTACCTTATCCCCCAAAATCGACATTTTGGAAATTAAACTGAATTAATTAATTACCTATTAATATTTCGAATTTAACATAATTCCAATGACGGCGACGAAGCAAATAAAAGAAATAACAATACCTATTATGGCAAACTGTACTAATACTAATGAGGGCGCCTATATCGCGTGTGAATTCGCCACCAGAGGTGCTAGTGTAGCGTGAGGTATCCGAAAAAAAACATAGGTTTTGTGGGTTAAACGAGTTTATTTCGGAAAATTAAATAATTTTGTGCAATTTTGGCATAGCTGGCATTAATTTTCGAAAATATGAGACACGGCTCAGTGATTATCTGCGCTTTAAAAGCGGAGCTGAGAATATGAGGTATAAAAATTAGCGGTCTGAAAGAAAAGCTAGTTCACTGGTTTGTTTATTAACCGTTAACAAACAGTTTTGCTTTTTGGAAACTTATGGCCTCCTTCTTATAACGAACAAACAGTCATCACATGCATAAAACAACCGTAACAGCTATGCCCGAAGACCTCACTATACAGTCGCGCCCTCTGGTGATTACAAAAACTGTAGCCCTCATTGGCAACGTTGCACCTTGCGACTTGCATACTGCAAGTTACATGCTCGCCCTGCTCGTCGCCATACTACCATTCAGCATACGTAGCCGGTAATTTTAACGTAATGTATGTATTTACAATGTATGAACTTATTTAAGTTACCGTAACATATCCGTATCTTACCAGCCTTTTCGCTAAAATCACCCCTAGTAACCGTAATGGCCATACATTTCACCACTATCATATTGCATTTTGGTTTTACATTTTGAAACTATAAAATATAATTTTTACTTCTTTCTAATACTATCTGAATGAAAGTAGTAATCTCATATCGTTTTCAGCCTCTCACAGGCCACTGCTGGACATTGGCCTCTCCCATTGTTGACCACTTTGATCGATTTAATTTTAATCTTAACTGTTATTAATACTTAATTACAGTTAAGATTAAAAATAATTTTACTTGTTATTATTGTGACACAAAGATTCACTTATTCCGCACTAAACAATTAAGCGACAATTTCAAAATTGGATTCGAAGATCGATTTATCTAAATAGATCAATTTTGTGCATACTATCAAACATTTTATCATCCATCTTTACACATATAGTTTACTAATAATAACTCGACTATGGGATTTCTAGGACTTTCAGCTTCATTGTATGCCTTTATTTATAGTCGTGAACATGTGACGTAGATTCCTTAAATGCTCCCAACTCAAATGAATCTCCTTATCAGTTTCTTCAAGGAAGTTGTTTCTGACCATTGATGTTAACGAGCATAATAATAATCATTGGAATAGCCTTACTTTGTAACTTCATTAGTGAACTAATAAACAAATATCATATTAATTTTTTGAAATATTTAGCAAATGTGGTTGTAGATAATAATAATTATAATAATCCTGATGTTTGTATTTGATACTCATGACTAAACATTAAATCATTTCATTAATTTAGTATATTATTTTAACTTAATAAATTTTCCATACAAAAATAATATTACAAAGTATCAAACTCGTGGAGTTCCTCTCGCGCAGAGCGGTATACGCTCATAAAAGTGGTTGTGCGTATGTGTGCGTGAGCGGAGCAGCGAGCGGCACGTCCTCCCTCTGGGATGACCCGATTTGGACTGAATCGGCAAGCCTCGCGCGCGTGGCTTTATAGTCACTTTTAAAAAAATCGTATAAAATAACAGGCATAGAATATTAATAAAATAATAATTAAGTGCACTTAAGAAAGACTTCTTTTACATTTACACAAAATTTCAACTAAAAGAAACAGTGTTTTTTACTAGAAAAACACTGTTGAAAAGTGTGAATTGAGCTTATTTTGAAAAAATATTTTGGGCAATTTAATAACACATTTTTGAAAGTTTTTTTGTCTAGTGCACTAATATACCATATAAGCTATTGTATAAACATATATTTAAAACATATGTATGTAATGCAATTGATATTAAGACTTTCGAAATTGACTCTGACTCGCATTTTTGCGAATCGGCTTACGGGAGATCTTTGATAAACAAAAATATACTAGTAAATGTTGTATTTTATCTAGCCTACGCACTGCTTTAAGACTTTATCTATATAAAAAACTATGTTTCTTATTTAAAAAAAATCGTTTTCTATGATAATAGCTCGCCCGAAAATACCAGTTTCGCCGCAAATACGTCGAATTCTGTATGCGCGCTCTTAATATCAAAACTTTCTCGTAATGGATTTGGAATTTTACATTTATTAGCGGAGTGCGCTGTGTAAAGTAATCAATTTGTGTTAAGTAAACGTCATAAGTTGGTGTAATTTGTTGGCACTTGTAAATAATGTAGGTGTATTAGCGGAGTGGTTCGGAACGGGCGGCGCCTTCGATCCGCTGCGTCGAGATACACTTGTGGACTGATGAAAGTTACCACGCACTCTCGTTAAGTTTTTGTTTCCTACTACTAAGGTTTCAAGCAATCTTACGGCTCGCCTGATGTTTCGACAATAACTAACATGAATCGTTTTTTAAAACATATTTGTTAGTATGGGGGTCCTTCAAAAAGGTTGTTTTTAAAGGGTCGGCATAATGTTGCATGCGTTCACAGGCTCCCGGTAACCGCAATAATACCCAATCACTGTCAATCACATCCTCAGATCATACCTAGCTGATCTGAAATTTATAACTATTGAATTTGAAATTAGGTATTAATAACACGCTTAATAAAGCACCATAAGCGGAAAAATAAGTTTTTGAAGTGAATAAAAGTATTCAGAATCTTTCATCTTGCCTACCTTACTTATTCTTCTTCTTATCGTGTCACCTTACTTATTTAAATTCTTTGAAAGATCAAATATCACACTTTGAATAGAATAAACGTAAGCGCATACTGATCCACCTACCTACTAGAGATCCTATCTGGTTTGAACATTGTGATCGAAGTAGAGAGAAATCGTAGAGATTCTAATATAAGCGGTAATATTTAACGCTGACAGCACGAAATGCCTAGGATTTCTTAATTGAAAACATTAATCTCACTACAATTACCATAATACTAGGTAATTTTGGTTTCACAAAGAGCCATTATCATCTATGGCTTTCTCAGAAGATCAAGTAGGTAATTGAGATACCTATTAGATTAAGGATTAGACTTAACGAAAACTTTTTGTAAAATTTATTATCTAAGTTCAACCTTTAAGTGTCCTCTGGTGGCGATTGATCCAAAGTTAGCACTAAACTTAGCCAACTTTGCTACTTATATAAACTCGGCTGGGAACCAAATCCTAGGTCATGATCAAATGCTTTGATGACAAGATATACAATACTATACTTTTTAGCTACGCCTTTAATTGTGATGGTTACACCACCACCAGTCGGTTGCCAGCGCCTCGTTTGTTATTCGGCAGGATGCACCACGGGCAGGTGAGGTTGGCTTAGAGCGTAAAGATGATAGGTCGCTCCCTTACATCCCTCTAGACTAAAAGGATGACTCAGTCACATAATGGAACAATGTCGCACCTACGAGTAAAGTCGGTGCGAGCCTTAAAGTCATTCGTTAAGGGCGCCACATCAGCGTGTTTAAGGCTCAAATTGCCGAAGCAGAATGTTTTTGCAACTTTGTGCTTTCGGCTGGAGAAAAGTCCACTATTTCTAAGCGATGCCTTTGTTGAGTAGGGCCACCACGCTGCCAAGGTATTTCGCACCTATGTGGGACAAAATGATGCAATTCCCTCAACGTTTGTTGTGACTTTAAATTGCATCTATCTCTGTAAATAAATTAAGAGTACTTTTTTTCGTGTTTAATAGTTGATACTATCACAGCATAGTGGCTTTAGGCGAGATGGAAAGCGAAAGAGAAGTCCAAGTTACTACAGCATGGCTTTGACAGTGTAACACTCCTACTTAGGGGTGGTGCGAGACAAAGATACCATCGCCATAGCGGTCTGTTGCCGGGGTCATTGTTTTTCGTAGGCTTCAATACCACATAACTTTAGAAGATAACATATAATTAAACAAATTACACATATACCTTCACTATAATGTGCGGAGCTGTATGAATAAGTGCTATAGTCTACCATGCGTCGCACTGGTCCAGATTAAAAAATCTCTTGTCAAAAAAATTAAATAAATTGAAAACATTAAATGCCAAGGTAACATTCAGTAAATGTAAGCGTAGAGTGTTACAAAAGCTGTACCTACGTTTTCTTAAAAAATAAAAATTCCTTTAAATAAACATGAAACGCCCCAACGCACATCCCCCCTACTCGCAGAAGGCCATTTAGAGCGGTTCTTGCGGTGAATAGTGCATAGAGTTTTTTCAGCCTCCAGCTGTTTAGTTAAACGGCTATTGCAGTGCTTACGTACGCCCTTCTCTGGTTAATTTGTACCTGCTTAAGTGAAGTGCCGTTTGTAAACCAACTTGAATGTTAGGGGACTGTAATTGTAAAGTAAGTATCTGGGTTTTCAGCTTTGTTGTTGCAAGGTTTTGTTGTAGTGGCTCTACGCCGTCTAGGGGTTGAGTTTACTATGAATAGTAATATCTACTTATATTACAATATCAATCAATCAACAACCTTGATTCGTCCACTGCTGAACGTAGGCCTCCTTTAATTCGCGCCACATTTCTCTATCCCGGGCTTCCCCCATCCAGCAACTGTCAGCAGTTCTTCTAAGGTCATCCGCCCAGCGGGTTGCGGGGCGTCCTACACTACGTTTGCCTAAACGCGGTGTCCACTCCAAGACTCGTGTGCTCCACCTATTGTCGGCTCAGCGGCAGACATGACCGGCCCACTGCCACTTCAGCGTGCTAATCCTTCGGGCTATGTCGGTAACTTTCGCTCTCCACAATGCCTGTTGAAGTTTGATACCCATATCTGACGAAAGGTACTAGCTAGCTACTATGCTGAGCCAATAAATAAAAACTAGCTGTGACCGCGACTTCGTCCGCGTGGAATAAAGTTTCATCCCACAGTTTGGGGGTGGAATTGATAAACATCATTTCTTATCGGATGCCTACGTCGTAACATCTACCTGCATGCCAAATTTCAGCCCGATCCGTCCTGTGGTTTGGGCTATGCGTTAATAGATCACTGTCAGTCAGTCACCTTTGAAATATATATATTTATATATCTAAGCCCGTGGTAAATAATTATATTTATGTACAAGCACAGACAATTTAAAAAGACATCAATATTGTACCACGAATTTAATACACCGGGGGAGATTTAAAAAATTACACCTCCTTTGATAAACAAGCCGGCCGTAACGAGCTCAAATAAATTGCGGAGACGCCTGCAATATGGATTAGGGCAGAAAACTTAAACCATCTTTAACCCCGCATCACCTGCCGTAACCCGGGCTTACGGGACGCGCTTAATTAATAAACTAACCCTTTGGTGATCAATTGCGGTTTGCTTTAAGTTAGAATAGATTTTATGAGGTTTTTCTCTGGTTTTTGTTTCAAGTTAAGCGCTTGAGTGGGTATAAAGTGTAACTCTAACCGAAATCGCTTAATTATTTTGCTTTATGAATCAATATCATCGTCATCATCATCAGCCTATGGCAGTCCACAGCTGGACATGGGCTGCTCCAGTTGTTCGCTACTTTGGCTCAATGAATAATAACTTTTAATATAGATGGATAGGTAATGTTACCTACTAATATTTTTGTTTGGACGGAGGTAGGTATTCGTTACTACGGTTACTTCACGCGAAAAGTATTGAACACAAATTTAAACTGTACTGTAATATAGCTTATACAAGGATGTTATTATTTTACTAGCTGTGCCAACGGCGTCGCACGCGTGGGTATCGGGTTTCAAAAATAACAGACTCCCATAAAATGGTGCCTAAATTTTAAGTTAGACCTTTAGCAATACTTTTGTGAAAACCGCATTCAATTCCATGCAAAAACGACTGCATGATGCGCGTTCAAACACACAGATAAACATTTCTCCCGTTTTCCCAACACTTCCCTTCACCGCTCTGCTCTTATTGCTTGTAGCGTGATGAAAAGTATACTATAACCTGCCCAGGAGTATGAAGAATAATTATTGTACCAAGTTTCGTTAAGATCCGTTCAGTAGTTTTTGTCATCAGTATCTATCGATACTGATGTTATTACCCCTTATAGTTATTTTGAAAATAATTATATGAAATTTACAGAATTGACCTCTCTACAGATTTATTATAAGTATAGATAGATAGAAGATAGATAGATATCACCAATATTCACACGAACAAAGCCGTGGGCTGCAGCTAGTATAAGTATAAAACAATAATTTAATGTTATTATATAACTATACTGGTTGTAAATGATACTCTAATCTCTGATAACGCTGTACGTACATATAGTTTGCCAGTCCATCAATCAATCAATCAATCAACAGCCTTGGTCCGTCCACTGCTGAACGTACTTACGTTGTACTAATTCGCGCCACATTTCTCTATCCCGCGCTTCCCTCATCCAGCCACTGCCAGCAGTTCTTCTAAGGTCATCAGCCCATCGGGTTGGTGGGCGTCCTACACTACGTCTGCCTAATAAAGGTGTCCACTTGTCTGCTCCACCTATTATCGGCTATAGTTTGGCAGTAATTAGCAGTTAATTACTAATTACACTAAACCCGAGACGACAGGTTTCAGGTCTCAAACACGCGGTAATTACTCGACATACTAGATATACGAGAGTCACATAGAAAAAAAATTAAAGCAGGCAGATACAGGTGTTCCAATTAATTGATTAGATAATCTGATATGCTAACTAAGATTCTGTAGAACAAATCACCTTGGAGACTAACAAAGTAAGGTAAAGATATTAAAGTACGCACGTGTTCCCATACCTTCAAAAAAGAGCGTGAGGCCGCGGTAGACGCGCCCGCTCTCCGCCGCCCCCGGCCCGGGCGTCGCCGGAGGGCATACAACGCATCGTACGCCCTCTGAGCCTCTCCATCGTGCCCCGAGTGGTTGGAGCGGGGGCGCGATCCACTCACTGGGGCGTCACGGTGTGGTAGGTAGGTGCAGCCACACCGTTGCAAGAGGTCCGCCTGGGGAGCACTCTGTTGCTCCCCAGAGACGGGGGTAGGGTTCCCCAGACCAGGAGTGCCGGCCGCTTATCATCTGCGGCTGGCCAGGGCAGGCAGGGATGCGGCAGTATGGGCGCTACCCGAGTCCCTGCAAGGCTGCCCACTGGCGACACACACCACTTCGTCTCCCCCCGGAGGCGGCGTGAAGGTGTATAATGCATTCCCCTCTATAAAAAAGGCACCTTCAAAAAGTGAGCCTACTTTTTAGTATTTTTGTTACCACATATCTCCCAGAATTTCATCATCATCATCATCATCAGCCACTTCCAGTCCACTGGACTTAGACCTCTCCAATGAGGGTGTTTCAAAATGAAATATCCGATAGATGGCGTTATGTAGACCTGAGGTCCAGCTATCATGTGATTAGCCAATTCCTATGTCCTATGTATGCCAGTGCCATGTCAAAATAAACCAATCACGTAATTCAGTTGGACCTTTTATGTGATGCCATCCGGTGGATTTCTTTTGTTCAGAAAACCCTCATTGTTCGTCACTTTGATCGATCTTGAGCTTCTTCGAAATTCGAATTACAAAAACAAAAGATTCGAAAAACATAAGTCCCTCTGACCTCCCCTCCCTCCGCCCGCAAACGGGTCGAACTAGTTTAATCTCGCCATCGGTCCAATCACACCTAGCTATTTGTGTTTCAATTAAGAGGGCCGATTCTGCGGTTTGTATGATTAATCGCCAGTAATAAATGTAAGTAGCTTCGCTGTTTATAACCCGCTAAATGGATGTTGGGATTTAAACGGGCGCGTCGACAGAGCCCCTTTGAGCAATTCGAATTTGGAACTTGTGGAACGAGTGTTTCGTTTTGTTAGACGGGTTGTGTAATAATGGGCGAAAGTTGCCAGTGACATTGTGGAAATTTATGTTAACCTTTTTCAATTACAAAAATGGAACAGAAATGTTGCATGCATTTATTCTGTTTCTTGAGTCTTACCATATTTTTTACCTTATCTTGTCTCTACTAACATTATGAAAAGGAAACATTTGTATTTTTGTGTACTTACTCAAAAACTAGTGCCGATTTTAAAAAATATTTCATCATTGGATATTAATATTTATTGCTAGAAAAAATTAGGGATCCTAACTATAGTTCATTCGCGTTAAGAAAATAGTGACTCATCACCGACTGCCGGCCGCCTAGCCAATTAAAACGCTAGAAATTATAATTCTACAATAATACACCAACAATGTAACGAAACGAAATGTTTACCTGAAATACCCGATGCGAAGCTAGGGCTGGTCGCTAATAACAGTAGAAAGAAGAGAAGTTATGGCGGCGGGAATTGACAGGCCACGTAAAGGACTTCGTGGTGTACACAGGGCTGCTTGATAAACATCAGCCACCTCTTAGATACTGATGGTAGTGCACAAACGTAACGATCTTATGTAAACCAATAATAAAAATCTTATGAAACGTACTCTAAATGAAGTTTGTATGTAAATGCAACACATTTTTGATAATTTCAATATTACAACTTTGGAACAGAAAATTACCTGAAGGTATTATCTGAAGGTCCCATAAGAGATCGCTTACTGAAGATAAGACCGCTCAAATTAACCATAAAATACTTTCTCTATAAATGTATGTATTTTGTCAAATAGGTATTCCTATCTATTGCTTCCATGCAAAAGTTGTTACAATTGAGCCCCGCAACCAGGGGGCCTACTCCGAAACGTTTGAAATTCCGATTTGATCGGTCAGTTCGGCTGTGTCTAACTTTGAAACACTGTTGTTCGGTCGGTCGTCGCTACAGAAGTTCAAATGACTTTTCTCAGTACCTGGGACGTTGTTGATGTTTTTCCAATAACCCTGTGTACGAGAAAACACAAATACAGGTTGGTCACTTTACATTTTGTCCAATACAAAAAGTGTCCGCACACTGATTACCAAAATAAAACCGGCCGGTCCAATTCAACTAGTGCTGTTACATGTATTGGGGCGCAACGGTTCCTGTATTATTCAGTGGCCAATTATACTGAGAGGAGGCTCCTTCGATGGCAGGTGAGGGTGCTATCGGGGACAATCAGCCTCCAGGGCTGCGATTTGAAATACAGATGGCGTCCTTCTTTGAGAAACATGTACATGGATTTAACGTTAGGTGGCTGTTTTAATAAACTATGTTTTATTTTAATACAGTCGATATTTTACCCTATTGAAGTAAAAAATATTTGTGAAAAATAAGGACGTTAACATTAATAGCCTTCTGGAATTTGACGAGTACAATAATGCTTCTTGAAAACGGCTACATGCAAATGACGTCATAAGCATATGAGAAGCAGAATGAGTGAGAATTTAGTTTGTGTATGTTGAACGCTATTGCGTTAATATAAAAATTATATTAACGCAATAGCGTTAATATAATTTTTATCGTAATTAAATAATGTTATAAAAAGTGTCACTTAAAAGATGATATGAAAAATTTTATTGAATGAATTTTCGACTTTCAAAATGGGCTCTTCCGATTTATTATGCAGGCCAAACAGGTACAAATATTTTAGTAGTGTAGTAAAATTTTATGTAGGTATACTCCCTGGTAACCATGAAGTTATTTCATGTTTACCATGCAAAATCTAAAGTCAAAGTCAAGTCAAAATAATCTTTATTTGTATAGGTTTTTAAAAAAACACTTACAAATCGTCGAAGCTACCACCGGTTCGGAAAGCAGTATTCTACCGAGAAGACACCGGCAAGAAACTCGTGCAGTTGCTCTTTTCAACATAGTGTTTACAATATTATATAACATGTTGCCATCCAAGTATTGTCCAATACCATATTGAGACAACCATCAAAATAAACTAGTTCTATTCTAAATCCGCAAACCACATGGAGAGTATAGTATCATAATATTGTGGATAACATATATATATATATTTATGTAACATAGTTTTAGTGTGGCAACCCTGGCCACATTGTCTACTTGGTCCTCATTTCATTATTGAATATTAGATCAAACGGTGCCGACGTGCCGGTGTTGTCCTAGATCTTGTGCCGAGTTTAAACGCCGTCATAATTTTTGAGAACACCCTCTATGTTATTCTGTCTGAGAACGTTCAAGATTACTTTAGCATTATACGTAGGTATGACTTTTTAAAACTATGTTATTGTAGAGTAACTTTAATATTCCTTCAGTGAGGAAATGTTCAATGATATGATTTTTTTCTAAAACACACAAAAAGGAGACGGACAATTTTTCTATTTGGTAGGTACTTTTCTATAGAGGAAATGTAAGGTAAAGCCACCATGATTACACAGTAAAATAGAATATTTCCGTGTCTCAAGGTAACTCCATGGCATCTAAACCTAAGTTTTAATAGTTGTTTTTCGCGCAGGAAAAATGTTGTGCCTCGATAATTTCATTGTAATTACTTATTATATTTATCTGGCCATTGCCAAGTGATCAGCTGACTTCCTTAAAAATTTTAAGGAATAAGAAATGACCTTACTGTAGTTATTCCTACTATTCCTATACTTTTATTTGAATCAGTTTTTGGTTGGATTTGAAAGATAAATTACAATCATTTTCTGCATAAAAACAAGCGTTAAAAATCAAGTTTGTCTATTATATATATGAGAGGTATATGAGATTTTTCTTACGTAACAGAAACATATAATTACCATTACTAATAACCATGTTTATTTACGCCGCATATGTCATAGGTTAGCATGACACCATCAGATACAAGATCTGGCTAACCCCTGATAACGTGCAAGATAATATCTCGCTAGTCTATCTAGCACCTACTTTCCTTGTTAATATACATTTTTTTAACACTAATTGCCTTGCACCAGTACCATTCGCGCTTGACGCAAACAAAGCGGCCCACTAATCCGTCGACCGTAGCCCAATAAAAATAAAATACGAATAAAAGCCACGTACCTACAGCGCAATAGAGGTTTATACCGAGCTACACCCAGGGTCACCCCGCCGGTACTGGGTTACTCGGCTATATGTACTGTAGAGATGTGATGAATAGTGGTTTTACCGAATAACCGAATATTATTCCGATCTATCTTAAAATTTTCTTTCTAATCTCTATATCTGGTGTACCAAAATGTCTGTTATTGTCGATTTATCACGTTATTTTATTAATATTATTTAAAATTTAAAACCTTTATTAATTTAAAATGCTTATTAATTTAAAATTTAAAACCTTACGGTACGATTGGTCCTGAAGCTGTAGCAGAGCAAGCTTTACAAAGGGCCATGCTCGGTATCTCTCTGCAGGATCGGATCCGAAATGAGTTCGACACAGAACCGATATCAACGTCATCATCATCATCACCAGCCTATTGCAGTCCACTGCTGGACATAGGCCTCTCCAGTTGATCGCCACTCAGGGCAAACATCTGGGGGATATGCCCATAATCGCCACCCTGGCAGCCGGGTTGGCGATCACAGGACGTAGCTTCTCGCTCCGATGACGCTGCTGCCCGTCATCAGCCTGTGGTATTTAGCTACGTCTTCAATTATGATGGTTATACCGCCATCAGTCGGTTGCCAGCGCCTCGTTTGTTGTTCGGCAGGATGCACCACGGGCAGGTGAGGTTGGCTTGGAGCGAAAAGATGATATGCTGCGTCATAGCTCACCGGATTCGTTAGCTGAAATGGCGCTGGTCTGGCCTTATCAGCCGCAGGACCGATAACCTTTGGCGTAAACGAGAACAGAATGGATCCCACTCCGCGGAAGATGGCTGGCAAGTGCTGGTCGCAAGAAGCAAAGCTGAATCAAGCAAAGCTGCGAACATTGGACAGGCAGGTCTGATAATGGACTGCGAGAAGCTAATCACTATGACCAAAGAGCAAACGAATATTCGGTACATCTCTAGCACAGGGCTACCCAGCGAACACAGGGTTACAATGATACAGTACACGGGGAGAGCGGGCCGGCTAATTCCGCCTGTCGATATTACGCGCCTCGGATTAACCCACCCTCATTTTATATTCTTTTACTGTACGGCTTGGCTTTCGGAATGTTTCCGAGGTTTAAATGTTCGGATTTTAAAATTTGCAAATGTGTTTTAGAACTGAAGTGGTTTTTTATTTGGACGACCAACAAGTTTGACACTTAATCTATTCTTATACCTATTACTAAGCTTAGATATATGTAAAACGAATTACTATTATGGCCATTCAATTCCAACCTAATTTTATCTTTTAAATTGCCATCTTGAGGTATAAAATCTTTAAATAAAGAAAATGCGATTTAGCATGCGGAAGTGGGTGTGTTAGTGCAAATGAATTCTAAACGAAAGTCAGCAAAAAAATTAATTAAAATACCATTTTGATCATTTTAATAACAGCCCCTAATGTTGTGCATTAGACATATCCCACAATCCTCTGGAGATTTCACGATAATCCTATGCAATGGCAGCCGGGCATTTTTGAATTAATTATGTACCCGTTACAATTTTATTTAATGTGTCGTTTTGATTCGGCGCGGTGAAATCCCTAATACAATTATTGTAATATTTCCTATAATGATTTAATCATTTTGTAATAGAGATTCTTAGATCATATTTTTACAAATGCATTCTTGCATTTGCATTCTGGAATGTGCTCTAAAGCAAATAAAGCATTATTTTAGCTATCTGACTATTTCAATCCTTCTACAATCAGCCTATGGTCGTCTACTAATGCTGAACTGAACCTGAACGTAGACCTCCCCTAGAGGACGGCAACCATCCCGATCCTAGGCAACCTGTATAATATGGATATAGATTGAAGATGGCCACTGCCAGCTATCTCAAGTCTTCGTATTGGGGGGCGTAGTAGGTACACATCGTTTACTAAAACAATTCTAGAAATTTCACTTCTGCTCTTCCGACATATTTTTTAATAAAATAATCGAACATTAACCGCCGCGCAACAAACACGCTAAAAACACAATCAAATTGAGTGCCTCCTAATTTTTAGGGCCAGCTTAATTAATCCCTCCGTACGCTCGTGTGGGGACCGCGATGTGTACAAATGTGTGTATGTCACGTGGCTGAATTTTTCAACTGCTCATGAGGCCGGGCATGAGGCGCAGGCCATACCGCTAGCGGACGTACGAGCGGACGAGCCGAGCATTGTTCCATCTTCATTCTTTTTTATGCCTTCTTGTTATAGTCTTGGGTCTTTTAAACGGAGCGTGAAGCGGCACATATGCAGGCCGTCATAGTGTGATCGATCCGCGTTGCACTAACCAGGTGTGATGACAATCGCTTACACTTTTTGGACTTCGTCGTTTGCTAAACATCAGGCATGACGCAGTCATTTTGACGTGCTAATATTAAAAAATGCTACTACAAAAGTAAACTAAGTCAGCGATACAAATGATGCGAATGAATTTTATCCGAGGATGCCAGTGATTGGTCTGGTCCTGAATTTGTGATCCAGCGCGGCCCGCTTAGTGGCGAGGAAGGATATCCTTCTAAAGGAGCGAAATGGGAAGATACCTGGAATCGAGACCTTGGCATCGAGACCGGGATTTCATGAAGACTTGGTAACCGTCTGCCGCTCGCCCTCTGCCTCGATTTAGATGTGAAGTCGATATTGCGTCATCGATATTTCGCTTTGCATAGTGTCATGGCTCGCTGTCTCGGCTCTCGCCCGCTGGCGTTGTGGCCTACGCTTTACAGGGTGCCATATTAGGTGTCATTACCGGGCAGCTGGTTCGCGCGTGTTTTTATTTAATTTCGCGCAATTTACGCAGTTAAGCGCAGCATTACGCTGTTTTGTTATAACCAAATGAAATATGAAATGAGACGTGACGTCAGAGCTATATTTTGAGCTGCGTTACGTGATGCTGTTTTGTTTTATTACGACAGGTGTTCTGTGGGGGTAATATTTGATCCCTATTCTTTCGTTTTCTGTCCAAATTCTTACTTTTTAGACAAAAGTAAAGTCTTCGTAAACTTAGTTCGCTGAAGCACAAAGGGTCCAGAGCAAAACAACATGAATTAATTGAAGAGGGTACCAGTACCATGCAATACTACCTACATAAAAATCACATTCAGGAGCGAGGACGATACGGAGTTTATATTCTTTAAAAAAGTCGTTACTTACCGAATACCTTTTGTGAGATCATTTGCTAAACATGCATATCTTATTGACATTACACTTATGAAAATAAAATACCTAAAAATTCCTTCTTTATTAGAGTTTTTTAGGTAACGCACACTAGAACAAAAACATTACAAGTCAGCGGATTTGCAAAGATCTCACTTTGTCTTATATAAAAATAAGGTGGTGTGCTAAATCTCAATTTCAAAAACTTGTTATAACTTCCAAGGGCCTTAGGAGCTGAGTCGCGCAACTACATACACTGCTAATGGTAAAACATGAAAGGGACGATGGCCCCCGTCCAATTTTCAGCCCCCCCTCTTAAGTCGCCGTCCCACGCGTTTTTGGCCGACCTCCATTTTTTACCCTCTTGGGACAACACACAACTTATTATAAGACGATACGTAGTTTCTTTAAAAGCAATTCGTATAGTGTCCGCGAAATGACTACACGTTTACTACACACTAGCTGTGCCGGCGGCGTCGCACGCGTGGATATCGATAGAGATAGCAATACATTGGTAAAAACCGCATTTAATTCCATGCAGTAGTTTTCGCGTGATGCGCGATCAAACATACAGATAAAAATTTCTCCCGTTTTCCCAACACTTCCCGTCACTGCTCTGCTCCTATATATAGTGTAACCTGCCCAGGAGTATAAAGAATAATCGTACCAAGTTTCATTAAAATCCGTCCAGTAGTTTTTTTTTTCTATAACGAACATACAGACAGGCAGACCGACAAAAATTTTACTGATTGCATTTTTGGCTTCAGTATCGATCACTTATCACCCCCTGATAGTTATTTTGAAAATATATTTCATGTACAGAATTGACTTCTCTACCGATTTATTATAAGTGTAGATAATGTACTCGTGTTAAAGATCTAAGCATACATAGGGACATACAGACAAAAGTGACTTTGTTTTATATTTAGTCAAATGATATTTGAACTGGCCACTGATTATTAAGATGATGGATCATAATCTTTTTTTAATTAGGTACAATCTTCTTTTAAACCTTAATTCGTCATCGAGATATTCATTTGTTTGAACGTGTTGTTTTGCAAGCCCGACGACATTTATTAACTTTCATTAAACTAAAGAAAAATATCATGTAATAACATAATAAGTTAACATCAACAAGATAATTACGCGGTGCGTTCAGTAAAATAATATGAAACCAAAACGTATAAAATTAATTTGTTTTTAATAGGCTTCGTCTACCCGATCCGCTTCTAATTCATCTGTTTATCGAGCACCCTGAGTATTGTTCGAGTTAATACACATACGAGCTGTGCTCGCGACTTCGTCCGCGTGGAATAGTTATTTTTCCCCCGTTTTTTTTTTACATTTTCCATTATTTCTTCAAATCAAATCAAATCAAATCAAATCAAATCAAATCATTTATTTGTTAAACATAGGTAGAGAATATATAAGATGGAACATTTTATAGGTATCACTATGTTTGGCCTTAGATAGGCATACAAATATTAATCATTAACAGATCTTACTGATAGCATTATGACAATTTAAAATTAGAGATCAATTCATGTATTATAATTATATAGATATGTATTGCAGTTAAATTGAAATAAGAATATTTTTATGCCAAGCTAAGATGTCAGAATTATTTAAATGTCAAAAGTAAAATTAAAGGTATTATAAATCTATGTCAAAATAAAACTATATTATTATAATGCATGTCAATTACAATTTGTCATTAAGAAATTCCGTCACTGTATAATACGCTTTATCAAATAATAAGTTCAGTACTTTCTTACGAAATGAATTAGGATTAGTATCATCTATGTGTTTAGTTAATTTATTAAATATTCTAGGGGCCATACTGAAGAAGCTATTACTTTTCAAAGCGGTTCTACTGCAGGGTGCTCTTAACATATGACCATGACGTCGGCTTCTTTTCAGTTGTCCAAGTGATAATGATGGGAAAAGACTTTTATTTTTGAGAACGAAACTTACAGTCTCATAAATGTAGAGCGAAGGTACTGTTAGTATTTTTAACTCTTTAAAGTATGGCTTGCAGCTATCTATTGTTCGTAGGTTTTTAATGGCTCTGATACATTTTTTTTGAGCTTTGAATACTTGCACCTTATTTGTGCTGTTGCCCCAAAAGATTATTCCATAGCGTATAATAGATGCTACATATCCATTATAGGCTGTGACAGCAGTATTTATATTTACGGTACGGGCTAAATTTTTTAATACGTAAACAAATTTGTTTATACGTGTGCAGAGATTTTCTGTATGTATTTTCCAGTTCAATTGATAGTCAATTGTAAGTCCTAAAAATTTAGTTGATAACACATTCTCTATTATTTTATTTTCTGACCGTATAGTTATAGTAGGTGCTCGGGTATATTGTCGAAAGTGAATAATTTTAGTTTTGTCAATATTAATGTTTAAATTGTTTAGTTCTAGCCATTTAATAATTTTTGTCAAAGTTAAAGAGATGTCAGATTCATATGTCAATTTATTATTACATTTTATTATAATAGTACTATCATCAGCGAACAATGTCATAGGGTATTCAATTGATTTAGTTATGTCATTTATATATAGAATAAATAAAAGAGGTCCTAGTATAGTTCCTTGTGGAACACCGAACTCTACGTCTCTACATTTCGACTGATGCTCTATTTCTTTTAATGTCTGTCGACATAGAGTTTTAACAGAAGTTATTTGTTTCCTGTCACTAAGGTAGCACTCTAGTAGTTTCAATGCGACACCTCTTATTCCATAGTGGTAGAGTTTGTGTAAGAGCAGGTTATGGCTTACATAATCAAAGGCTTTTGACATGTCCATAAATAGAGCACAAATGGGCTCTCTTTTATCTACTGATTCAGTCACTAATTTTAGTAAATCAAACATAGCCATATTAGTACATTTATTGTGACGAAAGCCGTATTGTTTTTCTGTAAAGATATTACATTTCTCAATAAATGAATAGAGTCTGGTATAAATCACTCTTTCAAATATCTTCGATATGACTGGTATCAGAGCGATAGGTCTATAGTTGGACATTGTACTTTTGTCACCTTTTTTGTATATGGGTTTAATTATGCTCAGCTTTAGAGCCTGTGGGAACACTCCTAGATTCAAGGACAAATTCATGATAAATGATAATGGTGAAGCAAGACTTTCTGCACAGCTTTTTATGGCAGATGTACTTATGTCATCATAGCCTACGCTATTTGTGTTGTTTAATGATAAGATTATCCTATAAATTTCTATTGGTGTAGTAGGCATCATAAATATTGAGCTTGGGTTGGATTCGTGGAGCGCGTAGCCACTGGCGTTGTAGTTTGGTGCAATCTTTGAGGTAGTTTTAACTTGATCGACAAAGTAATTGTTGAATAAATTGGCTATATTACGAGGATCTGTTTCAATTTCACCGTTATGACAAATTTTATGAAAAGGTTCTGGTGGCAGATTTTGTTTTTTTGTATTAATGATAGACCACGCAGCTTTTGATTTGTTTTTGGCTGTGTTGATATAGTAAGTGTTTTGGCTTTTTTGAGTTAAACGAATGATTTTTTTTAGACGTTTGCTATATGTCTTAAGCACTGCCTTATTTGTTTCTGTAGGTAGTCTCCTGTATCGCCAAAGCATGTTCCTTTTTCGTTTACTACAAATTTTGATTCCACGTGAAATCCATCTAATTTTTTTCCTAGTTTTTACATGGATTGTGATAAAAGGAAAGCATAGATCATATAGCATGCGTATTGTATCATATAGGCAGTTATATGCTTCATTAACATCTGAATGGTTATATACTTCGGAAAAGCTTAATTTATTCATAGCTTCAGAAAATTTGTTAATATTCTCTAAGCACATGTCTCTTTTCCGTACTTTCCAAAAGCTAACCGAACATTTTATATTTATCGGGCATTTTAGAATTTGGGCAGTATGGTCAGATAGATTGAAGTCATGTACCTCAGCTTTACATTTTTTAAAATTAGTTGCAAAATTGTCTATGCAAGTTTTACTGGCAAGTCGTGTTGGTTGATTAATTTGTAGGTATAGGTTATAATTTAAGAGCAAATTAATAAAATCTTTACACATCCTATTGATATTTAAAGTATTTATATTGAAGTCTCCACATAGGATCACTTTCTTCGATTTAGATTTGAAGTTATTTAGCAGTTGAGAAAGCTTGTCCAAAAATAGATTATAGTCAGAGTTAGGTGGCCTATAGATACATAATATAGTTAAATTTAAGTGTGTCAACTCTACAGAACAGCATTCCAGTACACATTTTATACAGAAATTAGATACATCAATTTTTTTATAATCAATTCCATTACGAATTAAGATGCATGAGCCCCCTCTACGGTTGCTTCTAGAGTAATTAGCAACAAGCCTAAAATTGCATAAGTGTAGGTTGTCTAAGTCGTTGTCAATCATGAAATGTTCCGTCAAACAAATTACATCTATGTCACACTTATTGTTATATAGTTCATCAATATATAAAGATAAATAATCAGCTTTATTTAGTAATCCACATATATTCTGGTGTAAGATATTTAAATAATTATTCGCGAAAAAACATTAAATTATCTTGTTCATTTTCATTTATGATTGTATTGTCAAATGTTCTAATACGAGTACTACTTTCACGGTATATTATATTAAGACATTCTTGGAATAAACATTGCATGCCCTTTTTATTTAATTTGCCGGTATATGGCGAGAACATATCGTAGGTCAATGGTCTATTCGAGTCAATTAGATATACATGGTTGTGTGTTTGTACATCGAGATATAGAAGGTTATTAAAAGATTCAATTCTACAGTTATATATCATGGCTCCACATATGTACGTTGGGGCTGCTATAATTATGTTTGTGTGATTTAGACGCTTAGTTACTTCCCTCAGCTTGCAGACTAATTGGACGTAATCTTGGGATGTAGTGAAGTCAGATTCGCCTATCAATATTATGCAGTAGTCTTGTTTACTGAAATCTTGTAACTTAATATCTATGCCGTCGATTAATTCCTGAAGGTTTCCTTGCGACTTAATATAGTGGCAGAACTGGAAATGTTGATAGATACCTTTTTCTTCAATTATTTGTATTAGATTATATTTATTTGAAGAGCTTACAATGCATAGCTTATTTTTTGTTATATTGTTCCTGTTAGCGCCATCTGTTGGTTTATTGTAGGTGGTAGGTTTTTTTGTCTTAATTGCTGTTTTTGGCTGTGTACTAGTTTGCGCAATATTGCTTAAGTCTAAAAATGAGCTTTGAATTTGTTCATCTATCCGAGAATATTCTTCTTCATTTTTGTTTTTCTTCGCTCCTAATAGTTGCAGCGTGATGTAATATAGCCTAAAGCCTTCCTCGATAAATGGTCTATTCAACACAAAAAGAATTTTTCAATTCGGACCAGTAGTTCCTGAGATTAGCGCGTTCAAACAAACAAACAAACAAACAAACTCTTCAGTTTTATAATATTAAGTTAAGATTACGAAAAAGCCTCTTAAATTCTGTTCATAACTTCTCGATTTCCTTTCTCAAAGTACTACTCGTACTTTTAATAGGCTTAAAACTTTTTCCAAAGTATAGGGAATCCCGAGCGAGTAGTATCAAAACAAAATCGAACAACGTTTGTCGATCGGGAGTTATTCTTCAGGACGGATAATAATATTTTACTCGATATTTACCTTCATTTACATACTGAGAACTATTTTAAGTGCGTAAACTGTGTAAAGAAAACTTAATAATAGACCCATTTACTGTTAGACTGTCGCGTATTAGTTAATTGAAAGCTCTTAGTGACCCATATTTAGGGAAAAAATCATACATGGTCAATGGTTCGGCTCGAATTGAGCCGCCCGCGCGCACGTCCGGCAAAGGACCTCCGAAGAAGGAGCCAAATGATCTTTGGTTCGTGTTTCTGCCGGCGAGTAGGGTTTCCGGAGCTCGTGGGGGGTTAGGGTTTGGCCGGCATGGCGGTAGCAACTGACCAGTTGCCACCGCCATGCCGGCCTTGCCCGTTTGTCACAGCGTCTTGGGCTTCTCTTTCGCTTTCCATCAGGCATAGGTAAGTCATTAATTCGAACTTCTTTAAAAAAAAAGTTTGATTGTGTTTTGTTTCCTTGAAAATTCCTGGCCCGTTCTTTTTTTTTTTTTTATAGTGGCTCGACATAATGGCTTCCCTACGCCTGATGGAAAGCGAAAGAGAAGCCCAAGTCGCTGTGACAACGGGCAAGTAACTGGTCAGTTACCTGTCAGTTGCCACCGCCATGCCGGCCCAACCCCAACCCCCCACGAGCTCCGGAAACCCTACTCACCGGCAGAAACACGACTCAGAGGTCATTTGACTGCGGTATTCTATAGGGTGGAGGTCCTTCCCCGGACGGGCGGCTCAATTCGAGCGAAGATTCACTATGCCCTACCTCTCTTAAACCATTCTTCACCCATTTCCCGTGCGTGTTCTCTTGTTTTGAGTTTTCTGTTTTATTTTGAGCGTTTTATTTCTGTTTTTTATTATATTTTCTTTGCATTGAGGCCGTTTCTCTTCTCCTTTTCCCTTTCTATTCGTAACATTCCTAGTCGGCACACCCGACAATCCCAGCGCTAGTTATCCGCGGAGTCGTTCGTAAATCACGCGACGCACACCCGGTGCCGCGCAGACGGCGCGCGCCTGCACGTTATCGCCTTACTACTCCATTATGACGACTCCATTGATAAAGTGGAAGGAGACAAGTTTACTATTTGTGTATCGTAACTAACTTTGTTTGATATGTGAGTGCGCGACCTATCTTTCGCTCCAAACCACCGTTTTTTTTAACCCGGAAAAATGCTTTTAACAAGCACTCTCTGGGTGCCCGGGTTGCCACCATTATTTTTTATTTTATTTTTTAAGAACAACGAACAGTTATACATTTTATATCTACTAATTAAACTAATGGTTCAAATGTATAATCAATAACAGCGTTATCCACCGATTTAGTACAAAAAATATATAGTGTAAGTTACAATAAAAAAAAAATTAAACTTACATACAACGCTATTCTAATGACTGTAGAGAGTCTATGACAAGCATTTTAAAGCAGCCGGGATTATTAGAGAATACTAAATGATTGTTAAATATTTTTAACAATCTTGTTAAGAGGGAACAAACTCTATAGAGTCATGCTACTATGCTACACTCGACAATACAGTGATATTTTCCTTTGATAGATCTTTGCTTTTGAAGCGGCCACGGCAATTTCGGGCCTTACTAAAGTTCGTTCGTCAAATCAGTTGGCGCGGCGGGGCAGCGAATGACAGACAATGATCCCGCGACAATGGCCGTAATCCCGGCCAGCCAGCCAGCGGCCACGAGGCACCGGCCACACAATTTGTGGCCGCATAGGTCTTCACTAGCGGCCACGCCGGCTATCTGCTAAGCTCGTAAGGATTCGCGTCGAGTGGGATGAGGCAATTTTCAATATTGGTCTGGGTTCTGGGATGTTTTACTAGTACATCGTTTTGTGTCGTCGATATTTGACAGTAACCGTGATTGTGGCTAGATTTTGCAAGATGTCGACATACATATTGAAAATAAACAAAGTATTTACACATTCAGTCACATACATATCGGTATACCTGATAGCCATACCTAGCGCGTATGTTGCAAACAAACAGAACTGTACTGTGAACTTGAGTTTTCCAGACAGGTACCTAAATACAAGTTAACCTCTCAGGTTTAACCCTACCGTGTATGGCTAAAATGATCGTGAACTTTACACTTAGGTAAGACGAAGAGGAAAAAGGTATTTTTTTGGTCTGGCCACAAAAAAAAATACTTGACCTTTTGATAAGAAACCTTGCATAGGACTATACGATGGCACAAAGATCTCGACCCTAGGCTCTCCTCCTCAGGTAAGGACTCGATAGTAGGAAAATGTTAGTATAGGTACATAGGTACATTCGCTTTCTTTACTTTTCAAAATGGCTCCATTTCTTGTGCAAGGACCCAACCTAACGGCGTAAAATTTCATGAGTGTCTTTTGTACTGCGTGTAAATAATCCAACATGCAGGCGTCCTATATTCCCTTCCAATAGCTTAGTCTGTATGTGCTATTCGCTTGTGCAGCCTATACAATATACAGTTCTAATAATCAAACGACGCAATTTTGAGCCGGAGCGAGGCTTAGGGCTTCAAACGGGCGCGGCTCCGGACTCCCGAACGGATACAATGACAATTGGGAGTCTACGGACAATGACGCCGGTACAATGCCTCTTAATCTGCACCCAATACTACGGAGCTACGAATAGTAGAACTACTTATATATTAATGTTCAGTGATTATAGATAGATAGACTTTACAATCAACTTAAAACTATTTTTTGGTCACTTCACTAATGTCTATGTATATTACAGTGTTTTGTTTTGTGCATTATATATAACGGAGCGACATGTTCACTCAGTGAACAAGCTCTTTAAATAAAGATTTAAAAAAAAACTTAAAACTAGTAAAAGAGACATTAGTTGTACAATTTCGATTTCGAGTCATGCGTCCCTAGACCTAAATAAACTGTCAACGCAATTTGGCACCTGCGATACAAGCTATGAGCTTAGTGCAGAGGCCGGTAGAAATAAGGTTCTCTTGTAACAATTTGGAAATAAAGATTATTATTATTATTATAATTAGGCGGCCTTATCGCTCCAAGCGATCTCTTCCAGGCAACCTTAGGGTAGAGGATATATTTTGCGTTTTAGTAAGGTTCACTAACCTTTTTTAGCAATAAATCTAGTACTCAGGGTGATATCGCTTTCAAATTGTGAAAAGATTTTTTTATTATTATTAGAAAGAGGAAAAAATTTTGGCAATAAATAAATTCAAAAGCTTAATCGGCGCCGGAGCTTCCGAGTATCATACAAATACAAATCTTTCCTCTTTCTAATAATAATAAAAAATAATAAAAACATTATTTCCAAAAGACACATTTACCTACATGATAAAAATAAGAATTTAGCAATGAGACTCCAAGCTAGGAAACCCTACAGGGTTTCAAGATCATCCCCAAGTTACATCTTAAAAGTGTAGACATATGTAGTTTTTAAATCTGTTGCAATTTCTTCCCGTCGGTGTCGTATGAATCGACTAAGGGACTTAGCGAGATTTTGATTGTGGATGTAGTAAGAATCGCCTTGGTCTGGAGATTTTGATTTGGTTACTTGTCCGTTTCCACAATGACTTGGGCTTCTCTTCCATCAGACGACGGAAGGCTACTATGTTGTGTGCATAAAAAGAACTGAGGCTTCATAGCATAAAGTTGATTAAGAGATTAGGATCGGATACAAATGAGCTTTAATGTAATGCAGTTTATAGCCGGATAAAGCAGACCAAACCTTACTTAGCTTGCACAGCTGTACCCGACCTATTCATTCAAACCTAATACGCTGCCATAGTTTTCCAATTCAAATGCAATATCCATCCTTATGTCAAACAACATAAGAACGATTGTTTCACAGTTTGATGTGTCATTTGCTGTACCGCAGCGGTTACAAAAGAACAAAAGATTCGAACGTGCCCATTGTCCGCTCGGGTGCGAGCTAAAGGATGACCGTTAAACTAGTTAATCAACAGATTAGGTGACGTCACGGTGTCACGTGTGACGTCACAGCCGCCGGCGCCATTGTAACCGCCAGCGTGCGCCCTCGCCGCTTCCGTCATCAGGGCTGCAACGAGTTAGTTAGATACAAAATTGTTCATAAATGTGATTTTTTCATTGCCTTTTTCCATACGTTCTAATTTCACATAATCATCATCATCAGCCTATCCACTGTAGGATCATCATCGGCATATCGCAAGCCATTGCTGGACTCCATTTTGTTAGACACTTCGGACAATCACCTGGAAGTTTTTCCCATAATCGCCAGCCTGGGCAGGCGAGTTGATGATCTTAAGGCGAAGCTCTTCACTACGGTGACGCTATTGAATGCTGGAAGTAGTTCTCTTCATTTGTCCGCCAATTTAAACTAGAGCTTCCCGCAACCAGAATTTGCCAGCCATCCAGCGCACATCGTCACTCCACCTGGGCTAAAGGCGTCTTACACTAAGTTTACCGAGAAGCGGTATCCACTCTAGTTCCCGTTTACCTCAGCGGATGTCTGTTCTTTTTTTAATGACAGAGGGACAAAAGGTCACCTTATAGTAAGTCAACACTTCATCCTATAGATATCAGAGAATTCACAGTTCTGCGGCTAATTTCACAACAAGAATTTCAACGACTCTGACAATGCAGACACACGGACCTAGCGACATTATTAGTGACAGGAAGTGTCAGCCGTCATTTGCAAACCGCTGCGTTTGCAAATGGCCGCCTGGCAGCCCTGGCGCTTCCGCCGGCCGCAGCACATTAAGTGCCAGTTTGGCAGGAAACCCTCTTGTCTCCCCGGTTATTTACTGTGATCTAGATCTGCGCCTAATGTACCACCGGCCTATGTGCGAATCAACATACGTACGGTACGGGCTCGGTATGTGATGGCCATATGTCATGCTCAATGAGACATGTATGTTTAAATTGAATTTAGACGGGTTTTAACCGATCATATTCCAAAAAGGGGATACGCTTTCTAAATTAAAATGTGGCTTAAAATTGCTTAAAACTAATTAGTTTTTAAGCAAAATTGGACGCTATTAATAGATTCCTTTGAGTATTTGAAATTGAAAATGAATATTATCTTCATTTATATTGGTAGACCTATGACAAACACTTAAATCGTCAGGTAATAATCAAAACGATTCTGCCGCCGGATTCCGAAAGTGGTATTAGGAAAGAAACGGTAATAAACTCGACAGTTCTCTTTTTCATCACCGCAAACATTATGTTTATATTATTTGTATTACAACGTTTACATTTGGAGGAGGAGAAGAACTTATCTTTTATTATTTTTTCTCCATTATCCTGGTATATATACCTACCTACAGGTACATCGAAGGGGACCCACTTAGGTAAAAATAAAGATAGGCATTGGTCCCTTTTGAACCTGGCGGTAGAGTCATTCTTAACTTTTAAAGAGCTTGTCTCATAAGAATATGAATAAATATAGTTTGAGTTTGATACGGTGCCAAAGACGTATCTCATTACGACAAAGAAAAAGTAAAAAATTCACAACAAGAAAAAACGCATCAAATTATATCTCAATAGGACAAAGTAACGAGCGATGTAATAGAAACGTACCTACGTCTCCGTAGTATATTGTCATCATTCTCTCATTCGCAAATAAATGCTTATACAGGGTGTCCAAATGAGTAATATAAAAAGCGTAGGCAGCAATATCCGTGCAATAAAAAGTGTTTCATGTGCTACAGTCGTAAAGCCCGCCACTGGAATATTGCTCGTCAAGCGGCAATTTATTAGTTCCCCATTTTGCAGGCGAATGTTTTTATTCGCACAAACAGCCTGTATTTTTGGCGATGTAACGAATTCGTTCCTTTACAACGGTCTGGTAACGCCCCGATGGGTTAATGGTTCGGTGTTAGAGATTTTGGGATCAGATTGGATTTGTTTGTGTAACAACTCACTTTCTGATAGGAAAGAGGTTAAAACCCTTTGAGCGCCCGTGTCGCTTATAATGCGACAATTTTGTGTACAAACATGAAACTACATACTTATTGTGACCATTGGTAACACTGCATCTTTTTCAACTGGTTTATAACCATAAATGAACGTATTCACAATAATTTGTGTAACTGACAAAGTTTCGTATATTTATCGTTAGCCATCTTGTGGCGTAGGATCAGGACGTGTCATATGTGACTAGCGCTAGGTTTTATTTTATTTTTAGTTTCAATTTATTTTACTAAAAGGGGTAATTCTTTAATTAGAACTTCGTAATTTATTCGTTAAAGTCAAGCCTTTAATAAACACAATGAAAATTGTATGAAGATAAAAGTTTTATAATATTTTTTTGAACTTGGATCACTTTAAATAAATCAAGCTTTTCTATTTTAACCGTTGTACAAATAATAATTCGTCTATTAGATAAATTTCATAAGCAATTTTTTACTACTTAATGATTATTACATTATGTACAAAAGTTATTAGAAACTATAGTTCATTCGCGTTAAGAAATTATAATTTCTAGCGTTTTAATTGGCTAGGGGGTGTGGCTTGACCGGCAGTCGGTGATGAGTCACTATTTTCTTAACGCGAATGAACTATAGCTGTGCTCGCGACTTCGTCCGCGTGGAACAGTTATTTTTTCCCCGTTTTTTTTTACATTTTCCATTATTTCATCGCTCCTAAATGTCAAAAGTGGCAACTAGTGTTTGGGATTCCGAAATCGATAGATTAAGTATTGGAAATCGATTAAATTACCATCCCAACAATACACACCTACATTTTCAGGGCGTTACGATTAAATACTCGAAGCCTTCAATAATAATTGTTAGGACGATTATTCGATGCGACTAACTGGAGGGAGATCAAGTGCAAACCAACGGCTTAACGCCTTCCAATGGATGGAGGTGCAACATATTCCTGACTCCGGAGTTGCCATTCGTAATTAACCCATTGTCAAGAGGGTAATACTTAACAGACGCGGCGCTAGCGTCCCCGGTCTCCCCACAAACCTGTCTAAGTCTCTGCGTGTATTTTATTACGCAATCGCGTCGTTCCGCGATAACGAGGTACACGGGGCCCATTCGTTACAACGTTTCGTCCAATTAACGGGTTATTATTAGTCTCTTAATTGTTGTTGCAGTTCACTTTCGCCGTAATATCGCGCGTAATTTACGCGGCTGTTTCGAGCAGTAACAGATTAGAGGATAAGCCGAGATGCGCACGACTCGGTAATTACGACATCGGTTTGGAGTTGGACTCCCAAGCGGCTATGTACTATTGAGTTAATTTTCTTGTCATGTAAGTCGTATACAGGGATGTAAGGATGGTACATCCTGCCGAACAACAAACGAGGCTCTGGCTACTCACTGGTGACAGTATAAGTAATCATGACGATTGAACGCGTAGCTACATACCACAAGCCGCAGCGTCACCGGAACAGTCAGTCAAGGGTGGTTTTGATTATGGTCACAATAAAAACTACCGCTATACCTAAGGATATATCACAGACTGAACATAATAAACTATTCAAAGTACCGACACTCTTGTACGACTACCCCTAAGCCCCATGTAAATTATGGTTGGTCTACTCATCACATTACTGCAGATTGTAAGTAGGCGATAGTTTTCATAATTTGTTATTCATGGTCTAAATCGTATTATTTTATAAATATACACCAAAGAAAAGAGGTAGACCAACGATCATGAATAAAAACTTGTATAGTATAGTAGTAACTTAGTATAGTGAAATCGACCGATGATAATCTATAGGAATCAGCATAAAAATTCAGATACCTATTTCCTGCAAATACTCCACCATTATTTGCATACCGTTGAGGTACTCTAGCATAACATACTTATATAAGTGAACAGCATACAATAATAGAATTATGAACATTGTTGTTACAAGCAATTTAAACATTAACACAAAAGCCTTTTATTTCATTTTGCCTTTTCGACAATGAATATTAAATACTCAAAGCTTCATTATATTTAATGTAATTAATTTTTACAGTATTAATATCGTAATCATGTTATAAACATTATATGTGGCATTAAGCCCGTCTTTTATACACTACTTTATTGTGCATAAATAAGTTTGGTTGAAAAGATGTAAGTATGTTTGTTACTCGTTCAAGCAAAAACTACAGAATGGATTTTAATGAAACTTTACAGGAATATAACTTATACATACATTGAATCAACTAATTATTATTTAGGCTACGATTTATAATAATATTCACGCGGGCAAAGCCGTGGCTAGTTAAATAAATAAATGAACTTAAATGGAACTGACGTTTCGCTAACATATTGTGTTTTGGACTAATATGATTTTGATCTGCTCCTCAAGAAAACAGCCTGCTCTTGTTAAAATTAAAAATCCATTTATTTAGTATCAATTGCCAATTAGAATGCTTTCATTAAACTTATACGACAACGGAACCACACTTCACAAAGTTCCAATAGTGATAAAAGGAAATCGTTTTACTAATAAAGCGAGTTGTTTGCGCGGACAAAAACATTGGGAACGAATAAATTGCAGCGAGCGGTGTAGACTTTACGACTGAACATAATTAAGCGGGTAACGGCCTATTGATGTCCAGCCACTGTTGCAGGCGATTCAATGGATTATTAAAATCAATTCGTCGTTGAAGAGTAGTGTATAGAGAGAGATAGGGTAAAACGCTCGACACTTAGATATTTTCTGAGCAGCTATAGAACATCATCATCATCAGCCTATCGCAGTCCACAGCTGGACATAGGCTTCTCCAATTATTCGCCACTTTGGGCAAACACCTGTTATACCCATAATCGCCGCGCTGGGAAGCCGGTTTGGCGAACGCAGGGCGTAGCTCCTCGCTCCGGTGATGCTGTTGCCCGTCATCGGCCTGTAGTATTTAGCTGCGCCCTCAATCGTAATACCGCCACCAGTCGGTGGCCAGCCCCGTTCGTTATTCAGCAGGATACGCCACGGGCAGGTGAGGGTGGCTTGGAGCGAAAAGATGATAAGTCGCTCCCTTACATTCCTATATAGAATATAAATAGGTAGGTAGATATTCTTTATTGCACACCGTAAAGTTGCCTTAAAAACTATTTAATAATAGACCATAAGTTATACATATACTAAAAATTATATAGATATATTAATAAATTAGTCTATGTTCAAGATACAGACAGAAAACAATCTTTTAGTTTATGGCCGAAATCGGAACCAACGCAATGGTTTTTGTTTCACAGTACGAATAGGTAAAGCCCCATTGCAAAGCCAAAGATTCCTGACTGTACCTACTGTAAATTTAAAAAGAAGAACTTTGAAAATTAGAATTTTATTATCGGTAACGATTATAATTGGTCCAAATAATACTTAAATAATGGTAAAGAAATACTTTATGTTCTAAAACCAAAAAATAACAAAATCCACAAGTAAATATCTACTTCCATAAGTCTCTTATTCAACCACAAATGCCTGTGCGAACATTTCGATACAATAGAATTGAACTCTCAAAAATAAACGTAGATACATTTATCCATGAACTACGAGTGTTTTTTCATCCATACATTTCTTTACGAACTCGATTGAGCACAAATAACTTCACAATAGGAAAAAACCCGGCCAGATGTTAAAACAACATCGAGTGCGTAAAACAATCCCAATTTCATCCCGACTACGAAAATACCAAGTAGCGTACAATGTAAACAGAGCGTAATATTTAATTCAAATATGTACATCACTACAGTTAACTGGATCCATATTGAAGACAAACAGTCAATACCATTCTAGTAAAAAAAGGATAATAATATCGAACACTTTAGTTGCTTAATGATAAACTATACAATTTACATTTTTAATTTCATTAAAACTGATTCATATTCAGTCAATTAGCTAGCAAAAGTCTGATTTGACAGCTTCTAAGTATATCAATTAGGGTTTTCTGAAAAAAGAAATCCACCAGAAGCCACCAAGTAGGCAGCAGGTCCAACTGTAACGTAATTGGTTGATATTAACAAGACACTGACGTTTACATAGCAACTGACCAATCACATGATGGCTGGACCGCAGGGCTACATAACGCCATCTCTCGGATATTTCATTTTGAAACACATTGACTGTGCACATCCCCATTATATTCAGCCGCACGCTCCGACGACTGCCCAATTAACGGCTACTTAACATTTCCAAGTCAATTAGCACGAGTGGAACGGAACTATCGCCGGCAAGGAACTCGGTCCCCAGTCGAAGTTTGCAGGCCGTCCCGGCCGATGCATTTTTGGATGCGAGCCCAAAATAACTTGTTGCACCGACGGGGAAACGACCTGTTGCGCGTCGGCCTACGGCTGCCTACCGCGGCACGCCATTTTTGCCCGTTGTCTGCAAATACATAATGAATGCGAGCGTTGAACGCTTAGCTCCCGGCTCGTTTTGTTGCCCCGCTTTGCGGGATTGCGCTTGATAGTGCCGACGTTTGTATTGGCTCCTATTGTCGGGACCCGAACCGTTGAATATTGCACTTGGTAACCGCGTCTCCGTATTGTCGGAATGCAGCAGAGAGCGTTACAGCGACTGTGAAAAGACGCTTTATAATAACAAACGCGGACGACGTGATTGCTTCTGAAACCGTTTATTGGTAGTCGACTCGTGTAAGCTAACGCTGAATCTGGTTACGACAGCGTAGCTATCGTTCGTTGCAATTCTCCCGTTGTATTCAGACTGAGAGCGACAAGACGATTGTGTTAACTATTTTATGTTAACCAGGGTTTCCCGTGCCTTCAACTCGACTAAATCCCTGCCCCCTTTCGTTGCCAGAGAGGTGACGTCATGAAATATGTATTGTTAAAATCTTGTAATACATTTGAAGTTAAGCAAATATTATGCAGAAGTATTTCGTGTAACGTTAATAAAATTTAAAATAAAATAAAATAAAATTTATTGGTTTCACATACATGTCTCACATTTCAATTACTGTTATAAACTACAATTATACATATATTATTGTTATAATTATACTAGCTGCGCCCCGCGGTGTTACCCGCGTTATAGTTTACCCGCAATATTTCCCGTTCCCGTGGAAATTTCGGGAATTCCTTTCTTAGTGCACCTCTACGGTACCTAAGCTACGTTCCTGCCAAATTTCAAGTGCCTACGTTTAGCCGTTTAGACAGGGCGTTGATATGTCAGTCAGTCAGTTTCTCCTTTTATATATTTAGATAATAAGGACTTATCTTTAGATAACAATTTAGATTTTACTATTTTAGTTCATTTAAGCGCACTATTACATTACAAAAGCTCAAAGCACAACACACTTGCATACTTGTATAAATAAGAGTGTCTTGTATAATACATACCTACTTATTTACATTTTGTCTCCAAAATCAAATCGAAATCCACTCTATTATTCAAATGGCATCACTTAAGCCAGAAATATGAGGCAGCAATAAAGTATATCTCCTATTTGCGATCTAATAATGATTTCGGGCGCTCATCCCTAAGCATTGAACATTTTTGTTTACCAAATAATAAGCTACATTTCCTGTTCCACTGCAAAGGAAGAGGGTTTATTTTCGCTCCGACCCAATTAGCTTAGTTATAGCCACGGAATGACTGGCCATTTATTTTGCGAGATATAGTCGTAATTGTTTAGAACATCTATGTTCTTGGATGGTACGAAGTAATTAATAACATGTGATTTCATCATGCGTCGGAGCATTGAACAAACTCGATTATAAAGCATGACAAGAGGGTTTTCATATGTTTGTACATTATCTACATGTTAGGTGGAGACAGGTTCGCAAATTAGGACTCAATAGAAAATCGAAAGACAGTAGGTACTGCGAGTATAACAACGATAACCTTCATGTGTCATAATCTGTTCTTTTAAGACCAAAAGTCCACCAGGATCATCAGTAAATCAGGATTAAAAGCACTCAGTCTTAAAAACCCACACTTAGTAAATGTTTTAAAGTTTATTCCAAAATTAGACTTACGGTAATACCACTTTGGGTGTCACAATAGTAAATCTTGTTTTATCCGTTACCAAAGTGTAATAAAAATGTGGATCTTTTTGGTAAAGATTAAATGTATGTATTTGACAACAATTTGTACTTTTTTATGTACATTAAACCATTTTAAATCATTTAATTAATTTACATATTTATATGTTGTGAATCTTCAATCATGATCAAGTATTACCTACACCGAATCGAAAGTGGAACAACTGATGATAACAACCTGGCGAACAAACCTTACAACCTTTTGAAACTGAGCATATTCTGTCATTGTTGCAGGGTGCGTCCTCGAGCTTGGTAGTGAAATTCGCGGACACCGAGAAAGAGCGACAACTCCGACGTATGCAGCAGATGGCCGGCAACATGAGTTTGCTGAACCCGTTCGTGTTCAACCAGTTTGGGGCGTACGGCACCTATGCGCAGGTTATCACAGAACAGGTGAGCATTGCTACTAAGTGACATTCCAAGGCCTAATAGGCAAAGTTTTAACTAAAATAAATTAAATACGTAGCCCCAAGTTGGGCGCCACTAAAATAAATTTGATATTAAATCCTTTCTTACATTTTACCGTTGAAGATCAATTAGGAAATGGTGACATGTGACTTGAGTTTAAATTGCTCATTTCTATACACCGGTTTATTAAAGTGCTTAATTTAATCTTAATTTGTAACAATCTTCTTCAGTCTCCGTTAAAGTCATCTTTGCGGACAAAAAGGCTTCAATGAAATTGATATCACACGGTGCGAAGTAGCGTTAGTATAGATTTATTCGAAAGACACACACAGCTCAGTTACACCACTGGAGCGGCACGTACGTACGTGCTGTATCACGCTTCACGACGCTCCGTGTTTATAACCCGAATGTTGCAACTTGAGAGAAAAAAGAATCGGGAACAAGACACTGCTCCTATCCGTGCCGCGTCGTTAAAATGTGGAACTCATTGGCAGTATGTGTTTCTGCGATATTGTTCTATCGACATGGGATCATTTAAACTGTTATACAAATTTGGCGCCCAACGTGGGGCTGCAGTGAAATGTACAAATAGTATTGAATACTACGTAATGGCATAATAAAACAATAAGATTAATTGATCACTAACCCGCCTGCCAAGATTGGTGACTAAGGCAAAATGATATTATCTTTGGACGCGACCTATGTCTAGCAGTGTATATTAGGCTGATGATGACGTGTGCTCGTATGTTTAGCAGCAGCAAGCGGCGCTGATGGTGGCGGCCACCGCGCAGGGCTACATCAGCCCCATGACCGCGCTCGCGTCGCACGCCCTCAACGGAATGGCCAACTCCGTCGTACCGCCTACCTCTGGTCAGTATTATTTACTCATTTAACCCTATTGCCTCTTAAGTTTGCGTTAGAGTATCTGTCCGTTATTCACAGCAATGTTTTCGTCACTTCAATTAATTTCAACCTCTCTTCTGGTGGAAGGGTTTATCCACCTGGCTGGCGACCACTGTACATGAATACTGTCTGTTAATAAGTGGCGAAGGGAATCAATTTATCACCGTACAATGACAAGGAATTTGTCTACTACTGGCGAGGCCTATGTCCAGCTGTGGACTGCAAAGGGCTGTTGATTGATTGATGACAAGCAGTTGGTACCGAGACCTAAGCCATCTTCCATCAGATGAGGGGAAGCCACTATGCCTAACCACAATAACTAAATCAAAATATTATATCATCCATCACTAGTGATTCAAAGACCATTATCAGAATGGAAAATAACATCCTCCTATCGAGCTCTATCTAATAATATCTTGAATCAATTCAAGCCTTTTCTAGCAAATGCTAGAAGCACTTGACTACACAGTTAAGTAGGTATAAAAATAAAAATCCTTTAAAGTTTGGTATACATTCTAGGTAGCAGTAATAATATTATAATGACTATCATAAAAATTACATCACTTGTAAACTCTACCTCAATATTCTAAGTGGAATATTCTACGTCAAAAAAAGAAGACTTAGTAAGTAAAGTTAAGACTTTACTCAAAGGGTAAAAACTAGGGTTTATACTGGTTAAAAACCTTAGTTTTTACCCTTTGGGTACGGTAACCTTAAAAAAGAACCAGCGATACTTTAACTTATTATATACAATATTGTAGCGTTGCGTAAACGTTTGCATCTAATTTGCGAGTACGTTTTGTTAAATCTGAGATCATAATAAAATCAAATTATGGATTACATTAAAAGCAGTTATTGTTTTGTTAGGACAGACCCTCGCTTTACCCTTTGAGTTTTATTACTCTTCATCGAGATTTTGTGTTCGTTTTGTAGGCGAGGCATGTTACACAAATAATTTCGGGAAATGAACACAATAAGACATGCTTATCTATCTATCTATATATATAAAAGGAGAAACTGACTGACTGACTGACTGACTGACTGACTGACATATCAACGCACAGCCCAAACGGCTAAACGTAGGCACTTGAAATTTGGAAGGGACGTAGCTTAGGTACCGTAGGGGTGCACTAAGAAAGGAATTCCCGAAATTCCCACGGGAACGGGAATTAGCGGGAAAATCCTTTTGTATGAAAAATCTAAACCGCTTAAGTTAGACGCTTGAAATTTGGCATGCAGGTACCTTAGTAAATATAAAGTTTAGTTATGGCTGTATTTTGAGAAATTCCCACGGGAACGGGAGTTAGCGGGAAAAAACTTTTGTATGAAAAAACACGCCACGCGGACGAAGTCGCGGGCAAAAGCTAGTCTTTTATACATCATGTTACCGGATGTTGCTAGAATAACAGAAGATTTTGTTTAGGGTTAATTTTGCAATATCGTCTTTCTTTGTTTTATCTATTCTTGATTTAATCTTTCTTTGTCTATATTGATTTCAACAAAGGAACTAGACAAAGAAATCCGATCCTGTAGCGAATCTCACTTAAGAACTAAGAGGTTCCGGGATACGGATCGCGGGTCGGGCCCCAAAGTGCTCATCATCAATATCAGTCTATCGCAGTCCACGGCTGGACATGGGCCTCTCAAATTGTCCGCCATTTTGATCGATCCTGGACACTTCATCAGTTCTAGCTCGTTCTACCAGGCAGTGTTCACTACCACTGAAACAACCAATCGTCAAATTAAATAAATAAATTGCCAGCTCGTGGAGGTTAGGGTTAGGCCGGCATGGCGGTGGCAACTGACAGGTAACTTATCAATTACTTGCCCATTGTCACAGTGACTTTGGCTTTCCATCAGGCCTAGGGCAGCTATTATGTCGAGCTACTATAAAAAAGACAGTTGACTTAAACCGTTTGATATGTCATAGATAGAGTATACCTATCTAGGCGACGAAAGAGTCGCTCTTGTCGGTTCAGTCGGGTGGATTACGGCTCCCCGCAGTCATATCGTCGGTGTTGGGGAGCCGCTCAGCTTGGACAGACATGGACTCCTTTTGCGAGACCGTTATGTCCCAGCGGGCGGTTAGTGCGGGGACACCTCCACCCGCTTTGCATGGGTCCCCGTTATTGTCGGATGGGAGTGGACCATGTTGAAGAGAGGTAGGGCATAGCGAATCTTCGCTCGTATTGAGCTACCCGTCCGGGGAAGGACCTCCACCCTATAGAATACCGCAGCCAAATGACCTCCGGTTCGTGTTTCTGCTGGTGAGTAGGGTCTCCGGAGCTCGTGGAGGGTTAGGGTTGGGCCGGCATGGCAGTGGCAACTGACAGGTAACTAACCAGCTACTTTGGCTTTCCATCAGGCGTAGGGAAGCCATTATGTCGAGCTACTATAAAATAAAAAAAACCTACCCTTCGGCCACCCGTATCGCTCTACCTAGGGGGGCAAAAAAAACGTATAGTGCTATGCTAATTTAGTAAGTGTACCTTGCAGACAACTTCACGGGGCTGGCGATAGGCACCGGGGGCGCGCAGCCGCTGAACGGGGCGCTGCCTTCGCTACCGTCGCCCACCATGCCGGGCTTCAACATGGCCGCGCAGACCAACGGCCAGCCGCCCCCGCAGGACGCCGTCTACACCAACGGGATACACCAAACCTTTACTGGTCGTGAGTACATGCCATATGTTGCGTAGTGTAACTCCTAGGCAATAACTCACTGGGATGTAAAGGATCCATCATCTTTTCGCTCCAAGCCAACCTCACCTGCCCGTGGTGCATCCTGCCGAATAGCAAACAAGGCGCTGCTGGCAACCGACTTTTTATCTTCTCCAGCTCCATGCTACCCTCAACTGCCCGTAGTGAATGTTGTCTAGTAACAAACGAGGCTCTAGCATTGAATTGCAATAGGGAATAGGTATGCATGACTTTTTTTCATGGATTTATTGAGATCTTTTATCTTCCACTTAAGCGAGTTATAAAGCGTTTAATTGCTTAGACAGAGAGATCCGACGTGGCGGATGACGTCACGTACCGTGCGCGCCATACAAACTCCATAGAAAAATCTGTTTCGCGTGAGAGAGACGGATATATTTACTTTCAACGACTGTATCTCGCCCATTTTTCAGACAATTTTGATTTTGTTTTCACTGTTCGTAGTATAATTGTATCTATTTCACGATAAATTAGTAAATTCATGAAACTATTAACTTTTTTTCATGCATATTCCCTATTGTGATGATTATACCGTGCTATTACCACAGGCTCACGTCAACGTTTGATGTTTGCGAAAATAGCGTTCTATGTCCAGGAGTGCAAATAGGCCGATGAATCATCATCAGCGATGATGATTATATTTGACTACTCGCGACTATTGCAGCGGTCCCGGTGACGGCGCAGGGGCTGCCCAACGGCGAGGCGGCGGCGCTGCAGCACGCCGCCTACCCCGGCATGCAGCCGTTCCCCGGAGTCGGTGAGTAGCGCCCATGTCCGCGCCCCCACCCTCTGCCTCCACTCTGCTTCTCACCACGCATAGGCCAGGAGAACCGCATACACACTTTGGAACTGGTTTACATACTACTCTTAACAAAGTAAACAATTAAGGACCTTCAAGCGAGCCTACAAATTTCTCAAGGGCCGGAAACACACCTGTGACGCCTCTGTTGCAGTGTCTATAGGCTGAAGTGATCTGATGCCATCTGATGATCTTCAAATCCGTTTGTACACTATGTCATAAAAAAAAAATATCAAAGCACATAATTTACAGTGAGCTTCTTAGAATTTGCACTGCGCACTAGTACTTCTTTTTTTTTGAATAGTTATACTTAGAAATTCTTGAATTTAAGTCACAAAAAAAATGATATTAATCTCTACTGAAGTTTGAGTTTAAATTCAACACTATACCTAACGAAGTATTCTACAAAGCGTGTTTGCGGTAATCTGGCCTGTCACAGCATGTTTACTGAACATGTTAAATATTTGTCACCAAATACTGATAATGTTTCTAAATTAGACTATGACAAAATCTTAAAGATCTTCATTATTTGGTGGGAAATAGCTGCTGAAATTGTTGAATCCCATGTATAGAATGAGCGTAATGAATTTCAGTGTTAAATCTATAATAATACGATATATGTGCAAAGAGAACGAATTTATTATTGTCAACAGTTATCAATCGATTGATTTAGCATCCAGCCAATAATTACGAAAAAGAAATAGGAAATTGTCGAAACAATTTCGACTATTATAATCTAAGCTTAGTCAGAAAACAAATGCACCAAGATTTCAGGTTGAAATTGGTTTGTTAAAAAATATCAATCATTTTCCTAAAACGCTTCTTTAAACAACCTTTTCTTAAGTGATCTAATCAAGTTCAACGGAACAGGCAGTAAAGAGAACTTGATACCTAGGAAGGTAAAAGTTAATGCTCATAAAAATAAATAGGCTATCTACATTCTACCTCTATAGCTGCTACTTAGTAAGGCGAGAAATGTATTTCTTCCAGACAAAATCAATCGATTGATGAATGATTATGAGACCTGTAAGTGTTGTATAATAAGGTATCATGCGCTGTGTATTCACGCTGTTATACACATTTGGTAAACACATACTCGTAGTAGTTGGGTGTTCGATGTTTAATGTGTCAAAGTAATTAGGCATACCTACGTTACCTATATTTTGCGGGATAGGCGAAAAATATTTGAATCGTCCATATAAAAGTTATCAAACTTTACAAGTAACTCAACTGAAAACGTATCACTCAAATATTTTTCTAATACCCCTTTCTAATTGATTTAAAATACATGAACAATCTTGATTTACTATTTCTATACGGTGTAATATACTTTTGGATGTGAATTAAAATGTACTTACCTATACTTTATTTTACATACCTACTGCATTCCTTACCTGATTTGAAATGTTTGATGACCCAAACATTATTTTAATTTCATTATTCGTATTGTAACACTCATTATATTTTACAGATTAAGCTGAACAAGTATTAATAGTACAAAATATTGAATATTGAGCTTGATAAATGTCTACATCCATGGTGTATGCATGTACCTGTGCGCAACTACTAGGTGTTCATTGTGACAATGTGCGTATTAATGTTCGACAGCTTACCCAGCGGTATACGGCCAGTTTCCGCAGCCCATCGCCCCGCCGATGTCAACCATTGCGCCGGCGCAACGGGAAGGTAAGTGGAGCCCTCAGACGGAGCTAGCTATGGACGACGCCCGCGAGGATGCCCTTCTAACCTGAACCTCTGCTTACTCCTGCGACTGCAAACGTAGTTAGCGACAGTTGCATTTATTTGTGGTGATCTTGTCACGAGGCTTTCTATCTGTTTTCCAACTTTAAGTAACATCTGACAGAGCCGGCCAGTACAGCTTTATACGGACGAAAGTTCCAATAAGTCTGTAAATGAATACTACAAAAATTTCTTCGATCTCAAATAAACAAGCGTAATGACTTCGTAGAAAATGCGATCTCACTCCTTAAACAACCTAGAGTCACACAAGGTTCTACCCTATAGCCATCATAATAACGTCTTTGTTCTAATGACTAAAGGAAATTCAAAGTTTCCAAGTTGGAAAATGGTGATTAGTCAGCAACGACAGTTTCATATGGTAGTTCGTGCACTGCTACTGTACAGTGACAAACAGAAGCTGGACAATTGGCCTTCCTTCACGCTCTTCTAAATTCTTGCGGCTTCACACTATAGTCTGTCGCTGTACTATTCGTTTAGTATCTGTTCTGCACTAGATGTCTTCCATGTTCAATGTGTTATATGTTTAGTGTTTCTGTACTTCTAGTTTCTTGTTATTTGGAAGAATTTTCTCAGATAAGTTCTGCAGCCGTTCTGCTACCATTAGAGGAAGATTCTTCCATATTCCATCGTAACCTTGTCTTAATTACCACCTAAGTATACATAGATCTCAATGCTGGTGTTCAGAGGCAGATTTGTGAGTTCTTTAAAGATTTTCTGATGTTCCCAGGCTGCTCGATCTCGGGCCCCGAGGGCTGCAACTTGTTCATCTACCACCTGCCGCAGGAGTTCGGCGACGCTGAGCTGATGCAAATGTTCCTCCCTTTTGGGAACGTGATTAGCAGCAAAGTCTTCATCGACCGCGCCACCAATCAGAGCAAATGTTTCGGTCAGTATCTGCATGCGATTAATTATGAGAGACGGATATCTTCTCGATGCCTCCGTAATGTGTTTTCTGTTGTTAAAGTAGCTGATTTATTTCGGTGATTTGATATTGACTTGGTGGTTTGATGTTGATTTAGTGGAAGAGCATTTTTAGACACTAAGTAAGTAGGTAACCTTGATATTGAGCCGTGTTTTCAAGCTACTCAATGTCCAATAGATTAACATCATTTTATGGAAACGAAACTTGCTAAACTGGAAGATTTTCACATGGAAGAATCGTCTATAGTCAGGACCCTCTTTCCCACTGGGCACTATGGGCACGTGCCCAGGGCCCCGTGATCGAATGGGGCCCCCTTGTTCCTGCAAGATTACCAAATGATAACTGATATTTAAAGACGGCCCTGTCTATATAACTATAGACAGGGCCGGTAACCCGTACTACCGGAGTAATAGTCCTTTTGATAGAGTAACCGCGACAAGGGGTTATATAGATGTCGCAGTCATCTGGTTGAATCTGCTATTCAATTGAATGACTAGCGCGTTCATTGAATGACGACATTTAATTGAATGCCTAAAGGACAACTCGTCAAGTTATTGAATGAAACGTTCAACGTCTTGACTGAACGTCATTTTAGCATAGTCGTTGAATGGGTAAAAGCCGACTGTTTTAATGTTTAGTTTTTAATTTTTCTTTAAAAGTATCCGGAGGCGGCGTATTAATAGGTAAATCCATGCTGTCATACTATTTTATTACGTATAAGTCAGTTTAAAGTAAATCTAATCAAAAAAAAATATCAACACTCAGGTGATCATGTTCGACGCCATATTTGTTTTAGTGACTACTAACGCCGCGCGGGAAAAAAATGAACTAAATTACAATCACTTGACTGCTTTTACGTCCGCTCTTTTCAAAGGGCTATGTTTCAATCCGCTACCTAGTTGGACGTTAAGTGACGCGTGTTTAGTCAACGTTCGGTCTAGTCATTCAATTGAATGTCGTCATTCAATGAACGCGCTAGCGATTCAATTGAATAGGAGATTCAACCAGATGACTGCGACATAGACATTGATTGCCAAATGCCATCCATATAATTTAATCACGTTGCACCATCAACATTTCAGGTTTCGTGTCATTCGACAACCCGACGTCAGCCCAAGCGGCCATCCAAGCGATGAACGGCTTCCAGATCGGCATGAAGCGGCTGAAAGTGCAACTGAAGCGGCCCAAGGACGCCAACCGGCCTTACTAACCCTAGACGCCGTCCCTGCGCGTTCATTACGTGACCATGGTGAGCGACCAACAAATACAGCGTCATTTAGATTACTAAGCCTTTGGTGTGTTCCTTTTGAGCACCGATTGAACCGGCCTTGCTAACCCTAGACGCCGTCCCTGCGCGTTCATTACGTGACCATGGTGAGCGACCAACAAATACAGCGTCATTTAGATTACTAAGCCTTTGGTGTGTTCCTTTTGAGCACCGATTGAACCGGCCTTGCTAACCCTAGACGCCGTCCCTGCCGTTCATTACGTGACCATGGTGAGCGACCAACAAATACAGCGTCATTGAGATTACTAAGCCTTTGGTGTGTTCCTTTTGAGCACCGATTGAACCGGCCTTGCTAACCCTAGACGCCGTCCCTGCGCGTTCATTACGTGACCATGGTGAGCGACCAACAAATACAGCGTCATTGAGATTACTAAGCCTTTGGTGTGTTCCTTTTGAGCACCGATTGAACCGGCCTTGCTAACCCTAGACGCCGTCCCTGCGCGTTCATTACGTGACCATGGTGAGCGACCAACAAATACAGCGTCATTTAGATTACTAAGCCTTTGGTGTGTTCCTTTTGAGCACCGATTGAACCGGCCTTGCTAACCCTAGACGCCGTCCCTGCCGTTCATTACGTGACCATGGTGAGCGACCAACAAATACAGCGTCATTTAGATTACTAAGTCTTTAGGGTGTTCCTTTTGAGCACCGATTGAACCGGCCTTGCTAACCCTAGACGCCGTCCCTGCGCGTTCATTACGTGACCATGGTGAGCTACCAACAAATACAGCGTCATTTAGATTACTAAGCCTTTGGTGTGTTCCTTTTGAGCACCGATTGAACCGGCCTTGCTAACCCTAGACGCCGTCCCTGCGCGTTCATTACGTGACCATGGTGAGCTACCAACAAATACAGCGTCATTTAGATTACTAAGCCTTTGGTGTGTTCCTTTTGAGCACCGATTGAACCGGCCTTGCTAACCCTAGACGCCGTCCCTGCGCGTTCATTACGTGACCATGGTGAGCTACCAACAAATACAGCGTCATTTAGATTACTAAGCCTTTGGTGTGTTCCTTTTGAGCACCGATTGAACCGGCCTTGCTAACCCTAGACGCCGTCCCTGCGCGTTCATTACGTGACCATGGTGAGCTACCAACAAATACAGCGTCATTTAGATTACTAAGCCTTTGGTGTGTTCCTTTTGAGCACCGATTGAACCGGCCTTGCTAACCCTAGACGCCGTCCCTGCGCGTTCATTACGTGACCATGGTGAGCTACCAACAAATACAGCGTCATTTAGATTACTAAGCCTTTGGTGTGTTCCTTTTGAGCACCGATTGAACCGGCCTTGCTAACCCTAGACGCCGTCCCTGCGCGTTCATTACGTGACCATGGTGAGCTACCAACAAATACAGCGTCATTTAGATTACTAAGCCTTTGGTGTGTTCCTTTTGAGCACCGATTGAACCGGCCTTGCTAACCCTAGACGCCGTCCCTGCGCGTTCATTACGTGACCATGGTGAGCTACCAACAAATACAGCGTCATTTAGATTACTAAGCCTTTGGTGTGTTCCTTTTGAGCACCGATTGAACCGGCCTTGCTAACCCTAGACGCCGTCCCTGCGCGTTCATTACGTGACCATGGTGAGCTACCAACAAATACAGCGTCATTTAGATTACTAAGCCTTTGGTGTGTTCCTTTTGAGCACCGATTGAACCGGCCTTGCTAACCCTAGACGCCGTCCCTGCGCGTTCATTACGTTACCATGGTGAGCGACCAACAAATAGGGCCTCATTTTGATTACTAAGCCTTTTTTGTGGTCCTTTTTTTATGCGAGAGGCAGCAAAGGAGCACGTGCGATGCCTGATGGTAAGCAGTCGACACCGCCCATGGACACCCGCAGCTCTAACCGAGTTTAGGGTCGCTGCCGGCGTTTTAAATATGAATACGCTCGTGTCTTGAAGGTTCCCAAGTCGTAGCTGTTCGGAAGGACCGTCGCAGGAAGTTGGTTCCACAAAACCGAGGCGCGAGGCAAGAAGTTCCTCATAAAACGTACAGTCGAGGATCGCCAGCCATCGAGATGATGTGGATGGAATTGCAATCGGTTACGTGTGGTGCGGTGAAGAGTTCCTTCCTTCCTTTTAAGCACAATTTTGAACTGGCCTTGCTAACCCTAGACGCCATTTGTGCATTATTCAATCATAATAGAGTTGAAAAGGGTCCACCGATCAGCCACAATAGAATTTTAATTGCTATGTATCAAAGGACCTGTTAAGGCGCCACATCAGTTACCGGGTAAAAAAGGTCTAGGTCCTTTTGGGCGAAAGACGGAGAAATGCTTAGGTATGTCACATAGTCGAGTCCTCCAAAAACACAAGTAATCACTCAGATAAAGCTCATTTGAATTAGATAGTTTATTAATCCAGCCCAGTGAACTGGTTACAAATTTTATACCATAGAAGAATAAGGCATACCTAAAGTAGGTCTACTCCCACGTAAAAACGAAAGAGCAAAATGTTACCGCCCAGTGCTCATATCTTTTCAGCACACCTGACCACGCCCCACCCCGCCTCGCGCCCGTTACCTAACGTAGGTACTACCTACCTAATAACCGCTCCCAATTTCTCCATGCACATTCTGTAATCTTTAACTACAATTTCGGTTCACTTTTACGGATCAACCGATTTAGGTCTTGTCCAGAAGAGTAAAATCGCCGCGAATTTACGTTATGTATTCGCCGGTAAAGATTCGCGGCGAATTCATTCTTTTGCGTACTTGTCCAGGAATTCCTTAAGAGCAGATTGAATAGGTTGTTCCAATATTATTTAATTCCCACAGACTAGGCTTTAAAAGGTTTTTAATATTAGTATCTAATATTTAAGTTTCAAGCATTAAAATTTGTTTAGCTATATAATTTCGTTGTTTTCAAAGGATTTAAAATGTCTACTATGGAATGAAAAGATTAAAATCTCTGCCGCCTAGGGATTTTCCAAAAAAGCAAATAATTTCGCCAGTGAGAGCAAAGACTGTGGGTGATAGAAATAGTGACCGCAGGCCGGCAGCATATTGTCACCTTGGAAAATAAAATATAGTCCGATCCAGCGCATTGATTGAATCGATCAATGCGCTGGATCGGACTACATATTTTTAAAGACTTTTAGAGAGTATTATTTATATTTAAAACAAAATAATCCATAGATGTATGTGTATTGATGCGTTCCGTTTGTCCGCAGAGAGTGACGGCCGAGCCTGATGCAGGAGGCGGCCGGCCTGTACCCTCGCCCACGGTGCGGTTGTTCGCGTTTTATCAACAATTCTAAGGAATTTAATAAACATTTATTGTATAGTAAATATCATTAACTACATACTTACCTAAAGAATTATGCGAGCCCAATCGGCGAGTATACTAAATTAGTTAAAAGTAATTTATTAAAACAGCGCGTAGGAATGCTTCATTCTTATCATTATCGATTAATCATTAAATTACTCTATTATATTATTATATATACAATTTATTAACTTTGATTAAATTATTATTATTATTATAAAATGACACGTTATAAAAATTTTGTCATTCGTAATCATACTTCTACTTCTAAGTACTTACTTAATGTTTACTGAAACTTTAACATAAATTTATTATACTAGTTATTTGCTTGGAACTAAGCCAAACTGAATTTATTAAGTAAGTTGAAAATGTAAGAAAAAATGTATTTTAATTATTGTATATTGCAACAAACTCGCCGGGGGTCGCGCGCCGCTTCTTGTTATTATTTGTTGTTCGTTTGAGTCCGTGTAGCGCGCCGCCGCCGCGCGCTGCTCGCGTGTGCGCTGCATTGTGTCGCGCTACTCGCGTGTCGCGCTACAGGCGAGTCGCGCTGCAGGCGAGTCGCGCTACGGGCGAGTCGCGCTCCAGGCGAGTCGCGCTACACACGTCGCGCCACACGCGTCGCGCTACAAGGCGCCGCGTCGCGCCCGCCGGCCCACGGCCCCCGGCCCGCGGCCGCTGTTGGCTCCCTCCGCCGCCGCTCACACTAATATAAGTGTTCGGTATAGATCACTAATGGAGTATATATGTCCTATATTTTGTTAAATTTTATTATGTGTGTGTCTGATAAGCTAATCGCCCGGGCGCCAGGGCCCCTCCCCCGCAGACCCGCGGACGCGCTCGGCTGAGTCGCGCAGGGTCGATTATTAGTGAGGCTTCATTCACTCGCTTAGATGTTTAGGCAATTATTCTAATTTAATGTTTTGCAGACCCTCCGCCTCAGCCGCAGCGGGAGCGTCCGACGGCCCGGCACTCGCATACATGTTAGTGAACAAGTTGTTGACAAAAATTAAATGTTGTATTTAACGCTGTGTACAAATCAAAGTGCACTTCAGGACCGAATACTTAGGCCTTCGTTTCGAAAGATCGTGTTATTATGTGTTGTAAATTCCAATTGGGCTGTGATATAAGAGAATATAATATCAACATAATGGACTGTACAGGCCGTCGTCTCTATTGCATTGTATGTTTCGCTCATTCAGTCGCTCGCACACAATATGCCTACGAAAATTAGTACCAGAATGACTAAATTGTAACTGAAAACGCACAATGCCGTAACAAACCACTAGATGGTATTTTCCAGATCTTTGTAGAAGAACCGAAACCGTGATATTTTCCGAAGTTTTCTCTAAAAGAAATCATAATTTATTTTTATACATAGTCAAAAATTTTGGGAAATATCGCGGGATCCGGGCGATGTCCAACAGACCCCATAGTAGTCCGCCGCTGACGCGTGACGGCCCTGACAGCCGCAGGCAGCCTGCAGTGTACAGGCGTGCAGGTGTACAGGCGTGCAGGTGTACAGACGTACAGATGTACAGGTGTACAGACGACCCGCGTGATGTGTGCGGGCGGCGCCACTCGCCTCGTGCGACGTCAATTCTCTAAGAGCGCGCTTCCCCAAGTTAATTTCTTGCATACGTGTGTGTCTATACATATATAACTATTCGTGTTAAGGTGTTAAATACAATAATTGTGACTGCGTCCAGGGAGCCAACAGTGAGTGCACCGCGAACAGATAACAAAAACTAGTGTAATTTCTATACTGAAAAAAAAAACAAAAATAGATTCATAATCAAAAAAGTACCAATATAAATATAAAGTAATACTGAGATACCTTAGATATATTGTGCGCGCGGGCGGGCTCATAGCCGCGGGTGGCCCGGGCGACCTACCTTGGGCCAAAACCTTTGCACATATTGTAATATGCGATGTGTCACCGCAGTTGAAGTTGTATTTTTCACAAGTAAAAATATATTCATTTCTTGACAGCAATCTAAATATATGTGCCATACTGTAGGGTCTATGAAACCCCACACCTTTTCATTACCTACGCTTGTAACATTGAACATTCAATGTCACTAATATTTGTACAGACAAAAAAAGCAGTAGTATTTAGCCTGCATTATTGTCGAAACTTTACTAATTTGCCAAAGACAAAAGATATAACTGCTGTGACCCTGACGCCAACAGAGCCTCGAGTGTCCGTTAGAAATCAAGCTCACTCAAGCGCATTAAAAATAATTCTTCAGCCGATTTTCCTCTGATTCGCGCTAACTAGGTGAGTTTCTCGCTAAGGCCGCTCCAGGCTCAGTGCGGCCCAACGGTCGCCCGCGCACGCGCACGCCGGGCGCCACGGGCATCGCGCCGTCTGCCAAGCCGCCCGCCTCTAGTCAAATATTAACACTCTCCGCAGAACATAGAATTTTATATTTACACAAATAATTATATTATATTCATATAGTATTCTAGTTTTAGGCTATTATGATTTACGAGTAAGCTGAGTGTATAAAACGACACCAATGATTAAGGTCGTTTTAAGTGTCTAGTTCTTTTTCTCTTCACGATTGTGCAATACGTTGTTACGCTTTTTATATGTTATTTTTGCGTCGTTTTTTGTTCGGGCATTATTTAATTTATTCCTAATTATTATGTTACCGTTTAGAGTTATTGTCGACGTGGTCTCGAATATGGAGCCATGAATGTGGACGTTCTGACCGCGTCACGATCGTAGCGGGCCGGGCTCGATGACGTCACTGGAACGGAGTGGACAAAAGCTTGCTCACGTCATATAAACTGTGCCATATATATACAAAGAGTACAACTGCTATGCTAAAGCTTGAAATTCGATCGTTAAAAGAAGGCGTTCAGAAAGTTTCGTAATGTTTGTGAAGGCCATTTTTTAACAATACAATGTAACGTGTTCACGTCAACAAAACTCGTTTCCGTTAACTGTTCACAATTCCAGAGACGTCATGCGAGCTCTCGTCGCCACCGCGGCCATCGTTGAACTTTAGATAAAATAATTTTATGAAACGGCGTGATTCGCTACAAAATTAGTCATTGGGTTGCTGTTGCGCACAAACCCGGCTCGGGTCGCGTGAGATGAGTGGAGTGCAGCGCTGACGGCAGCGGAGCGGCAGCGGGGGCGCGCCGGCGGCCGTCCCCCGAGCTACACCGCCCTCAAATGACAGATACGCTGCCAACAGCTTCAAAAGTTACCAAACGTCAGCACAAAGTAGTTTACCAAGCCGCACAAGTGTTTCCTAGGTTCAAAACCTGTGTTGGCAGCGTCCGTTTGACGGAGCGTGGAGCCGGCGGCGGGACGGACCGCTCGCGCCCGCGCCGCGCGCTACTTAGGTTACAGATAAATCGATGCCAAACTGGAAAACGTATACTTAGTATATCGATTATCGATAATATCACCTCGTGGGTAATGTAGAAGTAATAGCCCGGGCGACCAGCCGCGAGGCGAAACGTCCTCGGGCGATTTAATGATATTGTGTACTTATATCTTTATACTGATTAAAATTAAATTCCCTAAAGATATATTGCGGTGACGCGAACGTCTCTAATAGATTAATGAGTCCTCTCTGAATGTATAAAACAATCGCCCATAAAAGTGATTCTAGGATACAGGGTATGCTTTGCAATTATTTAAATGTATCTAAATGTTTTTCATGTAGGCAGATTTTGCCGATTCTCTGACTTAGACGCGATCGTCGATGGCCAGCCGGGCGCGGCGGCACTCACGGGTCCACTGACTAGTCTGTCGCGACTTTTTATACTCTCTCGTAACTATGTAGTGTAACAGATATCTCACCCTCATTCTGACTCTGACCTGCGCTTGGCTTATTGTTTCACATAGAACCGGACCGCCGGCCCATCCTCATCCCAGCGTTAGTGACTTGAGTTACTGAGTATCCTCATTCACTTGTCATCTCGCCACACCGCGCGAGTGGCGGCGTCGGGTCGCCGTTGCGAATCCATCGTAGTTGATCAGCTAAAGATAGTACACTGTAGAGCTCTAGTCAACGCGCTGTTACAAGACTTACAAGACAGCACTATGAATGAATTATCGATAACTACTAAAGATAACAGTGCTAATGACTGTTACCAATAGCAACAAATGGTGCTTTAACAACAGCACTATCACATTTTAATATTAAAAGCTAGCGAACTTAACTGACAGCGCTGAAGAGTCCTACTACAGACTTGATAGTTACAAGACATCGCTGACTGTGTCGCCTTGCATGACAGTGCTCTGTTGATAGTTACAAGACAGCGCTGACTCTGTAGTCTTGCATGACAGTGCTGTGTTAATAGATAGTTATAAGACCACGCTGACTGTATTGTCTTGCATGACAGTGCTATGTTGATAGTTACATGACAGCGCTGACTTTTTTCATCTTGAACGACAGCGCTGCCTAGTCGGTGCAGGCGAGTTTTACCATTGCGTAGTACAGATAAAGCTAGACCGTAGTTAGACCGACGGCGTCCGCGATTCGTCACTCGCCAACACCGTTCGAACAAACATTGTTAGTATTACGAAATCGAATTTCTTAAAAAACTATTAACTCCTAAAATTTTATAAAATATTTATATCGTTCGCATACTTATCGTCTCGCGTAGACGCACTCAAGGACGATTGACGGTAGCCGGTACGCGAGGATCGCAGCCGACGATAGTTAGGTAGTCGGATGGTGCGTAACCCACGCCTACTATTACATATACACCATGTTACTAGACACCGTTCGATGCTAGTTAGTAAGATGAATGCCAATATTTTAATCAGAAAAACAAACTCTAGATTCGGAATAATTAATCATATTATAATAACTATTTATATATAATAAAATATGGAGAGAGGCGCATAGTGCTTTTATGAATTGTAGGTCCTAGGAATGAAACAAAACGATCTAGTCATATCTCCTTCTGTTATTTATTTTTTCTATCGCTTAGCATAGTTTAGCTTCGAGCACAAGTTTTACTAAGTATTTCATTCTATAAGTACATAATTTAGTTTACTTAGGCCGTTCACTTGGAGAGGCAACCCCGCATTATAGATTGCTTTAATTACTTACGATGTACATTTCATACCTTCCATTTTGTTTTGAAATACACCGGATAATTATTATTATTACATTATAATGAGAAAGTTTTATTATAAATGTCAAGTTTTGATAAGTTATCCAGAATATTGTATCACCTTAATGATACTTATCTAATTTCATCCATAGTTTACCTATAGAACATACGATAAATTTAAGATTAATTGATATAATTTATTCGTATAGAACGGTAGATCACGCGTTATGAATGGTATAACCGTTTGGTTAAGTTAGGATTTTAAAGTTACCTTAGTAAGGAGAAAGTTTAAAGATTTAAGTAGAGACGATGTAACTGTCATAGTTCTGCTATCAATTGTTAATGCGAGGCTGGCCGCACCGGGGCTCCCAGCGTGGCCGGCGCCACGGCTGACCAGCGCCATGGCTGGCCGCGTCATGACTGGCAACGTCACGGCTGACCAGCGCCTCAGCTGACCAGTGTCACGGCTGACCAGCGTCACGGCTGACCAGCGCCACGGCTGGCAGCGTCACGGCTGACCAGCGCCACAAATAGTCAGCGTCACGGCTGACCAGCGACACGCCTGGCCAGCGCCGCGGCCAGTGGCACCAGCGTGGCCAGCACGAGATAGATGACAAAATCGCGCCGTCCGTTAAATCACGATTGTATATTGCTCTGTATCCACTGAACAAACTGTTCCGGTAGCGTCGGATGCTTGGACAGCGTAGACCCACGACAAAAGCTTAGTAACCGACAGACGAATAGCCGAAGAATGACAAGTATCCCGTACCAAGCAAGATGTGTATATTAGTTCCACAATAATTGAACTTGTACATACATATGTCATATCTTTAGGAGCTTACTAGCCTTTTGCCCCGAGCGCTCTCGGGCGGGTGACAGGGTGTCGCTGTGTTAATGCTAAGTGGAAATCATAATCATTAACCGATTTAGATGGATAACAATTCGAATTCTTTATTGGATAAGATTACATTATTAATTATATACGGGCGACTAAACTGTGTCATTTATATATGTGTGACTCGACTCGAATTATTGTTTCATCTACTCGCCTCAATATACGCTTTACTTTTCAAAATAAAATGTACATAGTAACTGAGAACGCATGTATATTATATCTTATATCTGTACCAGTGTGATGTTCCGTTAGCTCAGCATTAGTCGCCCGAAGTCCCAGAGTCGGTAATACTCATAAACTATGTCCCACACATTGTTCTGGATAACTTATATTGGAATAGTTTAAGAGTAAACAAACAGCACCTTTGTTGCGAATTATTCGGATCGCCCCGACTTAACATTTCTCAAACTTAGGTAGGTAATTGAACGTGTAATATAGTACTATAGCTATGTAATTGATGTGTATGTACACCGAAATGAATGTTGAACCGTTATTGAATATTCTAGATTAAATGAGATGCGCTTCTTTGGAGTTTAATATAACAAATTAACAAGTTAAATTCTGCTAAATCGATCCGTTACCGTCTACGGGCAAAAAGGGATTGCATCCCTAATAAGTTTATGTTAGGTACCTCTTATCCATTTGTAACATCCTTTTGTAACCACATAATGCAATAAATATTATGATTGTGAATATTATTAGATAACAATGCCATAGATTAATTTCACATTCAGAAGTAATGACTTTGCAACTGCCAACTGTAATAACTATTACTCACAAGTAATAACTTGGCGGTTATTACTCAAAAGTAATAACCTGCCTGTTATTACTCAAAAGTAATATCTTGGCGGTTATTACACAGAAGTAATAACTTGGCTACTGAGTAATAACTGTGCTAAGTAGCGGCTATTTTTTAATTATAATAACATCGACATTGAACTCACAACTTGAAAATCCTCATTCGAAACTCTGAAGAGGCGCATCAGGATCCCTCAATGTTTACTGTATTGCCCGACGTCCCCCAAACGGCTATGTCCGATGAATATTTCGCAACAAAGGGCGGAACACTGTAGCTGTTTACGCAAATATAGCTTAGCAATGGGATGCCTCCGGGCGTCTGTGATATACGCTTGTAATGATCGTCCATTCAACCTACTACGTATATATTTATAATCGTGGCACTACTCGTTCCGACACGCATGGACTGAACGATATTATGCATTGATTTGAAACAGGAATTATACTAATATTAACAAGAGTCATAGCAAGTGGCTATCAGTCGTTGAAATTGAAATTAGTGTTCATTTTAGAGGAAATAAATGGTTTAATGACTTATACCCACTTTCAAACTGATTCTGTCATGATAATATGGCTGTTAATGCAAATATATTGATGTTCAAGGAATACTTCTTTTTAAAAACGGTCATTTCTTTGATGATTTTAAACTTCCATCAAATACTTTTATCATTGTTCTATCATTACAGGATGTATAAAGTAATCGATATTTCAACACAATCCACTAAACAATGTAGGATAAAGCTAAATAAGAAATTATACTTTAATTTCGAATATTCTTTTGTATGAAAAGAACACAGGAAGTTAAAATTGTCGACGAAATGTCCGATATTTGCTCTCATTGTAACCGATTTATTCGGATTAAATGTTTAATAAGTATTACAAAGTAGTTACATAACCCATTGTTATGGGCTACAGATCAATTAGTCAGTATGTTACGTTACCCGGCTGTGGAAGACAAACTTGCTTTGGTCTCTGATTAGAACATGTTAGCTGGCTCTTAGGGTCAATCTATACTTGTGCACAAACGCCTATCCAAAGCTGACCTTAGCAAATTCAACCTTAACGATATAGCGTAAGCGTAACGCACACCAATTTAAAAAGGCCTCCCGTCGGGTCACAAGCACACGCGTGGATCCCAAAGGTTGCGCGCATCTTTTTAAAATCTCAGAAGTGTGTGCGTTACGCTGTGGAGTTTAGGTTGAATTTGTTATGTACAGTTTTGTATAGACGCATCGATGCGCTTCGACTCTGCGCTAGCATACATTGCCCCTTTGAAGAGGATGCGCCTTATATACAAAGTGCACTTCATATCAACAACAGTAGTCACCCTTACTGTCTGAGCCACGACCACAAAGCAAACCGAGTCTGTCCTTCACGTGCCATTCAACTCGTATCTCTTCCCATACCACCACAAGAGTCCAAATGCAACCCTAATCACAATGGGAGAAGGTACAAATTGAATGTACAGCGTAATTTCCTTTGCACTGTAAGTATACTGTACCATGCCTGCCGATGTTCCGTACAGCCAACATCCGGGCATTTGATAGCTAGCTATTGAAATGTTTATTCTCGTATATTGTTACAGATCGCCAAAGATTGTAAATTAAGAGTGTTATGATCACTTTTGGAGCGTCGCTAGTTAATTGTTCGTTTTATTTATTATACATTTATTAATTTATTTATAGTTTTAGAATAATCAGACGTACTTAGTCGAAAATGGACTGCGTTCATTGGATACATTATTATGGAACTAATACAATAATAATTCGCCTACTTTGCATGTCTAATTTAGTTAATGAACGTTTAAACCTATTATCGAGTTATTAATATGTATATTGCTGAAATATTTCAAAACTAAATTACTATTCAATTATTTATTATTATACACTTATTACGTTTAGTATGCTAGAAATATGATGAAGGATAATAAATAATTTTAATTATATTAGGAGAGTGTTTTATTTTTTTTCTACAACACATTTGCATATATTACAACAAAATTTGTACTATACAAAAATATATATAAATAAGTAACATTTGTTAAGATAAAATTCTGGATTTTTCAACCATGGACTAAGGAAAACCATCAGATGGCTTTTGATACCCCCTATGACAATGTTCAACATTTGTAGTCCACAATAGGCTATTATGGCTAAAAATTGTAATTAGTCCGTCTTTTAGCTTATTCAAAAATAAAAGACACGAGTATTTCCTTTTTTCATTCAAATAAACAATAGCCACGATACAAGGCATCAAAAGTTAGTAGTGGGAGTCTTTGACGTCACTCGCTCTCGTTAAAATGCGTGGCCGAGTGACGTCACGCGTAATTTCAACAGGCTATAACTTTGTAATTCTTAGTCTAATTTACAAATAAAAAATTACGTGTCTTTTATTTTTGAATAAGCTAAAAGACGGACTAATTACAATTTTTAGGCATAATAGCCTATTTCAACATTTATGATTCAGCCGTCAAGTATTCCCATAAAACATAGTATGACGTACCGCAAATGTTTTATATGTTCCATCCGGTAATTTTTTATGTCTATTACATAAAAAATTATATTTACTTGTTCCCTTAAGATTATTAGAAGAGAATTAAAATATTTCAACTACAGTGCAAAAATCGACCTTACAGAAATTTGATTATATTTTAAATTCCATTAATCGATGTATCAATTGAATCAAAGCACACTAAAAAGTTTATCCACAGAAGTGCATACAAATAGAATATATTAAAATTGCGAATAAATAAGAGGCACGATAATGATCTCGAATATTTACATAATAATTGTATAGGAAAACATATTTACATACACGAATGGTTACTAGAAATCAGTCTCCTAAAATGGCTAAATGCATCATGTGCCATAGAGAATGAAGGAAGGCGCCACTGGAAGGAATTATCTACAGAAACGAATGTTTGGAGCGGAGCAACTTACGGCCGTATACACAACGTTACTATGCGTCGCTCGACCGCACATGTACCTAAAAATCTTTTGGGCACTGTGCGTCCGCGCGTCGCATAGTAACGTTTCTGAATACGGCCGTTGATTTTTTACACCAGAGGTTCCATCTTTTTTTGTCTCGTAGACCACTTTAAAGGTTCAGGATCCCTGCATCTACATTTCTACCATATGCCCTATTCTCAGCTAGAGCTGCTGTTGCACTGAGTCGGAGCAGAGACGAGCTTTGCCGAGATTCACCAATCACATGGCTTAAATTCCACACAACAGACACAACTACATACGTACGGATTCGTGTGGCCATGTGATAAGTAAATCGCGGCACAGATCGTCTCCGCTCCACCTAAGTGGAGCCGCATCCTTACGCTTTATACAAATTCTGAACTCTGGCAGTAAGTATATGGTAAATTTTGAATAAATCATGTATTGAAAATTGCAAGACAAATGCTCTTTCTTTCGATTTTTATATGTAAACTGGGTATAGGAAGGTTACTATATTAACTTTTCAAAAGAACTCCCTCGATTTAGCAGTCAATACACTATGACTGCTATCATTCTCCTGCCCTTACATACACGAATGGTTTACCAGTATACCTAGTGTATATTACAAAATTACAAAAACCTATTCAGGTTTCGCTATCATAAACAGACAAAACTTCAGGTACATTCTGAATCCCAGCAGGCCGATCAACACACAAAACTTGACAACACAAAAACACTGAAAGAATCATCAAATGGACTTCTTGCTAAAGTAATCGGTAATTTTCTTACCCATTTTCTTCTTTCTATCCGATGACATATCTAATTGTATCCTTTCGTCGCACTCAACATTATCTGAACTTTGTTCGACTTTGAAATCTATTCTTCTATTAATTGGTGTAGAAACGGTTATATTTTCTTCGTCTAATTTCTGCATCTCGTCGAAAAAACGCGACGTATGTTCCGTTGGCGCTTTGCTGTTCAAAGACTTATTTTTCTCTCTATGGTCTGTCGTTTCCGCTTCTTCGTTCAAATCCATGTATATTTTAAACTCGGACACGCTATGGTCAGATTCACCTTGGGAAAATAAGTCCGGAGACATGTTGAGAAACTCTTTTATGACTGGTTCTGGTTTCTTTTTCTCCGGCGGTTCTGCTATGTCGCTCTGAAATCGGAACAAGCAAGCCTTTAATAAATTGTATGCAATCGAGATAAAAAAATATTATAATTTTTATAGGATTTTAAAATTATACAGAGACATTGCAATAAAGTAAGTAAGTGGCGCAATGATTACAAGTTTAAGTGCGGACGATCCCTAGGGTTCGATCCCGGCCGGACCATCAGGAAATGAACTTTTCTAAGTTGTCTCTGGTCTGAACATTTTAGGGGATTCATTCAGTCATTATATGGCACTCATAGAAACAACCGGTTACAATGGTTTAGAATGAGGGAAAACCTTAGCTTGAAACCAAGCAGTAGTGCCTTAATTTATTTAAATGCCTACTAACCCAATGTTCAATTTACTTGTCCAAGCTAGTAATTTAAGAAGGTAAGTAAGTTCGCACCAAGCAGTTGGTTTAGTTACAATAAAATGAATGAATGAAATAGTATACTCACGGTATCCATTTGAGTAACTAAAATAGGCGATCCAGGTTCTTCTAACACTTGATATAAATATGGATGCAATTTATTTACGCGCACGTCACTGGTTGTAAACTTCATAATATGGTTGTACAGCTCACCTAAAACAAGAGTATTTTTATATAAATTGACATGCCACGCTGGGCCACACAGCGCCATCTAGAACCAAACTAAGCCGAAGATTGTACTATGAGGTACAAGACGACTGATAAACTTACTTAGATATGTACATTTTTTAGAAATAAGATCCTGACTTGGTGATAATGGGACCAACTCGGGAGTGTCCTCTGTCGAACAAAAAATTTTTGAAATCCATCCATAATTGACGGAATAATCCTGTTACCCCTGCCGTTCTCGGCGAGGGCCAGGGGGTCTACCTTAACCAGTAGGCCCGAGTGGAGCAAACCACTGACCAAACCACCTGTGACCCCTGTTTCGGCGGGGGCCAGGGGGCCTGCCTTTACCGGTAGGCCCAAGTGGAGAAAACCACACTAAAAATCCACCGTGCGGTGGCGATTGCACGCCCGACGGGGTCTAGCGAGGGGGTGTGGGGACATTCTCTTGCTTCAGCACATATCCCGTCCTTGGAGGAGGGCGACGGCTTCTGCCTGAGCCCTAGGCTGCCCCAAGTGGGGGGGCCGGCCGGATCTGCCTAGCAGACAGCGCTGGCGTGGTGTAATGGTTCATACCAAGATCTCACGTCACCATCGCCCAAGGCGCATTGGCGGTGAAGACCGGGGTTTTTTAGTGGGTATTCTCCGTCTCGCTACCATCTAGAGGCGGAGTGAGTCCCACATAACCTGCTGCGTCCCCGAGTAGCAGGTATGCGTAAATGCATTTTCCCCCGGTGCAACAAAAAAAAGGTAATACTAACCGACAGTAACATTATGCCTCGCGAGCAGGTTGTACACGCCGACTATCTGGTCCCTCAGGTCCGCGTCACCAAACGTGTAGTAGGCCATGGGTCGGCCGGCCTGGGTACAAGCCAGTAGTTGCAGCAACGCCTTGAGGTGCGGCGAGCCTCTTACGACAGACAGGGATACCTCGGTAGTATTCTAGGCCCGGGATGTAAGGGACCTACCTACCAACTTTTCGCTTCAAGCCACCCTCACCTGCTCGTGGTGCATCCGTCGACTAGTGGCGGTATAACCATCACAATTGAAGGCGTAGCCAAATACTGCAGGCACATGATTGGCAGCAGCGAGAAACTACGCCCTGCGAGCGATGGTGTTTGCCTGTGGACTGTGATAGGCTGATGATGATGAAGAAGATGATGATGATGAAGATGATGATGATGATGAAGAAGAAGATGATGATGAAGATGATGATGATGAAGAAGATGATGATGATGATGAAGAAGAAGATGATGATGAAGATGATGATGAAGAAGATGATGATGATGAAGATTTTGATGATGAAGATGTTGATGATAAAGATGATGATGATGATACTACTAACCGACAGTAACATTATGCCTCGCGAGCAGGTTGTACACCCCGACTATCTGGTCCCTCAGGTCCGCGTCACCAAACGTGTAGTAGGCCATGGGTCGGCCGGCCTGGGTACAGGCCAGTAGTTGCAGCAGCGCCTTGAGGTGCGGCGAGCCGCCGAACGCGCCGCATCCCCAGTTGCCGGTGGCCACGCCCGGGTACTGCAGACAGCGGGACTGCGCGTCCGTGTCGTACGAGAAGCCGATCCACGCCTGGAACGCGGAATAACTATTAATAAATAACCTAACCCTGTGCTTCATAATAATAAAAAAAAAAATTCAGACTAGCTGTGGGTTAAAAAAATAACGGACTTCCATAAAATGGTGCCTAAATTTTAAGTTAGACCGGTAGCAATGCACTGATGAAAAAATCGTGTGATGCGCGATCAAACATTAGAATAAAAAATTCTCCCGTTATCCCAACATTTCCCGCCAGTGCTCTGCTACTATTGATTGTAGCGTGATGAAAAGTATACTATAACCTGCCTAGGAGTATGAAGAATAATCGTCCAAGTTTCGTTAATAAAATCCGTTGAGTAGTTTTTGTTTCTATAACGAACATATAGAAAGACAAAAATTTTACTGATTGCATTTTTGGCTTTAGTATCGATCACTAATCACCCCCTGATAGTTATTTTGAAATTTGAAAATATGTAATGTGTTTTCCTATCATGTCTGTGTTTTGTGCAATATCTATCTTAACTAATATTATAAAGCTGAAGAGTTTGTTTGTTTGTATGAACGCGCTAATTTCAAGAACTGGTCCGAATTGAAAAATTATTTTTGTGTTGAATAGACCATTTATCGAGGAAGGCTTTAGGCTATATAACATCACGCTGCAACTATTAGGAGCGAAGAAATAATGGAAAATGTAAAAAAAAAACGGGGAAAAAATAACTATTCCACGCGGACGAAGTCGCGAGCACAGCTAGTCTGTCTATAATTATTTAATTGTTTCTATCTATCTACAGATTTAATGAACAGAATTGACCTCTCCACAGATGACAGTACCTTAGTGAGGTCTCTCGCTATCAGCTCGGGCGTGTACTCGTGCCTCGCGTTGTGGTACGGCAGCGCGTCCACGGCCAGCACGGCGCAGCGGCGGCGGCCGGACGAGTCCAGCGGCGTGGCGTCGCGGAAGTCGCCGCTCCAACTGAACGTGTTGCCGTAGCCCGAGTAGTCGCTGTATCGCTCGCATCCTACGATACATGTATAATCATCATCATCATCAGCCTATTACAGTCCATTGCTGGACATAGGCCTCTCCAGTTGTTCGCCACTCAGAGTAAACATCTGGAGGATATACCCATAATCGCCACGCTGGGCAGGCGGGTTGGCGATCGCAGGGCGTAGCTTCTTGCTCCGGTGACGCTGCTGCCCGTCACCGGTAGGGATGTTTCCAGGGTCAAAATACTTACATTATATTTAGTCCGTATTTTCGATTATAAAAATATATTGGACACGTATTTTTCCTTTTTTCATTTACACGAAAAATAACAAAGATACAAAGCATCAAAATTTAGGAGTGGGGGTGTTTGATGTCACGCCGTGCGACAAAATGCTGCACGGCGTGACGTCACGCTAAACTTTAACGGGGTATATCTTTGTAATCTTTGGTCTAATTTATATATGAAAAAATACGTATCTTTTATTTTTGAATAATCTAGAAGACGGACTAATTAAATTTTTTATGGACACAAGCCGTTTGTTATTCGGCAGGATGGACCACGGGCAGGTGAGGTTGGCTTGGAGCGAAAAGATGATAGGCTGCTCCCTTAATCCCATGTACATGTATAATAGCAAATAAATAACCTTTTTTTATAAAGAGGAATGCATTAGGCACCGTCATGCCAACTCCGGGGAGAGGTGACATGGTGTGTGGGACTCGCACTTCCCGAAATGAGAGGACATACCCGCTAAACCCCCCTGAGTCACCAGTGGCCAGCAAGTTGCAGGGACACGAGGTAACGCCTAAGCATACGGCCGCATCTTTGCATGCAACAAATAAATATCCTACGACATGTATCCTAACCTAAATGATGTAAGGGAGCGGCCTATCATCATTTCGCTCCAAGCCAACCTCATCTGCCCGTGGTGTATCCTGCTGAATAGCAGACGAGGGTCTGGCAACCGTCTGGTGGCGGTATAACCATCACAGTTGAAGGTATAGTACCACACTACAGGTATAGTAGTGACGGGCAGCAGCGTCACCGGGGCGAGGATCCTGCGATCGCCATCTCGCCTGCCTAGCGCGCTGTGACCAAAGTGGTGAACAATTAGAGAGGCCTATGTCCGGCTTCGGTTGCAGCGCGCTGGTCAGGCGGGTTGGCGATCGCAGGGCGTATCTTCTTGCTCCGTTGACGTTGCCACCCGTTATAGGTCTGTGGTATATAGCGACATCTTCAATTGTGATGGTTATACCGCCACCAGTCGGAGGCCAGGGCCTCGTTTATTATTCAGCAGGATGCACTACGGGCAGGTAAAGTTGACTCGAATTGAAACTATGATAGGTCGCCTTAGATCCCTTACATTACAACAATATTCGTCATTAAAGCACATACCGATTATTATGACCGCTTCGTTGGGCTTCAACATCTCCGTGAACAGCATGGACAGCAGCAGTTCCGGACATATTATGAACCTTATCTCCTCTTGGACGCAGCCCGTGTTCAAAACGCCGCCGCCAAGGAACCTTCAATGAACAATTTATTTTTTCACAGCAGCATAGTATAGTGGCTTCCCGTCTTCTCATGGAAAGCGAAAGAAAGGGCGAAGTCGCTGGGGCAATAGGCAAGTAGCCGAATCAACCACTTGCAATAGGATATTTGACTATGTGTCATTTTGCATGTTACTTGATAGTTACCACAAAAAATACAATAAAATATGACTTATTTGAAAAATCGCAACTAAAATTTGTTGCAGAAGGCCTGCAAAGTTGATCGGGAAAGTCCATTTCGAAAACGTAAAATTCATTCAAAAACATTATACCATGCTTTAAGTTGCATTATTTGTAACATCTTTTGTTATGAAACTAATTACATGCAAATGCAATATTTAACGTACTTAGCTATCAAACAAATTAAGACGTAAGACAAGCTTGTGACGTCACACGGAAGTCGCCTGTTGTATGAACTGTTTTAGGACTCGCCCATTTATCGTGCTTTTGAAATTGTAATAACTTGGAGACAAATGCGAACGAACAAATTTTTTTACCAATATTTCTTTAATGAAGTATGTATTCTATCGATAGCAAGACAAACAAATTTAGTCAAATATACTACTTAGACCCGTGAAAAAATCCCTAATCAACTAATATTACAAATGTGAAATTTACTTTCTTATCATTTCGATGTTTATAGTGCAGTCAATGAAGCGAAAAATACGGCCTAACCTCCGAATTTTTTTACTGTGATCCGATTTGCATGAAATTTTGGAATTAGGCTTATCTTACCCTTAACTTCAAAAGTGAAAATGATCTGAACTCCGCCAATTGTTTTTAAGGGGTATAAATGACCCCTTAATGGAAAAATTGAATTTAAGCCATTTTATCGCTAGAAACCAGTCTAATAGTAAGTGGTGAAATTGTAAAGTGTTTTTTAATACAATTACCTCATATTAAAATCATTTTCAACCCCTTGAAAATCTTACAACCCAAGCAAACAACCCCTAAATTGAAAAAAATCACAAAAAATACTTTGGTATGACATACAAAGATGTAAATATAGAGTAAGTAATATTTTCATCATCATCATCATCAGCCCGTATCAGTCCACTGCTGGACATAGGCCTCTCCGAATGTTCACCGCTTAGATCGATTCTGTGCCTCTCGCATCCAGCACTTGCCAGCCGCCCTGCGCAAATCGTCACTCCACCTGGCTAGGCTTACGGTTCATGTCCACGTTTCGGCTCCGTATGTCATAACTGGGAAGGCACTGATCGAAGATTTTCATCTTTAGGCACTGTGGGATCGACGATGTGAAGACTCGACGTAGTTTCCTAAACGCTGCCCAGCCTAGCTGAATTATCCTATTCACCTCGTCCTCAAAGTTGTTTCCACCTAACTGCAATGTCTGCCCTACATATTTTTGAACAACTTCGAGGATGGCGCCGTGTACTACAATCGGGTCCGGTAGAACATGTTCATTGAACATAACCTTGGTTTTGTCCAAGTTCATCCATAGGCCGATACGCATAGAGGAGTCAGCCAGTTCATTCAGCATTTGTGTTTTTAGGTCCTGCAGCGATTCTGCCATTATAACGATGTCGTCTGCAAATCGCAAGTGAGAGATGTATTCGCCATTTATGTTGACGCAACGTCCTTTCCAGTTCAGCGTCTTGAACATATCCTCCATTGCATTAGTTAATAGTTTCGGGGAAACGACATCCCCCTGTCTTACTCCTCGATGCAACGGTATAAGGCCTTGTTTGCTGATTCTGTATTTGGACGGACATAGTGGCAGCTTCATAGAGACATCTCATCACTTGGATGTATCGCCGATCATTTCACATTGCTCCAAATATTGACTCCGGAACTTTCAGTTACTAAGTAGAAAAAAAATATGATACATTTTTGGGCCATAACTCCTTAAATTTTCATGCTATCACAATTTATAAAATACTATTGTAAAGGTAATTAAGAGAGCTACAACATCCTTTATTGCAATATATAGTAAAAACCCTTTTTATAAAACGGTGAAGGGTGAAAGGGCTTGAGAGAGGCTGTGATTGCGCTGCCACGGGCTCTTTAAACAATCATATCTCCGTCAATTTTTATTTCACAGAAAAAATAAAAAGACCAAATTGTTGGTCAGAAAAATATCTAAATTTTTAATCCCTACACATTTACACGTATCTATCGTCATTTTTGAGATATTATGAAAAAAAGGTGGGTTTTTTTAAAATTTGAAATTATCGATTTTTCTTCAATCACGACTTTTTTGAAAACTATGTGTCCTAAAGCAGCCTTTTTTTTTTTTTTTTTTTTTTAAGCCGGGGAAAATGCTTTTAGGCATACCCGCCGCTCGGGGGAGGGGCGGGTTATGTGGGACTCGCCCTGCCTCAAGATGGTAGGGAGGCAGGGAATACCCACTAAAAACCCCGGCCCTTTCGTCATGCGCCTATGGGGACGGTGCCAAGGGTCCTGAGGATGACTCATACAACCTTGACACCGCCAGCGCTGTCAGCCCTATGGCAGACACCAACAGGCTCACCCCACTAGGGGGGGGGGAGCGACGGGAGGGGCCCGAAAGGGCAGCCCACTCCCGTCCGACGGGGACGAGGACCAGTGCTATGCAGGTGGAGGTGCCCCCGCACCAACCACCCGCTGGGCCCCGTCAGGCGGCATCAGGCGGCGGAAAAGTCGCCGCGTTCGACCACCTCTTCGTCGTCGGCGGAGGGGAGCGTTGGGATCGTCTTCCCGCTCCCGCTCCGCGGCCTCCTTTTGGGACATGATTGTCTCACAAAAGGAGGCCATCGCCGTCCAAATCATGCGGCTCTCCAGCATCTTTGGGATGATGGCTGGGAGCGACAAATCGGTCCCCACCGAGCCGACCAGAACGGCTCGGGGACCATCAAACGCCGGACAGGCAGCCAGGGTGTGATCTGCCGTGTCACACCCGGCACCACACTCGTGGCACGCAGTGGTTTCCTCCCGTCCGATCCGATGCAGATACTGTCCGAAGCAACCATGCCCAGACAATATCTGCACCAGACGAAACGTGAGGAAACCATGCTGCCGCTCGAGCCACTCCTTTAAGACTGGGCCTAGTGCGCCCAGCAATCTACGCCCGTATTGTGCGGAGGCGAGGTCCTCGGCCCAGAGACGGACCATCTCCTCATTCGCCTCCCTCCGCACGGCTCCTCGTTCAGCAGGGGCGGGACGCTCCCCGCGCGCCCGCTCCTCGACCATCCAAAGGTACACGGTGGCCAGCACCTGAGCTTCTAGCTCCCAGGGAGGGGTGCCGGCCAACGCGCATGCCACATCAAAGCTCACGGTCCGATATGACCGTGAGACTCTTTGAGCTATGGCTCTTTGGGGTCGCCGGAGGTGTTTGACATTATCCCGACGAGAGACAACGTCTGCCCAGACCGGCGCCCCATAAGTGGCCATGCTCCGTAATATGCCGGCGTAGAGCTTGCGGCAGTGGGCCCTTGGCCCCCCCAAGTTCGGGAGAAGCCAAGAGAATGCGTCCGCAGCCTTGAGGAGGCGCGACGACAGCCCGTTAAAGTGCGGGCCAAAATGCCATCGCGCATCCAACAACAGTCCCAAATATTTCATCAGGTCCCCAATCGAAATGGTGACGCCCTCCACGATGATATGGGCGTCACGAGGGCGGCGCATCCGAGGCCCATGGAAGAAGATGGCCTCGGTTTTATCAAGCGCCACCCTAAGACCCAACGATTCAATCCGCCGGACCAATAATGAACCGCCGACAGCAGCCAGACGTGCGGCTTCCTCGTAACTCTTCCCCCGGGCAGTGAGAAGGGTGTCATCTGCATAGCAGATTATACCCGTGCCCGGGAGGAGAGCGCCACGCAGCACCCAGTCAAAGCCGATGTTCCACAGAAGGGGCCCTAATACAGACCCCTGTGGAACACCGGCCTCAACACGGTGTCGGCATAACGTGCCGTCCCTATTGATGTAGGTGACCTCGCGCTCGGAGAGATAATCCGCAAGGACATTCCGCAGATAGTCAGGGAGGCCGAAATATTGGAGGGCCCCCAAGATGGTAGAGTGGGGGATAGTGTTGAAGGCATTGGCTATATCGAATGATATAGCCAACACCCCCCGCCCACTCCGTTCAGCCTCACTAACCAGGGTCTTCAATACAAGCAGAGCGTCGACCGTGGAACGCCCAGCCCTAAACCCGTACTGTCGGTCCGATAGATCGGGACCGACTCCCTTGAGGTGTTCGACTATCCGCTGGGAAAGGATTTTCTCGAAAGCCTTCCCCACCTCGTCCAACAAAACAATCGGACGGTACGCAGATGGGGAGTCAGGTGGACGCCCCTCCTTCCGCAACAGACACAATTGGCCGATCTTCCATATCTTCGGGAACCTCCCGACCGCAAGACAGCGATCAAAGAGGTCCCGAAGTCTCTCTTCCATTTGCGCCGCCGCAAGAGCGACGACGCGAGCCGGAATGCCGTCAGGGCCTGGAGCCGTCTTTTTCTTCCGAAGGCGGAGCATAACCTCTCCCAATTCCTCCGAGGAGACCGGTGGAATGTCCTCGTCAACGGGCCCCGCCCCGGAAGGGGGGACGAGGATTGGGGGAGAGAAGGATGGTGATTGGGCCGGGAACAAAACCCGGACCACCTCCCCCAATAAGCCTGGCTCGAGGGTTTCGGTCAGCGGGGGACCAATGGGGCGCAGCTGGTTGCGCGCCGCCCGGTACGGTCTCCCCCACGGATCGTTATTTAAACCCTCGAGCATTTCGGCTCGCCCCCGATCTTTAGCAGTGCCAATTGCTGCCTTGAGGACCCGCCTTGCCTCAACATAGGAGGCATATAGGCGAGCCTCATTGTCAGCGTCTCTGACGCTGCGTCGTCGACTGCGCTGATATGCGCGTCGTGCTGCCACACAGGTCGCTCGGAGCTCGGCGATCTCGTCGCTCCACCAAAATACCGCTCGTTTCGCGGTGGGACGTTTGGACCGAGGCATGGACGAATCACACACCTCGGTCAAGGCGTCCCGTAGGACGGTGGCGGAAGAGTCCACGTCCGGACCGGAGAAGGAGGGCGCAAACCAATCCTGTAGGAAAGCGACCTCCCTGGCAATTCCCCGGTCCAGACGCGAAAGCGCCCAACGCGGAAAAGCCGCCCTGGCTGATGGACCAACAACGTTGGGCTGATTGGCCCCTGCCTGCGGAGAGACCGACCACCGGACGTATCTGTGGTCGGATAATGTTTCTGCCCGCTCCACACGCCAGCCCCTAACACGTGCGGCGAGAGCAGGGGTGGCGAACGAGATGTCCACCACAGACCCCCCCTGCTGTCGCACGCATGTGTAGGTGTTTCCCCTATTGAGGAGGACCACACCAGAAGACACCGCCCAGGCCTCGGTCACTTGGCCACGCCTGTTGCAAGCGGCAGCCGGGTTGCCCCAAGCCACCGACTTGGCGTTAAAATCGCCGGCAACCAAGACCTGGCGGGACGCAAATCGGGCCAAAACCGCAGAGAGTTGAGCGAGAAATTGCTCATACTCCGAGAGGGGGCGGTTGGGGGAGAAGTAAACCCCCAGGATGACGAATTCGCCCCACTCTGCCACAACATAATTTGACCCCCGCTCACGAAGCGTGATAGGGGGTGAGGTCGAAGAGACCCGCCGGATGATGGCCACCGAGTCCTCACGGTCCCCAACCCAGTGGTCGGGAACAAAATAGGGCTCGGCGACGATAGCAACGTCCACTGCCCACTCGGCCATGGACTGGGAAAGGAGGTCCTGGGCCGAGCGGCAGTGATTCAAATTCCCCTGGATAAAGGTGCAATGTCCGACTTGATTCATCATTCGGACATTGCACCATCACCTTCAGCCGCCGGTTGGTTGGCGGCTGCTGAAGTTCGGGGCTGGGTCGGGGCCCCGAGTCTTCCTCTCTTCACGGGGGGGGCGCAGTTCCTCCCCCTCATAATGTGCCCAGAGGGCTTCCCGCTGGCTGCGCACACCGCACACCGAGGTTTGGCGGTGCACGCAGCGGATTTGTGGCCAGGCTCGCTGCACCTGTAGCACAGGTCCGTCCTCTCGACGGAGGACGGGCAGAGTGCGCGGGTGTGGCCAATACCGAAACATCGGTAACAGCGGAGGGGCTGGGCCTCCAGCGCTCGGACAGAAATCGAGCTGAAGCCCAGCAGCAGACGCCCCCCGTCGATGATCTTTTTCGCGGCAAGAACTGGGCATTGGACGCTTATTGCGCCGACGCCGCCGCGGCCAGTTCTAATGTTTCCGGCCCTGATGTGCTCCTGGCTACATCCTCCGACCTCGGAAATCTTGGTGACGACTTCTTCCCGCGTTATAGAGTCGTCGAGGCCGGACAAGGCCAAGCCGACCATTTTCTGTGGTCGAGTGACATGTGCCACATCTGCGACCACCTCCCGCAGTTTTTCCGCAAACTTGTCCGCCGCCTCAGCACTAGCAGCCCCGGGGAACTCGAACTTTCGAGCCCCAGTCTGCGTCTGGCGACAGCGGACAGCTCCGATGCCAAGATCTGCGACATCGACGTGAGTCCGTGCTTTCCTAAGCACGGACTCATACGTCTCCCCTTTCTCTGCAGCCTCCGTGGATAAAGTAACAACCACCGCGGAGGTTTGGGGAGGAGCTAGTTTTCTCCTTTTCGCCTTCTTCGACTTAGGCTTAGCTTTAGCCGCGGGTGTTGCGGCCTTAGCGGTGGCCTTAGGGGCGGGATGTTTGCCCCTGCTCGACTGCTGCTGGGACTGTGGCGCCTTCTGCGCTGCAGGAGCATTAGCCGTGGAAGGCTTCTTGCCTTTCTTCCTGCGGACGACCATTGACCACCCCTCATTCGCAGGGGTTGTAGAGGGCAACAGCACGTCCTCAGGAAGGGGCTGAGACACCGTCAAAGAAACCGCCGGTGAAGATGGCGGGGGGGCCGACTTAGCGGCCTTGGTCGACAAAGGGCCAGCAGGTGCCCTAGAAGGCTTCGGGGCCCGCTGCGGCTTGGGTGGAGCTTGTGGGGCCCTAAAAGGCTCCGTCAAACGCTCCAAGACCACCACCGGCTCTTTCCGCTTCTTGTCCGCCGCAAGTGGTGGGCGAATCCGCTCGTCCGCATCGGGGTTGAGGAGTTGATTCTTCAACTTCTCGATCAGGGTTCTGGTGTAGACCTTTTGGTCATTCATCGCCCGATCGATGACCGTCTGTATAGAGGGGGGCGGAGGCGCCGGCGACTGAGCGTCGGCTACCTCCATCCGTTCCATTCTTTGAGAGAGGCCGCTGGTGAGAGCAGTTTTCAATTCGGCCCTAAGTTGGGCTATCTCGATCCTGAGGCGCTCTACCTCGGCCGTCTGTTCCGCCAATTGGTTGGTCTGAAGCGCGTTTTCGGCCGACAACCGAGTGACCGTCGCTTGAAGGCGTTTGGTCTCCTCGTCGGTCGTGCGCCTCGACCATTCCTCCATCGTGTCCTTTAGACGTTGGGACTTCTCATTTAGGCCCTTCCTATGAGTGCCCTTGAGATTCGACGATGTGGCGATGTAGCGGTCCATTCCCGCAAGGTCGCTCACCGCCATCGCCGACAGCTCAGCCGTGGACATCTTCCGATAGTCTACGGTGGTGTCAGATCCATACCCGGACTTCAGCATAGCAGCGCGGGCCTCCCGATCCGCAACCGCCAGCTGTTCGTCCATTTGTAGCTCCAGTGCGGCCTTTTTAGCCGCATTAAGCTCCCTCAGGGCAGCGGCACGGCCGACGTACTCTCCTGTAGTACTCGGCCTACCGCGCCCTCTTTTCGCCTTTCCGGCTGTCTTTTTCCCTTTCCCCTTAGGTAATTGGGAATCAGAGGCGGAGGCGGAATCCGCGCTAAGTTCGCCCCGCTTCCGCTTGAGAAAGCTCGCGCGGGAAGCGGTGCTCTCGTCCGAGTCCGATATTTCCGAGGGTCTCCGGAAAAATGACCCTCTCAAGGAGGCCGCAGACGACGCGCGGCTTCTGGATGGAGAACCCATCTCCAGAGAGGGCACATTGCCCGAACACTCACCACTCGCCTCGCCCGAAGGCGGAATCACTACGCCCGAAGGCACCGACGCCTCGCCCGAGGGCGGCAAAACTCCGCCCGAGGGCACACTCGTCTCCCCTTCCCTAACAACTGCTGAGCGCGCAGAACGGCGCGTCACTCTTTTAGGCGTATCGCCTAACTCCTCCACATCTTCCATCCCCCCCCGTTTTTCCCCAGGGTTTTTATTTGACTTATCCAGAATATTCCCACGAGAGTGGTCGCAACTAAAACGTCAATCCGGGCAGAGGCGCCTTGCCCGGACAACCCTACTTACGGCCACGGGGGGCGGGCGTTCCCCGTGGGCTGAGCCGCTCCGCCGACCTTTACCCAGCCGACGACCCCCAAATGGGGGCCCCACCTGCCACGTGCCTCCACAGCGGTGGGATTGGGGTTTTTTAATGAGGTTTTCTCCTCTTGGGCCGGCCGGTCAAGGCAAGCCCCCTGGTCCCAGCAAAATCCCATGGAACTACTAGAGTCCCAAGGAACTCGGCCGGGGAAACAGGTTTGCCCGACGGTGACCGGAGTCTGTCCGCCGACTACGATATTCGCAATCAGCGGACCCGTCGCGCGGGGTGGTTTTTTACTGAGGTTGTCTCCTCTCGGGCCGGCCGGTTAAGGCAAGCCCCCTGGCCCCTGTCGAAAACACGACAGGGGTAACAGGCTGCCCGACGGTTGACCGGAGTCTGTCCGCCGACTGCGTGCTCGCAGCCGACGAACCCGCCGCGCTGGTGGTTTTTTACTGTGGTTGTCTCCACTCGGACCCGCCAATAAAGGCAGGCCCCCTGGCCCCCGCCGAGAAAACACGGCAGGGGTAACAGGTTGCCCGGCGGTTGATCAGAAGACCAACCACCGCGCCGCGGTGCTACACCGCCACACCACGAGCCGAAGCTCCGACAAGATAGGTCCAATAGGACGAAGAGCACGTCGCCTAATGAACCAACCAACACACCAACGGTGCATGAAGCACCCCACCAATCTGCCACAGGAGAGCAGTCGCGGAAACTATCCGCCATCCGACGCCGCCAGACCGCGGCAACCCGAAGCGAAACGAGCGGGAGGACTCGTCCCCTTCGTAGGGGGTCTGCCGTCGAGTAGTAATCCCCTAAGAAATTACTACCCTCCGTTGCCCAGGATACCCCAGGACCGCCTGTTACCGTTCCCATAGAATCCGCGAGGATTCACAGGGACTGGCAAGTAGACAGTCAAGCCCACTGGCCCCCAGGAGGGGGGAACAGTGTGCACGGCGGCAGAACGCCGTGCTACCCCTCCACTACTACCCTTCTCAACAGGGAAGGGGAGGGAGGGGTGGAGTGCTGGATCGTCAGCCGCATCTGGCAACGACCGACAGAACGGTCCCCACCAGAATACGTTGCCCAGGGTAAACCGGCCAACCCAACTGCCGTTCCCCAGTAATTAAGAATTACCAGGGACTGGCATCTGAGTGGCACTCGAGGAGGTCTTCCAGCCTGATACCCCGTCCTAAAGCAGCCTAACTAATACAATCTATCAAACTCTTTATAATTAAGTTAATTCTAGGCGGAATATGATTAATTTTAGTTTTGGTGGAAATGGCACTTATTTAAACCCACTGATTCAAAAGAAAAAACAGTCGATGCTGCTCTTATTTGCAATACAGCTCACTTATTTTACATGTAAAAGACTTTTAATAGTGCTCATTTTAAAGCTTATTTTAAGCACTACAAAACCCTTTTTGATTAGAAAGCATAAAATGCATTTGCTCGCTGATAGATGCTATTGACTACATCGATGAAATTCCAGATAAAATAAAAAACGGCTTTGATCTTTAATATCTAGCTTAATATTGCACTTAGAATACTTTATAAAAAACCAAATTGTTAATTTTTTTACCTGCTTCAATTTTGTTCCTCATGAAATTTTCGATAAAACTTATATTTTTGGAGATATTTGAAAAAAATCGATGAAAAAAGTGAAAAATTTTCAAGTTTTCAATTGCCAATAACATGAAAAGTATTAGATTTTTCGAAAAACTTTATAGATGATTTTTTGCTTAAATTTGGACCTTCAATCGATATCCGAGGTTATTTTGAAAAAAAAACCATTGACTTCCGAGAAGGGGTGGCAACCACCCCCAGGGTGGTGGCGGAGTTCAAATCATTTTCACTTTTGAAGTTAATGGTAAGATGAACCTAATTCCAAAATTTCATGCAAATCGGATCACAGTAAAAAAATTCGGACCTATAATGCTTCATTGACTGCACTATTATATACTGAACCAATCTTCTTGAAAGTTTTCATACATGTAATTGTAATAGAAGGACATAGCTTTTGCCTATAAAAGTCGAGAAAAATTATCAACAATCCAAATTTTTAAAATATGTAGTGCAATAAATTAATATATGTAGGCACAGTATATGAATATACTGTTTCTAATGGTGCTCATAAAAATTATGATTTCCTGGGATTATAGATACTAATATAGTTTATATTATATAAATTAATTCAAATTACTCAGTGATGTAAACAAGAAATACCCATATTGTAAGCAATTTTGTTTAACCGGGGTTTTCCTGACCGCCGCTAGCTACTACTTAGATAATGCTACACATATGTACTTCATTATCGAAGCAACATATCATTACATTGTTTATAACTGTCTGAGAGCAGACGCACAAGTTATATCTGGGCATAACAACTGTTACACTATAACACTGTTTGTTGGTTTTAACTCTATTTCAGTGCAAACTATAGCGGTACTTGGCACTTGCCCAACATGGTTGAAAAGGCCTTGTCTTAAAGCCCTAGTTTACGGCAGGATTGAGCTCCTCGATAGGGAAAATTCAAATAGTTTATTGCATTCATGATGCATGCGGATTATCAGCTGATGATTATAAAAGTAAAGCAGCATCCCAGAATCACATCTGAGATGATAGATGATTGGATTAAAAAGGAGAATGAGCTGATAGATCTTTGTTTTTTATAGTATTCTTACTAGAAAGTATCTAAGTAAGTTGTCTAGTACCCATAGTACAAGCTTCGGCTTAGTTTGGAGCTAGATGGCGATGTGTGGCCCAGCGTGGCATGTCTTGGATTATATTTATTTACAGTTTCACAGCATACTGGCCTCCCTTCGCCCGATGAAAAGTGAAAGAGAAGCCCTAGGCGCTGCAGCAACGGACAAGTAACCAAACCAACCACTTGTCTGTCGCCAGGTTACCACCACCGTGCGAGCCTGTGCGATTATTCTAGCTATTCACCGTCTGATCCCGAAACGCGGCCGAAGACACTTCACGGGTATTTCGCAGTGTATAGAGCTCGCTCCATAGACGGGTGAAGTTAACCACCAGCTCAGATAGGATCATCATCATCTATGCACTGCTGCTGCTGGACATAGGCCTCCTCCAACGACAATTGCCGTTGGGGGGGTTTTGCCTTTGCTTTTGTCACCACGCTTGGCAGGCGGGTTAGTACAGTAAGTTTAAACGCTGTTGCCCGTTTCCTCATATTCTCTTAATTGTCTTCAACGACACCCACTTCCATGACAAGATAGGGATAAGAAATGTTTACTTGTTAGCGAAGTCGACTTGTATCAGCCCGTCCGCGTCTTCTATAGTGGTTTTAGAGTCGACATGGAGCGGCAGGGATGATATTTGCTTGTCCGAACTCGCCCAGTCGGGGAACGCGTCGGGCGCGACCGACCGCCGAGAATATGTGATGACGCCCACCGGCACTGGAACAAAAATTAATGTAGAGGTATTTACTTTAACTTTACGAGGCACTCCGACATTAGAGAACGAACAAAGGTTATTGACATAATAGGGGAGATGACCATGGTTGAATTTCCATGTTATTTGATGGTTGCCAGAAAGAACCATTAAAATAACACTTATTTGAGAAATCAAAGTTCATCGGGAAAGTCAATTTCAAAAGTGTAAAATTAATCAAAAATCATTATAACACTGATTAAGGTAGATTAATTAAAACATATTTTGATATGAAACCCATAACATAAACGCACTATTTAATATAGCCATCGAACAAGCTTCCTAAACGAGGCATACAAAACACTACGCAATACGAAATCGTGACGTCACGCTTTCGTATAAGTTTGCATGAAGCGTTTTTGGGCGAGTTCATATTTGTGATTTTGAAATTGTGATAGCTCGGGGACTTTTCATACAAGCGAAGTAATTCTTTCACCAAGGATGATGCATCAATATTAATCCAAAACAATAATTAGTCATCATGCCTATTGCTCGCAGAGACCATCTTAAATGGGGCTGGACGGGGCACATGCTGCGATGTAAAACAAACAAGTGGAGTACTTACAACAATTTACGCTTAGGTACCCAAGAGAAAACAGCAGAAGGAAGGGGCGCCCAAGAACAAGGTGGATGGACGAAATACGCCTAACTCTGGAACCATACTGGACCTGGGCTTCTCTTTCGCTTTCCATCAGGCGTAGGGAAGCCATTATGTCGAGCCACTATAAAAAAAAATGCGTTTTTTATAGTGGCTCGACATAATGGCTTCCCTACGCCTGATGGAAAGCGAAAGAGAAGCTGTGACAACGGGCAAGTAACTGGTCAGTTACCTATCAGTTGCCACCGCCATGCCGGCCCAACCCCAACCCCCCACAAGCATTTCGTCATTACGCGACATAGTTATAAAGAAGAAGCATCTTGTAGGCTAACATAGCCATGTCAACTGACTGGATACTTACGTTTATTTTCAACGTTATAGCAATTTTTTAGCTTTCCATCAGGCAAGAGGAGGCCACTGTGTTTAACCGATATAAAAAGAATACAAAAATTATCTTACTTTTTGTGCAAACTCTTCTGAAGTAGTGACAAATACATTTTAATTTCTCCATCACCCTATCTATCGGCCTTGCGTTAAACAACCTGAAACACAGAAATCCTATAAATGTGCAGCTCAAAAATGATAAAATAATGATAAATTCAAAATCAAAAACATTTGTATTCATAAAGACATGAGACATGCACTTACAAATACTCGAACACATTTACAAATTACTCTACCACCAGATTCGCAATGTAGCTTCTATCGAGAAGAACCGGCAAGAAACTTGATAGTTACTCTTTTCAGTACCAATTTTTCTTGATTCTTTAAATATTTATGTCTGTCACCGTAAAATTGTAAATAGCGTTAGATTATGATCTATCTCGCGAATTTCTAAACTGTCGAAATACTGTGAACTGTAAAATAATGCTTACATTTTAACTATTATTCAGTCACAGACTGTTATCGACCGATGTGAAATTCATAAATTAAAATCTGTCACGCCTTAAAGTATCAACAGTTCCACTTTGATCGACCAAAATCTACCGAAAAATAATAGTTAATGATAGTTAAAATGTAAGAATCATGTTACAGTTCACAATATTTCGACAGTATACAATCTCGCAAGATGGATTATAATCTAACGGTATCAGCCTATTCTAGTCAAGTACTACAAAAATTACCTGTTAAAATTGATGTAAGGATAGGAGGCATACTCAGACTCCCGCTTACTCGTGTTCCGCCTCGGGAACGTGCAGAAGAAGGCGTTCGCCAACAAACAGGCGACCTGCTGCTGGGATAACGAGATCGACCTATTTTTGTGTTGTCTGCAAAAGCATTACATGTTGGTTAATATTTATGAATTTTATGGAAGTTTGTTGGTAATTATGTATGAGAGATAGTTTGATATTCAGCTAGCAGCCCAATCCTAACGCCGCACGCCGGAAACCCTACTCACCGGCAAAAACACAACCCAGAAGTGATTTGGCTGCGGTATTCTATAGATTGGAGGCAGTGGCGTAACTATACCATTCGAGGCCCGTGGCAAATTCATCAGATTTTCACTAAATGTGTAATAATAAATGTTGGGAGTTTGGATTCTCCTCTGACCGGGGGCCCCTTACGGCTGGGGGCCCGTGGCATTTAGCCGACATGCCACCCTGTAGTTACGCCACTGATTGGAGGTCCGGACGGGCGGCGCAATTCGAGCAAAGATTTGCTATGCGCTACCTCTCTTAAGATTATGAAAATATGAATGGAATACTTACGTGAGTAAGGGTATTGGTGCCTGAACTAGTTTTGGTAAAGATAATGCTAATTTAGCTATTTCTGGTAGAGTAACATCAAAGAAATATTTGGACTCCTCTTCTTCTATATACTGTAAATAATGATAAGAAACATAGGTAAGTACATATACCTACCTACATCTATAATACCTGAACCTATTTGTGGAATGCAATACAGATTACAGTCTTATCTCATCCACACATAAATCCATACTTTAATATTATTACAAAGAAGTAAAGTTTGCGTGTTTGTATATGTCACCGTGAAATTGTAAATACTGTTGATTATAATCCATCTTGCGGGATTGTAATCTGTCGAAAGATTGTGAACTGTAACATCATTTTTACATATTCAGATTTTAATTTATGAAGTTCACATCAATTGATTACAGTCTGTGACCGAATAATATGTACATAGTTAAATGTAAGCATTATTTTACAGTTCACAATATTTCGACATATTACAATCTCATACGTAATCTAATGGTATTTACAATTTTACGGTGACATATATGTATTTGTTAAAATGTAAGGGGTAATCTTGGGATCTACTGAACCGATTTTAAAAATTCATCAAGTCATAGGTTATATAAAAAACCGAAAAATAAAAAGGCTATTAATATTATGCCCAATGAAGTGGGCATGGGGTCAGCTAGTACAAAATAACATACAAAGTCAGCCTGCCTAGTGTGGCAATTAGGGGTAAATTCTCCAGGTGTTAGAAGTAGAGAGAGACACTGCTAAATGTCCCACTCACTTCCAGTTCATCACATTATCGAACACAATGAAAACTCAACTGAAACTTCAAGTATAATAGAAAATCTGTAGTTTTGTAGTCATACTCAACCTTCTTAAGAACATATATATATATATATATATTAATGAACTCCTTTTTTCCTTGTATGGACGAACTCCCCTCCATGTGTGACATAATAAAATTTATAGATGGCCCCTAATTCATATATCTAAATATTATCTAAATCTGGTGATTTATGACGATGGTGCAATAAATAGACAAATCTTACATCATCAAAAAGCTTGTGGAGTGCTTTGAACTTCCAGAAAGGCTTGAACTTAGTGTTGTATGAGAGTATGGCATCTGCAAGCTCCTCACTGTTCCGGATCGGCCGCGACAGAGCCGACTCAATCAGTGTCCACCTCTTTTTCAAATGAGTGTCTCCATTTCCCTAAAAATCAATATTGTCTATTGAGAGTCATTTTTAACAATACAATTTAGAATTAGTTTATTAAGTGAAAAAGAATTATAATAATTGGATTAACCCAAGACATAAAAATCCTTCTTTTTAAAATAAATGATTGATTGTAGACACTATAACATTCATCATGAAATATCAATAACACAACATTAGTATGATGTGTAACATTACAACATATAAACAAAAGAACTAAGGTACAATAAAAGATTTAAAATTTAATTATATTAAATGTTACTTGTATAATTAATATAACATTTTTTGTATTAATATTACAACTGTGTAATATTATGTTGGCAAGGTGTTGCACCATACCTAAAAACTATCTTCATTCAAGAACACTTTACTTACATCTTCTACAGGGTATAGACTTTGGCTGGAACATGGCATACGGACAAAATCATGGTCCCACTTGTCATGGCCTGTCCTCGGCTTGGGCGGGACGCCCTCTTCCCTGCCGCTGCTCGGTATGTGGTACATTACTGCGTGGTTAGACGCCGGGACCACCAGCCTGAACTCTGGGGCTCCCCAAGGACTCTGGGACCCGTACATCTCAGTTATAGGGACCCCTCGCCAGTAAATGCTTTCATCACTCGACGACATTATGTTTTTGCAATTAATAAATTTGTTCAGGTCTATAAATTCACAGTAAGTCACAACGCAGTAAATAAAATAAATGTGATAACAACAAAGTTAACCTTCAAGAATATAACATACGTCTAAAACTGAATTGCCTGCAGAAAATCATTAGAGCAACCATATAAAAGTACAGGGTCAGAGTGTAGGGTTTATTGCACAATACGACACAATACACAAATTATTTTATCACAATTTTTAGAGCAATTCGCTGTTAACTGATCGGCCGACCGACCGACTACCTAGGTATTCCAAAAAGTTACAACAAATTGTTTTTATATCTGTGGGCTGTGGGTGGAGGAAGGCATTGACAGACAGCAATGACACTAACCGACCGGTTGAATGGTGCTTTATCAGTTTCTATCACTCATTCACTCACGAGCTTTTGCGGGAATTGCGGGTCGACCACCGATTTTTTCATTTTTATTATCCGCGTTAACTCAAGACTGATGAACCTTGAGATGTTTTCTATGAACCGCACTAAGATTTGTCTCAAAAAAGTAGAAAAAAAAGGAATGCGTTCTAGGTGTTCCCCATACTTTGAACAAAAACCCTGAAACGAATGACTAAACAGCTTGACTTGCTTTCCTGTGTAAGGAGATGAAAAACAGCCAATTCTCAAACTTTTTACGGCTTCTATTAAGTAGATAATTCCTTCTTAGTAAAATAATATGACCCGTTATTTTATTCTAACCTTTCTGTAAGTGGTAGGACAGGTACTTATTGAGACCACTAAGTCAAACGAAGTTATCGAACCAAGATAAAATATGGCCAAAAGCAAATGATTTTCCGTTCTTTCGCCCTCGAAATCGCCTTTCACCGTTAGAAGAACAACCAAAAGCAGGCCAACGACATATTATTACGAATGGCAACTTCAACGAACCAACTGCATCTCTTAGCTCTTATTCGAGACAAAAAAGTTTCGGTAACAATATTTAATTCCGATTCAGGGTTCATCGATCCCTGATGTCAAAAGTATCTAAGCTAATATCCCTGTCGCATATTCCTGATATCTACATTAATACAGAAAGTAATCATAGTAAATATGAGTAGGTATAAAACTATTGACTGTCACATTTCGAAACAAATGTTTACAATATTTTAGAGTTATTATCTTAAGGCTGCCATTACCTAAATTGACGACGCCATGTAAATACCTGTAGTTTCTTCGTCGTCGTCTACTATTTTGCCATGCCTTCTTAGTTGAATTTATAACTAAGATTCATTTCAATTTATCGCTTATCTCTAAAAAATCAGATCTTCCCTGATAATAAAAGCCCTGCCGTTCAAACTAGGACAAATCCGGGGAAATCCGGACGGATGGCAGCCCCAAACTAATCTATCCTCAAAATTTCCAAAAACAATCGTCTATCATTCGGTCACACATTTGACAGATGAAGCAAAAGTGACGTACGTCAAAAGTGGCATTCGTTCACTTCAATCAAATCTTGCTCGGCGAATCGAGAAGCGTCGTAAAGTTTATATTAGAAAGCGCGGGAAATCTCAACTTGAGCGGGCGTCCCTTTTTCGGCTTTGATATTTTAATTAATTAATTTGTTATATAGGATCAAATTTGTTGCGTAGTGTACATATTTAAGTTCATTTATTTATTTTTAGTAGTTGTAGTGTAAATAACATCATCATCTGGTAAGTTTTTTAATTCATTCTTCGTTCTTCATGAACGACCCTGAAGATCCTGGGGGGACAGTCCCCCAGGTCTTCCACACTGTAACTATTACCCATAATGGGTCTGAAATGGACACGGAAGGTTCAGTAGTCGACACTGATGGGTCTGAAAATGCCAGAAATACTACAAAAAGAAAGCGTTGTTCTGGTAAAAAAATATGTAAGCATTGTAATAAAAAGAAACGAAGGCATCATAAATCCACTTTAATAGCTCCTTTAAATGAGATTGATTGCAATTGCGAATGTTTTTCCGATTCTTCTCAACCCATTTCCAAGAAAATTGAAGTTAATAATTCAGATTGTCCACCTCCCGCTCCGGTGTCTGCTCCTCAGACACCTATTCAAGATCCTTTGGCTTCAAACACTCTGGAATCGAATACTCAGCGCACTCCTCTAGGACGAGCATACTATAGTGCTACTGATGTATCTCCGTATGTGGTACATGTGCAGAGGGAGCAAACATCTCCCAATGACAACACATATATTCATCCCATTTCTTTTGGACATTTTCTAAAAAAAAACAACATTAGAAATATAGTAAATGGAAGTGTCAAGCGAATTGGTAGAAACAGGGCAACTCTGTCATTTACAAACTTTGAAGATGCAAATTCATTTATAGTCAATGGTGCTTTGAAGAAGAACAGCTACAAAGCATTTATTCCTACATTTAACACAACTCGTATGGGTGTGATACGAGGTGTACCTAACAGTTGGTCTGATGAAGAAATCATTGAAAATATCACAGTGCCAGTAGGAACAGGGAATATATTAAAAGTGAGGCGATTGAAACGGAAGAATGTAGTGAATGGAAAGAGTGAATTTGTTCCGATAGAAACTGTAGTGTTGACTTTTGACGGGCAAATCTTACCTAAGAGAGTATTTCTATGTTACAATGCTCTGCCAGTTGACCTATATATCTTTCCTACTATCCAATGTTTCCAATGTTGTAGGTATGGGCACATAAAAAGCCAATGCAGGTCGACTCCTAAATGTTATAAATGTGGACAAGGGCACTCAGGAGAAAATTGTTCAGTAGATGAGGAGTATGTTACATGTTGTATGTGTTCGGGCAATCATTTTGCAACCAGCCGTAAGTGCCCTGAATTTTCGAGGCAAAAGGCAATAAAGGAATCCATGGCAAAGAATTGTGTATCTTACTCGGAAGCTATTAAGCTTCATCCACCAATCACCAAATCTTATGCTGATGTCTTAACTTCCATAGCACCTCAATCTCCAGTTCATTCCATGCATTCTCCGTCTAAAAATCATCCCATCAGGACCAATTATAAAAAACAAGTAATTTTGAAAAAAAGCCCTCCTAAACCCCTAAGTAAAGGATATGATCGAGCAGCCCATGAAAATCTAACACACGACTATAACATGCCTTCTCCATCCAATGGATGTGGCTATAGTACTGATTTGCCCCTAACAGATATGTCTGTTAAAGAATTACTGATACACCTTATTAACAAGTTAACTCAATCTTCTTCCGTTTCACCGACCAACGCCGCCATCAATTCCTCCGATTTGTTAGATATTTTAAACATTCAATATGGCCCACGTCCCACTAATAATGCAGTGGAATTGCCGTAGCATTTCTAATAAGAAATGCGACTTAATTTATTTTATTAATAATTACAATCCGTTTGTAGTTGCACTACAAGAAACATGGTTAAAACATGATAGTATTTTTAAAATAAATAATTATTCATGCGTCAGAGAAGATAGATCTGACAGCTATGCTGGTGTTGCCTTACTTATCAAACATAATGTTCCATTTTATCATATTCCCATTCCTGTGCATAGTCCTGACTTTTCAATTATTGCCGCTAGTATTAATAATATATGTTTTGTTTCCGTTTATATACCCCACCCTTCTTCAGATATTTATGACGAAGTTGAAAATATCATTTCTACTCTCCCTACTCCTCTACTGATCTTGGGTGATTTTAATGCTCAACATTATTCATGGGGTAGCTCAAATAGCAATTATTATGGATCTAGAATTTTAGATATGTTAGATGTAAATAATTTATGTATATTAAATACCGGTGACCCAACTAGGCGTACTCAGCCTCATGAAGCAATAAGTGCTCCTGACTTGTCTATATGCTCTCCTAGTTTAGCAACTTCTTTAACCTGGCATGTGCATACTTCAACACTAGGCAGTGACCATTTTCCCATAATAATCCGTTTTCCTAACATGGTAATCAATTCATCATCACCTAGTTATTCCCCACGATTAAAATATACACTTAAAAAAGACAGATGGACCTCGTTCAAAGAACAAATTGAACAGGAACTGACATCTTTGCCTACAGTTACTCAGTCTAACCAATCAGAATGTGCTCACGCATTAGCTACACTGTTAATTGAAACCGCAAATAGAACTTTCCCATTAAAAAAATGCGGCCCTAGAAAAATTCCTCTCCCTCCTTGGTGGGACAGTGATTGCTCGTCTGCAATCAAGGCGAGAAAAGCTGCGGAAAAAAAGTACAAAGATATTTCTACAGAGGAAAATTATAACGTGTTGGCCGAGTTGATTACAAGCACTAGAAAATTATTCAAAAATAAAAAATGGGAAGGTTGGAAAAAATTCTGCGCTTCTATATCACCAGATATCCCTGCTTCTATTGTTTGGAATAACATAAGGAGATATAGGTCTATTTATAAAGAATCAAAGCCTCCCTTCCTACATAGCTCGATTGCCGAAAAGTTTCTTGATAAGTTAGCGCCATCTTTTGTTCCATTAGATATTATTAAGCCATCTATTTTATGTTTAAATTCTGAAGAACGAGTAGGCTTGAATGCACCTTTTAATCTTAATGAGCTTAAAGGCATTTTATCTTATGTGACCGATTCAGCTCCAGGGTTGGATGGGATCCCATATTCTTTTCTATCTCACTTAAGTGATTCTAGTTTGACCTATTTTCTTACTTTAATTAATTCTGTAATGTTATCTGGTATAATACCGCTTTCTTGGAAATCTCAAGAGGTAATACCCATATTGAAACCAGGTAAGCAACCTTTTGAAGCTTCGTCTTATCGCCCTATAGCCTTATCATCAGTCCTTATAAAGATAGCCGAGCACCTTGTTAAAAACAGGCTAGAATGGTTTCTTGAAAGTAACGGATTATTAGCCCCTAGTCAATTCGGTTTCAGAAAGGGTAAAAGTACAATAGATAGTATTGCTATATTTACCACAGATATTCGTATTGCTTTTTCAAAAAATGAAAGTCTCCTTGCTGCTTTTTTGGATATTACTGCCGCTTACGATAATGTCGAGGTATCTATTCTTAAACATAAACTCGAAAAATTAAATGTTCCTTTAATGCTTTCAAATTTTATAGTCAATTTATTAGCAGAAAGGTGTATCAGTGTCAACCTTGAAGACTCGACTACTAAATCTAGAGTATTATGGCGAGGTCTTCCTCAAGGTTCCGTTTTGAGCCCTATCCTTTACAACATATATACTTTCGATTTGGAAGCAAGCCTGAATGGTACTGTTAGAATACTTCAATACGCAGACGATTTACTTTTATATAGTTCTGGCCGATCATTAGAAAATTTAACTTCTTCCCTTGATTCATCCTTAAAATTACTCAAACAATGGTTAGATAACAATGGTTTAGCTTTGTCAGTTTCTAAGAGTTCTGTTGTCTTATTCACAAGAATGCGCACTCCACCTTCTATTTCTATATGTTATGATAATTCTATTATTCCTCAACAAAACGAAGCTAAGTTCCTAGGAGTATTATTAGATAGTAAACTTACTGGTATTCCCCACTGTTATTATATTGCTGCTAAATGCGAACGTTCTATTAACATTCTTAGATGCCTCACAGGCGTATGGTGGGGATCACACCCTTTTTCTTTAAAATTACTCTACAACGCATTGATAAGGAGTGTTCTAGACTATGGCACCTATCTCTTGGAGCCTTGCAGTGTACTTGCTATGTCCAAATTAGATAAAGTGCAATCCAAAGCCTTAAGAATTGTAGCTGGAGCTATGAAAACTAGCCCTATCAATGCTTTACAAGTAGAGTTATGTGATCCACCCTTAAAATTCCGGCGACAGTATTTATGCGACCGTTTTCTTTTCCGTGTGTTGCAGCATTCTAATCATTTATTACACTTAAAATTACGAATTCTTTCAGATTATATAGAAAATTCTTCTTATTGGTCTCGCAAAGATATGCCATGCCTTGTAATAAGTTACCGTAAGTTTATCTCTTTAGAAGCACCTACCCATAAATCATCATATCTGCCCATTTTTGCCATAGATTTTAATTCATTGATCCACAAACCTAATGTTAATTTAGATCTCAATATTCCAAATGATAATAAAGCTGATTTTCATTTTAATCTTATTTTAGCCAGGGATTTTGAAAACTACCATTGTATATATACCGATGCATCTAAACATAATGGTATAAGCCCTGTAGGTGTGGGCGTGTATCATCATGAGTATGGAATCGTACAAAAGATTAAACTTCCTCCTGAAACTTCTGTTTTCACTGGTGAATGTTTTGGCATCTTCAAGGCTCTTGAATATGTATTATTGTTTAAACTTTCGAAAGCTCTAATTATCTCAGATTCGAAAAGCGCTCTTCAAGCCCTAGAAAAATTTCCATTTAAATGTAATACTATTAATACAGTTATCTTTGATTGCAAAAAGCTACTATATCAATGCGTAAACAGGGGGTTTGAAATATGTTTTATGTGGGTTCCTGGCCATAAAAACATTTATGGTAATGTTAGAGCTGACAAGTTGGCAAATGAAGCTGTTCTTTGTGGAGATTTAACCCCATATAAAAACTTTTGTGAGGACTTAGTTCATTTGGCCAAAGTCTATCTTCATAGGACTTGGGAAGTAAATTGGGATCATACCACTCAATTCAAAGCAAACCACTATAAATTGATTCAAAATGAAATTGCATTAAAGCCGTGGTTCTCTAAAATAAGACTTGGAAAAATTGCCACTACCAGTATCATAAGAATGCGATTGGGTCATGTTTGTTCCCCTGCAAATCTAGCTAGATTTCACATAATTGATAACCCCATGTGCGAGTGTGGCGCGGGGATTGGAGATCTGAACCATATATTCTTTAGTTGTTCTAAATATGATCGATCTTCATTTATAGTGAGTTTAATAACTTTACGTGTTCCTTTCCCTACATCGATTATTTCCATATTGTTATTAAAAAATTATGATATTTATAATGCCATATCTGAATTCATTCTAAAAAATGATATTAAATTGTAATTTGTGTATTGTATTATCACCATATCGTCATATTACATCCTCACCCAATTTCATGAAACTCCTCACGATTCCATAACTCCTTTGATCCTATCAAAATTCCGTTCCGTTCATTCCAATTTTATTTTTCCTTGCAACAGTTTTCCCAAACTTTTATCGCAACTGGCATAAGCACAAGCCGTGCATTGCCACCCAACCCCAAAAAAAAAAAAAAAAGTTTATATTAAATTAGATTAATACAAAAAATAAATGTCTGTCTCGTAACTCGTTAGCTAATGTAACTTAATTTACACGAAAAAAAATAACAATAATGAATTTAGAACTTCTTGGTAAGTACTGTGCACAAAATGAATCTAATGTTTAGCATTCATTAATGTTTATTTACTCTGTAATATTTGGTATTCCAGAATCATTTGGACAAAATTATCCTGAGGTGAGTACCTTATCTTGGCTAGAATCGTTTTGTTGACATAAAGTTTGGATGCATTAGAAAAATTTCCTACAAGTAACAAGAAATTTAGGTTCCAGAAATAGTACAATGTAATTTCGGCATGGTACCGGTGTTGTGATGTTTCTTTAGCTTTCTTACGGTCATAATGCTTTATTATCGAGTGTTCCATGTCATTTATAATATAACATTCCTATAGGTTCAATAGGTCTGTAGGTATCTGCTGTATTTTCTTTTGCATATTGTCCATTGTATATTTCTTACATTTCAGGAGTTCGATGGGTCTTTGGACTCGATTTCCCTCGCCGCCACGTGTGCGTTCAACCGGCGCGGTACACTTCTGGCCGTGGGATGCAACGACGGAAGAGTGTTCATCTGGGACTTTCTTACCCGAGGCATAGCCAAGTCCATATCGGCTCATGTGTACCCCGTGTGCAGTCTGAGTTGGTCCAGAAACTGCAAAAAGGTACTGTTATCAACATGAACTTATAAGATTGATCATGTGACAATAACGCAATAAGGAATATATTTTAAAGTTCTATTTCAATATGTTGGTGACATTAACACACACTTTTGCCAACAAAGGCCTTCAGAACATTGTTGCAGCAATACAAGAACTAAAACTTTTTGAGAAATGAACTTTAATTATTATGTCTTCTTACTGGAATAATAATATGGAACTTGGCCGACATGCTCTTGCATGTCTTGATGCTGCTGATCCCAACCATGATAGAAAAGTTATACTTCCATCATGGCTGAATGTTGTCAGGTTAGATAGATATTCTTTATTACGCAGCATACAATTGACTTAAAACTAGGTATAACAGACACTTGTTGCACAATTTAAGTGGCCTTATCGCTATAAGTGATCTCTTCCAGACAACCTTAGATTAGGTTAGATTGTATTTTGGTTTACAAACACCTAATGACAATTAATATAAAGAATTTAACACAATAACTTAGAATAAGACATTTAAAACTTATCTGGCCATTGAAAAATCAGACCTTATAAAAAGTAATTGTGTAAATTTCAGTTTGAACATAGGATCCAATCTAATGGTACTATTAATTTCAGCTGTTATCAGCATCAACGGACCACAATGTGTGCATATGGGACATATTATCTGGAGAATGTGAACAAAGATACAGATTTCCAACCCCTATTTTGAGGGTTCAATTTGACCCAAGGAAAGACAAACGCTTTCTTGTCTGTCCCATGAGACATGCTGCATTACTAGTGGATACAGAGGGGGAGCATAAGATACTGCCTATAGATGAAGATGTAAGTTTTTGTATACAATTTTTCCTTAAAATATAATGAAACTACTGTAGGTACATACATACGTAATCCTGATCTTACAGATGTACATGGTTGGCGGTTAACACTTACCATCAGGTGAACCGCTTGCTTGTCTGTCCCCTATTTCATAAAAAAAATTAAAAGTCTCATCAGTATAATAGAAAATACGTACTTAACCCATTTTGTTATCTTCTACAATATATAATCTATCTCTCTCTCTTCAATCGGTCCCTCATTACTGAGGATCGTAGATAGAATCTATACCTACTTAATTTATCACTTGCATGTCCAGCTGTGGACTGCGAAAAGCTTATGATGATGATGATGATGTTAAACAAGAGTCTAATTGGAAAATGAACTTTAAAATGTGATTGAACTCACAAAAAATAAGTATTTAAGTAAGTTTATCAGTTGTCTAGTATTCATAGTACATGGTTATTAATTAAAAATACTTTTTATTTCACTGGAGTATTTTTCTATCTCTTTCAGGGTGATATAAATGTAATAGCTTCCTTTGACCGTCGAGGGGATCATGTGTACACTGGCAATGCCAAAGGGAAGATATTAATATTGGACTCTCAGACATTAGCAGTAAAGGCTAGTTTTAAGATTACTGTAGGGACATCAAGCACAACAAGCATTAAAAGTATAGAATTTGCAAGAAGAGGAGAGTAAGTACATTTCAATAGCAGTTAAGTTTATTATATCAACTTTGTGAGATATATTCTAAAACAAATTATGTTTTTTAAGTTGTTTCTTGGTGAACACATCTGATAGAGTAATAAGAGTATATGATACGAAGACAGTGCTCAAATGTGGTATAAATGGTGAACCAGAACCAATACAAAAACTACAGGATCTTGTGAACAAGTAAGTGATTTTTTTTTATTATGTATAAAATAATGTTTTATTTCTGTAGAGTTAGCAATGGCATCAGACTTAAGGTATCGTTTAATTCGCGCCATCTCTCTCTTTCCTGGGTTACCAACTTTAAATTATTTCTATAAGAAATTGGCCCCTCTAAAAAAGTTGTGTTGTGTTACACCTCAGAGAATTTGTGTGATAAAATGTTTAAGGCTGAAAAATACAAAAAAAGTTAAAACTTGCTGTTTTCAAGATGGATATTGTATTAATGTATGACATCAACAGTATGATGATTATGTATATTTTTTAAAAAAAGCCAAAATTGATGAGTTTCTTGCGGCACTTCTTCTCATCAGGCCTCATCCTTATCACGTCGAAGTGCTAGTAGGGAAAAAAAAGTTTGACGTGCAAAAGAATTTACTTGTAAATCTATTTGCAGAAATAAATTATTTTATTGAACAAAGTGGCTGATAAAAATACTAACTAAAAAAAATACAAAAGTATTAGTGTGAACAAATAGGCTGATAAAAATACTAGCTAAAAAAAAATTACAAAAAGATTTTTTTTTTAACAATAAGGCAACAAGCAGACTTATATTCTCGTATTGGAAGTTAGTTAAAGTTACCACGCCTCAGGACGACGTGGAAGAAGTGCTGCTTCTCCGGCGACGGCGAGTACATCTGCGCGGGCTCGGCGCGGCAGCACGCGCTGTACGTGTGGGAGAAGTCCATCGGGAACATCGTCAAGATCCTGCACGGGACCAAGGGCGAGCTGCTGCTGGACGTCGTGTGGCACCCCATCCGCCCGATCATCGCCAGCATCAGCGCAGGTCGGTGGGCAGGAGCAAGGCACCGAGTGGTAGAAGCAGATACGCAAGATAGGTTTCCGGAGCTCGTGGGGGGTTAGGGTTGGGCCGGCATGGCGGTGGCAACTGACAGGTAACTGACCAGTTACTTGCCCATTGTCACAGCGACTTGGGCTTCTCTTTCACTTTCCATCAGGCGTAGGGAAGCCATAATGTCGAGCCAACATAAAAAAAAAAAATTTTTAGCACAGGTGCAGGTCCCTGTTTCTTCTCGTCTCTTGATGACAGTTCGACTCAAAAGCTTTACATACTTTCCAAAGCACAGGGGTGCATCTGCCGCCGGATACCGGACTCGGGAATTAGTCTTAGGCGAAACTCATCAGTATTTACCTACCATACGGACCGACAAGGACCTTTTCGCGCGCGCCGCCCTCATACAGAGTGGCACTTTTAATGTTGGTTTTTGCCTTTGATATTTCACAGTAACGCCCTAATGTCTACGTCCCCTCCTTTTGCCATTCTCACACTGAGAACTTTTGTTACACTTTTGACCTTGCAATTTGTACCACAGGCGTAGTATCGATATGGGCGCAGAACCAGGTCGAGAACTGGTCGGCGTTCGCGCCGGACTTCAAGGAGCTGGACGAGAACGTGGAGTACGAGGAGCGGGAGAGCGAGTTCGACGTCGAGGACGAGGACCGATCCGTGGACCAGGCCGGAGAGAGCCACGACGACGAGGAGATCGACGTGAGTACAGTAGTGAACATGAGGTCGATGTGAGTACTATAGTGATCGTAAGAACGTGGGGCGGGAGAGCGAGTTCGACGTCGAGGACGAGGACCGCTCAGTGGACTAGGCCGGAGAGAGCCACGACGACGAGGAGATCGACGTGAGTACAATAGTGAACATGAGGTCGATGTGAGTACTATAGTGATCGTAAGAACGTGGGGCGGGAGAGCGAGTTCGACGTCGAGGACGAGGACCGCTCAGTGGACTAGGCCGGAGAGAGCCACGACGACGAGGAGATCGACGTGAGTACAATAGTGAACATGAGGTCGATGTGAGTACTATAGTGATCGTAAGAACGTGGGGCGGGAGAGCGAGTTCGACGTCGAGGACGAGGACCGCTCAGTGGACTAGGCCGGAGAGAGCCACGACGACGAGGAGATCGACGTGAGTACAGTCGACCGGGAGGTCGATGCGAGTACAAAATTGACATTTCAATCCACAGGTCACACGAACTTGAGGTAATACGATAAATCTTTATATTTTGACATTTTCGTTTTTACTTACGAGTACTTGACAGAATTTCAGCTTCCAATTCATACTTCAAGTTTAAGTTGTACTCACATCGACTTCAGTTTTTATTTAACTACATCCAGTTATGAATTAGACTAAAAGAATAAATTAACATACTTTATAATATAGGGCAATGAGGAGCAGACCAATCTCCAAGGCAACACCTGTTCACAAGTATCATAATATGGATGTTTTGGGGCCCTTGGGGGACAAAATAATTACATTATATTTAGTCCGTATTTTAGATCATAAAACTGTAATGACACGTATTTCTTTTTTCATTCAAATAAAAAATAGCAAAGATTCATCTTTGTAAGTTAGGAGTGGGAGTCTTTGCCGTCACTCCGTCCCGTAAAAATGCCACACCGTGTGACGTCACGCGTAATTTCAACAGGCTATAACTTTGTAATTTTTAGTCTAATTTACAAATTAAAAAATACGTGTCTTATTTTTGAATAAGCTAAAAGACGGACTAATTATATTTTTTGAGGCAAACAAGCCTATTTTAGGTAATAGGCAATTGGGATGATGACTAAAAAATAATTTAATGTCCATCAGATAGATTAATGAAAAATATTGGATACGTATTTTTTATTTTGCCTCTTGTTCAAAAACTTACGAAGATACATTGATTTTAAATGTCACATGACGTCACGTTAGAGTACAAAATATACTCTACGGCTGTTCACACGGTGCGAGGCCCACGGTTTTTTCTCGTATACGGTCTTCCCGTACACGTGACAGCCGCCGCGGCGCGCGACGTCTATTCGATGCAACCTGCCGCCAGTCGTTGAGTGCACACCGACATGGATCCCCGTGTTCCAATTCTTTTATATTGGTATTTGAGGAGGAGGTTTCGGCGCCCTAGAAAATACTGGGTCCATCCTTGTACGAGGAACCAGTTTGTCCGTGTGAACTTCTCAACGTAAACGCAAGCGCCAATGAGTATCGCATTCGTTAAAATCGTTTCGATAATCTCGCATTCCCGGTGGTAAGACCCTACGGTATACGGTAAAAAATATGTCTCGAATACGCGATTTTCTCGTATAGACGCCGTGTGAACGATTTTAAAAATTGCTATACAAATTTGGCTGTCACTACGATATTCGATAAAATCTCGTATACGATATACGTGAAAAATGACTCCGTGTGAACGTAGCCTAACGTGACGTAGTTAGCCCCCACTCCGTAACTTTAATGCGCTATATCTAAGTATTTTCTTGTTATTTCGACAAAACAAAAAATACGGGTCTTATATTTTTTTATTATCTAAGAGATGGACTAATTATTTTCTTCATTTTCATACCTTGTCATCATCCGTATTATGTTTGTTCTTCAGGTGGACGTAACGACGTGCGAGCCGGTCGCGGCGTTCTGCAGCTCCGACGAGGAAGGCGAGGACGAGAATGTGCTGTCCTTCCTGCCCATCGCGCCAGAAATTGAGGACCCCGAGGTGAGTGCCTGTAAAACATTAATCTTCGCTCGAATTGAGCCGCCCCGTCTGGGGAAGGACCTCCACCGATATAGATACCGCAGCTAAATGACCTCTGGGTCGTGTTTCTGCCGGTAGTAGGGTTTTCGGAGCTCGTGGGGGGTTAGGGTTGGGCCGGCATGGCGGTGGCAAGTGACAGGTAACAGACCAGTTACTTACCCGTTATCACAGCGACTTGGGCTGCTCTATCACTTTCCATCAGGCGTAGGGAATCCATTATGTCTTTATCGATATATCTCTAATTTTGTTTTAATATCAAGATTGTTCTCTGCGCCGTATTTTGTTGTCCACGTCACAGTTAATTAGAATCAGGGACCCTACCACCAAAATCAAAAACGATCGTTCGTTCGTTCGTTCGATCCGTTCAACGAACGATCGTTTTCGATTTTGGTTGTAGAGGCCTTGTATTTTACTAAACAAATGATATAGTATCTTACCATAAATATGGTCTAATATCGCACCTGTTTACTATGATCTAATCAATTGTATAATAATGTGTGGCCGCAATTTATCAGTATCTGTTTTCATTGTTTACTCACTGCATAACTATTAATCCTTTATTATGAATTGGTTCCAAATATTTTACTACGATAACAAAGATATTTTATCAGCAAGCGTGAACATAAATTTCGACCGTGAATGCAATAAATATTTCGCAACATTATATTGTGCTATTGCACAATATAGGTAACATTGTGCAATATTGTTATTTATTTTTATTGTGCAATAGTTTTTTTTTTATAACCTCCAGGTATTTGTCCAAAGTGGCGAACACCTGGAGAGGCCTATGTCCAGCAGTGCACTGCGATAGGCTGATGATGATGATGAATGTATTTTTGTCTACAATACATCTTTGAATATTTATACCATAGGTTATCATTATGTCTATTTCATTTCAGGACGGCTGGGCGGCCACACAAGAGACGGTGACGCCGACCGAGACCCCTGAGAAGCTCGAGCCGGCGGCGAAAAGGCCCAAGTGCAAGACCTACGATATATCGCTCAAGATTGCCCCGCCTGGTAAGATTGATTAACTCTATAAGTTCTATCTGTTCTAATCTGCTTTAGGTTGTTAAGAAGTCGATGGTGACTGCGAATTAAAAGAAAAGAGGAGAGGTTTTTTTGATATAGTTTCTCTACTTCTTACCCGAGATTTCTTCCTAAATATTACGTTAATAATAATAACTCGTAATACACACCATACAAAATCTGATTTGACTCTTCATGATAATACGGATGATGACAAGGTATGAAAATGAAGAAAATAATTAGTCCGTCTCTTAGATAATAAAAAAATATAAGACCCGTATTTTTTGTTTTGTCGAAATAACAAGAAAATACTTAGATATAGCGCATTAAAGTTACGGAGTGGGAACTAACTACGTCACGTTAGAGTATATTTTGTACTCTAACGTGACGTCATGTGACATTTAAAATCAATGTATCTTCGTAAGTTTTTGAACAAGAGGCAAAATAAAAAATACGTATCCAATATTTTTCATTAATCTATCTGATGGACATTAAATTATTTTTTAGTCATCATCCCAATTATGGTACCTAAGTCTAAGATTAATATTATAGCTACCTACCCAGGCTAAATGTTTTTTCTTTTTTTTTTTCAGAACAACCTCTCTCCTTTGGTGGCAAAAATAAGCAAGCAGCTGGAAGTAAAAAAGTCGCCGGAAGACCTAGAAAATAATAAAGATACTGCAAACGATATTTTAGTTTATTTTGTTCCTTTACACACGAGATAAGTACTTTCAGCAGTTCTTTTTTTTATAAGGAAAGCAGGAAAGGAAGCCCAAGCCGCTGTCATGCGGGCGGGCAACCACGGTTTCCAGTCAGTTATCTCAGCCATGCTGGCTTACAAGATGCTTCTATACGCTTCGTTTTAATCCTTTAAACCTTTCCTCCTCCTTCCTTCTTCTTATAGTAGTACGGGAAGGATCCCGTAAAAGATCCTTCCCGTACTATAAGAAGGCGGAAACACATGTGCTGTGTTCCACTTTTTAATGGTACGGCACAAGTTCACCTTTATTTCATAAATATTATTGTTTCCACTATATGTATAGGTACGTTTCATTACAAACTAAAAGGAATTTTGTAAAATATGAGCACATTACAGTGCCGCTATTCCACATAATTGATATTTAAATATCCCCTTGCTATTCAAATAATGAGTGTTAAAACAATTAGTAGCCAAAAAAGTTACGTGTTTAAATGGTTCCGAATCCTAACAGAAAAAGTTTTGATGAGCCTATATAAAAATAGGGATTCGACCAAACCAAACAACAAGTTGTAGAAGAAAACATTTATTCTGCAAAAAGAAATCATATTATCGTCGATCTTTAATAAAATTCATATCTAGAGTATACAGTAAGTACTTATCATCTGTATATAAATAAATCTCACTTAAATAGAACCAAAATAATAATACATCGTTTATTCGAGACCAAAAAGACTCATAATATTACTTTTCGTTAGTCCCTACCCTAATTTTACACGTACTATATAATACATAGCGTACATTATTTATCGCGACGGCGGTGTTCCGCCGGCACGTCGTATAAATAAAATTCATCTATAGTAAGTATTTACAGGTGCCGATAGTCTCGAAATGCTGTACGGAGCAGCGAATACGCCGCGAACCGGTCGTTACGTCACGTAACGTACTAGGGAGCGAGTGTCGCTTACTGACAACTATTGCCGTAATTCCTTTTATTTTAAGAGGTTCTTGTATAGGGGAATCCGGCCTTCTATATATTCCTACGCATATTGTTTCCGAATATTAATATCATTTTCAATAGTTTAGTAACAGAATTATTATGTCGCCGTTCGTCTCGATCCTGTCAAGGGCGACAGCCCCGCAACGTCGCATTAAAGGTCCACCCATATCGGACCATTTCGCATCTCAATAGCAGCATACAACGTCGAAGTACTGCCAGGTCATCTGTGTGCAAGGACCGTACTACCGATCGTCAACCAATCGCGCGCGAGAGCGGGGCGCATCCTCAAAAGGGGGCGGGGCCGCTACGCGTCGAGGTCGTCGTCCTCCCGCTGGCTCGAGAAGTAGCTGACGAGGCCGCCGAACACGCTGCCCTCCTCGCGCGGCGCGCCCTCCATTAGCTCCGTCTTGACGCGCACGAGCGGGGGCGGGGCGGCCGCGGGCGGGGCCTCGGCGGGGGCCGGCGGGGACGGGGGCGCGGGCGGCGGGGACGGCTCGGCGTCGCGGCTGGCGGGGCGCTCGGGGCCGTCGGGGGCGGGCGGGCGCGAGGCCAGGAAGGGCGGCGGGGCGGGCAGGGAGGGCCGCGGCAGGCGCAGGTGCGGCGGCAGGTACGGCGGCGGGTCGGCGCCGGGCCGCGGGCCGCGCGGCTCCTGCGCCAGGTACTGCTGCATCTGATGCATGCGCTGCAGCGCGTGGTGCGGCGGCGGCCCGAGCGGCCGCGGGCCCTCGGCGGGCCCGGGCGGGGGCGGCGCGGGGGAGGCGGGCGGCCGGTGTGGTCCGACGGTCGCGGCGGCGGCGGGCGGGGCGGGTCCCGGCGACGCGCTGGGCCCGCGCGGCCCGTGGGCGCCGGGGACGCCGGGCTGCACGAGGACTCCAGGGGGGCCGGGCGAGGCGCGCGGTCCGGGCGACGCGTGCGGCCCGGAAGGCCCGTGCGGTCCGGGTGATGCGTGCGGCCCGGGAGGCCCGTGCGGTCCGGGCGACGCGTGCAGCCCGGGGTGACCGTGGGGCCCCGGCGACGCGTGCGGCCCCGACGGTCCGTGGGGCCCGGAAATCGCGTGCGGACCGGGCGGCCCGTGCGGTCCGTGGGGCCCGGGCGACGCGTGAGATCCGAGGGGGCCGTGGGGTCCCAGAGGTCCGGGCGACCCGTGGGGACCCGGCGGCCCGTGAGGCCCGGGCGACGCGTGGGGTCTGGGGGGTCCGTGGGGTCCGGCCGGCGCGTGTAGGCCCGGCGGACCGAGAGGCCCCGGCGACGCGTGTGATCCGTGTGGCCCCGGCGGCGGGTGTGGTCCGTGAGGCCCAGGCTGCCCATGAGGTCCCGCTGGCCCGTGAGACCCAGACGGCCCGTGAGGCCCCGGTGGTCCGTGAGGCCCAGGCGGCCCATGAGGCCCTGCCGGCCCGTGAGGCCCAGGCGGTCCGTGAGGCCCCGGCGGTCCGTGAGGCCCAGGCGGCCCATGAGGCCCTGCCGGCCCGTGATGCCCAGCCGTACCGTGAGACCCAGGCGGCCCGTGAGGCCCGGGCGGCGCGTGGGACCCGGGCGGCGCGTAAGGTCCGTAGGGCCCGCCGTACTGGGGCGCATACGGCCCGAGCGGATACCGTGGACGACGATCCTGTAATATAGTTTGTAATTTTTAACAACAAATTAAAAGATTTTGACAATTAGTTTGGTGGTAGTGAATGCTGACTCTGAATCAGTGGTCGCCGGTTCGATCTCAGCATAGAACAACATTTATGTGGCATGTTCGCGCCACTATTGATCGTCAATCGTCTGCCACCAACTTCGTCACAGCCAATCAAGGCGAAGCAAGCGCCTCTATTAACGCCTCGAATGAATCACAGTCAACATAGCCAACGCAGCTGTCAGGAGACAGCTGTCACACTACCAAAACAGAAGATCTACAACCACGCTACTGGCAAGGTGTCGTCTATTGTTAGTGCACAAAAAACCTATAATAATCGACGTGAAAAATTCAAATGACTCAAATATTATTTGTACCTATAAACTAGCTGTGCTCGCGACTTCGTCCGCGTGGAATAGTTATTTTTTTTACATTTTCCATTATTTCTTCGCTCCTAATAGTTGCAGCGTCTATTCAACACAAAAATAAATTTTTCAATTCGGATCAGTAGTTCCTGAGATTAGCGCGTTCAAACAAACAAACAAACTCTTCAGCTTTATAATATTAGTTAAGATTAAGACGTAGCGGTCGAGCCTTGTGTTAGCGTCTTTACATTTTTGTGAATTTTGATGCCCCCTGACCTTTAATGGCGGTCATCCGTCCCTTTCATTTCCATACAATTTGCGAGCGAGAGGCCGCTATATTAACTTGCTTCGGTGAACAGACTACAGACTAGTCTCGGGGGAGAGCCTCGGCGGGGAGCTCATTCCCCGGCCCGAGTGTAACTCACCTTGTTCTCGGTGTGCTTGATCTTGGGGTGGTTCCGGGGCGGCTCGTCGCGCGGCGAGGGCGGGCGCGGCGAGGGCGAGGCGGCGGGCGAGCGGTACTCGGGCTCCGTCTTCACCTCGGCCTTGATCCTTATCGGCGCTCCGCCCTCCGGCCCTTGAACTACTCCCGCGCCGGGTGGGCCTGTACACATTACTATAGTTCATTCGCGTTAAGAAAATAGTGACTGACAGGCCACTAGCCAATTAAAACGCTAGAAATTATAATTTCTTAAATTTAAAACTCTACTTTGTATGAGATATAATGTGTTAAAAATATAATTTGGAAAGCTTGGACAAAAAGAGAACAACTTACGTAATTTTCATAATGAAAATGAAATCAAATTGTTAAGGATTTTTTTATCCGTTTTTTAATACAAATAGTAGGCGCCATTTTATTACATCATACAGCTGCATGGTAAAATACAATATCTTTTGTTTATTGTAAAAACAAACTAGTCATAAAGGATATAATATTTTGTGTATGAATTTTGTAATTGGTCCCTTGTTGTCTTGATAAATGACTAGATAAAAATAATAAAAAATATGTATTTACATGCAAAAATAAAATACACCTTATACATTCTATAGATTCGATTATGAGAGCAATTTCAAAAAAGTGTCGTCGTAATATACATCAGTCCATATAAGACCTATGTTTCTATAAACAAAGATTAAGCGTCCAATCAATATCAATAAACACTTACCGGCCGGGGGCGTCTGCGAAGGTGCTGGGCCACGGAACGCCGGGTGCGGAGATTCGCGCATCGCTGGGTGCGGCGCATCGCGCATGGCCGGGTGCGGCGCGTCCCGTATCGCCGGGTGTTGCGCGTCCCGCATGGCCGGGTGTGGCGCATCGCGCATGGCCGGGTGCGGCGCATCGCGCATGGCCGGGTGCGGCGCATCGCGCATGGCTGGGTGAGGTGCGTCCCGCATGGCCGGGTGCGGCGCATCGCGCATAGCCGGGTGCGGCGCGTCCCGCATCGCCGGGTGAGGCGCGTCCCGCATGGCCGGGTGCGGCGCGTCGCGCATGGCCGGGTGTTGCGCGTCCCGCATGGCCGGGTGCGGGTGCTGCGAGTGTTGCGGGTGCGGCGGGTGGTGCGGACGCAGCGCGTGGTGCGCGTCGGGCGCGTGCGGGCGGTAGGCGGGCGGCGCGGCGCGCAGGTGCGGGTAGTAGCCCTGCACACATACAAACAGATATAGTTACGGTCGTATTGACTAACGTTTTGATAGTTAGAGGTCTTCCACTGTGCGTTTTGCGCGCAATTTTCTGTTCTGCCTTGTGCAACTGGTCTTTGGAATCAGCTGCCGGCTGCGATTTTTCCGAGTGGATATGACCTAGGGACCTTCAAAAAGCGAGCCTATAGATTTAAAGGCCGGCAACACACCTGTGACTCCCATCCTATAGGTATTTGGGAACCTGGGCGTTCGCGCAAAGCATAGTAACGTTTGTGAGTACAGCCATTCGTACGATTTACGCAACTCGAGGTTCTGAGCGCCTATTTTGCGTGAGCAGTAAACTTGTATATAGAACTGTTTAACAATATACACTTTTATAAATTATTAATTAATCATACCCTGGAATAAAATTTATAGGCAACCCATATGCAATTTATTGACATATTAAATCTATACATATAAAAGAATTAAATATAAAATACATTTCGTTACCTGCGAATGCTGCGGGTGCGGCGGATGCTGCGGGTGCTGCGAGTGTGACGGGTGTTGCGAGTGTTGCGGGTGCGGCGGGTACTGCGGCCGCGCGGGCGGGTGGCCGAGGGCGGGGTTGTGGAACGGGTACATGGCCATGTTCTGCGGCCCGCGCGGCCCGTACGGCGAGTTGCCAGGGTACATCATTGGGCCCCTGGTGAACAATTGAATATCAGACAACAATTGCCGAATAACAAACGAAGCTCTGGCAACCGACTGGTAGCGGTATAACTGTCCAAGAATAATCTCCCGAAAAATTATAAAGTCTTTCTTATTCTTTAAAATTACTAGAGTACACGGCGCGCCGTCGCGATTGATTACGTAAATGATATGTGATATTTCATGCAATTAGGTAAAAACGTTGATACCACAAAATGTGCGGTTGTCGAGACCGTACAATTACTAATGGTCATCATCATCATCATCAGCCTATTGCAGCCCACTGCTGGACATAGGCCTCTCCAGTTGTTCGCCACCCAGGGCAAACTTCTGGAGGATATACCCATAATCGCCACGCTGGGCAGGCGGGTTGGTGATCGCAGGGCGTAGCTTTTATATTATGGGTTATGGCGATTATGGGTGTATCCTCCAGAAGTTTGCCCTAGGTGGCGAACAACTGGAGAGGCCTATGTCCAGCAGTGGACTGCGATAGGCTGATGATGATGATGACCTGTTTTGATTATGGTATCATTTCTAGTACCTGTATTAATTATGGTACCGTTTCTAGTACCTGTATTGATTATAGTATCGTTTCTAGTACCTGTATTGATTATAGTATCGTTTCTAGTACCTGTATTGATTATAGTATCGTTTCTAGTACCTGTATTGATTATAGTATGGTTTCTAGTACCTGTATTGATTATAGTATCGTTTCTAGTACCTGTATTGATTATAGTATCGTTTCTAGTACCTGTATTGATTATAGTATGGTTTCTAGTACCTGTATTGATTATAGTATCGTTTCTAGTACCTGTATTGATTATAGTATCGTTTCTAGTACCTGTATTGATTATAGTATGGTTTCTAGTACCTGTATTGATTATAGTATCGTTTCTAGTACCTGTATTGATTATAGTATCGTTTCTAGTACCTGTATTGCTGGTTGATCATGTGCGGCATCCGCGTTATTATGCTCGGCTCCTCCGAGATCGGCTTGTAGGGCTGCGGCGAGCCCGCCACCGACAACGTTCCTGGAAACAACATACACGTTGTTATAATTATAACAACATACATACTAACAGGTCTGTTCATCATTTGCTCATTATTGTTAACCTTTTGTTCCATAAAACACCGGTAGATGTCGCTGTGCTCAGTTACATCGCGGCATCATTATGTTTCCGTAGAACCCTAAGTAAGAATGTTAATGTTTGTTATTTTGACTATCCGTACACAATAAAAAATGTTATATGCAGGGTTGGCTTTTTTGAATAGGCAAACCAACCTAGCATTCCCTCGACTAAGGACCTGGGCTACCTAGCTCGAACCTAGGGTTTGTTCAGGTCACGCCACTATCTAAGAGAGGTAGGGCATGGCGAATCTTCGCTCGAATTGAGCTGCCCGTCCGGGGAAGGACCTCCACCCTATAGAATACCGCAGCCAAATGACCTCCGCGTCATGTTCCTGTCGGTGAGTAGGGTTTCCGGAGCTCGTGGGGGGTTGGGGTTGGGCCGACATGGCGGTGGCAACTGACAGGTAACTAAACAGTTACTTGCCCGTTGTCACAGCAACTTGGGCTTCTCTCTCGCTTTCCATCAGGCGTAGGGAAGCCATTATGTCGAGCCACTATAAAAAATAAAAAAAAATCTAATGGTAGCATTCGGATTCTGCTGGTCGGGCCGCAGCTGGTGCAGCCGCTGCTCCGTATAAGTACCTTCTCTGAGCGCGTTGGGCTGGTCGGGCCGCAGCTGGTGCAGCCGCTGCTCCGTATAAGTACCTTCTCTGAGCGCGTTGGGCTGGTCGGGCATCAGCTGGTGCAGCCGCTGCTCCGTGTAAGTACCTTCTCTGAGCGCGTTGGGCTGGTCGGGCCGCAGCTGGTGCAGCCGCTGCTCCGTATAAGTACCTTCTCTGAGCGCGTTGGGCTGGTCGGGCCGCAGCTGGTGCAGCCGCTGCTCCGTATAAGTACCTTCTCTGAGCGCGTTGGGCTGGTCGGGCATCAGCTGGTGCAGCCGCTGCTCCGTATAAGTACCTTCTCTGAGCGCGTTGGGCTGGTCGGGCCGCAGCTGGTGCAGCCGCTGCTCCGTATAAGTACCTTCTCTGAGCGCGTTGGGCTGGTCGGGCCGCAGCTGGTGCAGCCGCTGCTCCGTATAAGTACCTTCTCTGAGCGCGTTGGGCTGGTCGGGCCGCAGCTGGTGCAGCCGCTGCTCCGTATAAGTACCTTCTCTGAGCGCGTTGGGCTGGTCGGGCATCAGCTGGTGCAGCCGCTGCTCCGTATAAGTACCTTCTCTGAGCGCGTTGGGCTGGTCGGGCATCAGCTGGTGCAGCCGCTGCTCGGCGGACAACACGCCGCGCAGTTCCGCACGCACCTGCCACGACAAACGGTCATTCAGTAGGACATTCCATGACTTCTGTTAATTAATTCTGAAATGTTCCCAAACTAAATCTTTCTCTCATAATTGGGTGCACCCAATATTTTCTTTCCTTGGCTGTCTTTCCTCGCTTTCTTCTTAAGTAGTTGTTCGGTAAACATCATCATTTGCATTGTTAACTTTTGTTCCGTAAAACACCGGTAGATGTCGCTGTGCGTAGTTACATCGCGGCGTCATTACGTTTCCGTAGATCCCTAAGTAAAACTGTTAATGTTTGTTAAGTTGACTATCCGTACACAATAAAACGTGTTATATGCAAGGTTGGCTTTTTTTGATTACGCAAACCAACCTAGCATTCCCTCGACTTTTTGGACCTGGGCTACCTAGCTCGAACCTAGGGTTTGTTCATGGTCCTTCGAGGCCGGTAAGGTTTTGCCAGACCGAAACCGGAAGTCGTCTTAGCGGTGACGCAGTTTTTGGAGCACTAGGAGACGAGCCTGGAGGTGGTGGTATACCGACTAGCTGGTGGAGGAGCAGCATCTTGAGGGAGGAGTTTGGAGCTGTTGGTGCAGGAGTCCGAGTTTGGTGGAGGATCCGGCTTTGGACTTCGGGACGGTACTGACGAGGTGCCGTCAGGAGGCAGGTGACCACGCGCGAAGTGACGTCACGAGTGAGTGAGTGGGACAAAAACTGTGAGTGTTTGCATTTTTACGTCATAATCTAGTCAAGCGAGATTGAGCTTTATTTCATCGTGGTAGTGAACTTTGAGAATTTGGTGGATAGAAAGTTTCTAGTGAAAATATTAAGCGATTTTAAACCTTATTTGTGAGTGGGATTTGTCTTTGAAGAAGAAATCAAGAATTTGGGACTTAGAAAATTTTCGTGTTTGTTTACATTGACTTAGTGTAATTTTAAGAATTTGTTAAGAACTTAGAATAATTTGTTAGTTGTTTTTATGAACTTAGCCTAATTTTTAAGAAATTTGGTTACGACGGGGAACCTATGCCCGATTTTGGATCGATTTTAACGTGTAAAATACTTAGAAAATTTTAGCAATTATTTTGATGGTTGTTTTAACTGAGAAAATTTTACACTCGTTTTATCTTAACTTATAGAATATTTTTACAGTTTACAGAATTATTTACATTTTTTAATTTTTATATCTTTTGAAAATGGATTCCGAAATTAGTTTGCAGATAGATAACTATGAGAAAATTTTTAAAGCTAGATCAAATTATAAGAAATCACCAAAGGAACGAATTACTATAGCTTATTGTGAGACAAGATTAGAGTCTTTGGAGGTTTTATGGGCAGAGTTTTCCAAAACACATAGGACGCTTATTAAAAATTATGGGGCGGGGTTGAAAGGGCATGAGTATACGCAAAAAGATATTTATGATTTAACAGAGGAAATTTATACCGATTATAAGACACAACTTAAATCTGAAATAAGTTCATTATCAAATGTAAATTCTAGTGTAGCGAGAAACATAAAGGAATCTCAGGGACCTAGATCTGAACCATTTAAATTGCCAAAAATAGTGATTCCTAACTTTTCAGGAAAATATACTGAATGGATCACCTTCCGTGATTTATTTACTTCCTTAATTCACAATAACTCAAACTTAGATAATGTTCAAAAGATGCACTATCTGAAGAGCTCTTTAGCAGGTGAGGCTGAGCAATTGCTGAGACAAATTCCAATATCGGAAGCCAATTATGATAGATGTTGGACTCAATTAAAAACTAGATACGATAATAAGCGTTATTTGTCTCACTTTATTTTAAAACGTTTGCTTAGCCAGAAAAATATTGTTATGGAGTCTTCTATTGCTTTGAAGGAACTCATCGACACAACGAACGATTGCTTAAGTGGATTAGCTAATTTGGGTATTAATACGTGTAATTGGGACATAATTATTATACATATTTTGTGTTTGAAACTTGATGCTGAATCCCGAAAACAATGGGAGTTTAATATTACCAATAGTACGTCAACCGAGGAGTTGCCAACTTACGATAAATTTGTTGAATTTTTGACTAATAGGTACAGAGCGCTTGAGTTTCTGGACACCAAAACAGGGTCCAGTAGATATCAACAAAATAATAATTTTAATCAGCATAATAATAATGTAGTAAAATTTAAATCAATGCATATTACTACAAAGATGCAATGTGCATTTTGCTCAGATGCTCACAAATTAAGTGCTTGTAGAAAATTTTCAGGCGAGAATGTTGACCACCGTCGTAATTTTGTTCAATCTAGTAGCTTATGCTACAACTGTCTTGGGGCTAATCATAGTGCTAAGGCTTGTCAGTCTAGTACTAAGTGCAAGTTGTGCCATCGTAGACACCACACACTTTTGCATCCGAGAGCTGCAGAGAGTGCGCAGTCTAATGTTGCTCAGGTTGGGTCGCAGGGAAAGGATAGTCCAGCGAGAAAAAAAGGGCCTAAGGAGGCAGGTATTTCAAATAGCTCATCGGCTATTGTTGCATGCAATTTTTCGACAGGAAATGTGAATCAAGTATTGTTGGCCACCGCGCTAATCAATACTGAGTCGAGAAATGGGAGTAATCATATTTTGAGGGCTTTGCTTGATCAGGGCTCTCAAGGGAACTTTGTAACCGAATCGGTAGTAAGTGATTTGAAATTGCAGAAAACCCCCATACATGGTACGGTTATTGGTGTGGGTGGGGACAAAGGATTGATCTCAAAAGCTGTAGTGCACTTGAAGATCAAATCGCGATTGGATCCGAGCTGGAGTGTGATTGTGAAGGCTTACGTTCTGAAATCAATTACTTCATTCCTTCCTAGTAGGAATGTAGACCAATTTGATTTTACAGAATTTGAAGGGATAGAACTCGCTGACCCAGAATACAACCGACCTAATAAAATAGATTTATTATTAGGGGCGGAAGTGTTCAGTCAGATAATTCAAGAGGGTATCCGAAAGGGTTCCAGGGGAACACTCCTAGCTCAATCCACCACTTTGGGTTGGATTTTATCAGGCACGGTGAATCCATCCGCTTGTCAAGGTGGAGGGGTTATGGCATTGCATTGTCAGATGCAAGAAGGCAATGAACTTTTAAAGAAATTTTGGGAAATAGAGTCAGGAGTAGGGTTGACAAAGTGTCAAATGTACACAGAGGAAGAAAACAGATGTGAGGAAATCTTTAGAAAAACTACTACCAGGGATGAAAATGGGAGATATGTGGTTAGATTACCATTCAAGACAGAAGATCCTGAATGCAAAAGGGGAGAAACAAGAAGTATTGCGATTAATAGGTTGAAAGGATTAGAAAAGAGATTTGAAAGGGATTCTAAATTTAAAGAGAGTTACAGATCAGTGATACATGAATATTTGGAAAAGCAGCACATGGTAGAAGTTCAGAAACCGGATGGAAAGAGGGATGAAGCAGTTTACCTACCTCATCACGCGGTCATCAGGAATGACAAGGAAACTACTAAATTGAGAGTAGTATTCAATGCCTCCCAAGCAGGGAAAAATGGGGTATCCCTCAACGACGATCTGATGGTGGGGCCTACTATTCAATCGGACTTGAGACATTTGGTGATGCAGTGGCGATTGTCTAGAATTTGTCTGACGGCCGACATTGTAAAGATGTACCTACAGATCTTAGTTCACGAGGACGATACGAACTTTCAACGGTTGGTGTGGAGAGACAATCCTAATGAGGAGGTAAAGGATTATAAACTGCTTAGGGTAACGTTTGGAAATGCTTCAGCACCATTCTTGGCAGTTCGAACGCTACAGCAGGTGGCGACCGATGAGGGTTATAACTATCCGCTGGCTGCTGAAAAGGTAATTAAGAATTTCTATATGGACGACATGATGTGCGGCTGCGAATCTGTAACTGAAGGAATAGAATTATATACACAAATGAAACATTTATTAAACAAAGGGGGATTTAATCTACAAAAATGGGCTAGTAATAATGAGGAATTAATGGAAATTATAAAAGATAAAGAAAACGAGAAAGAAGAGTTTAAAGATGGGATAAATATTAAAATGGATGAGGTAATTAAAATTCTTGGACTTACCTGGGAACGTCACAGTGATCATTTCCGGTACAAGGTCGATCTTCCAGCTCTGCTGCCGCCTATAACTAAAAGGAAAATCATCGCAGATATATCACGTCTATTCGACCCCTTAGGGTGGGTTACGCCGTGTATCATTGTAGCGAAGGTCTTGATACAGAAGTTGTGGATAGCTGGTATTGGTTGGGACGATATAGCTCCTGAAGAAATATTACAGGAGTGGTGTACTTACCGAGAGGAGCTAAAGGGTATGACAGAAGTAAAAATTCCAAGGTGGCTTGGAACAAATACAAGTGACGTCCAGCGGGAGCTCCACGGATTTTGCGATGCCTCGAAGGTTGCGTATGCTGCTGTGGTATACCTCCGTATAATTGATGCGGAAGGGAATGTCCACGTGACGTTGATTGCTGCCAAGTCTAGGGTAGCTCCAATAAAACAAGTGTCTATCCCCAGATTGGAGCTATGCGGGGCGGTGGAACTCACTAGGCTGATGGTAGACGTAGCAAAAGTATTAAAAATTGATAATACTAACCTGCACGCATGGACTGACTCTACTATTGTACTGGCTTGGTTAAACAGCTTACCGTGCAGATGGAAGGTTTTCGTAGCTAACCGGGTTGCAGAAATACTTACCTCGATAGAACCGCATCAATGGGCACACGTGAGTACGCAGGAAAATCCAGCTGACTGCGCATCCAGGGGAGTTGCACCTTCTGAGCTGAAAAATAAATCGTTGTGGTTTAATGGTCCTAAGTTCTTACAATCTAAAAATATAAAATATGAAAAGCCTACAGAATTAATAACTACAATAGAAGCGGTAAAGGTACACAACATAATAAAAGAAGAAGAAGACTATTTCGACAGATTCTCGAAGTTGAGCAGATTGTTGAGGGTGACAGCATATTGTCTAAGATGTTTACAATGGAAGAAACAGGAACCTGAAAGAAAAAAGAAACAATTAACATTAGAAGAAATAGAGAAAGCATTACAAGTTTGTATAAAAAGAGATCAAGAAAAATATTTTACAGAAGACATAGAGGCTATAAAGAAAAATGTAGCAATAAAAAACAATTCTTTAAAGTCGCTCAATCCCATGTTAGACGACAATAACTTACTGCGAGTAGGCGGGAGACTGGAAAACTCTCAAATGGCATCAAATCGTAAGCATCCGATTGTAATGGCGAGAAATTCAAAACTCACAGCTTTGTTGATTGCAGATGCTCATCATCAAACAATGCATGGTGGTTCGCAATTGGTTTTGAGTTATCTGCAAAGTAAATACTTTATAATAGGCGCTAAGCAATTAGTGAAAGCTTACATCCGGAAGTGTGTTGAGTGCGTAAAAAGTAAAGGACGTACTTACCAACAATTAATGGGACAGCTTCCAGCAGTTCGGGTCACTCCAGCTCGTCCATTTCTTCGTAGCGGAGTAGATTTCGCAGGACCCATCCAAGTGCGCACTGCTAAGGGTCGTGGCCATAAATCCTATAAAGGTTACGTATGTTTGTTCGTATGTATGGCCACTAGGGCTGTACATGTGGAGGCAGTCACGGACCTTACCTCGCATGGCTTTCTTCAGGCTTTCAAGAGATTTGTTGCTCGTAGAGGTCGCTGCGAAGACATTTGGAGCGACAATGGTACCAATTTTGTTGGAGCCTCAGGTGAAATCAAAAAGCTGTTTTCAAGCGAGAAAAATAGCATTTTGCCTGAAATTGCTGAACAACTGGCTAACAACCATACAAAGTGGCATTTTATTCCGCCTCACGCACCTAATTTTGGTGGGTTATGGGAAGCAGGCGTTAAATCAGTGAAGTATCACCTGAAACGAGTAATCGGCACATCTACTTTGACATATGAAGAGTTGTCAACAGTTTTAGCCCAAGTTGAAGCGTGCTTGAACTCGAGACCCTTGTCTAAGCTTGACGGTGATCTAGAAAGTGCAGTTCTAACTCCTGGTCATTTTCTCATGGGAGAACCTCTGGTCACAGCGCCCGATCGTAGTTACGAGAGCTCGAGTGTTAGCTCGCTTAGGAGATGGCAATATACTCAACGTATGGTCCAGGAATTTTGGCGAAAGTGGTCGAAAGAATATTTGAACCAATTCTTTCACCGTTATAGATGGTCCACCCAAACACCACAGCCAAAAGTCGGGGATATTGTGCTCATAAAAGAGGATGGTCTTCCCCCGTGCCGGTGGTTATATGGAAAGGTGGTAGAGGAACACCCTGGTCAGGACGGAATTACGAGGGTGGTCACATTGAAGTCAAAAAATTCTTTGATGAAACGTCCTACAAATAAATTATGCATTTTGCCAGCGACTGAGTAGATTGCATGTTTTGATTTATATTTACTTAAGATTTTATGTCCTAGTTACACTGGTTCAAGGTTTACATTTTATCATATTGTTATTTAAGATATTTTTTTAATCTTACTTACTTTTAAGAGGATTACTGTGCAAGGTTTTTATTTTTATTGAAGTTATTATACACTGTTGTTAAGTTTGTGGTATGTTTTACAGTTAGGGTTATGTTTACCAACCTACTAGGGAAATTTTACACTTGTTATGTTGCTTTGGAGTTTATATTTATACTGTTAAATTTTAAGTTGTAATGAAATAGCTTTTATTAAAATTGTGCATGTTAAAATTAATTTACTAGAGGAATACCTATTTTATTGGTTTGTTAATTACATAGATTGTTAAACTTGTAAGCCCAAAAATGTACTAGAAAATTAGCGATGTCCTTTGGGAAGGACAAAATGGCAATTTGTCCTTGGTGGGCAGTAAATGTTCGGTAAACATCATCATTTGCATTGTTAACTTTTGTTCCGTAAAACACCGGTAGATGTCGCTGTGCGTAGTTACATCGCGGCGTCATTACGTTTCCGTAGATCCCTAAGTAAAACTGTTAATGTTTGTTAAGTTGACTATCCGTACACAATAAAACGTGTTATATGCAAGGTTGGCTTTTTTTGATTACGCAAACCAACCTAGCATTCCCTCGACTTTTTGGACCTGGGCTACCTAGCTCGAACCTAGGGTTTGTTCAGTAGTAATGCATCACAACAAGAACTACGTCGACGTCTACAACCGCCTCGCGTAGATTGCTTAAAATTGGCACTAGCCGACATCCGATTAATAAACGGATCCGACACCCGACAAGTGGAAACGAGCTCTTAGAGCCCAGATCTACCCGAGTCCCTACCACCAAAGTCGAAAACGATCGTTCGTTGAACGGATCGCGTACTTTTGCACCATAAATCCCTCCCATTTGTCCCTCCCGTGTTCGAATATACGAACTAAAATTAGTCAAAGTCGATTTTGTTTAATTTAATTCGACTGGCTCGGTGGCTCAATTGGTAGTGACCTCTGCCTTCTGAGCCAAGGGTCGTGGGTTCGATCCCCACACATTACAAACATATATGTGCATGAACATGTCTGTTTGTATTGGTCTGAGTGTTTTCTATGTATAATATGTATTTATTTACAAAAAAAAAATATCGTCAGTAAGTTTATCAGTTGTCTAGTACCCATAGTACAAGCTTCGGCTTAGTTTGTGGCTAGTTGGCGCTGTGTGGCCCAGCGTGGCATGTCTTGGGTTATTATTATTATTTATTAGATCCGTTCAACGAACGATCTTATTCGATGTTGGTGGTAGGGGCCCTGGCCTCACTACGTACCTGCAGGCGCGGCGCGGCGGGCGGCGCGGGCCGCACGGGGATGTTGTACAGGCCGCCGCCCATCATGTCGCCCTTCTCCTTCTTGATGCGCTTGCTCTCCTGCCGCAAACATACACCCAGTCGTTAATACGAGTAGAATAAACAAAAGTAATACAATAAATGAATTATTAAGTGGTGACGCCACGGCGCCAGTTTTTTTTAAAAGGGATGTTTCCAGGGTCAAAATAATAACATTATATTTAGTCCGTATTTTTGATTATAAAAATATATTGGAAACGAATTTTTCCTTTTTTCATTTACGCAAAAAAATAACAAATATACAAGCCATAAAAATGTAGGAGTGGGGGTCTTTGACGTCACTCAGTGGCTAAAAAACTCCCACTCTCTGACGTCACGCGTAATTTCAACGGGCTATATATAAAAAACGGACTAATTACATTTTTACGGCAACAGCTCAACATAATGGCTTCCCTACGCCTGATGGAAAGCGAAAGCCCAAGTTGCTGTGACAACGAGCAACTGGTCAGCGCGGATACCTCAAGGCGCGAGACGATCCTACTTCCTACATATATTATAAATGCGAAAGTTTGTTAATCTTTCACGCAAAAACTACTGAACAGATTTTATTGAACCTTTTTTTTTTTAATATCGACATACGATTTGTCTTTCGACACGTGACATTTCCGTCTCTATAGTAATAATTAAGGCCAGGGTCTGTCCATTTTTATATTATATCATCCAACGTCACACGACCTCCCTGCGGACTTTGTGACCAAAGTCTAAGCGAGCCCTCATATCCATTCGGAAGCACCGCTGCTCTAAATGTTTACCTGCAAGGCAAGCCGGGCCTGCCGCTTCTCCTCGCGCTCCTTCGCCTTCTGCTCCTTCATCTTCTCCTTCTCTTCTTTCTTCTGCAGTCGCTCCAGTCTGCGCGCCTCCTTCTCCGCTTGTTTCGCTTCGCGCTCCTGCCGCTTCTGTTCACGGGCGGCCTGGATACATAGTGTATGTTACGAACATCGATAGTATGTAAATAGGGATGTTTCCAGAGTCAAAATAATTACAATATATTTGGTGCGTATTTTAGATTATAAAAATATATTGGACACGTATTTTTCCTTTGTTCATTTAAACAAATAATAAGAAAGATACAAGGCAACAAAATGTAGGAGTCTTGACGTCACTCCGTGCGACAAAATGCCACACGGCGTGACGTCACGCGTAACTTTAACGGGCTATATCTTTGTAATTTTTGGTCTAATTTACAAATAAAAAAATACCATATCTTTTATTTTTGAATAATCTAAAAAACAGACTAATTCTATTGTTTAATGGCAACAAGCCTATTATAATTTTGGGTCTAAAATACTAAACTAGATAAATGTATCTACTAGACTACTAACTAGATAAATGTAACAAGATAAATGTAGTCACCTGGTTTGGTCTACCCGGACCTCCGCCGTCCGGTCTCAGTTCTGTGGAAGTAGATTTGTGGTTAAATATTTTTACCTTACCCTAATTTTGATTTCATCTTTTGATTAACATGAACGTAATAATGTAGACTCTGACGATACTCTCGAGAAGAGGTGCGGGAAGAAGCATCTAACTGGCTAACGTATGCAGTGGCAATAGACAGGACATAGGTGCCTGTCTGTTGCCATAGCAACATAGGTTCCTTCTTTCGGTTCTTTTAGCGAACTAGGAAACACTATTCTGTGCTAGTATAATATTTTTAAAGTTTGCATTCAAAGTTTTTTTTTATGCGGGAGGCGGCAGACGAGCAAGTAAAAAATTTTTATAGACATCAGTTATTGTTAGTGTAGTATTAATGTCAAAGGAACTATAGTTCATTCGCGTTAAGAAAATAGTGACTCATCACCGACTGCCGGCCAAGCCACGCCCCCTAGCCAATTAAAACGCTAGAAATTATAATTTAATTGATTTCCCCCCACGACCACGCCCCCTCCCACCGCTCACCGCTGCTGCCGCCTGAGCCGCGTCTATACAGATAACCTATCTAAGGGGACGCACCTTTGATCTTGACGCCGACGAGCTTGGCGAGCGCGTCGTCGGGGTCCGGGGGCGGGCCCGACGGTGTGGAGCGGCGCGCACCACGTCCCCGGCCGCCGCGGCCGCCCCGCCCCCCGCGGCCACGCCCTCGCCCGCCACTCGCCGCTGCTGCCGCCGCCGCCGCCGCTGCTGCGGCCTGAGCCGCGTCTGTGCAGACAACGAATCACAATACAGAATACGCCATCAGAAAAATTCTGTGTGTGCTGCGTAAAGTACCTACTTACCTTAGTTACCTATCTTAAGAGAGGTAGGGCATAGCGAATCTTCGCTCGAATTGAGCCGCCCGTCCGGGGAAGGACCTTCACCCTATAGAATACCGCAGTCAAATGACCTCTGGCTCGTGTTTCTGCCGGTGAGTAGGGTTTCCGGAGCTCGTGGGGGGTTAGGGTTGGGCTGGCATGGCGGTGGCAACTTACAGGTAACTGACCAGTTACTTGCCCCTTGTCACAGCAACTTGGGCTTCTCTTTCGCTTTCCATCAGGTGTAGGGAAGCCATTATGTCGAGCTACTATAAAAAAAAACCTACAAGATACCAAGTAAATTTATATCGAACCAAACCACTTTCACCACAAAAAATTCACGACAACCACAAATAGGAATGTTTCCGAGATCAAAATAATTACATTTCATTAACTAAGTCCGTATTTTAGATCATAAAAACATATTGGACACGTATTTTCCCTTTTTTCATTTAAACAAAAAATAACAAAGATACAAGACATCAAAATTTAGGAGAAGATTTGTTTAACGTCACTCTGTGCGACAAAATACCACACGGAGGGACGTCACGTGAATTGTGTGGATGTTAACCATCTCTAAAACCTCCACGTTAGTAATTATTCGATTTCCATTTTCAACTTTTCTATAAGAGAGGAAGAGAATTGAGACGTACAAGGAATTGATGGTGATGAACGACATACACACCGTCATAGTGTGAACGATCCTTGTTTTGATCAGTATCTCGCCGAGTCGCAGCCAGCCTCGGCAACACGACGGCTACTAACTCAAGTGCGCCTGCAGCTCCTCGGTCTTGGCCTTGGTGACGTCCTCGGGCAGCTTCTCCAGCGGCACCACGACGGTCTTGGTCAGTATCTCGCCGAGTCGCAGCCAGCCTCGGCAACACGACGGCTACTCACTCAAGTGCGCCTGCAGCTCCTCGGTCTTGGCCTTGGTGACGTCCTCGGGCAGCTTCTCCAGCGGCACCACGACGGTCTTGGTCAGTATCTCGCCGAGTCGCAGCCAGCCTCGGCAACACGACGGCTACTCACTCAAGTGCGCCTGCAGCTCCTCGGTCTTGGCCTTGGTGACGTCCTCGGGCAGCTTCTCCAGCGGCACCACGACGGTCTTGGTCAGTATCTCGCCGAGTCGCAGCCAGCCTCGGCAACACGACGGCTACTCACTCAAGTGCGCCTGCAGCTCCTCGGTCTTGGCCTTGGTGACGTCCTCGGGCAGCTTCTCCAGCGGCACCACGACGGTCTTGGTCAGTATCTCGCCGAGTCGCAGCCAGCCTCGGCAACACGACGGCTACTCACTCAAGTGCGCCTGCAGCTCCTCGGTCTTGGCCTTGGTGACGTCCTCGGGCAGCTTCTCCAGCGGCACCACGACGGTCTTGGGTCAGTATCTCGCCGAGTCGCAGCCAGCCTCGGCAACACGACGGCTACTCACTCAAGTGCGCCTGCAGCTCCTCGGTCTTGGCCTTGGTGACGTCCTCGGGCAGCTTCTCCAGCGGCACCACGACGGTCTTGGTCAGTATCTCGCCGAGTCGCAGCCAGCCTCGGCAACACGACGGCTACTCACTCAAGTGCGCCTGCAGCTCCTCGGTCTTGGCCTTGGTGACGTCCTCGGGCAGCTTCTCCAGCGGCACCACGACGGTCTTGGTCAGTATCTCGCCGAGTCGCAGCCAGCCTCGGCAACACGACGGCTACTCACTCAAGTGCGCCTGCAGCTCCTCGGTCTTGGCCTTGGTGACGTCCTCGGGCAGCTTCTCCAGCGGCACCACGACGGTCTTGGTCAGTATCTCGCCGAGTCGCAGCCAGCCTCGGCAACACGACGGCTACTCACTCAAGTGCGCCTGCAGCTCCTCGGTCTTGGCCTTGGTGACGTCCTCGGGCAGTTTCTCCAGCGGCACCACGACGGTCTTGGTCAGTATGTCGCTGAGCCGCAGCGGCGCGGGCGTGGTGACGTCATCGCCGTCGGGCGGTCGCCGCCGCTTGGCACCCGCATCGGACTCGGAGGACAGCTCCGAATCGTCCACTTTGAACTCGTCCGAGCTGTCCGGCATGTGCTTGCCGCTCGACTTGTGCATCTCCTGCGGGTGTACAATACATTATTTATGAATGAATGAATGAATCAATGCTTTAGGTCTCATATCAACGGTGTTGCGGCAGACTTCGCCATCTCGGGTCCCATGACATCACCGTAAAGTTGCCTGACGGAGGGACCCAGTGCTTTTAGCGGGTGCTCTCGTTCTCAAGGGTACCAGGTACCCCGTTACCCCCCTGGTGGCGAGAATAAACGAAATATGCTTTAATACTACATAATGGTGAATACTACATAATGGTGGTACTATATGTTTTATGCCTCTCTCTCCTTTCCTTAATATAACTGTCACTGGAAAACAGCAAGAATCGAAAGTTGATCAATTTCCAAGGTAGTTGATCAACACCCGGAAAATAATAAACGGCGGTTGAAATGTATTATTTAACGTATTACGTATGTATTTTAGTAAATTTATCAATTTACCAATGGCCCAGTTGAGGACGATTTTACTTGTCGTCAAAATCGTAAATTATTAAATTCCTGCCAGATACCGTTGTACCTGCCCGATTAGTTGATGAATTTACTGAAATCCATTGCGTAAAATAATACATTTCAACTACTGTTTATTATATTACGAAAGTTAATCAACTACCTAGGAAATTGATCAACTTACGTTTCTTGCTATTTTCCGGTGACATAACTATGCTTGCGGTGCTTGGGCGACCAGTGGTTGAGGCGGCCGTACGTGACGCGGACGTGTCTCGTCCCCAGCGCGTGGCGCACACTCGTCTACTCACGTCCTCCGACTCGGTGTTGGGCATCTCCGTGTAGTTGATCTTCTTCTGGCGCGTGCGGTGCTTGGGCGACCAGTCGTTGAGGCCCTCGTCGCTGAGGCCGCCGTACGTGACCCGGGCGCGTATCACGTTCCCCTCCGCGTCGTATTGGGTCAAACCGCTCCGCTTTCGGGACTTCTTCGAACGTTCCCGGCGTTTTGGTGGGCGTGGTTTCCTAAAAATGAAAGAAAAAACCTATCAGGGATGCAAGGGAGCGACCTATCACCTTTTCACTCCAAGCCATCCTCACCTGCCCGTGGTGCATCCTGCCGAACAACAAACGAGGCTCTGGCAAACCGACTGGTGGCGGTAAAACCATCACGATAGAAGGCGTAGCTAAATACCACAGGCCGATGACGGGCAGCAGCGTCACCGGAGCAAGAAGCTACGCCCTGCGATCGCCAACCCGCCTGCCCAGCGTGGCGATTATGGGTATACCCTCCAGAAGTTTGACCTAGGTGGCGAAGAACTAGAGAGGCATATGTCCAGCAGTGGACTGCAATAGGCTGATAATGATAATGAAAAAATGAAAGAAAAAAAACCTTAAGCTAAGTTAAGCTCCGTAAACGTAAGGCCTCGCTTAGTCGAGCCGAAAGCGACGTGTCTCCTTAAACAAGGCTACAAAACACATTTAATTATAACAAAAATTAAACAATTACATGGCGAAGTGGAACAATGTCATTGGTATATTTTTATGTGATTCATTCAACTCCGCTTATGTCTAAACGCATCCTAACTATTGGCTATCCGAAATATTCCCTGTAACCGAAATAGAAGTCCGATAATTTCGGATAACACGGTCTATAAGCGCGACATCTATTATTATTTTAACCCAATCTAAAATTCTACGTATTCCTAAATGAATTTACAGACATTTAGAACAAAATACTCACTTGGGTTTTTTGCTGGTATTACTCCACTCTTTCGTACCGCCCGATTCACTAGAAGTATCGTTTAACACTCCTTTCTTTTTCTTCTTCACTTCAGGGGATGACTCTCTCAGTTTCGGACGGTCTGCAATTAAAAATAATCAAAATTGTGACAACAAATGTAATGAATTCTATGTTTTATAATTCTAGGTGCAACCCGCGGCTTTGAATATAAGTCTTGACGTGTTACATATATCAGCCGAATACGTAAAATCTTCGGTCGCGTATTTTCGGCATAGTGTGTTTAGACACTAAGTGTTATGTGAAATTATAACCGACAATCGGTGGAGCAAACGAGTTTTGAGTGGATGTCGCTTTAAGGTAGGCGTATTGTAGGACGCCCCGCGACCCGTTGGACTGATTACATTAGAAGGGATACTGACATTGGCTGGATGGGTCAAGTCTAGGATGGCTCGATATTCAGGAGGTTCAGGAGTGGATGGACCAGAGCTGTCGATTGATTCATAGGAGCGTAGCGTGCAGGGGCCCCGTATTAGTGATACGGCGGTAGCTACGCCTCTATTGATTGATTGAACACACTCGGCCCGTGTTGATAACTCACCTTTTCTATCAGTTCTGCCAGTCCGCCTGATGGGTAAGGAGTCCGATGACCTTGAATCGCTGGAGCTGTCTCGCTCTGCCGACGATGATATGTCTTCCGATGTCGATTCCATGCTAATAAAAACGACAAATAGGATTCAATGAAGTATTTATAAGGCATTTTACGTACGGTATAGTGGTTTTGTGTGAAGGGTTTGCATGAAATAAATTTTTAAAGTCAAAATTCTGTTAATGTCAAAGATACTGTCAGAAGTCAAGTCAAAACGATTGTTCAGGTTTTTATTACTGGACAGTATCAAAATGGTTATGCATAGTTCAGACAGCACGGGACAAACGCAAGGGCACAGGCCTTGCGTTTGTCCCGTTCTCAGTCAGATAGTACATTACCGGGACTAACCACAATTAAAAATTAGGGTAAAAGATATTCTCTCACCCGGTGTCCTTGAAGTCCTCGTCGGTCTCGTCATCGTCCTCGGAGGGCACCTCCAGCGAGTTCAGCTTTCGCGGTTTTCGTCGCGTTTTCTTGCGCAACTTCTTTATTTCGATCGGTTTACCCTAAAATTTGGCGTAAATTCAATATTTCCGCGAAAAAGGGAGACAGTGATATTTGCTATATGTCTTTTATACATGGCATTACTGCATTTTTCGCTAGAAACTATGACGAAAGCTAAAGCTTTAATACATAACTGAATTTGGAACTTTTAAAATATGCACAAAAGAAAATTAACACCACGGTGGGCGCCAAATTGTTATTTGGCGCCCAACGTGGGGCGGTTGGATATTTAAATTACAAAATCAGCATGGAAATTGCAGTACACTTGTAGAGCAGTAATAAGGAAAAAAATTTGCCGAATATTACTATAGTTACTTATTTATGTTTTCGTAGGACTGATTTCGAATTTGACTGACTTTGAATATCGTACACTAAAAGCAAGGTTAGACGAACCGAAATAGGTCGTTCTCAAAACGACGGAAAACATAGTTTATCATAACGAAAAGCTCGGTACTACAAACTAACGCTACCATCCTGTTCGCTTTTCCACTAAATGTTAAAAGGAAGCCGGGTAATCATCATTTGCCTGCCCTGGTCCCATTATCTGGGATCAGCGCAATATGTTTTCTTCTTCCATTCATCCCTATGAGCCATCATGGTCCCATTCGCTCCTTTCTCAGCCGGGTAGTACAGACTAATATTACCAACCTGTTCGATGGCCTCCCTCTCGGCCTTCAGCTTCTCCTCCTCGGCGGCCTCTATGATGGTGGATATGTCCTTGCCGCGGCCCTGGTTGCCTGCACTCGTCGTCGGCTCTACGTATTCCTCCTATTAAAAGGACAATGTTCAAAAATTTACCAAGTTTAGGTAACAGTGGTCTTAGGATAATTTTTTTGCTTTTAGATGTGTAAGATGTGTGGGTCACACGCCGCCTTCGGAAAATGGAAGGGTGGCATCTGGCCTTTAAGGGGTGGAAAGGTAGGGAATATCCACTAAGCCTCGGCCCCTTCGTTAAGCGCCACGGAGCGGTGTCAGTCAGAGGTCCTAGGACAGCCTGGGAACCCTGACACTGCTTTGGGCCCAGTTCAGTAGTGGTCCTCCAAGTGAATATGACGATGGAGTTAAATTAACTTGAGCACCGCTATAAAGCGAGCCTTTTTGCGTGTGCTTATGTCAGGAGTTCTTCTAGCGTCAGCCCAAATGGCTTGGGGAGATTTATTTGACTAGCTTACGTGCTTACATAATAATGTATGCTTGGTAGTCTGGTGTTTTATGCGTACAAGAAACCCATAGGGATTGCAATCAGAGCCGCCCTTTTATCCTAGGACTGTCGCTAATTGCATAGATCGAACATCCGAAGTTAGCATCCTTTCTGCTCATCTAGCTAATGTAGGAGTTAGGCACATCAGGTTTGATATCGATTTGCCATCGAAACGCAAAGAACAAGAAGTGTTCGAATAGCTCGGTGACTATTTTGATACACCACATTTTATGTACCTAACACCTAAAATTATGCAAATACATTTTTGATTTGATTTGATTATTCTACGCTAAGAGATAACGTAGTCATGTCCATAAATTCGTTTCTATTGGGCGTCCTGAAAAATTTTCATGTTTGACTTATGCCTTTTTTCCACTTGGGGTCCGATATAATGCTAGCATGCTCAAGCGCGTACGTCACCTTGATGGCGGAGCTGATGAGGCGGTCGTACTCCTGCGCGCGGTAGCTGACGGGCAGCTGCCGGCGCGCGCGCAGCCGGTACACGGCGCCCTCCGCCGACGACGACGACCACGAGCTGCTGCCGCTGCCGCTCGAGTCTGCCGGCAGTCGACATTGCACGTTATTACGTCACACGGTTATCTTAACTAAAGAAGCAAGTAATTGCACCGGATTTGGCGGCAGTGTAAAAGAGATTCGGGTTGGGCAGAAGCATACTTTATTTTATAGTAGCCCGACAGAAGCCCAAGTAGTTGTGACAACGTGCAATTAACTGATCAGTTACCTGTCAGTTGCCACCGGCATTTGGCTGCGATATTCTATAGGGTGGAGGTCTTTCCCCGGACGGGCGACTCAATTCGAGCGAAGATTCGCATCAAGGCTGTTACCCCTTATTTTTGTGGAGAATGCATATGACATCTTCACACCTCCCCACATGGGATCTGGACATTGATGGAGGTTCAGAGAGAGGGACGTAGGATGCGTTGTATGCCCTCCGGCGAAGCCTGGGCCTTGTGGCACAGAGTTAGGGTCTACCGTGTTGTCATGTAGGCTGTTACCCCCAAAATGTACATAGCCAACTGACATTATAATCGAAAAGCATTGAAGCTCCCACTACTTTAGCGATTTCGTCGAATTACGCACGATACTGGTCTTAACGACTTTTTTTTTTGTAAAATATCAATCTATCTAATAGATATACCAAAGTGATAACTCACCAGAATGTCCTTTTTCTTCCTTTTCATCCTCTTTCTCATCCTCGCTTTGAGATTTAACTTCCTCTTCCTTCTTCCGCGCCCTTTCCGCTTCCACTTGGACCACCAGCTCGTCGAACTTAATCAGCTCGCTCTCTAGAGACGAGATCAGCATGTTCTGCCAACAAAATGGAGCGTCCAGCGTCGCAGACCTAGCTTGAGCACGCACGCGCGAATAACGTGCGGCGAAAGCTAGTAGGGTGTTATATGTTTGGATGTAAAATACGATGGTAATAGCCTAAGGATCGAATGCTATGGCTTTAATATACCAATCATCATCAGCCTGCAAACGTCCACTGCTGGACATAGGCCTCCCTCAATGACAGTAGTCATTTGGGTGGATTTGTCTTAGTCACCACGGTTGACAGACACCCATGTAAACGCTGCTGCCCGTTTCCTGATATCCCTTAAGGGCCTTCTAGACGGTCGGAATGGACCGCCGACCAACGCCTCCTTGGTCGGATGAACCAATTTTTGTATTCATTCTACACGGTCGGTGGTTGGCCAACCACGAACGCAGCCTGTCGGCAGAGATGAGCTCCCGACCAATACCGTTGGCATCGATCAAATATTGGCCGGACAACCGTTTTCTACACTGTCCATTTTTATATCAACCCGACCAAAGACGCGTTGGTCGGCGGTCCAATCCGACCGTATAGAAGGCCTTTTACTCGTCGAATGAGTAGGGGTCCTATTCTAAATCCGGAAACCCCACGGACATCTCTGGCCTCTGAAGTTGTTCGCCATTTTAGGCAAACTCTGGTTCCTCTACGCTGGTTGCTGCACAACAGTCGGGCGGGACTCACGTGGTTGCAGGGCGGGCAGAACCAGTCGCCCTCGGGCACCAGGAACAGCATCGGCTTGAGACAGCTGGCGTGGTACCCGGCGTCGCACTGGTCGCACAGCAGGATCCACTCCGGTTGCTCTCCGCTGCCACATCGCTTGCAGAATCCGTCGTCTTTTTCTGCACATTTGTATATGAGATTATAGATCAGATGTATGTGTGTGTATAGGTAAAATTTTATTACAAAGTTGAAGACTTTCTAATCCTAAACAGCAACATCTTCTGGACACACCCTAAACACTTTTTTTTGTAAATAAAACAATCTTTGCCACATTATTGCAAAAAAAAAACAGTTTATTTGAAGTCAGCAGCGAATTTGTTGCAACAATCGATGAGTGCAAACATGAACAAGAATATTTATATTTCGCATTTTATTCCAAGTACCAGCTAACTTTGGTTTAAATGGTGAGTGTGGACTTTTTGTTAATGATCGTTACTCAATCAAGCCTATTAACTCGAAAATACCTATCAGATTACACAACTTTGTTTAATAACGGCATTTCTATATTTTTTTATTAGTAAAACTATTTTATGAGCGACACACACGTCCATGGGTTTCACTCGGCAGGGCTCACCGAAAACCAGCGCCGTGGTTCGCTAGCGCGGGCCACGGTTCAATGCTGAGTCTGAGTCTGCATCCGGTCTGTTTTCTAACATTGTTTTGTTTATGTTTTTTTTTTCTTATATTTGTTTTCCATGTCAAAGTTGTAATGTATGTTTCTATTTTTTTTGAAAAAAAAGAAAAGCGTTTATTTAGTTCAAAACAATACATGCCAGTTTTAACAAATATGTAAAATGAAGGTGTTTAACCCTCGGTTAAGGCCTCTACGAGTGTGTACTAGCCCGCGAAATAAAAGCCAGTTTCGCTTAGCACACGACAGGTTTATTGGATAGCTCAATTATTGCAAGTTACAATTTTGCCTATATAGCCGTCGAGAAAACACTTTGCCTGCGCGATTTATTAAGGTACAGCGCCATCTGTCGGTCGACGGAAGAACTTAAAATTACACTGATCTATAGATCGCTTACATTTACCGCCCACCAAGGACATATTGAGATAATGTCCTTACAAATTGGGCTCCACCTACCATTTTATATACCATGGATGAGCATCTAATTCTAAACAATACCTCAACCATACAAACGAAACAACAACAATGCAATCTCTAACCTCAAAACACAATGTATAACTGATTTAAAACTAAAATTGTAAACCTTATATAACTTCAACATGTGTATAACAACAACTGTAAACTCTAAAATATCTATATAAATAATACCAGTAAAACAATATTTCAGATACAAGTTGATCTCAAAACATGATTTCATCAAAAAAGTTATTACGTTGTAAAACCTGCATATACAACTAAAAAACAATATTTTAAAACAAGAAAGTAAAAAAAAGATAAAATACAAATTCATTCAGTAACCGGTAAAATACATAATTTATTAGCTGGGCGTTTTATCACAGAATTTTTAGTTTTTAATGTGACCACCCTCGTAATACCATCACGTCCTGGATGTTCCTCTAAAATTAAGCCATAGAGCCAACGACATGGGGGAAGATCGTCTTCCTTGATTAAAACGACATCTCCCGTTTTTGGCTGTGGTGCTTGCGTAGACCATCGGTACCTATGAAAGAATTGGTTTAGGTATTCCTGCGACCACTTACGCCAAAATTCTTGAGTCATGCGTTGGGTGTATTGCCATCGTCTCAACGAACTCATATTTGTTGTCTCATAATTATAGTCAGGTGCAGTCACTAAAGGTTCTCCTACAAGAAAATGACCTGGAGTGAGTATGTCTGCATCTTCTTGAATACCATCAAGCCTTGCCTCCGACATGCCTCCACCTGAGCCAATACAGTCGACATTTCCTCATAAGTTAATGTCGAGGTGCCGATAACGCGTTTTAAATGGTGTTTTACAGACTTTATTCCGGCTTCCCACAGTCCGCCAAAGTTCGGAGCATGTGGAGGAATAAAGTGCCATGACGTACAGTTATTAGCTAGACTTTCGGCGATTTCTGGTAAAATATTGTCCTTCTCATCAAGAAATAGTTTTCCGAGTTCCTTGGCAGCTCCAACGAAATTAGTTCAGTTGTCACTCCAAATATCCTGACAACGACCTCTCCTAGCAACAAACCTTTTAAACGCTAATAGAAAGCCTTGAGCAGTGAGATCACTGACTGCTTCTATATGTACTGCCTTCGTAGACATACACACAAAGAGGCAAATATAGCCTTTGTACGACTTGTGACCTCGACCTCTAGCCGTACGCATTTGGATTGGTCCTGCGAAATCTACGCCACTATGCAAGAAAGGACGAGCCGGAGTGACTCTTGCTGGAGGTAACTGCCCCATCAGCTGCTGGTAAGTACGTCCATTATTTTTTATGCACTCAACACACTTTCTCACATATGCTTTTACCAATTGCTTTGCTCCCAATATAAAATACTTATTCTGTAAATAGTTTAATGTTAATTGTGGACCGCCATGTAAGGTTTGCTTATGTGCGTCTGCAATTAACAAATAAGTTAATTTAGATGCTTTTGCCATAATAATTGGATGCTTTCTGTTTGACTTCAATTTAGCTTGTTCTAGTCTACCTCCTACTCTCAAAATATTATTGTTGTCTAAAATAGGGTTCAATGATTTTAGTGAACTATTTTTCTTAATTTCCATCTTTGTTTTTATTGCCTTAATTTCTTCTTCAAAAAGTATACTTTGATCTTTCCTAATACACATTTCTAAAGCTTCTTTTAATTCTTCAGATTTCAAGTATAATGTGTTTTCTTTTCTTTCAGATTTCGGCTTTTTCATTTCCAAAAATCTTCTGCAATATGCTACAACTCTGATTAACTTATTTAACGTAGAAAACCTATCCCAAATATTTAAACTATTCTCTTCTTCCTTTGCTATATGAATTTTTACTGCTTCTACTTCTGTACTTATATCCAAAGGCTTTTTGTACTTCACTTCTTGTTCCCATAGAAAATTCGGACCATTAAACCAGAGTGTTTGGTCTTTCAGAATGGCTGGAGAAACTCCCCTAGATGCACAATCTGCTGGATTTTCCTCAGTCCTTACATGTGACCATTGATATGGATCCATAGAAGTAAGTATTTCGGACACTCGATTTGCCACAAATACTTTCCATCGACTGGGTAAGCTATTTAGCCAGGCCAAAACAATTGTCGAGTCAGTCCACGCATGGATATTGGCTCTCTCTATATTTAGGATCTTTGCCAAATCTAAAAGCAGTCTTGTTACTTCCACCGCACCACAGAGTTCCAGTTTAGGAATCGAGACCTGCTTGATTGGAGCTACTTTAGACTTAGCAGCGACTAACGCTACGTGTACTTTTCCTTCTGAATCAATTGTGCGCAAATACACTACAGCAGCGTATGCCATTTTGGAGGCATCGCAAAAGCCATGCAGCTCTTGCTTCTTATCCTGTTGACTAGAACCCGTCCATCTTGGTATCTTGACGTCTGCCAACTTCACAAGGTCATCCCGGTAAGTACACCATTCTTTTATAATTTCAGTAGGTGCTTCTTCATCCCACGCTATACCTGCAATCCATAGCTTTTGTATTATAGCTTTCGCAACTATTATACATGGGGTGATCCAACCTAAGGGATCAAATAACCGTGAAATGTCCGCTATAATTTTTTTTTTGTTATAGGTGACTGCAGCTCTGTTAGGTTCACCTTGTAGCAGAAGTGATCAGTTCGTCGTTCCCAGGTAAGTCCTAAAATTTTGATTATATCATCCATTTTTATATTAATCCCATCCTTTGATTCCTTATTTCCTTTCCTTTCCTTATCTTCATCTTCCATTTTTCCTATTATTTTCAGCAACTCTTCATCGTTACTTGCCCATTTTTGAATTTCAAAACCAGCTTCTCTTAATAATCCTTTCATTTGCTTGTAAATATCTAATCCTTCTTTTACAGATTCACATCCACACATTAAGTCATCCATATAAAATTTGTTAGCCACTTTTTCAGCTGCTATTGGATACTTGGTGCCTTCGTCTATCGCAACTTGTTGGAGTGCACGGACTGCTAAGAATGGAGCGGATGCTGTACCAAAGGTAACACGAAGCAGTTTGTAGTCTTTAACATCTCCGCTTGCAGTATCCCGCCACAACAACCTTTGAAAGTCTGTGTCATCTTCGTGTACTTTGACCTGACGATACATTTTGACGATATCGGCCGTCAAACATATACGCGACATTCTCCACTGCAACACAAGATTTCTTAAATCGGGTTGGATAGTTGGACCAACCATTAAATCGTCATTAAGTGATTTACCATTTATACCAGGCTGAGAGGCATTGAAGACTACTCGTACCTTAGTAGTATCTTTGTCCTCTCTAATCACCGCATGATGAGGTAAATAAACTGACTCATTCTGTTTATCATCTGGTTTTTCAATTTCTATCATATGTCCCATTTCCAAGTATTCTTCAATCACCGCTTTATAACTGTCCCGGAATGTTTCACTTTTTTCAAATCTTTGTTCTAACCCTTTTAGTCTTTTCTCAGCAATATATCTAGAATCTCCTCTCTTACAATCTGGATCATCCGTTTTAAAAGGTAATCGTACTATGTACCTTCCATCTTCATCTCTGGTAGTACTCTCTATAAAAATCTTTTCGCATTTTTTCTCCTCCTCTGTATAAGTCTGTTCTTTCGTTAATCCTATGTCTGATTCTAACTCCCAAAATTTCTTTAAAATATCGTTGTCCTCCTGTAATTGACAATGCAATGCCAATACGCCTCCAGTTTGGTTATCTGGTGAATTTACTGTGCCAGATAAAATCCAGCCTAGGCTAGTGGATTGAGCAATAAGTGACCCATTGGGTGCCTTAATGATACCCTCTTCGATAACTTGGCTATAGACTTCCGCACCTAATAACAAATCAATTTTATTAGGCCGGTGGTAGTCTGGATCAGCCAACTCAATTCCTTTAAAGCTCTCAAAATGCAATTCATCTACTTTCCTGCCAGGCAAGAAAGAAGTAATTGACTTAAGAACATATGCCTGAATATTAATGACAAAATTGGGATTATACTTTGACTTTATTTTCAAAGTAACCATTGCCTTGGAGATTAGATTTTTATCTCCACCTACACCTGAAATTCTACCTTGAATTGGTGTTCTCTTTAATTTCAAATCATTTGCCACTGCCTCTGTGACAAAATTACCCTCAGAACCTTGATCTAACAAGGCTCTCAACACGTGACACGATCCGCTTTTCGACTCGGTATTGACTAGCGCGGTGGCCAGCAATACCTGCTTTAATTTACCTGTCGAAAAGTTACACGCGACAAACGCTGACGAATTATTTGCATTATTTCCTGCCTCATTACTAGGCCCCGTATACCTGGTGGAGCTATCCTCCCTATTGACGACCTTATCCCCCGACGACGGTAAAGTTGTGGACTGTAGACATTTAGGATGTAAGAGTGTGTGATGACGACGATGGCAAAGCTTACACTTGCTATTATTGTGACAAGCTTTCGCCCCATGGTTGGCTCCCAAACAGTTGTAACATAAATTATTATTCTGGATGAAATTACGACGCTGGTCAACATGTTCATTCGCAAACTTTTTACACATGCTTAACTTATGCGTATCTGAACAAAATTCACATTGGGTTTTGGTAATATGAAGAGCTTTAAACTTAACAAAATTATGGTTATGATGCGGGTTATTGTTATTATTAATTACAGGCTTTTGTGAAACTACTCTAGTATCTAAGAATTCAAGTGCTCTGTATCTGTTGGTTAAGAACTCTTTAAATTGGTTAAAAGTAGGTAGTTCTTCTGAAGAAGTACTGTTAGTTATATTGAACTCCCACTGTTTACGAGATTCCGCATCTAACTTTAAGCACAAAATATGAATGACAATAATGTCCCAGTTACTAGTATCGATTCCCAAATTATTTAACCCACTCAAACAATCATTCGTTGTATCGATTAATTCTTTTAAAGCACTAGATGACTCAGTATTAATATTTTTCTGACTAAGTAACCTTTTCAGAATAAAATGTGAAAGATAGCGTTTGTTGTCATATCTAGATTTTAATTGTAACCAGCATCTATCATAATTCGCGTCAGAAATTGGTATTTGCCTAAGTAATTGTTCCGCCTCACCAGACAATGAACTTTTTAAGTAATGCATTTTTTGCACTTTTATCAAGCTTTGAATTATTATGGATCAAAGAAATAAACAAATCACGGAAAGTTATCCACTCCGTGTATCTTCCTGAAAAAGTAGGAATAACAATCTTAGGCAACTTAAAAGAATCAGAACCAGCAGCCCTGTGAGCTTCCTCACTGCCTTTCACTTTACTGTAAACACTTTTTGAAAATAAATTTATTCTAGACTTAAGTTCCGTTTTATATTCTGTGTAAATCTCTTCAACCATATCATACATTTCCTTTTTACAATATTCATGATCTTTTAAACTAGCCCCATAGTTTTTCACAAGCGTTCTATGAGTTTTCGCAAATTCCGCCCATAATGCCTCTAAAGATTCTAACCTCGTTTCACAATAAGCTTCCGTTACACGCTCTTTTGGTGACTTTTTAAAATTAGCTCTCGCCTTATAAATCTTTTCATAATTATCAATTTGCATATTTACTTCAGAATCCATCTTTAAATATTAATTTCAAGTAAACAACAATAAACAAATGTAAAAATAAAACTCTAAAAACGTAAACAGTAAAAAACAATCCTTAATTATTAAAATAAAAAGTGTAAAATTTTCTAAGTTTTTAAAACACAATTGATCGCACCAAAATCGGGCATAGGTTCCCCGTCGGAACCAATTTTCTTAAAATTTAGGCTAAGTTAATGTAAAGAAACAAAATAATTCTAAGTCCCTAATTGTTAAAAATTACGCTAAGTTAATGTAAGAAAAACACGAAATATTTCTAAGTCCCAGTTATCTTGATTTTACCACTCCGAATCTCAAAGTTAAACTTCACTCACAAATAAGGTTCAAATTCCTTCAGCAAAAGTTGAATAAATAAAAACACTCACAGTTTGTTGTCTCTTTCACTCACTAGTGACGTATACCTCTCGTCGTCCTTGTCCCACACCAGTAGTTGCCAGGATCCTGACGGCACCTCCTCATCAGCACCGTCCCGAAGTTCAAGGCCGGATTCACCACCAAACCTGAACCCCTGCTGCAGCAGCTCCAACCCTCGGAACTGATCTACTTCCTGGTTCCTCCGAACGGGATTTCACAGTTCCCCTTAATCCTCCAAAACATGCGTCACCGTCAAGACGACTTAATACCGGTTAGGTTGAGTATCACCTAATCCGGCCGTAGGACCATGTTTAACCCTCGGTTAAGGCCTCTACGAGTGTGTACTAGCCCGCGAAATAAAAGCCAGTTTCGCTTAGCACACGACAGGTTTATTGGATAGCTCAATTATTGCAAGTTACAATTTTGCCTATATAGCCGTCGAGAAAACACTTTGCCTGCGCGATTTATTAAGGTACAGCGCCATCTGTCGGTCGACGGAAGAACTTAAAATTACACTGATCTATAGATCGCTTACAGAAGGTATCACACAGGTAGGCACATCTAACGTAATAAAATAACGTACACTAATAGTTCAATGCACCAAAAGGGTAACCACTCAGCATTAGCCGTGACGCAAGCGCCGCGGCGCTGATTTTCTTCTCCTTTTTTGTGCTTTTAAAATGTATGTAACTATTGTGTCTATTTGTTATTGCTGTGGCGTGATAAAGTAATAAATATTTCTTATTCTTATATATGTTGTTAGCCGGTCTATTAGATTTCCAGATCAGATATTAACTCAAGAGCGCATACCTTCCTGAAGAGTCCTAGCCCTCTTCAACGGCTCGGCGGGCTCACCGGTCTCCAAGTCCGACTCGGGGGAGAATTCGTGATCTGATTTGGTGAACACCACTGCAATTCAAACGTCATCGATTATGAAAAGCGTTTCATCAGGTGCTGCAATTTGAATGCAATTTAGTTAGAACAAGTGGTGAATTGAGCGTCACTCATGCGTTTTAAAGCTGCTGAAACGCGCGTTTCTGCGGCTGCTCACTACCAGTTTAGGTAGCGTCGCCGAAACCCAGCATCGATTTGCCAGCATTCTGACTAGGGCATTAGGTTGTGATTCGTATATTTTGCATCATTAATAGCGCGCTCGCCGCTACTATACAACTCTTCAGCGGAACAAAAGTGTAATATCGCCCGCGCACCTTTGAACTTTGCGGCCGATGCTCAGACTGCGGGTTTGCACATCGAGGCCGAGCGCGCGGACTGAGTGTGAGACTTGCGGACGACACGTTTTTTTTTTTTTTTTTTTTTTTTTTTTTATAGTGGCTCGACATAATGGCTTCCCTACGCCTGATGGAAAGCGAAAGAGAAGCCCAAGTCGCTGTGACAACGGGCAAGTAACTGGTCAGTTACCTGTCAGTTGCCACCGCCATGCCGGCCCAACCCCAACCCCCCACGAGCTCCGGAAACCCTACTCACCGGCAGAAACACGACTCAGAGGTCATTTGACTGCGGTATTCTATAGGGTGGAGGTCCTTCCCCGGACGGGCCGCTCAATTCGAGCGAAGATTCGCTATGCCCTACCTCTCTTAAAACGTAGTGCGCTTTCGGCTAGCCGTTAGCCTAAATTCGCGCAGGCGCGGCCTCCGAGAGTGAGTCAGTTAGAGTGGCTCCTCGTGACTCACGGTCGGGCTCCTCGTGCGGCTGGTCGAACAGCGGCTCGTCGGAGTCGGAGTCGGCGTCGGGCCCGGTGGAGTCGGCGGCGCGCCACGCGGCGGGCGCAGTGCGGCGCGGCCTCCGAGAGTGAGTCAGTTAGAGTGGTGAGTCGTGACTCACGGTCGGGCTCCTCGTGCGGCTGGTCGAACAGCGGCTCGTCGGAGTCGGAGTCGGCGTCGGGCCCGGTGGAGTCGGCGGCGCGCCACGCGGCGGGCGCAGTGCGGCGCGGCCTCCGAGAGTGAGTCAGTTAGAGTGGCTCCTCGTGACTCACGGTCGGGCTCCTCGTGCGGCTGGTCGAACAGCGGCTCGTCGGAGTCGGAGTCGGCGTCGGGCCCGGTGGAGTCGGCGGCGCGCCACGCGGCGGGCGCAGTGCGGCGCGGCCTCCGAGAGTGAGTCAGTTAGAGTGGCTCCTCGTGACTCACGGTCGGGCTCCTCGTGCGGCTGGTCGAACAGCGGCTCGTCGGAGTCGGAGTCGGCGTCGGGCCCGGTGGAGTCGGCGGCGCGCCACGCGGCGGGCGCAGTGCGGCGCGGCCTCCGAGAGTGAGTCAGTTAGAGTGGTGAGTCGTGACTCACGGTCGGGCTCCTCGTGCGGCTGGTCGAACAGCGGCTCGTCGGAGTCGGAGTCGGCGTCGGGCCCGGTGGAGTCGGCGGCGCGCCACGCGGCGGGCGCAGTGCGGCGCGGCCTCCGAGAGTGAGTCAGTTAGAGTGGCTCCTCGTGACTCACGGTCGGGCTCCTCGTGCGGCTGGTCGAACAGCGGCTCGTCGGAGTCGGAGTCGGCGTCGGGCCCGGTGGAGTCGGCGGCGCGCCACGCGGCGGGCGCAGTGCGGCGCGGCCTCCGAGAGTGAGTCAGTTAGAGTGGTGAGTCGTGACTCACGGTCGGGCTCCTCGTGCGGCTGGTCGAACAGCGGCTCGTCGGAGTCGGAGTCGGCGTCGGGCCCGGTGGAGTCGGCGGCGCGCCACGCGGCGGGCGCAGTGCGGCGCGGCCTCCGAGAGTGAGTCAGTTAGAGTGGTGAGTCGTGACTCACGGTCGGGCTCCTCGTGCGGCTGGTCGAACAGCGGCTCGTCGGAGTCGGAGTCGGCGTCGGGCCCGGTGGAGTCGGCGGCGCGCCACGCGGCGGGCGCAGTGCGGCGCGGCCTCCGAGAGTGAGTCAGTTAGAGTGGTGAGTCGTGACTCACGGTCGGGCTCCTCGTGCGGCTGGTCGAACAGCGGCTCGTCGGAGTCGGAGTCGGCGTCGGGCCCGGTGGAGTCGGCGGCGCGCCACGCGGCGGGCGCAGTGCGGCGCGGCCTCCGAGAGTGAGTCAGTTAGAGTGGCTCCTCGTGACTCACGGTCGGGCTCCTCGTGCGGCTGGTCGAACAGCGGCTCGTCGGAGTCGGAGTCGGCGTCGGGCCCGGTGGAGTCGGCGGCGCGCCACGCGGCGGGCGCAGTGCGGCGCGGCCTCCGAGAGTGAGTCAGTTAGAGTGGTGAGTCGTGACTCACGGTCGGGCTCCTCGTGCGGCTGGTCGAACAGCGGCTCGTCGGAGTCGGAGTCGGCGTCGGGCCCGGTGGAGTCGGCGGCGCGCCACGCGGCGGGCGCAGTGCGGCGCGGCCTCCGAGAGTGAGTCAGTTAGAGTGGCTCCTCGTGACTCACGGTCGGGCTCCTCGTGCGGCTGGTCGAACAGCGGCTCGTCGGAGTCGGAGTCGGCGTCGGGCCCGGTGGAGTCGGCGGCGCGCCACGCGGCGGGCGCAGTGCGGCGCGGCCTCCGAGAGTGAGTCAGTTAGAGTGGTGAGTCGTGACTCACGGTCGGGCTCCTCGTGCGGCTGGTCGAACAGCGGCTCGTCGGAGTCGGAGTCGGCGTCGGGCCCGGTGGAGTCGGCGGCGCGCCACGCGGCGGGCGCAGTGCGGCGCGGCCTCCGAGAGTGAGTCAGTTAGAGTGGTGAGTCGTGACTCACGGTCGGGCTCCTCGTGCGGCTGGTCGAACAGCGGCTCGTCGGAGTCGGAGTCGGCGTCGGGCCCGGTGGAGTCGGCGGCGCGCCACGCGGCGGGCGCAGTGCGGCGCGGCCTCCGAGAGTGAGTCAGTTAGAGTGGTGAGTCGTGACTCACGGTCGGGCTCCTCGTGCGGCTGGTCGAACAGCGGCTCGTCGGAGTCGGAGTCGGCGTCGGGCCCGGTGGAGTCGGCGGCGCGCCACGCGGCGGGCGCAGTGCGGCGCGGCCTCCGAGAGTGAGTCAGTTAGAGTGGTGAGTCGTGACTCACGGTCGGGCTCCTCGTGCGGCTGGTCGAACAGCGGCTCGTCGGAGTCGGAGTCGGCGTCGGGCCCGGTGGAGTCGGCGGCGCGCCACGCGGCGGGCGCAGTGCGGCGCGGCCTCCGAGAGTGAGTCAGTTAGAGTGGTGAGTCGTGACTCACGGTCGGGCTCCTCGTGCGGCTGGTCGAACAGCGGCTCGTCGGAGTCGGAGTCGGCGTCGGGCCCGGTGGAGTCGGCGGCGCGCCACGCGGCGGGCGCAGTGCGGCGCGGCCTCCGAGAGTGAGTCAGTTAGAGTGGTGAGTCGTGACTCACGGTCGGGCTCCTCGTGCGGCTGGTCGAACAGCGGCTCGTCGGAGTCGGAGTCGGCGTCGGGCCCGGTGGAGTCGGCGGCGCGCCACGCGGCGGGCGCAGTGCGGCGCGGCGCACGCGACGCCTCCGAACTGCTGCCGCTTGCACGCCACTCCTCCTCGTCCTTGCTCGTCTGCACACACACAACACAATCATATCAAGCCCTCTAGGCCATGGCGTTACTACAGAGTGGCAGGTAGGCAAAATGCCACGGACTAGATATAAGGGTCCTCCAGTCAGAGGAGAATCTCAACTCCCAACATAATTTTTTCACACATTTAGTACCTTAATAATAGATGAATTTGCTTAAGCCGTTGCCGAGGTATCCAGACAATACTACTCGAGATACACATCAAACTTGTTCCAGATCGTACAGAGCTAGATCTTCTATAAATAAATTTGTAGAGAGGTTAATTCTGTACATGTAATATGTAAAATATTTTTTCAAAATAACTATTAGGTCATCGATACTGATGCCAAAAACGCAAACAGTAAAATTGTTGTCTGTCTGTCTGTATGTTCGTTATACCTTGAGTAGGCGATGCGCCGCGACGGCCTCACCGGCGCCACATCAGAGTCGCTAGACCCCTTAGCTCCCCTCCCTCCTTCTTCTTCTCCTCCTACCATGATAATGCCTCTTACCTTCTTCTTGTGTATCATCTTGAGCTCCCTGAGCGCGACTTCCTCCATGTGCCTCCGCTCGGCCTCCTCGCGGATCTTGAGCTGCGCGATGCGCCGCGACTGCCGCACCGGCGCCACGTCCGAATCGCTGGACCCCCCCTGGCCCCCGCCCTTTTTCTTCTCCTTGTCTTCCTCCTTCGACTTAGGCTTCACCTTCAAAAGAAGCTTCTCCTTATCCTTCCCTTTTGATTTCTTCCTGAGTAGCTTTTTCGAAGACTTCTTACCGGCTGTTCAAATAAAAAAAAATGAAAGGCTTTGCTAGATACTAATAAAAATGAATGTTCGGAAAGTGGTTTTTGTCGAGATGAACAAGAAAGAAACTCGAAAGTTACTATTTAAGGAATTTGAGTGATATTTAAGAGAGAGAAAAATGACCAACGAGTATGGAGCACAAAAAATATAAGGTCATGAAAAAAGTTATACCAAAAAAAAACATTAGCAATACATACCTAAACTATAAAGCGTTTCCTCTTCAGATTCATCACTAGTACGCTTTTCTAATAATTTTGCTTCAATTTTTTTTCTGAAACATTATTTATAATTTATTATGCTGTAGTGAATAGTAAATCAGATAAATACATTTAATCATTAACTTATATTTACCTAGATGATGAACTAATTTTCTTAGGCCTAATTTTTAATCTTTTCCCACTAGATACAGGTTCATCTACTTCACTCTCACTATGAGATTCCGACTTGTTTTTATCACTCAAGGTTGAATCTAACAGCGACCGTTTCAACGACTTGTTAGCCTTATTATCTCTAACACTAGAAGCATCTTTGTCAGTGCTTTTCTCTATACTACTTTTAAGAAACTTTTTTCTTTTAAACTTCCCTTTAGTAGCTTTGATCTTCTTCCGTTTCGCTATTGGCTCGTTTTCAACCTCATTCATATTGTCTTTTTCGTCCAAAGCCAGTGGATCCTTCAGTTCACTGTTATTTACACTGTCTGCTGATTCCTTGGAATGTGATTCATTAATATCACTTTCTGGGGTTGTTTCTAACCTTAACTTCTTAGGCGGCAAAGGATCTTCTGCCTTCAACTCTTTATCAGGACTCTTCTCCTTTTCATTGTCACCATTATCGCCATCATCTTGTTCTACAGACGACACACTGCTCTTTCTCTTCTCAATAATACTTGCTTTACTGTCATGACCATTGTCAGTTTCCGACACAGAGTTTATCACCTCTTTCCCCCCATCACTGTTGTCCTGGCTTTTTGTAATTTTTTCTTTCTTTTTAACCTTACCTCTACCTTTTTTTATTCTATTTTTCCAAGGAGTTTCACTATCAGTAGTACTCTTATCGTTAACACTGCCTTCCCTTTCGACTTCTGAACTTTTAGAATTAGAGTGAGAGCTATCCGATCTTTTTAAATTTCTAATACAGTGTTTCTTAGATTCAGATTTTAATACTTCTGCGGTGTCATTAGACTGTTTCTTCAATGCTCGCTTCGTTACTGTGGGTACACTACTTTTTAACTTAACACCTTTGCTTAATTTATGTTTACTACTAGAATTTGTAAGTTCATGAGTATGTTCGCCGTTTAAATGTTCCTCGTCGCCGTTCTCTTCGTCTGTCCGCCCTTCAGCACTATTTGTCTGTTCTATTGCATCAGGATTGCCAGTATCATTATCATAACCACTTCCTTCACCATAAAAAAACATAATTTCTTCTGTTATTTCTTCACCAATTATGTAGGAACTTTCGCAGTCTGCACCGTTACCTTCGCCAGTGACAACCATTACAGGTTCTTCTATAGCTTCACTTACTTCGTTCTCATCCTTATTTTCTGGCTCTGAAGTAGTCTTAGTTTCTTCATCTTTTTCTTCTGTATTTTTGTCTGGCTCCTCAATTTTTGGTTCAGGAGATTCTTCTTTCACATCTTCTGTTAATGTTTTAATATCTTCTATTGCTTCACTCTCCTCAGGCATATCTTCTAAAATACTAGGAGACTCCTTTTTAGGTTCAGTATTGCTGTCTTCTTGGACATCTTGTTCAGGTTCATCTAAAATACTGTCATCTACATTAGTATCCTCTACTTTAGTCTCATCTACTTTACTTTCCTCCTCAGGTGTTTTCTCAGGTGGCTCTGGCAAATCCTTATCTATTTCGGGAACAATTTCAGCCTTTTTTTGTTCATCTCTCTGTTCCTCATGTTCAGATTCAGATTCAGGGCTTAGGAACTCCTCTTCATTTTCTTCATCACCCTCTGGTTGTGTAGGCTGAAAAATCTCAATTGTTAGAAAAACTCCCTATTAGCAGCTTATATTCATTGACTTCTGTTTTAAGTGTGAACAAGTAACTGCTTTCAAGACCTTTAAACATCAAAAAAATAACCATACATCTGTGTATAAATTGTATAGAATGTAGATATTATTGTATTTACTTAGACACAAACTTCAAGTACCTCTATGTTCTGTTCTGCATCCTGTTGTTGAGCAGATTCTGCAGCAGCAGAATCATCTGTATTTGTTGGAAACAATGGGCTAATGTCTTCACCATTTTTCAACTGTGTTATCACTTTCACCAGTTCTTCTCGAGTCCTATAAAAATGATTATACCTAAGATTAGTCATTGTACATCACCATTTACATATATTTTGTCTAGAGCAATTGATACCATACATTTCTTTCTTTCAAAAGAGATAATTCTGTATTGTGGGTGATTATTCACCATAGTGCCAAATATTTAACAATTATCCTTTTTACCACACATTAACGAACTTTTCCAAACAAAATTTTACTTTACTATGAGTGCCAGAATATGACTCTGATCACCTAATTTAGAGAATACTAAATTAACCTGCTTTGACCTGTCTTGCCCATAAATTTCAAAACATCTGCACTTTGGGTGAGAATCCTAATCTAACCTCAGTTGCCTTTAAATATTAACAGTAAACAATAACACAAATCTCTTCTCACCTAGCCACCAGCTGCCATGTCTCCTCATCTTGATCTTCCTTATACAATGATAAATTAGCATCATGATCTACTTGATACCAATAAACACAACCATTCTTATCCCGTCCGATGGGGTTGACCCTCAACTCTTTGCATGGTATCGCGTTTACCGCAGATTTGAACTTTGGATGGCATGTAAATTGATACTCCAACAACAACTGGAAATTAAATAAAATGGTTAGGTATAGATAATTTACAAATTATTTAACCAACTTCAAAAAAAGGAGTAGGGTCTCAATACAACAGATTTTTTTTGTTCTATGTTTGTTACCACATATTTTCCAGAATTGTGAACCAATTTGATAAAATCTATTTTTGTTTGTAAGGGTGAACTTCATAGTTGATCCCATTGACAATACATTGAAGTAGGCTTTTTTTTCTAATGCACATACATACCAATGTCTGCAAATGCAAAAAAGAAACATTTGTGTGATGAGCATTTGTGTTTGTCCCGTGTCTGGGTGTTTATATTTGTATTTAAGTATTTATTTGTGGTACCTTCGTTCTTCTGATACCCATAACACAAGTGCTTAAGCTACTTACTTTGGGACCAGAGCAAGTAGTATGTGATGTTGTCTGATATTTATTTATTTATTTACAGATATACTGACCCGCATCAAGGAAAATCATTGGATATGAAAATCCCTGATAGCATTAAGACCACCAAAATTGTACAACAGATGTCTATTATACCTAGTTTTTAAGTCAAGAATGTCTTACAGATGTGACTATCCATGAAAAAGTTGTATTTTTTAATACCATTGCCAAACATTAACCTTAAAAGTAATTAATGTAGGTATATTTCTGCTCAAGACCAAAAAGATGTTATTGACTAATGTGTTGTAGCTCCAAACAAGGTCAAGAATTATTACCATAACCCTGAACTTGTATATTGCAACTAGTAAGATAACAGCCACCGATAAATATTTTGGCAACCATTGATGATATCTAGTTTATTTTTCAGAATGGTGTTCATTCTAGATATTAAAGTAGTTAGGTATTCTTATTCATGTATACTGATTGAGTGTGTGAAAGTGATGGCAGGCCACATTTGCTCAATATAATGTAAATGAGTGTCCGCTGCTGGGTAATTACCTTGAGAACTTTCAGTTTCACTTGCGTGCTCGCTTTCTTGTACGAGAACCGCTCGATCTCCCACGCCTCCTGGTGCGACCCTAGCTGATGACAGAACTTTATCAGACACCTCTCCCATCGGTTGCTCTGCACCGATTTCAGCGCGCGACGTAGCAGTCTCAAGTGTAATTCTCTCAATGGATCCAAAACTACAACAATAAAAAACCAATAAGATGTTTGTTTATCATTCTAGATGACAAATCATCATTATGATTGTACCTTCTTGGGTGTCTTCGATATATTCTTGTAGTTTAGCTATTGAGGGCACATCTAAGCCGTACAGCTTTCCGAATACTTTCAGAAATGAGTAAATAACAGCGAAATTAGGATCATTCGCACACGAAATTTCTCCATCGGACGCCATCGTCGGAACTTTAGTTTGCTTTTACACTATACATTATTATAATACTTTTATTACTACTAAATGATTATTTAACTTATATCTACTGAAAAATTGTAAAACATGTACATAATTCACGAAAATATCTTCATTTTATTCACACAAAAAGCTTCTTTTTATTTTTTACAAAACTCGGTGACAGCCATCGCGCCATAAGCAATATTTTATTTTTAAATATAGCTTTGTAAAGACAGACAAACGACACGAAAACGAATTTATATTATTTTTATGGCAACATTAACTAACCATAGCCAATCATGTGAAATCGGTTTTTGATTGATTGAATTGAAACTGAAAACTGCCACACAACCCTATAATCTGTCAGATATTAAAAAAAAACAGCTGTCTGTCTGTGTAGAGAAAAAAAATCCCATTGAAGTCAGTGTGTTTGGTTTCGTTTACTTTCGTGAATTTAGGCAATTGCTTTGTTTCTTACCAATATTATTGATATCTAATACGAACGGCCATGTCTTCAGTATGTTGTGGAACTAAGAAACAGAAGCTGAATAACTCGTACAACAACAGCATGGAACGACCTTTGAATGGTTACCAAGAGTCTGTAGCTATTCCTGATATGTGCTACTTTTGTTTCGATGTTCTTTATTGTCAGCTGCACAGCATGGATCCTCCGCAGACGCCAAACTTCACTAACGAAGCCTTGTGAGTATAGCTCATCTCAATCAGCACTACCCATTATAACAATGAATGATGTGCTTTGTGCAGCTATCTACCATTCTTTTGTCTCAAATAAGGTCACATTTAGTTAAAACGACTCTTAACGTCTTTGGTTTACGTTTTATAACTGATTGAATATTTTCAGTTATACAAAGTATCCAATATAAACACTTTCACCCAATTAACATTATTCATAATGAATGCACTTATCCAAAATGCATATTTTCAAACCAGATATCCACCCACATGTTATTGTGAATCGGAAATTATGTTCCACCTTTATTGTACAACAATTGCACTGTTATTCAGTAATTAAACAATTGAGTGGATGATTTCATGACTGTTTCAATCATGTATAAGCTTTGATGATTGTAAATTGCATGTTACTATTGCAGAAACCAGTAACAAATACAATATTTATTTAGTAGAATCAACAAGAAATAACAATTGCATAAAGCTAAATGTACATTATAAATTATTCAAACAGGGTTTCCTACAACCAAATGAAGCCATTTCATTAATTAAGGCTTAATAAATAAATGTTATTTGTGTTATATTGATTGTAATTTAGCAAGTTTATGCTATACTTTAACAGTGTGCCGGCCTCATAGAATGAGGAAGTATTATCATGGGCTGCCAAATTAGAGCAATCCGATCAATAGATATGCAATGTAACTATGCTATTTGACAGTTTGTACATTTTATTTATTTATTTAATCTTTATTTCACAATAAAAACAGTGTACAAAAGGCGGAGTTAATGCCACATAGGTATTCTCTACTAGTCAACGACTGGCTGGGCTAAGCAGATACAAAAATGAATTTTGTATCTATTGCTTTTGAATGGCAAAAGCAATTAACTAACTATTAATTGATTTCAAATCAACTTGTCTTCTATTAAATAACATCATAATCATCATTATCAGCCTATATCAGTCCACTCCTGGACATAGGCCTCTCCCAATGTTTGCCATTTTGATCAATCCTGGTAACAACATAATATTTATATTTAATATAAAATCCTGCTAAAAATAGTTTAAGTGCATAATTTAAAAAAAAAACTGCCCATCAGGTTGCACAAATCTTGTGTGGCACTATTTGGCATCCTCTGCTTTAACCTCATAAAGCTGACAAAATCCATTATTTAAAATAAGTTATTTAAAATAGTTTAAACAATAGAAAGTGGTATTTAAAGGAATGTTTAGTCTTATGACCTTATATTAATATCAAGTTTTTTATTACTAATTCTTTTTGGACAAATAAAATTGTATTTTGCAGTGAATATGTTTCTTTGACAGCCCCCTGTTTGTGACATGGAAGATTGGCAAGGACCACCGTCTCCGAGGCTGTATTGGCACATTCAACGCAATGCATTTGCACTCAGGTAAACTACACTTGTCAATGTGGCTGTTTATATCTTTTTCTCTTCCAATTTCGCAAGGGGCACTACCTACCTTTTCCCGAAAGGTTTCCTTACCCTCATAACTTTGGTTTGGATGATGCAAAATAGTTAAAATTTTCAAGATAGAATGCCATTAAGATTTCGTAAGAAAGAGGAAAAAAAATTATGCTCATTATAATATGTGAAACGGCCATCTACAAATTTTGGCAAGTTTGTGATTGTGAAGTAAGATGCTTGTCGAATTGGGGGGGTGTAGAGTTGTAATAAGCTTGGCTCTTCATGACATCTGATAACTTTTTGACAGTGCATGCAATGTGGTTTCGCTCTCGTCTTGGCTACATTTTACGTGAAAATGTTTTTGATAGGGAAGTTACATAAAAACAACAAGTAATTAATGCAAGTCTTCGCTAGTAGACACCTTCTTTACTAGCTCTCGCCCGCAGGTCTGCGCGAGTACGCGATCACCAGCGCGCTGAAGGACTCCCGCTTCGCGCCGATCACGCGCGAGGAGGTGCCGCGGCTCTCGGTCTCCGTGTCCATCCTGCAGCACTTCGAGGAGGCCGAGCACTACCTCGACTGGAAGATAGGCAAGCACGGCATCCGGATCGAGTTCCTCAGTGAACGAGGCACTAAGCGGACCGCTACTTACTTGCCTCAAGTTGCTACTGAGCAAGGTATGTCGCTTCGGGTATTTAAGATTATTGCGACGTATTTATAACAGATAGACATACTCTGTCGACATTTTTGTAGATTATATGTTCTGCAAAGTCGTAGTACATTATTTTGTTCTTTCTTCTCCTTTTTTAGGGTTCCGTAGCCAAAATGGCGAAAACGGGACCCTTATAGATTCGTCATGTCTGTCTGTCTGTCCGTCCGTATGTCACAGCCAGTTTATTCCGAAACTATAAGAGCTACATTATTGAAATTTGGGACGTAGATGTATTCTGTAAACCGCATTAAGATTTTATAATAAAACTAGCTGTGCCGGCGGCGTCGCACGCGTGTATATCGGGTTTCAAAAATAACAGACTTCCTCGTACCTAAATTTTAAATTAGACCTCTAGCAATACATTGCTGAAAACCGCATTTAGTTCCATGCATTAGTTTTCGCGTGATGCGCGATCAAACATGCAGATAAAAATTTCTCCCGTTTCCCACACACTTCCCGTGACTGCTCTGCTCCTATTGATTGTAGCGTAATGAAAAGTATACTATAACCCGCCCAGGAGTATGAAGAATATTCGTCCAGTAGTTTTTTTTTCTATAACGAACATACAGAGAGACAGACAGACAGACAGACAAAAATTTTACTGATTGCATTTTTGGCATCAGTATCGATCACTAATAACCCCCTGATAGTTATTTTGAAGAAATATTTCATGTACAGAATTGACCTTTCTACAGATTTATTATAAGTATAGATCAGAAAAAAAATCCAAAATTTTTGGGGTTCCCCATACATAGAACTGAAACTCAATTTTTTTTTTTTCATCAAACCTATACGTGTGATTTTTTTCTAAACTGAATAGTTTGCGCGAGATACTCTTCCAATTCCGTAATTTCTATATGGGCATGATAAAACTGAAAAAAATATATGATGTGTATTACTATGCAAACTACTAACGAAAATTAGTTTGAATGAAATCTAGACAGTAGTTTTTCTTTAAACGTCATAAATCAAATTACCTAATTTTTTCATTCAATCAGTGGTACGGAACCCTACGTGCGCGAGTCCGACTCGCACTTGGCCGGTTTTTTCTTCTACATGACTACAATGTTAGCCAAGGTGTTCTTGACACTGGGGGAGCAAAAGGCTATTACCCTTAATCTACATAGGCATAGCCAAATATCAACACATCAAAATATTAAATTTCAGGGTGGGACCAAATCCAAACGATCGACTCCCTCTTACGAAAGGGGGGGTACAAGGCGGCCATCACCGCCGACCTGCGCCGCAGCATCAAGCTGACGCGCTATCAGTGCGAGGTGGTCTCCGCCTCCTACAACGACTACATCAGCCAGCGCTGCTAGCGGCCGGTCATCGCGCCCCCCCCGGGCTTCTCCCATCTAAGACTTGACCACACACCCTACCCTCACGACCCTACGCAACTGTATCGGAGTGGGCAGAGTGGTTACAATAATTGTGTTAGTAATAACTTAGCTTCTAAGTGTATGTGTGTCCAGAAATGTGAATGTGTAAATACATATTCTGTTTACGTAAGCAACATCGGAAGTACAATCGACGGTCAAAATTATGCTCAAAGTGATGTAACGAGACGCAGCGATCGATCCTGTCTAATCGAGATTGTTTAACGTTAAGATTGAATACACTGCCAACTTTACAACATTCCTCAACGGAGATGATCATGTGGTGCCATCTTTTATACAATGAATACCGTGCTTATGAATTTAAATACGTATAAAATAGATTGCAGTGGTTACCTGTTATTTGATTACGGTTGAACTTTAATGTTTGTGAGAGTTATCTTAATAATGAATATCTCAGTGCTGGTCCCCAACTTTATCGGAATGGAGCGCAGTCCGTGAACTAGTGTAATTACATCTGTTATTACTTATTGTAACAATTAAATAGTTAAATCGATTCGATTGAAGATTTTACGCACGGTAACTCGATTGTCTTTTACGTGTAGTTATATTTATCAATAATCAAAATATTATGTAAACAGTACAGTTAGTCGTTCCATTCTTACTTTGCTAAGGCTGGCCTGCTCAATAGCTTATGGTTCAATTATAAGGATGAGATTATCAATCGCTATTTAGTTAAGCACTTTGATCAAAGTTTTGACAACAATAATAGTGTAATTAACTAAGCAATGGTTAGTCCTTAATCAGGTGAAGGTGAAGCTTTGCTCATCAGGGTGCCTGGGTAAGTGTGCTTTTTGGTATCGAAGTCATTGGAAAAATTTCATAGCCTTATCATAAATATATACCTACTTGTGGGATCAATCACAAAACTCATCAATACAAATAGCAAGTGTCAGAACAATATAGTCTTGTTTGCATTCACTAATAATTGTATTTTTAAAGATTTAATGATAACAGAAAGCATTCTCATCGTCTAAGGCGACATGTCATTATTTAGTACCGAATCGGTATCATATTATGTTTCTGAATTTTCGATATACTCAACTGATTTATTTTTACTACTTGGCAAAATAATTGCACTCAAGGGATGTGCCCACAAGCTATTAGTCACTCGTAAAATAGTATAGGAACAAACCTATCTATTTTGTTCAATATTAGTACTTACGAGATAAATTTGATGGTATATTTGACCTAAGCGCTATTCCGCTTGTATTTTTAAGGAAAAACATGAGTTTTGAATAAATTGAACAAAGAGTTATAAAGTAAAAATTCTAAAAAAAGAATATAATGGTCTACTAAATGTAAAAAAAAAGATATTTTAAGAATCATTTGTTATTGTAAAGTATAAGTGTGGTCTCTGTTAGATTTATTTTTAATTATGGTGTAATGTTATTATAGGATACTGGCTTACAGGCATTTTGCTAATTAGAAACTTCTTTAATACTTTGACTGCCGAGAAACTAGACACAATAGAAAAACTATTGTTTGTCGGTCACCGGTGACCGTCATAGCGCTCAACGTGTTAATCTACTACTATAATATTTAATGTTCTGTCTGTTTCTTAATAATCTCTATCTTCTCAATGCTATGGATCTCAAATCATTTAACCTAGTCACAACATAAAAATAGCGACGTTAGATTGAAAGCGACAGCAAAGATCTACAAAGTTCTCGGGATTGAAAGTTTAAGAGTTTGGTGCCCAGTCGGGTCAATTTAGGAGACGATTTTTTCTCAATTGTTTCGAGTTTGGGTGTTCTGGAAGAGGCTTTGAGTCCTCATCTCATACCCTTAGTATATGGGACGACATCCTTTGGACAGGATTAGTCTACTTTGCCCCAACAAGGCGCCTACCAGTGGGACAAAGTGATTCCACTTTGTCTTTTAAAGAAAAAGAAAGAAAAAACGTTTATTTAGTGCAAAACAATATGCCAATTTTAACAAATAAACGGAGTAACATAAAGGTAAAACGAAGGTATAGGCACATTCTAACATAGTAGGTAGGTAACGTACACTAATAGAGCAATGCACCAAAAGGGTAACCACTCAGCAATAACCGTGACGCAAGCGCTGCGGCGCTGATTTTCAGTGGAAATAAAATATTAAATTATTAGTAAAGTGTAGGTGACGCTGTAAAAAAACTAGGTATGGTGAATGAGCTGATTGAGGAGCTGACAACACGATATTGACATTAAGAGAAAGTAGGTACTTATTTAAGTAACAAATGTATACGTTTATGTATAATATTATTATGGTTCAGAGGGAGTACTGTTATACTGAGACGGCAGCTGCGCAGAAGATTGTAGATTTAAGAGAAACATTTTTAATTATTTTAACTTAAAAGAACGAATACTTAGTCTTTGCTTTAACAATTTCAGTATAATCTGCCCCACTAGGGTCGTCACTTTAGAGTAAAGGTGGAGTTTACTATTTATTTATTTATACACATGACAGATTACATTCAAAAGAATTACATATAAAATATACAATTATAATCTGGATTGTAATCCAATAATACTATATATATATTTTTTTTCTTTTTTTTAAAATATATATAAATAAATATCAGACAACATCACATACATTGCTCTAATCCCAAAGTAAGTAGCTTAAGCACTTGTGTTATGGGTATCAGAACAACGAAGGTAGCACAAATAAATACTTAAATGCAAATTATAAACACCCAGACACGGAACAAACACAAGTATTCATCACACGAATGTTTGTACCGGGTGGGAATCGAACCCACGACCCTTGGCTCAGAAGGCAGGGGTCACTACCAATTGAGCCACCGAGCCAGTCATATATTGTATTATTTATCTATTCAAAATTGTTAAAGCGTTCCACTTTATCCCACTGGTGGTGGGACCCCTTGGTGGGGCAAAGTAGACTAACATTATTAATTCGTGTGGGGTGATGGTGGTATGTCATATACTGTTAAATAGATAAGAATGAAGTATGGTTTTACCAGACATGGTTTACCATAAGGATGACGTATCGTTCTACCATGTCGGTCTGTTGATGATCAAATCATTGGCTTAATAACGAAACATTATCCTGTAAGTCGGTATTTTATAATTCTAAGCGACGCGAAAGTATACATTAAGATACGGTTGTTATAAGGCTGTTAATACACTGTGTTGATGCGGATTATTATGAGGGAGTGTGATGTGCAAGCTCATTCATAGTTTTATAACGAAATTTCAAAGGTACCTCGTGAGGACACTCGGAGCGTGGCGTGGGCTACGCCCTTCTCTATGCCTATCTCTACGCCTCCATGCATCACAAATGTCCTTTTTTTATCACGAGTATCGGGTCTCCCAACATTCTCGATCATTCATTAATTCAAATTTGACAGTTCTCATCGAACACTTTTCCGATAGCTCTCAAGCCTCTTGTATACACACGTTTTTCGTCGTCAAATCTACGGTTAATTCGTCATGTGTTGTGTATGCATGGTCGTCGGTGTTGCATGGTTAACACGCCGTATGGTTGATTAACCGTGACGTGGCCAAGGGGCCTTAGCCTGGCAAACTGATATTCGATCGAATGTCTGAGTTCGCGATCGAGAAAGTTTTAGTTCGGATCTCTCGTTTCTAAGAGATCTTTCCGAATGCATTTGCAGCTGTTATCCCAAATCTATGAATGAGTTTGTTATGTCTGTATACCTCACAATTGGCATATTGTTGGACCTTAACTTACCTACGTCCTTTTCGCTATTGCCAGTGATACTGTGTGATGCCCACTTGTGAACGCACGATCATTCGTTTGTCTCTTAATTATTATTACTTTGTGGTAGCCAGCTAGAATATTTCGAAAAGTAAATGGTAAAGTAACAGATTGTTGTATTCAATTATTAATTAAGTATTAGAAATTTGGTTGTTCTATTGTGAAACGGCACTAAGAGGCCGACCACAGCGGCGCGTTTTTGACCCGCGATCAAACGTCGAACAGGCGTCAAAATCCGAAAAGGCGCCAGTGTGGCCGGGCTGTAAGAAATGTAAAGCGTGCGACTAGAGAATAATAACAAGACTAATAGACTATTCTTATGGATTTTTGAGAATTAAATAAGTAACAGATTTAATACATATTCAATTTATTACAATTTCTTGTGAAAATGTGTGTTCCGATATTATGTACGTAAATTAAAACCAATTGTACCACATTTAGCAAATAAATGATTCTTGATTCTACCGTACACATAATATGATGTCTTTTTGCTGTAAATGTTTGTATTTTTGTGCAATAAATCATATTTCTATATATTATACTATTAGGAAATGCTGTACATTTTAATTGCGGGAAAACAATCAAAAGTGAGGTTATATTTCTAAACTTTTGTCAGTTTTCAAAATCAAATTAACGTTGATATCCTCAAGTCAAGCCTTGGTCCATTTTCATAACTATTTTTACCGACCACAAAGAAGGTTGTTACTAACATCAGAAATATCGGATATTTAACATACTCATGACGCACGGTAGTTTTGTGTGCACAAAATAATTATGTAGAAGAAATGTAATGACTAAATAGAAGGCTGCGACATCTATACTCGTACAAAATTAGGCACACACACACACATATACCGAGCGTCTCTAATAGTTAAATATCCGTGATGTAGGTACACACGGCCACTCATCAACCTAACCTTATATGTCAAATATCCCCAAAGACTTGTAGATGTAGACTCTAGGCACACTCTCTAAATATGTACTTATTTAAAAATTGTTAAAGCAAACTTGACAAGATCCGTCAAAAGGGGATAATGTGTGGCCGTCTGTCCCTGCCAACCTTTTAAAAAAACTGGCTGTGAAAATTTATAAATAAAAATGAATAAAGGGTTAAATGGCGCGAGAGGCACTTTTAAATCTTCCATTTGTTAAGGCACTTGAGCGGTTGTACTTTCCAAATCATTTTTCTAGCAATAAGAATCCGTTTGTTTCTGAATTTTAAAGAAGTGCAACATGTCTTGGGCTTTTCTAAAAAGTGGAAGCTTGGTTTTAACGCGATCAAAAGGGTCTTACTACAAAATAAGTATATTAACATGTAAAGAGGCTAAGGTACTCTGTGTGCCTAGCACGAACATTTTCGAAAAAGTATGCGTAACGTTTCCGTAAACATTTGTATGAAACTTGGTACAGCGCCCCTATCGTGCGTAAGAGGTACTACGTTTACGTACGTTAACGTAGTGAAAATTATCGCCCGTTTACGGTTACGTTACGCATACTTTTTCGAAAGTGTTCGTGCTAGGCACACTGTTATATAGATTTGTGAACGTTGCGTGGCGCTGAAAATATATTATTATCTAACTAGCCCCTAATGACAATAGCTTAGAAAAGATTTTTACTCGTATTAATTAATAGTAAAAAAACGTAGTATTCAGTTTACTGTAACGTTCTAGAATATCGGCGATAGCAAATGTGATGGTCAGTGAAGATATCAATTTTGTAGTAAGATTTAAACAGTCCGTGGTTGATATCACAGCACGGCTATTCGTTCGGAAAGATATCGGAAACTTCGACGTTCATTCAAATTTGACATTAGTATTTTTTTTCGTCGGGAATGCCTTTACGCATACACTAGGTCTCTAGGTACGGGATGCCTGGGTTAGGGTATGGGGCTTATCCCTATCTAGCTGAGAATACCCACTAAACCCGACGGTGGTCCGCTAAGAGCGCTCTGTCTGGGGGTCGGGATGCCCGGAGGGACTCTACGCAACACGGTAGCGCTGCGCCGCCCAGCGTAGGCGGCACACCTCGGGAGGACGGTGTGTTTAGTACAACTAATGTCGAAATTGAATAACGTTCATTCAAAGTTTCCGAATCCGGATTGCAAATAGCCGTGCAGATAATGTAATAATAATAATAGATACAAAGGAGATATAGCAATAAGTACCAATCATAGAGTAATATCTTAGATTATAGCATCAGCCTTTCGATGAGACTCGAGCTCGTTTGTTACCTCAAGTTTGCTGTCTTAAAGAGCTATTTTTGTAAACGAGAAATTGGTCTTAAGCCTGTTTACCAATGTGAGAATTGCAATAGTAAATTATTTGGGAAATCATTCAATTATTATTTCACCGACATTCGTATATTCGAAATATTAAGCTTTCCTTTTGAGAAAAAGTACTTATGTATGCCAGTTAGTTACAAGGAAGATCATAGTACAGACATTAACTATTGTTCATAATAAATAGTTCAATATAGTGGATGCCGCTTCACCTCTCTAAACAAACGATCAATATACCTCTATTTGATTTTACAATTTATTTATTTATTTACATAAAACCTTTTTGTTTTATGTCCATTTCTAAGTATTTTTATTACTACCTACCACGTTTACCGTGCCTGTAGCAAGATGACAATAACGTTAAGTTTAATTTTTCTAGGCGTTTGTGGTCAGTATAATACCTATTTCATTCAGAGATCATGGCACACGCGGCGATTTCGCTACGTGGCCGCTCCGCTTAGAAAACCTCGCAATCCGCCAGTGTGTCACTTAGGGAAGATTATGTATTCAGTGCTTGAGCATTGTTTTAGTGACCTTTTAACTAATTTACTATGCTTTCCGACTCACAATGATAACCGGGCTTCATGCTACTTTAAATGTTATACCCATCTGCCTGATTATGTTCCATACGAGATCAACGTGTTTCTGACAAAAATTGTTACTTAAAACTGCAGTCGGGGCAATAGTGAGACAGTTGTGGTTATGTATAGAGACGAATTGTTTTAAAGCACCTGCAGCGCTTCCAATGCTTGAACATTCCTTCTTGACTAAGAGACCTAAGAGTTCCGCTTGTTCTATTATTTAAAAGCCTAGGACTAATGAGAAAAAAATACCACTAGTTCTACTGTAGAACTATTCAATAGAACAGGCAGGAACAAAGGCTCTGTTGTCGCTGTGTTTCGGAATTCTATTTAGTTTCTATCAAAAGTTTACATTCAAATTTGAATATATTCTAGTGATGGACGATTTTGAAAGCTTTTCTTAAATTGTTCTGGCTGGGAATCGAACCCAGGGTCTTCGTAACCCCGCTTAGTTGAACGCCATACAGTAGGTATGAATATAGTATGGATGTAGGATATTAGGGTAAGCGAAACAGATTTCCTACAGTCGGACAGAAATCTTATCTATACTATACATATATTCTAGCCGATAGGTATTAGGCTAGCATTGCTTTGTAGTGCGCAGTTGGAAGTGTCTGCAGGTGCGTGGGACACAGTTTTGCATACATGTGTTCAATCTTATGGTGTGTACTTTTCTGGTAACAGCTGTGTCCATAGTTTGTTGTCCGTTTTTTGTAATTCCTAATTATAATTAAAAAATAACTAATATAGGTTACTTTAAAATATATTTCTTTGTTTTATTTCCAAAAGAAAAATATTTAAATGTCTACGAATTTCTAAAGCTGTTTTGGGCGATGGAAACTTACAAGGAATAACTTTTTTGGGTACCTGTGCATCCGCGCGGCGCATAATAACGTTTGCGAACGGGTTTAAGTGAGTTTAGAGACGACTAGACATAACATATAAATTATTTAATTTCATCATCTATTTACAATACAAAACTACTCAACTGACGATATTGTTTTATCGGTTTAATTTTTCGTTAAGCTCCGCCTCCGCTTTCCGTTCAATTTCGACGATTTTATTCTGCAACGTTATATTGTTTTTCATTTCATAGTATGTGACCACGGACGAAGCGACGATTTGTAAACCCGTGAAGAACGCTAGTGTTCCGGTGAGGGGCCTCGTGAGTTTCCTTACGAATTTGAACACACCTCTGGGCCCGTCTGTCAAGTTTGGTATTCTAGCTGTACCGTATCTGTGGGCGAACTGTAAAGGATAATTGGTTTAAATCAACAAGAGTGTAGTAACGTAAATAAAGTAAAGACGCAGTGATTCATAAGTTGGGACTACGAGAAACGATGTACACTATAAATAACTATGCTGGAACCAGTGATCCAAGTAACATTTTTGGCAAAAATTATTATTTTACACAATGGCAAAGGAAATGAATAATGACAAAGGAAATATGGCTTCATGCCTATAAAATATACCTATGCCAATCTTGGTTAAATTAGGTCATTGATATTTAGCATGAAATGTAAACAATTGAACAAAATCCATTACCATTAAAGCAGAAAGTGGCCCGAGCACCATGGGATACACAAGTCCAAGTCCACACTGTATAGCAGCTGAGCGCAGTTCATAGCACACGGGGCAGGCTTCATCCTTCATCAATATTAATCTGGTTGATACCAACTGAAACAAAAAAGAAATAGTCAAAAAATTTAAAAAAAACCTACCTACTCTTTTTACTTGATGTTTTTCAGCCTTTAATTCTGAAAGAGTTCTTTACACCATCCTAACAAGCTTGTGTCAAACCCTTAATTTTAATATACATAGATAGGTGTAATCAAATACTTTCACTTATTTAAGTAACGTAATAATGGACTGTATTGGATGAAAAAATCATATTTCTCTTGCATTAGATTCATCATCATTACCATAAGTCTATTGCAATCCACTGCTGGACATAGGCCTCTCCCAGTTCACCACTTTGGCAAACAACTGGAAGATTTACTCATAATTGCTATGCTGGGCAGCCGGGTTGGCGATCACAGAGCATAGCTCCTCGCTCCGGTGATGCTGCTGCCCGTCATTGGCCTGTTGTATAGCATTAGCTACGCCTTCAATTGTGATGGTTACACTGCTACCAGTTGGTTGCTATAGCCTTATCTGTTATTCAGCAGAATGCACCATGGGCAGATGGTTCGGAACGAAAAGTTGAAGGGTCACTCCCTTACATCCCATTAGATTCGAATTAGGATAATTTCCAATAGAGAAAGTCGTTTTCTAACACCAGAAACTGTTAGGAACCACTATGTCATGTATGATACATAAAGGCTTACACTTAAATACAAATTGATGCATTAACTAAAATGCTTCTTATTTATCATACTCACATGCCTATGAAACAAAGGTGTCAACACTCCAGGCATCACAGAGATCGGTATAACAGACGCCAGGAAACCGTAATGTTCTAGTTTTAGTTTCGAACGAAAATGCTTGTTTATGAATATGCCAGTCAGAGCATTGATGGCCCCAAGTCCAGTAGGTCCGTAGCGTAAGGCCCATCTGTAAAAAAAATATTGGACGCCCTCAGCATAATATGGAATGATAGAGACCTCCCTATGACTGACAGAACAGCAGTATTTTGTTAGATCTGGCAGGAACTAGAAACTTTTTACTTGATCTGTTAACCTCACGCAAAATAGTTGCATAGACGTCTAGTTGCGGAAAACGGCCCATTCAAACTAACTAATTTGATCTGTTTGCTCACTGCCAAATAAGCTAGCGGGCCAATCTACTAAAGTAGGTAGATACTCTCACCTTATTGCACATAAGAATACCGAAAAGTATCAGACATAGTCGCTAAAACAATGTAGGCGATCTTATCGCTGGTAGCGATGTTTTCCAGGCTATCTTCAGGTAAAAGACCTGTATTTTATTAAAAAATTGTTTCAAAAACATAACCTATAAAAACCCATACATTTTTCACACTTTATTAAGACATAATTTTGTTTCCAAAATGATTATGGATTAAAATAAAAGCTTCGTGACTTACGTATCTGATATCTCCTCCCAGTTAGTGACAAATTCCCAGGCGTAGGTGGTCGCTTCAGTCTCGGTTAGGAGCACGGCGTCCTTTGGGACGTTTGTCGATTTCATTACAGCCATGGCGACGAATTTACACTGTTCTATGCTTTAGGCCTGACACTAATAATTTACTCCTTTAAAATTGTGTTTGTTTCAAAAGGGAAAAATGCATAATTTTATAATTAATCCCGACCCAAATTGCACGTAACTAGGTACCTACCGCATTTGTTGACATTTTCAACTGTCATTCTAGTCTAAATCAATGTCAAAAACAGCTGTTTTGTTTTTTTTGTGTTGTGCAAAGTCATTCGGTTTGCTCGGTTTTTATTCTTTGATACGACCTTCTTTGGACTATTGTGTATGCCTGGAATATAAATATTAACATCGAAGGTATTTTGTAACTTTAAACTTTAATTTTGCAACTTATGATATGGAGGTTTGTCCCTACGAAAAGTGGAATTACTTCCTCCGAGCTAGATGATCATGTTCGGGGACCGCGGTGCATTCTTGGTTTGCTACAGAGTATTTTCTTGATCCTTTGGTGCATTGACTTGACACTTAATGAGGCTATCGAGCTAGGTACCATCACTGGTGGTGTGTATGCTGCTATGTATGTACATAGTATCTTATTTAGTTCACTTATAGTATAAGGTGGATATGTATGGATTAACAACAGAAAATAAATATACCAATTATTAAAAATAAATTCGTTTATTTGTCTTTCGTATACCTACATTGACTACTTACACAGTATACCTACCTTACCTTATAATAAATAAAAAGACATCACTATCTACAACGTTTGTGGTGCTCTTTTATTATTTTATAGTAAAGTACAACAATGAGTTCCCAGTAATACAATTATTCAATCTTATTATATGAAAAAAAGCCTGTAGTAGGTAATTAAATATTATCCATGTAGTAAACTACGGATTTACCAAATGGTTTATAGGCGATACCTATTGATGATCTCGTTACTACAAAGTTCAAATTTTTGGTAAAAACTTAGTAGTTTAGTAACTTTATTAACTTTCCTACACATAAAGACTCTTGCATGATATTGTTTTATGTACATTTTAAAAATTGATACTTAAGGAGCAGATGGGAATTTATGTCGAAAACTCTCTCATCCATAGCTTATATCACAATTAAGCCTCGGAATGGAGATTATAAAAATACGAGTCGTAAGAATTCTTAAAGTAGGTGTTACAATAATAATATGTATACTCAAGTTTCTTAAGACAACCAATTTTTAATCCTTTTAATAGTGAATCAGTACCATAACTTAACTATTGCGGGATAATTTTTATAATCTGGTCCCTAACTTACCTACGAAGTATCGAAATGTGACATCACATGACCGCTCGGCGGCTTTGGTACATCATCTTATGTATAAAAATATATCAATAAATTTGTACTATGCCGTTTACATAATATAAAAATATTTTTTTTATTTATATCGTTATGACTAGTATAATATCTTATTTTTATTCATTACCTCCATTTTATGGACCCGTTTTCTTTGTTGAATCATTGCTTACATACCTACACAATAAAATTTAAAAAATATATAACATTCTTATTCGTACGAATCTAATTATTTTGTAAAACTATTCTATAAGTACAGGGTTTATTTCATCAGCTCTTTTATTCAGAACAGAATAGAAATTCATAATTATAATAATCAATTTCGATATCGGTTGTTTCACTAGTTCTTTAGAAAATATTACAAACCCTTTTGAAAAATAGTTTCTTTACATTTATGAATATGTTTCATTACTGATAGTTAATCACAGGTAAATGTTGTGCACTGATTAAAAAATATCCCGTATAAATACAAACTAGTTACGTAACACTTCATTTATTAAATATAGAGAGTTATATATATACAAGATAAACGAGACACACATAGTATGTTCCAACAACATAAACAAATGCTTCGGACCATGCAAACCGGACAACTAATCTAATTTTATTATATTATGGACTAAATATATTTTGATGGACAGTGTCCATTTCAAGGATTTTTTTTCTGTAATGGCTCAGCATAATGCTACCTCTCTGAAAGAAAAGGAGACGTTACAACGGCAAGAGACAAGTAGCCAAATCAATCACTTGTCACCGACTAATCCCATAGAATAAATGCAAATGAAATGAAATAAGTGAATAAATGCATCAATTCATACCCGCCATCTATTCTCAAACTATTGAGTACCAAATGATAACTGGGGTCGATTCTCAGAATATGCAGACCCTGAAAAGTCCCATCTCCTGAACTGATTCGAACGGGGATCGAACCATTGCTCCGCAGAAGCCGTCAAAAATTTACCTATAATATTGTGCATCATGAAAATTCCACACAATTTTCAATAACAAAATTAATCTTATAAATGTAAATTATTCTAATAAGTACTTACCTATACTATATAACAGCCAGACTTGATCACAAGTTATGTACTTAAATTTATATGACTTTAATATGAAATAGTTAGTAATTAAATTGTCTGTCAAAAAACTGTTGCTTTTTACTGTATGTCCTGAATACAAATAAGACTTAAAGCAGTCCAGTCTGTCTGCGGTGGGTGACTTCATCAGGTAAATAATACCTTATGACAATAGAGATAAGACTCACGGTCGTATACGAAAGTCATATTGCAGTCTTCATCGACACAGAGTATTCTTCTCTATAACTTATGCGTTGTTGTATCGTAAGCCTTTTTATCAGTCCATCTCGCTAAATAGTTCGTCCCAGCAGATTGGAATTAAACTCCGAAATATATCCAGCGTTTGAAGTCAGAATGTCTACTTCGAGTCAGTAAACAAGGTACGTTGCAGTCGCACGTTGGAATCAAACTGCAAATTGCATCTTTATGCGTCCACTTTTTAGGCTTAAATTAGGCCAGCGCCAGTTCATTACTAATAAATAGATTACCTTCGTTATATCCGAACATAGGATTCTAAACTGCAAATTTGAGATAGCCAATCTAATATAGACTAAGATATAGGCATCCGCAAAATACCAGCGTCGCAGCGCGTATCTGCGCACCGACATATGCTCAGCGGAGACCTTTTAGGTACACCTTTGATTTTGCATTAAACCGTGCTGTAATAGTATTATGTTATTTATGGTACCTAATAAACATTTTTTTTCTTTCAAATTGCTTATTCTCTCAGCTTTACGGTTCAAGGTCCTGTGGCAAAGACGGTCCCCGATGCCTTCCTCAGAAGCAGACGCGTGGCGCGAAGCAGACCACGCACGGCCGTCAGGGCGATCGCAATCCTTATGCATCCACTTCTAAGGTTCAAAGTCGCGTGGTGGAGTCAGGAGACTTCGTCCCAGCAGTAGATGACGATTCTTAATTGCAAATTGGTTCAGTCCCGTGGCAAGGACGGTCGCCCGTGCCATTTACAACAGAGGCACATATCGCGATCCGGCGCCACGACCTTAGGCAAACAGCAGACTACGTCATGACGACTAATAGAAGTCCAAATTGCGTCCTACGCGTCCAGTCTTAAGGTTCAGAGTCGAGTGGCGAAGACGGTGGTAGGCTCCGGCGGTGGGCCGCGGCGGCGCCCCCAGCGGTCGGAGATGAGGCGCAGCGCCAGGTCCGGGCCGAAGCAGCCCACCACGCACAGCACGTTGGCCAGCCAGAACGGCAGCGACACCATCAGCCGAGTGTACGTGCCCAGTACGTCACCGTCGTACATGCTGTGGACGAGATATATGTAGATAAATAGAATAATCGATTTAGAAAATACTTTACATAGACCATCACCACAAACACGAGTGACAGAAGTGTCCTATAACTTTTCAGACAAATAAAAAACACATAATGTCTAATTCTCGTATAAATAAATACATAAACTACATAAATAAATATATAACATATAAAATCATACATAAAACATAATATGTAACGAAGTAAAACTAAAGCTTATTGTTTGTTAAAATTAGTTACAACTGCGTAATACTAGATGGCGCTGTGCCTTATTAACACGCGCAAGCATTGTGATTTTTCAAATGTATAGGTGTCCGTCTAGTACAAATAAAGTTGTCGTATCTTGTATCGTTATCGCCTGAAGAAAGTTGGTGTTTTATTTATTGGACCTTCGAGGCCGGATGTAAAGCGGTGAAAAGGATTTCACACAGTGGCGCCACCTAGCGGTTTGAGGATTTTTACGGATTTGGATTTTGGAATTGCGGATTTACTAAGGAGCTGAGAGCAAGTTTGTATGGGCGTAGTAAACTGTGAGTACACTTTTATTATCTTAGTCAGGAAGTAGAAGTCAGGCAAAATTGAACCTTATGATCAAGAAAAATTTAACTTTAACAAATTGACTAGTAGTGCCTGGACTTAGAATAATTTAAGTAAAAGTGTTGAGACGGGGAATCCATGCCCGATTTTACCTAAGTGTTTACCGAACCAAACACTTAGAAAATTTGCGCCCATACTGGACTTAGAGAATTTTGCTTACTCTCTCCTCTACCACGGGACTTGTAAATTTTTGCGAACATTTTATCCATAACATAACACGTACCTATCTACAATGGAATCGAAAGTAAGAGCTCAAGTGGACGTGTACAGTCGAATGGAAAAAGCTAAGATTAATTTCAAGAAATCTCCAAAAGACAGATTAACTACTAGCTACATTGAAACAAGAATTGATAATTTGGATGGTTTATGGCAGACTTTTAATAAACTACATGAGAAGATATTTTGTGATGTCACTGAAGTTGAATATGCTAAATTAGATTATTTTACGGAAGATTTTTATACCAAAACGGAGGAGTTATATACATATTACAAGGCAGAGTTAAAGGAAAGTTTGAGAAGATGTACTATCACCGAGACCAAGGCCCAGGAAACGTGTGGCGATGCAGACCAAGTTAACGTCCATCTTCCCAAGATAGCAATACCCAGTTTCTCAGGGAAATACTCCGAGTGGATTACATTTCGTGATCTTTTTCTTTCTTTAATTCACAACAATAATAAATTACAAAATGTGCAAAAACTCCACTATTTAAAAAGTTACTTAACCGGTGAAGCGGAACAGTTATTACGTCATTTACCTATAACCAGTGATAATTATTCAACTTGTTGGGAACTTTTAGAAAATAGATTCAATAATAAAAAATATTTAACTAATTGCATTCTTAAAAGGTTTTTCGGACAAAAGAACATGAATAACGAAAGCTCAAGCGCGCTTAAAGAACTCTTTGATACAACCAATGAGTGCTTAAATGCTTTGAAAAATGTAGGAATTAAAACCGATAACTGGGATGTAATAATAATTTATATTTTGTCCGCAAAACTAGATAACGAATCTCGTCGGCAATGGGAGGCAAGAATTTGTGACTCAAACAACGACTTACCAACTTTGAAGCTTTTTATGGAATTTGTAGAACACAGATTTAGGTCACTGGAATTTTTGAATCCCAGAACCACGATAAGTAAACAATCTCATCATGTAGTAGCTAACAATAATAATGATAAAGTATCTGTTCCATGTTCTTACTGTACTGATATTAATCATAAGCTTGGAAATTGTAAAAAATTCGCAAACGAAACCCTCTCAACACGCCGTAATTTTGTCCAAACGTCTAACTTGTGCTACAATTGTTTAGGCGCGAACCATTCTGTCGTAGCATGTCGTTTGCCCACTAGATGTAAAATTTGCAAGAAAAAGCACCATTCACTGCTGCATTCTAACAATACCAGTGCACCAACCCATGCTCACATACCAGAGAGTAGTAACAATGTTATCGCGGCAACAGCGACAACATCAGATGATATCGACATGACCATTACCACTTGTTTCTCCAACAACAGGAGCCAAGTACTTTTAGCGACTGCTTTAGTCAGAGCAGAAACAAACAATGGGTCAACAATGACGCTAAGATGTTTGCTAGATCAAGGATCTATGTCTTCGTTCGTAACTGAAAATACCGTCCAATTGCTTGGACTTAACAAGATCCCATGTAATACTATCATTTCTGGAGTAGGTAACGATAGTAATAAATCGATTGGTTCAAGATATCTAGTAAACATAACACTTCAATCCATTCACGACCCAACCTTCACCATTAAGGTGAAAGCTCACGTATTACCAAAACTTACCACATTTCTCCCTGAACGACAAGTTAATTTAGAGTTGTTGTCTCATATTCCGAAATTAACACTAGCAGATCCTAAGTTTAACGTACCAGGTAAAATAGACTTGCTGTTGGGTGCAGAAGTTTATTGCCGTATTTTATCGGAAGGGTTAATCAAGGGTCCAATTGGAACCCCTATGGCGCAAAATACACGGCTTGGCTGGATTTTGTCCGGTCAAATCTGTAAGGATCATAATATATCAGGGTCTGAAACTATAACAACTTTACATGCCGTTAGTAATGAAGAATTTGATCTGAAACGGTTTTGGGAAATAGAATCGGATACTTACCTTACCAACAAACCTCAACTCACTCCTGAAGAACAAAGATGCGAAGACTTCTACAATCAAACTACCACGAGAGATACCACTGGAAGGTATATTGTAAAGCTTCCATTTAAAGATAAAAACCCGCGCTGCAAATCAGGGAATTCCAGGGAGATAGCCACCAGAAGATTTTTAGCCCAAGAAAGGCATTTCGCGAAGTCTCCGCAGCTAAAGGATCTGTATGCTGATGTCATTGCCGAGTACCTGAAGCTTGGTCATATGGAGAAGGTACCTAGTGATGAGGTGAATAAGTCTGATAGTGTGTACCTACCTCATCATGCCGTAATCAACCTGAAGAAAATTACGTCTCAGCTGCGAGTGGTTTTCGATGCTTCTTGTCGCGACGCAAACGGTGTTTCTCTTAACAGCGAGTTGATGGTGGGTCCAACCCTCCAATCAGACCTGCGTCACTTGGTGATGAGATGGAGACAACACCCAATATGCTTGGTGGCCGACATAGTGAAGATGTATCGCCAAATATTAATAGCTTGTGAAGACGTAGACTACCAACGCCTGATTTGGCGTTCCGCACCTGAAAAACCATTTGAGCATCTTCGTTTGTTAAGAGTTACTTTTGGTACCGCTTCAGCTCCATATCTTGCGGTCAAAACACTACACCAGATTGCACTCGACGAGGGTGAGCAGTTTCCTATGGCCTCTGAAAGAATCTGTAAAGATTTCTATATGGATGACTTACTTACCGGCTGTGAAACTGTAATAGAAGGAAAGCAGATTTTTAAGGAAATGAATGAACTATTAGGAAAAGGGGGGTTTGAACTTCAGAAATGGTCGAGCAATAATGAAAAACTACTAAAGGAAATAAGCAAGAATGAGAATGAAGTAACAGAAAGCAATTTGGAACTTAAAACCGATGAAATCATTAAAATACTGGGACTTACCTGGAACCGACGAACCGATGACTTCCAATACTCCGTGCAGCTACCTCCCATCAGTGAACCTGTAACAAAAAGAAAAGTTATATCAGATATCGCGAAATTATACGATCCTATGGGATGGATTGCTCCAGCCATAGTAAAAGCAAAGATATTCATCCAAAAGCTATTATGGCTAGCAGGAATCGGTTGGGATGAACAACTACCAGCAAATCTTTTAAATGAATGGATTACTTACCGGAATGAACTCGTAGCACTTACCAGATTACGTTTGACTCCTTTCCTGAATCATGAAGACATCGGTGACGATATAAAACATCCTAAGCGCCACGACATATGCTTATTTATATGCATGGCAACCAGAGCCGTACACCTTGAAGCTGTGACGGACCTTACATCACAAGGTTTTCTTGCGGCGTTCAAACGACTGGTATCTCGGCGTGGTCATTGTGCTGACCCCTACAGCGACAACGGAACCAACTTCGTGGGTGCAGCTCGCGAGTTGAAAACATTGGCAGCACAGGAACGTTCGACCCTAACGCAAGAAATTGCTGATAGTTTGGCGGACTGTGGGAGAGTGGTAAAATCAACCAAACATCACTTGAGGCGTGTGATTGGCTCCGAAACACTCACATATGAGGAAATATCTACGTTACTTTATCAAATTGAGGCATGCCTCAATTCAAGACCATTGTCTCAGGTTAGTGCCAACGCACGGGATCCGATACCTCTCACACCCGGGCATATCATCGGTGAACCCTTAGTGCTTGTACCTGAATGCAGTTACGAGACCTCATCGATATCCTCTCTTAAACGTTGGCAGCTGACTCAGAGGATGTTGCAGACGTTTTGGCGCAGATGGTCAAGTGAATACTTGAGTCAATTTTTACATCGCTACAAGTGGGCAAACAAAACACCAGAGCCTAATATTGGGGACGTAGTTTTAGTAAAGGAAGACGATCTTCCTCCAGCCAAGTGGCTGATGGGTGTTATTGCTGAAAAGCACAAGGGTTCGGATAACATTACGCGCGTGGTGAGCCTAAAATGTAAAGACACTATTATCAAAAGACCTATTGTAAAGATTTGTGTCCTACCTGTAACGGAATAATACAAAAATATTTTTATTTAAGCTGCCAATATCTGGCACCCGTAAATATAGTTTATCTTTTGTTGAATGTTATTTTTAAATTTTGAATATATTGCTTAACCTAATCTACTTACGGTTATAATAGTAATTTGTTCAATAGTTGTTAAGTTAATTGGTTGAATTAATGTTTATTTATGTTTAACTTTGAACTAGCAGTTCCTAGCCATTATGAAATCAATGTTAATCTTTAATTACTCTTAGAACCACCTTAACCATTTACAGTCCACTCTCTTTGTATTTTCGATTCATAGTGGACAGGAATAATGACCACTCCGGTCATGGTGGGCGGGATGTCTAATTCTCGTATAAATAAATACATAAACTACATAAATAAATATATAACATATAAAATCATACATAAAACATAATATGTAACGAAGTAAAACTAAAGCTTATTGTTTGTTAAAATTAGTTACAACTGCGTAATACTAGATGGCGCTGTGCCTTATTAACACGCGCAAGCATTGTGATTTTTCAAATGTATAGGTGTCCGTCTAGTACAAATAAAGTTGTCGTATCTTGTATCGTTATCGCCTGAAGAAAGTTGGTGTTTTATTTACATAATGTAACGAAGACTGATTTTATTGCCTTAACCCTTTACCGCATGGATTTTTTAAAAGTAGCGAAATAAATATATGTTACTTAGAACCCTTTTTTAAGCATGGAATTTTTTAAAAAAAAAACAATCATGTTAATTGTCAGAGATAATTAGAAAAAACAGTCAGTGCCATATTTGGGACAACATGCATTCAGGTTACGAAAAATCCGTAGTCCAAATAAGACGAATACGAAACGATACGAAAAATAAAAAAGTATGTATGTATCAAATTACGTATTCTTTATTTCTTTGACCGAATGATTACAACTAGCTAGTACTTTGTTCTTCTAATTTAAGAAACCGTCTGAGGAGGCAGTTCCATGCGACGCCGCTTTTTCTTTCTGGAGCCTTTGAAGTAGATGTTTGATAAATAGAATCATCTTCATGTCTAATGTTTCCATCATCAGTATGTTCACCGGAATAAATATTGTCATCTTGGCACTATAATCATCATCGCCCGAAACACTTTCGTCTTCATTGCTCTCTAGTATTCTTACAAAACTGCGGGAAGTAGGTACGTTTCGTGAAGTGCCTTTGATCAGTGATGTCTTTAATGCATCGTGTGCCAAATATGACCAGGAAGGTTTTGAGACCCGAGTGCATAGTGTTCCATATTTGTACAGCTAATTTGTTCATTAATGCATACAGTTCCAAATATGGCACAAAGTTTAACTGCTCAAATAACCATAACTGATACAAAAAACCTTACGTTTTATTCCATAGAAATATTGTGGATACGTTGTATTTTCCGAAATATCACCTTTTATGACAGATATTTCATTTTAATCAGTAGAAATATTGAGAACTTTTGTCACAAACTCGTGCGGATGGAAAATGGTGACTTCAACTACTTTACCGCTTAATTTTACCTACTGACCGACGTTTGTTGTCAATCTACCCTCATTTTATATGTGAGTTAGGACTTATAGAAAGGTGTTAAAGGCAATACCAAAACAAACGTGGCCTTGGTGGTCTTGAATATAGGAAAAATGTAAGTGTTCCAGATTTGGCACGACATGCGGTAAAGGGTTAAATTCAAACCTTCATCATCATCAGCCTGCAAACGTCCACAGCTGGATATAGGCCTCCCCCAATGACAGCTGTCATTCGGGGGGATTTGCCCTATTCTCCACGCTTGGCAAGCAGGTTGGTGACCGCGAGCGATGTTATTTGTACCCAGGTAAACGCCCGTTTCCAGGCTGATGATGATGAATAAATCCGGCAAATGTAGTGTAGGACACCCTTGAGCCAGGTAGAGTGACGATTTGCGCAAGTGCTGGATGTGAGAAGTCCAGGATCAAGCCAAGTGATGAACAATTGGAGAGGCCAAGTCCAGTTGTGGACTATGATGATGATGATAATGAACGAATTAAATCAGAATAGAGTTGTCATAACGGATACTCACAAGTTAACGGTGGCGTAGAGTACATTCATGGCGACGTTGACGAGTATGGAGCCGACGATGGAGGCCACGAAGATGGCGGTGTGGTAGCGCGTCTGCAGCCACAGCTTCAGCGTCACCACCAGCACGTTCAGGTGGAACAGCATCGCGCCGAACGACCTAAATAAATACATAAAATAAATAACCCAAGACATGCCACGCTGGGCCACACATCGCCATCTAGCCCCAAACTAAGCCACTGATAAACTTGCTTAGATACTTTTTTAGAGTAAACACCCCAGACCAATACAAACAGACAGACATGTTCATGCACACAAATGTTTGTACTGCGCGGGGCCGGGGTCGAACCCACGACCCTTGGCTCAGAAGGCAGAGGTCACTACCAAAAAAATGCATCGAGCCAGTCAGCACGCAAGGTAACACCAGTTATCAACATCGTCAGCACCCTATCGCAGTCCACTGCTGGACATAGGCCTTTCCAGCTATTCGCCACTTTGGGCAAGCACCTGGAGGCTTTGACCATAATCGCCATTCTGGGCAGGCGGGTTGGCGATCGCAGGGCGTAGTATCTCGCTCCGGTGACGCTGCTGCCCGTCATGGGCCTGTGCTATTTAGCTACACCTTCAACTGACCGACTTCCGACTTATGCCGCCAGTCGGTTGCCACAGCCTCGTCTGTTATTCAGCAGGATGCACCACGGGCAGGTGGCTTAGAGCGAAAAGATGATAAGTTGCTCCCTTACATCCTATACATGTGTTAGGTTATAGACCTGAAACTTTTGGCACGTAGCCGAAATCGGAAGTAACGCCCGCCCTCATACAAAATGTCACATTTGACGTTGATATTTGTCAGTTTCGTTTCATGTTGACGCCCTCATGTCAATGTAACCCACAAGACCTTGGAGTCAGTATGCCTTCTAAACTTAGACCTGAACTTTCAACCTGGATCAGTCAAGGCCCGACGTCCACTCATAAAATGGATGACTTGCTGCTATTGAATCGAGATACGAAATCTATCCATCATTATTCTTCTAAATAAAGTTGTGGAAGTTTACGGTAACTTATCTGTCTAGATTATTACGACGTGTGTCGCTAAACGTATCGACTATTCGGAAAACCCCAATACTTTAGTCGAATATTAGAATAGTTCTTATCACATCAGAATGTGGCCAAAATACGGTGTAACATTTCATGAAATGCAACCATTTCTTGAAATTGTCAATCATGTGGCCAATTTTACGATAAAACCACGACAGATACATGTTGTACAGTTATAACCCGTAAAAGAATTGTAAGAGATCGACCTATCATCGTTTCGGTGTAAGCCACGAGTTCTGCTGAATAACAAACGCGGCTCAGGCAACCGACTGGTGGCGGTATAACCATAAGGATTGGAGGTGTAGATAAATACCACAGGCCGATGACCTGTCATGACGGTGCTGCCTGCAGCACCGTCATTAGAGCGAGAAGCCACGCCCTTCAACCGCCAACCCGCCTGCCCAGCGATTGGCTCAAAGTGGCAAACAACTGGAGATGCCTATGTCCAGCAGTGGACTACGCTAGGCTGATAATGATGATATAACAAAACATGATATAGTAACTTTAAACATACCAAAGGTCGACAGTCTTGCCGTCCAAGTTGATGACGTCGACGCGGAACAGGTAGTAGCTGACGAGGTATATCACGATCGAGTGGTACGTGGCGGAGAGACACCACGCGATGAAGTACCACCACGACATCAGCCGGTTCTTGTTATTATCCCTATAAAGAGTCGGGTTTCTGAAAAAAAAAAAGACAGGAAGACAATTTTATTTGTCGAACCAAGTTTTTAGGACACCTAATCTATATTTAGGATGATGTAATGTGATAACATGACAGTGATGATGGAGCATAAATGGCTATTATTATATCATATCAATAATATGTTATCTCAGGGTACATAGTTTTATGCTAGTAATAAGATTTTACGATTAAAAATCAAGAGCTCGTATTGTTATCTATGTCTTTTAAATATACAGAATATATTAAATTTAATTAGTTTAAACCTGCAATAAATGTATAATCATTAACTAAATCAATAATCATTACTCAGTCTAATAAGTACCGACATTTATGTACATTAACAATAAACATTATTTATTCATAATTTTTCAGAAACTTCTCTTCCGGTACTTTGAATCAGAGATCGCTTTTGATAAGATATAACGTACTTATTATTAATCTGCCGACATATTAGTTTGTGCTCATTAATTTTGGGAAACATCAACAGAAAGAAAAATTAATTATTCCAAAAGGAATAAGTGCAAAACAATACTCAGCAACATTTTCTTCAAGTGTTTCGCAGGGGCCAATTTTAGGTCCTATTTTCTTTTTATATTCAGTTAATAAAACCTATATAGGTCTATTTTCTCATACCTGAGTAGTAAGTCAGAAGGCCACCTCTGCTCCGTGGTAGAGAGCACGAGGCAGGGAACAGAGGTGAGCAGGAGATTGTACACCGTCAGGAATAACGAGTCGTATATCGACTGCGTTGAGAACGAAGATTGAATTTGAAAGAAGAGCTGAAAGAAGAAAGTTGACTCATTTATGGTGCAAACTTTTCATAATGTCTAATATTTGGATTAATTTAGCGTGTAAGCTAACGTCAGCGTATAATCAAAATAATCTAATGTGTGTGCTTTTTTCTTCCTTATACATATAGCTTTGGTTTTTATTAAGTAGGTACTAGCGACCCGTCCCGGCTTCAATACTATATGCATATATTATACACATACACCTTCCTCTAAATCCCTCTATATATTAAAAAAACCGCATCAAAATCCGTTGCGTAGTTTTAAAGATATGAGCATACAGAAAACAAAAGCGATTTTGTTTTAAACTATGTAGTGATGACGGTATAAAATATACTCACCATTATATGACCGAGGACTAGATTTTTGTAGAAAAAGTAATGAATTAATGTGGTTAGCCTCTGATAATACCAGTGACCCATCACTAGGAGTATTTTCTTAATCATAGAAAACTTCGTGAAGGCGAAGTCGGCAGATCTGAAAGGAAGCAATGTCTTTTATTGCTATGCTATAATGTATTTGATGGCTCGATGGCTCATTTGGTTGGTAGTGACCTTTGCCTTCTGAGCCAAGGGTCGTGGGTTCGATTCCCACACAGTAACATTTGTGTTCATGATTTCATGAACATGTCTGTTTGTATTGATCTGGGTGTATCTATATAATATGTATTTATTTACAATAAAAGTATATAAGTAAGTTTATCAGTTGTCTAGTACTAGGGGCTAGATGGCGATGTGTGGCCCAGTGTGTAGGGTTGCCAACTATTTTTACAAGAAATAAAGTATATTCAGGTCTATGAAAATTAATAAACAGTATTTTAGAAAAACGAACAGCATTATTAATTTGTGAGCGTCTAAGTGTAACACATACCTAATAATGTGTCTGCATTTTGATGCTGAAAACAGTATTTTGTATACTTTATTTTTGTTAAACAGTAAAAAGTATAATTTTGTTTAAAACAGTATAATTGGCAACCCTACCAGCGTGGCATGTCTTGGGTTAGTTATATATTTATGTGTGGAGTACCTGGCGGCCTGGTGGCCCTCCCTGCCGAAGATGCCGAAGCCGACGTGCGCCTCCTGGATCATGGAGATGTCGTTGGCGCCGTCGCCGATGGCCGCCGTGATCGGCCGCTCCTTGCTCTGTTTGATTAGCTTCACTATCTGCCAACGAACGAGAGAATAAATACTATCTATCTATCTATCTCCGTTGCTATGAACCTTGAAAGGTTTATTTATCTACTTGGAACTCACATTGATTACCACAAACCAAACAACTGAACATTGGTTCCACAAGTCTTATACTATAAAAATCAAATGAGAATCGCCATCAACTTTGTTGATTTTGTATCGTGATATTAGTTAGAACGTAATACTGGCTCACCGTTTATTACATAGTTAAAATTACATCGGCTTATACAAAAAGATTTGCGAATTTCTTTTTTTTATAAGAAGAGCATTCAGGATGACCTCACTCCACCTGATGGCAAGCCGAAAAAAAATTTAGGAATGAAAATTTTTCACGAACTCGTCCGTTTGGTATTCATTGCCAGTAGGCTATGTTGATATAGCTGTTAGTTATCTCAATTCTTGACTTCTACGCGGCAGCGACAAAGCAGGTTCAATATCGATGATGGTCTTGTGAACATGAGAGTTTGGGTTCGAGAGAAAGAGTTAACTAAAATTGGTTTACCTTAGTCCTTTATATCGGCGAGGCGGCACAGCACTGTATGGTGACGCCGACGAAGGTGGCGTAAATGCTGGTTTGACTATAGCGTCAAGTAAGTGACCATAGCGGCCGACTGGTGCGGTACCTTGGCCTTCTGTATCGGCGACAGGCGGCAGCAGAGCACGGCGTGGCACTGCATGGTGACGCTGACGAAGCTGGCGGCGTGGCTGGTGTCCAGCACGTGGTCCATGCTGGTGCCGTCCACGACCAGCGTGAGGTCGCCGAGGCCGACTGGTGCGGTACCTTGGCCTTCTGTATCGGCGACAGGCGGCAGCAGAGCACGGCGTGGCACTGCATGGTGACGCTGACGAAGCTGGCGGCGTGGCTGGTGTCCAGCACGTGGTCCATGCTGGTGCCGTCCACGACCAGCGTGAGGTCGCCGAGGCCGACTGGTGCGGTACCTTGGCCTTCTGTATCGGCGACAGGCGGCAGCAGAGCACGGCGTGGCACTGCATGGTGACGCTGACGAAGCTGGCGGCGTGGCTGGTGTCCAGCACGTGGTCCATGCTGGTGCCGTCCACGACCAGCGTGAGGTCGCCGAGGCCGACTGGTGCGGTACCTTGGCCTTCTGTATCGGCGACAGGCGGCAGCAGAGCACGGCGTGGCACTGCATGGTGACGCTGACGAAGCTGGCGGCGTGGCTGGTGTCCAGCACGTGGTCCATGCTGGTGCCGTCCACGACCAGCGTGAGGTCGCCGAGGCCGACTGGTGCGGTACCTTGGCCTTCTGTATCGGCGACAGGCGGCAGCAGAGCACGGCGTGGCACTGCATGGTGACGCTGACGAAGCTGGCGGCGTGGCTGGTGTCCAGCACGTGGTCCATGCTGGTGCCGTCCACGACCAGCGTGAGGTCGCCGAGGCCGACTGGTGCGGTACCTTGGCCTTCTGTATCGGCGACAGGCGGCAGCAGAGCACGGCGTGGCACTGCATGGTGACGCTGACGAAGCTGGCGGCGTGGCTGGTGTCCAGCACGTGGTCCATGCTGGTGCCGTCCACGACCAGCGTGAGGTCGCCGAGGCCGACTGGTGCGGTACCTTGGCCTTCTGTATCGGCGACAGGCGGCAGCAGAGCACGGCGTGGCACTGCATGGTGACGCTGACGAAGCTGGCGGCGTGGCTGGTGTCCAGCACGTGGTCCATGCTGGTGCCGTCCACGACCAGCGTGAGGTCGCCGAGGCCGACTGGTGCGGTACCTTGGCCTTCTGTATCGGCGACAGGCGGCAGCAGAGCACGGCGTGGCACTGCATGGTGACGCTGACGAAGCTGGCGGCGTGGCTGGTGTCCAGCACGTGGTCCATGCTGGTGCCGTCCACGACCAGCGTGAGGTCGCCGAGGCCGACTGGTGCGGTACCTTGGCCTTCTGTATCGGCGACAGGCGGCAGCAGAGCACGGCGTGGCACTGCATGGTGACGCTGACGAAGCTGGCGGCGTGGCTGGTGTCCAGCACGTGGTCCATGCTGGTGCCGTCCACGACCAGCGTGAGGTCGCCGAGGCCGACTGGTGCGGTACCTTGGCCTTCTGTATCGGCGACAGGCGGCAGCAGAGCACGGCGTGGCACTGCATGGTGACGCTGACGAAGCTGGCGGCGTGGCTGGTGTCCAGCACGTGGTCCATGCTGGTGCCGTCCACGACCAGCGTGAGGTCGCCGAGGCCGACTGGTGCGGTACCTTGGCCTTCTGTATCGGCGACAGGCGGCAGCAGAGCACGGCGTGGCACTGCATGGTGACGCTGACGAAGCTGGCGGCGTGGCTGGTGTCCAGCACGTGGTCCATGCTGGTGCCGTCCACGACCAGCGTGAGGTCGCCGAGGCCGACTGGTGCGGTACCTTGGCCTTCTGTATCGGCGACAGGCGGCAGCAGAGCACGGCGTGGCACTGCATGGTGACGCTGACGAAGCTGGCGGCGTGGCTGGTGTCCAGCACGTGGTCCATGCTGGTGCCGTCCACGACCAGCGTGAGGTCGCCGAGGCCGACTGGTGCGGTACCTTGGCCTTCTGTATCGGCGACAGGCGGCAGCAGAGCACGGCGTGGCACTGCATGGTGACGCTGACGAAGCTGGCGGCGTGGCTGGTGTCCAGCACGTGGTCCATGCTGGTGCCGTCCACGACCAGCGTGAGGTCGCCGAGGCCGACTGGTGCGGTACCTTGGCCTTCTGTATCGGCGACAGGCGGCAGCAGAGCACGGCGTGGCACTGCATGGTGACGCTGACGAAGCTGGCGGCGTGGCTGGTGTCCAGCACGTGGTCCATGCTGGTGCCGTCCACGACCAGCGTGAGGTCGCCGAGGCCGACTGGTGCGGTACCTTGGCCTTCTGTATCGGCGACAGGCGGCAGCAGAGCACGGCGTGGCACTGCATGGTGACGCTGACGAAGCTGGCGGCGTGGCTGGTGTCCAGCACGTGGTCCATGCTGGTGCCGTCCACGACCAGCGTGAGGTCGCCGAGGCCGACTGGTGCGGTACCTTGGCCTTCTGTATCGGCGACAGGCGGCAGCAGAGCACGGCGTGGCACTGCATGGTGACGCTGACGAAGCTGGCGGCGTGGCTGGTGTCCAGCACGTGGTCCATGCTGGTGCCGTCCACGACCAGCGTGAGGTCGCCGAGGCCCGGCTCGCCGACGATGCGCGCGCACTCGCGGAAGTGCGCGTCGAGGGCCGACTCGTCCTCCACTCCGATGAGGAACATGCGCCGGTCGTTCTCGGATATGTGTGCGCAGGATTGGGCGACGTTTATCGCTGTTTCTACCTGGTATGGAGCAGATTAATAGAATTATTTACGTTATAGGTACTGTTTTAGGAGTCTGTGAAATATCCGCGGCAGATTTTTGCGCGTAGTGTGCGTTACTGCACGTAATGGGCTATTCCACTATTTTTCACTTTGACTTGCTATTGATAGACTACCTCGTTAAAGAATCATCGGTGCAAAAATTTGTTCCGTAACATAAATAGTCTATGAGTTATCACGATTCCAAAATCACCACTAATTGACGAGTCTAAAAACGCTCCATACAAACAAAATGGCTATGTGCGAGTGACGTCACTGGTATATTACTTCGCATGCCTCGTATATGAAGTTTGTTTGACAGCTATGATAAATATTGCGTTTATGTAATTGGTTTCAAAACAAAATATGTTATAATTAATGCCACTTAAAAGATGGTATAACATTATTGAATGAATTTTAAACTTTGAATTTACTAATTTTAGTTGTGATTTCTTAAATAGGTCCAATTTTACGGATTCTAATGGTAACCATGAAGTAATAAGCAAAATCAATCATAGTGGAATACCCTATTGCATAGGTTCTATTTTCACAGACTAAAAAGTGCGTCACGGATAGTCTGTCGGCTGCGCTGCCCCTTACTGAGACACTTTATATCATTATGTCTATGTTCGTCGGTTAAGACAAACATGCTAGTCACCTCAGTTTACAAAGGATTTAAACCATCTTTAATCTTCGACGTTATCTCTCGCATGTAGATAAACATGCAACGATATATGCTGTAGACAAATAAAGAGGTGTGGTACCTATTCCTTATCCCGTTGTGATAACGTTATTAGTAAATAATGTGGGTATTTGTACAAATTTTGCATTGATTAAAAATGTAACGAGGAGATAACGAGTATTGGAATGGAGAAGGCGAATAAATAAAATAAATAACCCAAGACTTGCTTCCCTGGGCCATGCAGCGCCATCTAGTCTCGAACTATACCGTAGCATACAATAACAGCAACCTATCGCATGGGGATGTAAAACCTATCACCTTTTGACTCCAAGCCATCCTCACCTGCCCGTGGTGCATCCTGCCGAACAACAAACGAGGCTCTGGCAAACCGACTGGTGGCGGTAAGACCATCACGATCGAAGGCATAGCTAAATACCACAGGCCGATGACGGGCAGCAGCGTCACCGGAGCAAGAAGCTACGCTCTGCGATCGCCAACCCGCCTGCCCAGCGTGGCGATTATGGGTATATCCTCCAGAAGTTTGCCCTAGGTGGCGAACAACTGGAGAGGCCTATGTCCAGCAGTGGACTGCAATAGGCTGATGATGATGATGATCGCATGCAGTTCACTGCTGGAAATAGGCGTCTCCAGTTGTTCACCATATACGTCAAACATCTGGAGGCTTTACCAATAATCGCCACGCTGGTGGCAGGACGAAGCTCCTCGCTCCGGTGACGCTGCTGCCCTTCACTGGCCGCTACGACCGCGGACATTCTCACGCTGTGCCCTGCCTCTGCAAGTCACAGGGACACGCGGGGCGTGCCGCGGTCACTCATCGACCGACCGGGAATCCCGAACGGCGGACGACACACCAGGCCGTTGGGTCGCAGAGGATAGAGGGGACGGCAACGAGACACCGCGAAATCCCCCGAAGGGCACTGCTCTTCCTCTGCGACGCTCGCCAAATGAAGCACTTAGCACTGGTCCACCCACCTGCGGCCCACTGGGGTCCCTCTTAGTTCCGGGTCGTGGGGGCTCTACCTGTACTAAGCCGAGGACCCCATCGGGGGGCTGTTGAGTCACCTGCTGAGTCACATACCTAAGTACCTTGTCGCGCCCACCAGCCGCAGGTCCCTCTCCTGCCTCGGTCCTGCCGAGTCACGTACCCACGTACCTTGTCTCCGGTGAGCACCCATATCCGGATGGCTGCCCTGCGCAGCGCTGCCAGCGTGTCTGCCACGCCGTCCTGCAGGCAGTCCTCGACGGCCGTCGCGCCCACCAGCCGCAAGTCTCTCTCCAGCACTCGGTACTGCTGAGTGATCTTCTGGAGGGACTCCGCGTCGGTTACGTCGATGTTCTTTATCGCTGGTGGAATAACAACCGTCTGATTACTGCTAGATAGTTCATAATATGGTAGTGAAGACTTCAGTAAGTTTAACAGTTGTCAAGTAGTTTTTTTTATAGTGGCTCGACATAGTGGCTTCTCCACGCCTGGTGGAAAGCGAAAGAGAAGCCTAAGTCGCTGTGACAACGGGCAAGTAACTGGTCAGTTACCTGTCAGTTGCCACCGCCATGCCGGCCCAACCCCAACCCCCCACGAGCTCCGGAAACCCTACTCACCGGCAGGAACACGACCCGGAGGTCATTTGGCTGCGGTATTCTATAGGGTGGAGGTCCTTCCCCGGACGGGCAGCTGAATTCGAGCGAAGATTCGCTATGCCCTACCTCTCTTAAACAGTAAGTAAGGAGAACAGATGCAGATGGGGATTTACGGATGAGTCTGACCTGGCCTGCGTTTGTGGTTTCACCACCAAAACCATGGCCCATCTTACATCCTGCCCGGCATGCCCTTTCTCCTGCACACGCGATGAGCTTATGTTGGTCACAGGAGATGCGGTTCGTGTGGCTGAATACTGGTCAGTTCATGACTTAATGGCACGGGGCAGGATCAAGGAACTAAACCTCTTGATGCGCGCCACTATAGTCTGAATTGTACGAGGATGACAACGCTGTCCTACATAACTTAGGCTTCATAAATATCTGTAAAAATATAATACTCACATTCTGTAACCGTGTTGTATTCTTCGTCAGACAATTCTCTATAACCTATGGCAAGCGTTCTCAAACCCCTGTTCGAGAAACTTAGTAAGTCTCTGTTCGTTTCTTCTATTAACGAGGCGTTTTTGCAGATGGGGAAAATTGAACTCTCCGCGCCTTTACTGAAGAGCCATATCTGAAAGTTAAGAATGATATTAAAATACATATAACAACTGACACCAAAATTGTAGGACGTGTAGGTAAGTGCTCTTAATTGGTGTCATTGAAATTTAACGTTTGACGTGCAAAAGAATTTACTTGTAAATCTACTTGCAGAAATAAATTATTTTATTTTATTTTATTTTTATTTTCGGAATATAACAAACGGTAGTTGAAATGTATTATTTAACGCAATGGATTTCAGTTATTAAAACGCTAGAAATTATAATTTCTAGCGTTTTAATTGGCTAGTGGCCTGTCAGTGACCTGTCAGTCACTATTTTCTTAACGCGAATGAACTATAGTTGATCAATTTACGGTAGCCTGACAGTCATTTAATAATTTACGATTTTGACACAAGTAAAATCGTCCTCAAATGGGCCAATCGTTGCTCAATGTACTATTTAACGATGCACTATTACCCGTAACTTAATACACTGTTCCCTGATTGGTTGCCGGGATAACGCCACGTGAGTCATTGAACCAATCAACGTTCACCTCACCTTCGTCGGATGATTTTACGGCAAGACCCCGAAAAATGATCAATTTACTAAAATACATACGTTAAATAATACATTTCAACTGCCATTTATTATTTTCCGGAAGATAATCAACTACCTAGGAAATTTATCAACTTACGATTCTTGCTATTTTCCGGTGACATATATAATCCTAAGGACCTACTTGATAGCAGCTCAATTATTTTTGTTCGAGATAAGATTCTATATCGGCGTCACTGTCTCTTTAAAATATATCTCGGTTTGGTACACGTGTTCCTATGATTTCCTTCATAGATAAAAATCGTACGACCATCGCCTCATAACACAACATGATTTAACAAAATAATTAATGCGATTTGGTGATTGATATAGTAATACCTATTATGGTATTATAACATCACTATTGCAACATATAATTCTATATCAGATATAATTGTATGTTGCCTCTATAATATAGCACTAGTAATGTACCTAATAGAGTTCGTTTTTATACGTTAGTTAGAGGGTACAAGTCAATAATAATATATTGTTACACATAATGTTATCTGTTTGTAACGTTTTCCAAGTGGCAATTTTCCATTGTCAATGGGTAGCAGTTCTGGCGACGGACTAGTGCAATGATCTTATGGAGCACCTGGTTTTGTACCATTGTGCACCATTCAACGGCCAAGTCACACACCATTAATTAACTATAATAATAAAGAAATTGCAGTGCCTTAGACTTGGCACGACTTCGTCCATTTGTGTGGATTTCATTACTTTTTAGAGATAAACAAGCAGTTCCACCGAGACTTGGCTAGTTTTTACAGAATGTTTTTTTGTGGGATAACATTACGGAAATAACTATTACGAATAGCACCGCAGGACGATATTGAATTGGTACCTATCTTTGATACCTATTTTAAAAACATATTTTTCCGCAAAAACCGCAAAAATATGTAACCAACTTCACGTTTCTTGCGATTTCGATGTACTTATTTATTTCATCATTCGTTGATTTATTCTGGTTTCGATAAGTGTTTATAGCGTACAGAGATAACCACGGTGATACGTAACTTGTGAATGAAAGGTATAGATAGATAGCAGTCGGATATCTGCTGGATCTACGTTGAAAATGTTCGCCGATCATGAACCGCGTTGTATCAAAGGGAGCGATAGTGAAATCGATCGTGAGAAATGTCCCGGCCTTGATCGTTAAGTGTCAGACGCGAGCGTGAGTGTTCTGCAGAGAATTTTAACAGCTGCGTTGTACAACTCCTTTAAGGATTTTTTATCAATGCACAATTTTTTATATACGAAACTTTTTTTAAATCCCAAATTGAAATTTGTAGGAAATTGATTGTTTCGTCGGGAATGCCTTTACGCATACACCAGGGCCCTGGGTACGAGACACTTGAGTAAATTTTTTTTTTTTTTTTTTTTTATAAGAAGAGCTTTCAGGATGACCTCACTCTACCTGATGGTAAGCGGTCGTGAGGTCCAAAAGTTAGGTCGACAGGCACAATAGAGCCCATTGCGCCTGTCGCCCTCACCCCGAAGGCCCACTGAGATGCCGTTTCACGCCCCGCCTAAAGAACCCAGGATTGTAAGAAGAAGGAAACACACAACAACAGCTGGAAGGGCATTCCATGACTTAATGGCACGGGGCAGGAACAAGGAACTAAACCTCTTGGTGCGCGCCACCATCGTCTGGATGGTATGCGGATGACAACGCTGTCCAGCACGTGTTGTTCGGGAGTGGAAAGGAGAGGGCGGAACGAGTTGGAATAACTCTTCGGAGCATTCCCCATTCCCCAATGTGGGGTTCACTCCTATCTAGCGGAGAATACCCACTAACCCGACGGTGGTCCGGGCATTTTGACGACAAAGGGTACTCACCCTGGGTGGTCAGGATGCCCGGAGGGATTCGACTCAATCCCCCACAGCGCCACTAACTACTGTACCCGGAAGCACAATATGTCGTTTTTCACACTAGGGGCCGCTATATAATTGTTTTTATTTCTTGTATCCCTTAGCTATGTATGTACCTATTTATCTATAAATAAATTTATTATATAAAGTAATTTAAGATTTAAATTAATCAATTGTCACCATACGCCTTCTTTTGATTAGATATCCTCTACCCAAAGGTTGTCTGGAAGAGATCGCTTAAAGCGATAAGACCACCTAACTTGACTGACCACTAAACTAACCCACCTACGTCAATATATCTTTGTATTTAGTTATAAGTCAAATGTATGGTGTACAATAAAGTGTATCTATCTATCTACCTTTCCGTCCTTGTCCCTCAATATGACGGACATCCGTTTCCGCTCGGACGTGAACTCGATCAGCTGCAGCCGCTCGTACATCTCCGTGTGGTCCCCTATCTTCAGCATGAGGTTGTTGCCCTCCTCCCCCAGGAACGTCACTCCGACGCGGTCGGCTGCTTCTACCAACGCTTTCTCGTCAGGGCTGCAAGATAAGAACAATAAGGATTCCAGAATGCTCGCATATTTTATTTATTTATTTAAACTTTATTGCACAAAATGGTACAAAAGGCGAACTTAATGCTAGGAGCATTCTCTACCAGTTAACCTTTGGGTCATGCAGAGAGTGGAAATTGTGTGCGGTGGGTGTACATAGAGAATATAACAATTTAATTATATCTAATAATATATATGGATATTGAATATATAGCAAATAAAGATAATATAACATATATATATTGTATATATATATATATATATAAATACATATCAAACACAATAGGGGATGTGCATTGTTAGCGACGCATTTTGTATTTTAAGTTAAAAATAATTTGACTTTGATTTGTACATTTTTATTAATCTTATAGAGGGTAGCCCGATGTCGCACCTACCGCGGTTTGCGAATTATTTCTAACGGTCAGTCTACTGCCAATCGATCTCGGAGTGACACCGCGCTACGCCTTCCCACATATTTTCCCGTGTTTTGTGCAAAACCATTGTGAACCTGCAATAAACTGTTTATTATACCATATCGGCGTATCCTTTCATCACCGAACCAGACCAGACCCGTTACAGCTGGTCATTCGGCCGGATCATTGTATCGATGTACCATACGCCGCCGCCGTCTAAAATGGTACTTACGCGTAGTGGAAGTAAAGTGCAAGTGTCCACGCAAGTGAATACCGAGAAAATGAGCAAAATACATCCTAGGGGAAGTGTAAAATCTGAGCCAGTGAAAGTACAACTTGCGCCGCCATCTTGTCATCCGGTCAGCCAACTGGCCGGACCGTCGTCGTCGCAGCTTACGGCACCACCGAGGCTCAAGTTGTCACCTGAACAGATACCACACAAGCCCATGTCACGAGTGTCCACATCATCCTCTGCCAAAGCAAGGCGGAAACGGCTGGAACTCGCAGCAGCGGAAGAAAAAGCTAGGATACAGATGCAACTGATAGACAAGAAGCTAGAAGCAGATCTAGCAGACCTAGAAGATGAATACAGTCCGCCCGAAGGAGATGGCGAGAGCGTGAACACTCGCTCCGACGTGGAGAAGTGGCTGGAGCACAGCCAGCATGAGATGGAGAAGGAACAGCGTCACCCACAGAAAGGTAACCCCCCGGGCGAGCTGGCTTCGCTACATGGACCCATCCAAATGCTGACGAGCGCCGTGCAGCAATTGGCCGCCGCTTCTACTAGTCACGGAACAAACACGCAGCTGCTGAGCCGTATGAGCGTACCTAAAGAGTTGCCTGAATTTTCTGGGGACCCTCTGGAGTGGCTTTACTTCAGACAAGCCTACGAGGAGTCCACACAGCTATGCGGCTTCAGCGAGAAGGAGAACCTATGGAGACTACGAAAGTGTCTTCGCGGAGCTGCGAAGGAAGCAGTCTCAGCCTTACTGATTTGTGCAACGTCGCCTGATCATCTGATGTCTACGCTGCAATTAAGGTTTGGAAACCCAGATTTTATCATATCTAAAATCACGCATGACTTGGGTAAAGTGCCACCTTTACCAACCGAATACCAATATGATATAGTGCCCTTTGCAATAAAAATACAAAATTACGTAACAGCTGTACGAGCAGTGGGCCGCGACGAATACCTACGCGGCTTCCACCTGTTTAATATAATTTTATCTAAGCTCCCTACGGTGCTTATATCTAAATGGGCAGATTACAGTTACCCGAGATTGCAAAAGGGTGAAGAAAAGTCACGAATAGACATGGTTTCCGAATTCCTGCACGAAGAGGCACTCAAGATGTCAGCCACGGCAAATGTAACACGCAGCTACCAACCGACTAAGTCCTACAAGATGCACGACAATAAGATTAAGTCGTCACAGACAGTCTTAGTTCAGTATCCCGAAAACGAAGACGGAAAGGAAAAATGTACGTACTGCAACATTGATAAACATCAGCTGATCAAATGTAAACGCTTCATAAAAGCATTGCGCAAAGATCGATGGCGTCACGTCAAGCGACACGGCTTATGTTTTAAATGCCTACAGGCGCGGCACAGTAAAGACACCTGCGTGGCGCCGGCTTGCAACGTCGATAACTGCGGCGGGACGCATCATCGCATGCTACATAACCCACCGCGCCGAGAGGATCACTCGGCGGCCGTCATCGAGTCTCCGCCGGCGCCGGCGACACCGACAACAGAGACCGTCGCGCATATGAGTGAAAACGATAAAAAAGTGCTTTTAAAAGTAGTGCCGGTCAAAGTGTACGGACCTAACGGTGTAATTAGTGCGAGTGCGTTATTAGACGACGGATCGACCGTATCGCTAATATCAAACCGGTTAGCTACTCGTGCGGGCCTGCGCGGGCGCGCCGATCGCCTGCGTGTGCGTGGGGCTTGGGGTGACGAGACGCTTGTATGCGCCTCCGCCGCTATCACTATGGACTTGTCTGGTAGGGAATCTAATGATAAGTTGTTTACTATCAACGTGCGTAGCGTAAGTGATTTAAATTTGCCTGTACAAGATGTTTCCCTAAATAAATTTAAAGAGTATAGCCATTTGAAAAATGTAAACATTAATTGTAGTAGTTTGCCCAAGCCAGAGATACTGTTAGGTCAGGATAATTACCACTTATTATTGCCATTAGAGATTTGTGTCGGTAACAATAATGAGCCGTCAGCTACTCGCACACCCCTGGGCTGGTGCGTGCACGGAGTTATGCATGTCCCAAGCGCCCCGACCTCTCCTCATACCACCTTGCTGCTTGCAGACCCAGAGTCCGCCACGGAGCGCGCTCTGCGAGACCTTAGTGAGGAGGTCCGGCGCTCCTACTCTATAGATGCACTGGGAATATCTGGTAGGCCTCGACAGAACAGGGAGGAGCAGCGCGCAGTTGCTATGTTGGAAGGTGATTCTCATCTCATCGACGGCAGGTGGCACGTCGGCCTGCCGTGGAAGGACCCCAACTGTAAGTTGCCTGACAGCTACCCCGGCGCGCTTTCTCGCTTCCATAGCGTAGAAAGGAAGATGTCGGCCAGCTCGGAGTACGCAAGTAAGTACAAAGACCGTATAGATCATTTACTTACTAATGATTTTGCCAAGGAGTTGGATAACACGGACAGGTCACCAAGGTCATGGTATTTACCCCACTTTGGGGTAAATAACCCCAACAAAAAGAAGATGCGCCTGGTGTTCGACGCCGCGGCTAAGGCCAGTGGTCAGTCATTGAATGACTACCTACTTACAGGACCCGACCTACTTAACTCATTATTTGGCATAATGTTGCGTTTTAGGCAAAACGCAGTAGGCGTTACGGGGGACATTAAGGACATGTTCCTACGCATAAAAATAAAGCCAGAGGATCAAGATGCCCTGAGGTTCTTGTGGAGAGGTCAACCTGCAGGTTATATCAAAACGTTTGCAATGACATCATTGATATTCGGCGCTAATTGCTCCCCTTTTATTGCGCAATTTATAAAAAATAAAAATGCGCAAGCGCATGAGTCATCTCGGCCGGCCGCTGTAGCTGCTATACATAGGCAGCACTACATGGACGACTATATCGATAGTCTACCGGACGAAGCCACCGCTATAGATATAGTTAGGGATATCACAGATATTCACAAATCGGGTGGCTTTGAAATCCGCAACTGGACTAGTAATAGCCTACGAGTGTTAGACAGCGTGCCAAAAGAGACCTTAGGGGAGGCGTCCGTAAGGTTCAAAATTGATCAACAATTCCAAGGCGAACGAACACTTGGGATGATTTGGTACCCAGGTCGGGACGAACTAGGTTTTGATGTTTCAATGAAACGTATTCCTGACAGCATAGTCAGTGGTAAGCAAAGACCGACCGCGGGCGCACAGGAGACGGAGATGGCGTCTGTTACGAGTGCGAGAGGGATAGGTGGCGCATCAGTGCCTACTCCGTCGCAGACGCTGCCTACAAACATCGCTACGAACGGTAAGTATTATGATAACTTACAACTACATGTTTTTAGCGATGCATCATCTAAGGCGATGTGTGCGGTGGTGGATCCAGGATCGCCACGCAACGTATGGCCGAAGGCAGTGGTCCAGCAGGTATTCCCAGGTGCTGACGGTCGGGTGCGAGTGGTTGAGGTGAAAACCAAAACAAGTACCTACGTTTAAGAGGTCGGTGTTGCGCGTCGCGAGAGTTCCTTTAGTTAAGGAGTGCTGCTCCAGCACTGGGGTGGAGCGTGTTAGCGACGCATTTTGTATTTTAAGTTAAAAATAATTTGACTTTGATTTGTACATTTTTATTAATCTTATAGAGGGTAGCCCGATGTCGCACCTACCGCGGTTTGCGAATTATTTCTAACGGTCAGTCTACTGCCAATCGATCTCGGAGTGACACCGCGCTACGCCTTCCCACATATTTTCCCGTGTTTTGTGCAAAACCATTGTGAACCTGCAATAAACTGTTTATTGTACCATATCGGCGTATCCTTTCATCACCGAACCAGACCAGACCCGTTACAGCATCAAAAATATGTTTTTATTTTATGCAAGAGGCGGCAGAAGTGTGATGCCTGATGGTAAGCAGTCGACACCGCCTATGGTAGCAACTCAAATCGAGTTTTGGGGTCGCTGCCGGCCTTAAATATGAGTACGTGCGTTTCTTGAAGGTTCCCAAGTCGTAGCTGTTCGGAAAGACTGTCGCAGGAAGTTGGTTCCACAAAACCGAGGCAAGAAGTTCCTCATAAAGCGAACAGTCGAGGCGATGTTCGTGTATTTACTCGTTTATAGAGTACAGACAGAAATAACCCTCGTGTGGTCTCGGGCTTATTATATATACACTATATTAGGATAGGAGAGATAGAACTTTTTGGTCAGCTTCAAGCAAGTATGCACTTCATTTCAACAGTAAATGACCCAAGACATGCTACACTGACAAACAAATTAAGCGAATGCTTCATCATTGCAGTCCAGTGCGGGACATAGGCATCTCCAGTTTCGGTAAACATATGAAGGCCCTACCTATAACCGCCGCGCTGGGCAGGCGGGTTGCCAATCGCAGGGCATAACATTAGCATCTTCCTTCGGCGCCGCTGCTGCCTGTCATCGGCCAGTGGTATTTCGCTACGCCTTCAATCGTGATGGTTGGTCACAAGTCGGTTGTCAAAATCTCGTGTGTTATTCAGCAGGATGCACCACGGGCAGGTGAGGGCTTGGAGCGAAAAGATGTTGGGTCGCTCCCTTACATCCCCTTACATCCCGGGAAACTCGCTAAGACAAAAACGTTAATAATCACCTGCTTCCCTGATACTCCATCTTGTTCAAGTTGTCTCCCAACAGCGTGTTCCACGTCATGTTGTCTATGACGCCGTTGCCATTGGCGTTGCCGTTGGCATTGCCGTTGGCGGTCTTGCCGCTCTTCTTGAGCCGAAACATCGGGAACAGGCTGCCGTTGCCGGAGAACCGCGCGCTCAGCCGCTTCATGTCCTCGTTGGAGATCTGCACCGTGTGACACAGCGCGAGGATCGTGAAGAAGAAGCGGATGTCCGCCTGCAACAAAGCGAGGTTTTAGAGACCGACAAATCACTTGGAATCTTGAGAAACGGAGGCTTCGAAGCCCTGGAAACTGACAGGTAACTGACCGGTTACTTGCCCGTTGTCACAGCGATTTGGGCTTCTCTTTAGCTTTCCATCGGCGTAGGGAAGCCTTTATATCGAGCTACTCTAAATAAAAAGAGAGTGACCCATCATCTTATCGCTTCAAGCCACCCTCACCAGCCAGTGGTGCATCCTGCCGAATAACAAACGAGGCTCTGGCAATCGACTGGTGGAGGTATAGCCATCACAATTAAAGGCGTAGCTAAATACAGACTGATGACGGGCAGCAGCGTTACCGGAGCGAGAAGCTGCGCCCAGCGATCGCCAACCCGCCTGCCCAGCGTGGCGATTATGGGTATATCCTCCAGAGGTTTACACTAGATGATGGAGAGGCCTATGTCCAGCAGTGCATTGCAATAGGCTGATGATGATGATGATGGAGGCTTCGAAATGTGTGTTTGTTTCGACTGCGCGAAGCTGACCAATAACATTGACCAATAACCTCGTTCCACTGATTAGATAGTTCTTGCCTTATTTCTTCTTCTTGGTCAGGGACATATGCGGAAGACTAGCGTCACGGCGTCTCTAGTCGCCGCGACATATGCTGAGCATTTTGTCTTTCTTTTCTTTCTTTCTTTCTTTCTTCGCGGCCATGTGTTGTGCTTGTATTTCGCAGTAAATAAACGAGATATAAACTGGGTAACGATGGTACCTACATTTAGCAAAACTTGGTATTTGTATGCTTTATCTACACTGAAATTAACTCCGATTTACGAGAGCGTCTCGGCAAACGTAGTGGTCCTACCACGCCTCCGCCCTCAGGCCAGGTGGAGTGACGATTTGCGCAGGACGGCTGGCAAGTGCTGGATGCGAGAGGCCCGGGACCGACTTTGAGAGAGGCTATGTCCAGCAGTGGACTGATAGAAGCTGATGATAATGAGTACGAGAGAAAAAATGTGTTTATTTAAAGTCAAGGGTTGTCATGGGTATATTGTAAGTGCAGTACGCACTAAACTTTGTTAGAGTTTACGCGTACTGTAAAAAGAGGCGACCAATAACGGATATGAAAGATAAAACCGGTTAATAGATAAGATTGTACCCATAAAATCCAGCACTAATCTATTCACGTAGCTAATTTCTAGGAAATTAGGTACACATAAGACCCTCTTCAGATGGTACGCGTTCAACGCGCGTTTTGACAGCGTGCGATTTGACCGCGCGCGTTTTGTCTACGCGCCATTGATGTTAGCGCGCGTGGCGTGTTGACGCGCATTGAACGCCCGCTTAGGAAGCACGAATTAAAATACAAACATATAGACACGGAACAAACACAAATGTTCATCACATGAATGTTTGCCCCGGGTGGGAATTGGATCCACGACTCTTTGGTCAGGAGTCAGGGGTCACTATTGAGCCACCGAGCCAGTCATTGAGCCATCGAGCCAGTCAGATAAAGATGTATTAGTTCCTGGACAAGGCCAAAAAGTTATAACTATGGGTTTCCCAGTCTAAAAATCATCCAATAGAAACCGGGATGCAGGAAATTGGCTGTGTTAGGTACATGCCCGTGCATCGGGAACGGGAAGCCAGCACTCTATCTCTCCTGATATTCTCGACAGAGTTCATTCAAGACAATGTTCGTTATGGAGAGCTGGCGATAATACTTATTAAGTAGGTACATGTGAAAACATAATCGCTCCATAGGTTATGTAAATTTACTAAAAGAATCTTACAAGACCCCAAACATAGATAGTGAATTGTCAAAAAAGATATAATTTAATTTCGGCGAATTTCTAATTATCATGACTTTACTTTCTGTGTAAATAGAGCCTAAATTGAAATATCGATAATACGTGACAAGATAACACGTTTGATTATGGCCATAAGGATATAATCGGTTATTATAAACAGATAATAACATTTTCTTTATGTCATTGATAACAATAAACCGTATAAGTCATTTTTACTAACTTTACAGGTGTTTCAAGTCAAGAGAAGATACCTAATTATGGCCGATACGCAGCGGTTGATTCGCGTCCGGTAGCCGAGCGGAGCCGACGTCAGCCGAACGCAGTCGATTGTGTTTCGAGGAATACGCTCGGAGCCGGCGTATGCGCGGATTGCTACTGTACTAGTATCCATGGGGCGCTTCTTATTGTTGTAGTATCATGGAAGTTATAAATAGAACCCGCTATGGAGCACTTAAACGTCTAAAGTAAATAGGTTTTTAAAGGATCAGCAGCAGAGCGCATATGCTGCCTCTGATGTTTAAGTTCATGGGCTGCGAAAACGCTAACCGCTAAACGCCGAGCGGGCCGGCAGTCATTTTTATTTTAACGGTTTAAAAAGAAAGTTGAACGTAATTACAACTTCAGGAACTGCGCCGGTCCGGTTGATGTGAATCGTATCTAAGAGATTACATTTCGAATCCGATTAAGAATCAGGGACCACCACTGTAGAGTTTGAATGTTAAAGTCTTACTGCCGTATTCACAAACGTTACTATGCGACGCACGGACGCACATTGCCCAAATTCCTATAGCTTTTTGAGTGCCTGTGCGTTCGAGCGACGCATAGTGACGTTTGTGAATATGGCCGTTAGTCGGTGAAGTCGTAACATTGGGAAAGTAAATCAAAAATGTCGACTTTAAAATCATAAAAATAAACATTATTGACACAATGTTAGAAGAACTCCATCGATAGTGTAATAAATAAGCGTAATCGGGTGATAACTAGTTCTGTTGAAGAGTTAGTGTGTTCCGCGGTGAGTGCAATCACATGATTAACCTGATAACAGAACGTGCTTTTAGTACAGTGGGTGTGAGTGTACTAAACTATTTTACGGAGAAAACACACCTAATATTTGTTATAATCTATGGTGGCAAACAGTCTATGTATATTTTTAGTCTATGATTTATTTCTTGCTATCCACTTCACTTACAAAAGTTGCAAACCAAAATGAAAGCTCTATGTAGGTAGTTATATCTAGCTGCCATTTTTGAAATACAATAGGTATTTTTTTGTTTGCTATAGATAGACTATTCTTAATATGTTACAATTAAAGCTTCTTGGGTGGTATGTTTTTGAATAAACTTTTACACTTTCCTCTCTTCTAATTGTAACTGTAAGGTAACTTCTAAGGTGTTCCATGCGCCCATAGGACATGGTAACCGCTTAACATCAGGCAGGCCGTAGGCTTGTTTGCCACCTTGAAAGGTAACACTTACGTACACCATAGTTACACATAATCATCATCATCAGCCTTTATCAGTCCGCTGCTTGACATAGGCCATTTTGATTGATCCTGGGCTTCTCGCATCCAGCACTTAAGTACCAGCCGTCTCCGCACATCGTCACTCCACCTGGCCTGCGGGCGTCCTATACTACGTTTGCCGAGACGCGGTCTCCACTCCAGAACTCGTTTACCCCAACGGGTATCGATTCTGCGGCTAATGCATAAACGCCGCTAGCATATTCTTATTTCTTTTACATAACTTTTCATATTCACATTTTAACATTACTTGTTGCTTTAACTTAACGATTCATAAGTATTTACTACATATTTGAAGTCTATATGAATAAAGGTAATTTCATTTCATTTCATTTCAACGTGGCCCACTGGCGGATTAAGAGTATCCGAGGCCCTAAGCACCGAGCCTGTGTAGGCCCTCTATTGTTTAAATGGAAATGGAAGGAATGGAATTGTAGGTTATTACAAAGTAATAAACAAAGTGCAAAAGACATCGAACCTTTTTATATGAAGCCAAACATACTTTAACTTGGAAGTACATGAAATGTATTTTTTATGTATTTTTTTGCGTGCCTGGGGCAGGACCCTGCGCGGGTGCATGAAGGGACATTCCCGGACTGTTCGCGCCTTGTGATTTCGGACATATTGTGGATGAATCTCGATAAAATGTAGGTATAACATGGAACGCCAGTAGAGGATTGAGGCCCCTGGAGAACAGGGGGCCCCAAGCACGTGCTTGTAGTACTTATACGTTAATCCGCCACTGATGTGGCCAGACCGCACATAAAATTTAGTTCAAAAGCTACTCACATTATTAACATCCACAGGATCCTCAAATCTCCCCGTGTCGTACAGGTGGTTGTCCCGCTCCTCGTACACGTTCCCCCTGATGCTGCACGCCTTGAACACCATCTGGTTCTTGGTGAGCGTGCCCGTTTTGTCCGAGAACAGCACCTCCACCTGCCCGAGGTCCTCGTTCAGGTCGGAGGTGTTCGCGATGGCCGGCCGGCCCGTCTCCTCGCAGCGCAGGTCTTCGTCCCAACCGATGAAGTAGGTGCCTTGAAGACAACGCTTATTGTTAGTGTTGGAAAAGGGATTCACAGCAGGGACAGAGGAGAGGATCCACGAAGTATGAGACGCAAGGAAGAAAGGGGTAACAATAAATTGTTATCACTCAGAGTGTGCAAAATATCTTAGCTATCGTTGTCATTATTGTGTTCTAGAGAGAGAGAGCTAATCTAAAAAGACGCGACCCACCACCGCTTTTACGCGCACAAGCAAATTCCAAAGATGAATGCAATACATAACGTGACGTGTCTACTAAACACTTGACATTGGCGAATTATCCGCGTTAACTCTATACGCGTGATAGAGTCCATATAAAAAAAAAATACATAACATGCAGTTATGATTGGTTGTTCAGTTGATGATAAGATTCAAATGAAGTAACAGTGCAACTCTTGGATTTGTTGTTTAGTTGATCGTGAACGCGTGAGAGGAGAAGTCGTTTTGTTTCATACATGTGACTGCGCTGTGCGCTGTGTATGCGCGCTGCAACACGCTGGAATAATTTGACTACTTAGAATGCTACTGCATCATTCCTAGACAGAAAAACCAGTCATCAGACAACGTAACAAGGTACTCACCGAGAAATTTATTCAGCTCGATAGTGACGTACAGAGACATGGGTATGATGTAATAGTACAGCAGAAGGAACGAGCCCATGTCTTGTATGACCGAGCGGACCGGCGGAGGGAACGCCGGCAGCGGTCCCAGGTACGACTCCAGGGCGACGCGGTGCCGCTGTTCGATCAGGATCTTCAGCACCATGGAGATCGCAATTTCTAGCACCAATATGAGGATATAGAAGAGGAGCAGGGCGTTGGTGGCCAGTTCGCACGAGGAGAACTTGTTGCCTGAGTATTTGGAGTTGAGAGCCAGCTTTGTTTCTTCGCCTGTGCCAAGTAAGAAAGACTTTACAAGAAAGGTATAGCGAATCTGTTCGGGGAAGAATATTGCAGCCAAATGACCTCCGGCTCGTGTTTGTGCCGGTGAGTAGGGTTTCCGGAACTCGTAGGGGGTTAGGGTCGGGCCGGCATGGCTACTGACCAGTTACTTGCCCGTTGTCACAGCGATCTCTTTCACTTTCCATCAGGTGTAGGGAAGCCACTATGTCGAGCAGTCGAGCTACTATAAAAAAAAAACTTTCATTGAAAAAGAGATACAGAGAGAGGGAGAAAGATATATAGAATACTATAGAATACCGCAGTCAAATGACCTCTGGGTCGTGTTTCTGCCGGTGAGTAGGGTTTCCGGGGCTCGTGGGGGGTTAGGGTTGGGCCGGCATGGCGGTGGCAACTGACAGGTAACTGACCAGTTACTTGTCCGTTGTCACAGCGACTTGGGCTTCTCTTTCGCTTTCCATCAGGCGTAGGGAAGCCATTATGTCGAGCCACTATAAAAAAAAAAAAAGATTCTGCGAATCTTTTTGTTGTCGCCGAGTTTGCCGTCATATGTTTCAAAGTGACGAACAATTCGAAATGCTTATGTCCATCGATAGTCGCAGCGCATAGCAGTACCTACAGCGACATTTTGTTTCAATGCTGAGCTTATATCGCCATATAAGTACATATTTTATATACATTTTTTAATTGTACTGTACTCGAAATAGCTTAAGCAATCATCATTTTCTCAGGATCCTGCAGTGCACAAATGTACCTACTTATACGAAAATACTTGTCCTCTACCAGTTCTTTCGATTGAAGAAATGAGTAGATCTTATGATCCACCTATTTCTTATATTCTTAAGGTCCTGCATATCCCTATGTAAGTCGAGTCGAGAATAATCTTGAGAACGGATGGATCACTTTGGACTGATGATCATAAAGAATTTAAAAATAATTTTGGGAAAAATTCTGTACTTTATGATATCTCTGAAGTCAATGCTAATCGTTGTTCGTTAAAATTTAATAATCCAAAGATTACGATTATAAAAATTGAAATACGTACATCTACGAGTACCCAACTAGTTAATACATAACTTTATCTTATCATTAAACAATTAATTATAGATTTATCTTGCAGGTTAATTTTATCTTATTACATAAAACTTAAAGTATATTGAGCTGTATTTAAATATTTCCAGGCAATTGATTGATTTTATCGTGTTACAACAAATACATATAATGGTCAAAATATTACGGTTCAGATTTATATAATACCTAGATTAATAGTGATAAAGTTGGTAACAACGATTGTAAGTCAAGAACACCTGAACTGAAACTGTTTATTGAAATCGAAAAGATAAATATCAAATAACATCACATACATTGCTCCGATACCAAAGTACGAGGAAATAGCTTGAGCATAGTGTCAAAGTCAAAATACCTTTATTCACATAGACTTAAAATAAGCACTTATGAATCGTCAAGTAAAAAATAATGTAAAAATATAAAAAGTAATGTAAAATGTAATAAAAGCAATTTAAAAGAAGCTACCGCCGTGGTCGGAAAGTGGATTTCTACCGAGAAGAAACGGCAAGAAACTTGGTAGTTACTCTTTTTAAAGTGATTCTAACCAGGTATGTTTGAACATAACTTGAGCATTGTAGCTTGAGCACAGAGATTGCAATCCGGCGGGCCCGGATGGGGTATTAGCAGTGGCGGATTAAGAGTATCCGAGGCCCTAAGCACCGAGCCCGTGTAGGCCCTCTATTGTTTAAATGGAAATGGAAGGAATGGAATTGTAGGCTATTACAAAGTAATAAACAAAGTGCAAAAGACATCGAACCTTTTTGTATGAAGCCAAACATACTTTAACTTGGAAGTACATGAAATGTATTTTTTATGTATTTTTTTGCGCGCCTGGGGCAGGGCCCTGCGGGGGTGCATGAAGGGACACTCCCGGACTGTTCGCGCCTTGTGATTTCGGACATATTGTGGATGAATCTCGTTAAAATGTAGGTATAACATGGACCGCCAGTAGAGGATGGAGGCCCCTGGAGAACAGGGGCCCCAAGCACGTGCTTGTAGTGCTTACGTTAATCCGCCACTGGTTAAGATGAAACTTTTAAAGTATTTTATGAAAATTCGGTAATAAAGAAGTTGAGGATGAACGCGAAGCCCGGCGGTAACTAACAACTTGAAAGGCCAGCAGTGGACTGCAATAGGCTGACGATGACTAGACTTTATGCACTGCACGTTTTAGTTGAAAATCCTCTGAAGAAAGACAGATTTGTAAATAATCCCTTACCTTACGTGTTTGTAAAATCCCTTACCTGTGTACACCGCGCACCCTATGGCCCACTCGGTGTTCCTGACGCGGGAGCCCCTCAGCATCAGGTGGTCGGTGGACAGCGCGATGCTGTCCAGGCCCGGGATGTCGAAGCGCGCGTAGAACGTGTACAGGTCCGCCACGGGATTCGGGATCTCGATCCGCATGCCTTGTGGTAGGATATCTGGGACAAGGATTTGAGATTATTAACCGATTTCAAAAAAAAGGAGGAGGTTCTTAATTTCAATGTTTTTTTTTCCATGAATGATTCCCACCCGGGACAAACATTCGTGTGATAAATACTTGTGTTTGTCCGTGTCTGGGTGTTTATAATTTGTATTTATGTATATATTTGTGGTACCTTCGTTGTTCTGATACCCATAACACAAGTGCTTAAGCTACTTACTTTGGGATTAGAGCAATGTATGTGATGTTGTCTAATATTTATATTTTTTTTTGGTGTATGTATGTTACCAGATATCATATCAAAATAGGGATTTTTGTGTAAATAAATGTTATTATTACGAGTATATAAGAACTGAACGTTGTGATGCCTGGTTGACAGTCTATACAATGGTGGCTCGTACATTGAGTAGATATAGAACCATTTAGGTTGCGCTTCCAAAGAAGTGGGGCTGTGTGAAATTACGCGACGCTGACCTAAACTTACCAATTAAAAAAAAAAGTATTGATTATTCCACTGAAGTGAGGCTGAACTTTATCTGTACGAATCGCCGTTTATGGCTATCTATAGTTCATTCGCGTTAAGAAAATAGTGACTGACATGTCACTGACAGGCCACTAGCCAATTAAAACGCTAGAAATTATAATATAAGTCCATGTCATTCTGAGGGCGAGCGGGAAACTTCAGTTTCCACTCAATAACCACAGCGATACTGATTCAGAAGATGCTTATTTGCGTTACGTAGGAGTTATGCATAAAGAAGCATATTGCGAGTTAATTCTTTACTTGCTACTTGTTATATTATATCCAAAATAGCCTACACATATTTGGCTACCGTCACTATTAATGCGAAATCACTGACTTTCAAAACACAGGGTATCCTAGCTTGAAAGTCAGGGGACCTTATCGTTGTATTTGTTTTTTTTTTTATAACAGCCTTTTACTGTAAACCAAATTGTTACAAATGGTTATTCAATAAATTATTAATATTAATTACTAGCTGTGCTCGCGACTTCGTCCGCGTGGAATAGTTATTTTTTCCCCTTTATTTTACATTATCCATTATGTCTTCGCTCCTTATAGTTGCAACGTGATGTTATATAGCCTAAAGCCTTCCTATTCTGATAAATGGTCTATTCAACACAAAAAGAATTTTTCAATTCGGACCAGTAGTTCCTGAGATTAGCGCGTTCAAACAAACAAACAAACAAACTCTTCAGCTTTATAATATTAGTTAAGATTAATTCCTCATGAAATTTAAAAATTATACGACCCCTTCTTCGTATCACACGTGAGCTAGCACATACTTATTCGCAGCATGATAAAATGCATAAAACGTAAAAAAAATCTATATAATACCTGGCGTATACCCCACCAGCGGCGGCGGCACCCTGAGCGACTTGAGATTCGCCTCCCCGTCCAGATTGGCGGTGGTGACGTAGCACTTGCCCTTCTCGCCCGCGGAGCACAGCAGCACCAGGTCCGCGGGGACCTCCTTCCCGCGCCGGACCCGCACGAGCGTCCCGGGCGCGATCAGAGCGTTGCGGACCTCCTTTATCACGCCCTTGTGGACCACTTCCACTGAATAACAGAAATGCTACTTTAACTAGTGGTACCCATCATCGACTATAGATAGCTCATCATCATCAGCCTATTGCTGCAGCCCACTGCTGGACATACGCCTCTCCAGTTGTTCACCACTTGGGCAAACATCTGTCATCATCATCATCAGCCTATTGCGGTCCACTGCTGGACACAGGCCTCTCCAGCTGTTCACCACTTAGGGCAAACATGTGGAGGATGTACCCATAATCGCCACGCTGGGCAGGCGGGTTGGCGATCGCAGCGCGTAGCTTCTCGCTCCGGTGACGCTGCTGCCCGTCATCGGCCTTTGGTATTTAGCTACGCTTTCAATTGTGATGGTTATACCGCCACCAGTCGGTTGCCAGCGCCTCGTTTGTTGTTCGGCAGGATGCACCACGGGCAGGTGAGGTTGGCTTGGAGCGAAAGATGATAGACCGCTCCCTTACATCCATCGATATCCATAGACAGTACTATAAAAACATAATGGCTTTCCTACTTGTATAAACATAAATACATCATATAAGAATACCATCATATCATCCCATTGTAGTCCGATTTACATTAAATATGCACAATGAGAGATAGATAAATGTGGCCGCGAATTAAAGGAAGCCTACGTATCGGCCGTGGGCGGACTTAGGCTGTTGGTGATAGATGCAAAATTGCTCAATCGGAAGTCTGGACATACGATCATAAGTTCATAACAAAGCAAGTTAAATAAAAGTTTGTAATAAAGAAAAGATAAGATTAGGTAAGTAGAGACGTCGAATGACAAAGCAATATTGGTTGTCGCCATTAATAACAGGCACAATGACAGTGACATTGTAACGCAAATTGCCCACATAAATTCCTCCAGCCGGCCTGACATTGACAATCAAGCCTTCAACGACTTCATCTAAGGGCTAATTAACTTGTACATGAGGTTGGTGGCACAGTGGCGAGCGTCGGCGATATAAACGGAACCATTAGGAAGGGCCGGACGGCTTCGAACGCCACCCTCATGTCCGCGTCCTGTTGTATAACGAAAGAGGCTCTGGCAACCGACTGGTGGCGGTATAACCGGTCCGATTGAAGGCGCACCGAAATGCTACAAGCTGATGACGGGCGGCAGCGTCACCGGAGCGAGAAGGTACGCCCTGCGATACCCAAACCGCCGAAAAGAGTGTGGCGATTTTGGATATAACCTCCAGCCTATGTCCAGCAGTGGACGGCGATAGGCTGATGATGATTATTATGATGACTTCTTCTCGCCTAAGGATTTGAACACAAAACTGCGTTGCGACGCGACGCAACGCAAAAAATTGCGACAAGAAATAGCTGCGATGCGATATCGTGCGGCACGCGGCGTGTCTTCACGTTCGACTGCATGAAGCGAATTGCAAGCTCTAGCGATGCGTCGAGGGTGCTCGCAGATTATTACAATGTGACGTCGCATCGCAGTTTTGTGTACGATCCTTAAAACATGAGTTCGGCATTGAAATTTATGTCAACAAATCTTTTTTTTTTTTTGTGAATGGACTCTATCACGCGTTTATGTTGACGCGGATAATTCGCCAATGTCAAGTGTTTAGAGAGACACGTCAAAACTCAGTTGGCCGGTAAACTGGGGTTAAACTTTCTTGCCTTGATGCTACTGTTACATAGAAAACATATATACAAATAAAGATAAATAATTAATACAAATACATTACTTAGGAAAATACATAGAAGAAGGACATACTATAGTCTAATGTTAAATATATGAATATACTTGCATACATACTAACATCTGGATATTTTATAAAAAAAACGCTCGGCAAAAGAAATAAATAATTTGATACACTTACAACCTGGTGACAGATAGAAGTCTTAGTCTAGTTAAACTATCAGGGTCCCCTTTTACCCTTAGGGCACGGAACCCTATAAAAATAATCCGCTACAATTTAAAATCCAATAGCAGAATTCGCACCGATGAGTAATTTCTACTTTAAGTAAAACGTAGAAATATCAAATATGTATGTAATGTATACGTAGTGCATGTCACCTGTCCTGTCTCTGTTACGGTGGTACTTAAAAATATGACCTTGAACTCTACCAATGATGAGTGGCACAATAATTACATCGTTTAATATGTGTTATTTAATATAACATAAATAAATACCCCGATAAAGAACTGTAACCACCTGGTTTCAATCTAAAGTTTTCCTTTGTCTTCTTCGGCACATTACTCGTAGTGAGAAGATCATTATGGCCGTTGGGCCAAAAAGTTTTGACTGGAGACCTTTTGATGGGCGTGAGGCGTCCTTTGGCAAGATGTAATCATCATCATCATCATGAGCCTATCGCAGTCCACTGCTGGACACAGGTCTCTCCTATTGCACGCCACTTTGGGTTAACTAACACCGAGATGGACTATTGAAATAATAATGGATCAACACTATCAGCCCATTGCAGTCCACTGCTGGACATAGTTGCCTTCGCAGTTATTCGCCACTTAGGATAAACATCGGCAGGCTCGGGTTAACGATCGCGGGGGGTAGCTTCTCGCTCCGGTGACGCTGCTGCCCGTCATCGGTTTGTGGTATTTTTAGCTGCCACCTTGTACTATGTTATGCCTGCACCTAGTTTGTTATTGGGCAGGATGCACCACGGGTAGGTGAGGTTGGTTTGGGGCGAACAATCAATAGGAGCAGAGCAGTGTTGGGAAAACGGGAGAAATTTTTATCTGTATGTTTGATCGCGCATCACGTGAAAACTACTGCATGGAATTAAATGCGGATTTCGCCAAAGTATTGCTAGAAGTCTAACTTAAAATGTAGGTACCAATTTATGGAAGTCCGTTATTTTTGAAACACGATATCCACGCGTGCGACGCCGCCGGCACAGCTAGTAAATAAATAAAACTTAAAGTTTCTCTTACCGACTTGATTGTTGACCTTATTGTCCTCCTTATGCCGGAGCCAGTCCTCGTAGCCCTGCTTGGCGGCGGTCACCAGCACCATGAAGCTCAGGGGGGCTATGCTCGTGAACGGGGACACGGGGCTATCTGCAGCAAAGAGGTTCAATAAATAAGTAACCCAAGACATGCCACGCTGGGCCACACATCGCCATCTAGCCCCAAACTAAACCGAAGCTTGTATTATGGGTCATCATCATCAGCCTATTGCAGTCCACTGCTGGACATAGGCCTCTCCAGTTGTTCGCCACTTAGGGAAAACATCTGGAGGATATACTTACCCATAATCGCCACGCTGGGTAGGCGGGTTGGCGATCGCAGGGCGCAGCTTCTCGCTGCTGCCCGTCATCGGCCTGTGGTATGTAGCTACGCATTCAATCGTGATGGTTATACCGCCACCAGTCGGTTGCCAGCGCCTCGTTTGTTATTCGGCAGGATGCAACATATGCAGGTGAGGTTGGCTTGAAGCGAAAAGATGATGGGTCGCTCCCTTATATCCCTATGTACTATGGGTACAATTGATAAACTTACTTAGTTTTTTTTTTATAAATAAATACTTAAATAAAACCTGCTTCGGCCACCAACCCGTCTGCCAAGCGGTGACTAAGGTAAATCCCTCCGATTATTATTATTTTTTTACACCACTTAGGTCACAAGGTAAGGTACCAAGGTACACAACAAGCCTACAGCCCGCCTGATGTTAAGCCTGATGTCCTATTGTTGCATCGTATGCCCTCTGAGCCTCTCCTGCCCCGAGTGGTGAGTGCGGGGGCTCGATCCACTCATAGGGGCGTAACGGTGTGGTGGGTGCAGCCACACCGTTGCACGAGGTCCGCCCGGGGGGCACTCTATTGCTCCCCGGATCCGGGGGTAGGGGTATTTGCCCTCCCCGGACCAGGAGTGCCGGCCGCTTATCATCTGCGGCTGGCCAGGGCAGGCAGGGATGTGGCCGTATGCTTCGGCGCTACCCGTGTCCCTGCAACTTGCTGCCCACTGGCGACACAGGGGGGTTTAGTGGGTATGCCCTCCCATTTTGGGAGGTGTGAGTCCCACACACCCATGCCGCCTCCCCCGGAGGCTGCATGAAGGTGCCTAATGCATTCCCCTCTAGAAAAAAAAAAGATGTCCTATTGTTACTCCGGAAACCACAGAGACTGCGCAATAATAATTTTTACAAGTAAATAAAAAGAAGATCCCAACTTGATACAGTTACGAGTTACGATACGGTTACGAGTTATACAAGGTTATCAGATAATTCTGGCCTTCAGAACTTGAGAAAAATCTTAGACAAGACCGGCATGGTTCCGAGAATGATAACAGTAATCATCTAGCGCCATCGATAGGTAGATAAGTCGCTAATATGGAGTTTTGAGGAGGTTTCCGAGAATCCACAGCCTCGGCCACTTCAGTTTTGTCGTGTCAAGGTGACAATTCAATTTAACCTGCCTAATATTGGAGAAAATACTTGTTTATTTGTTTGTAACATGTTTTTTTTTAACATAATTTTAAAAAAGGAGGAGGTTCTCAATTCGACAGAATATTCTTTTCTTTTATTGCATGTTTGTTGCCCGTGAATTGGGAACCGATTTGGAAAATTCTTTTTCTGTTCGAAAGAGTGTTTCTTCCGAGTTAGTCCCATTGATAACATATCGAAATCGTTTTTTTTTGCTAAAAAATGCTGTTATATCAAGTAGAGTCTGTTGAAGGTGGTTTGCATTAATGGTTTTGATAGCACTTTCCACATTGATAGCACTTCTTTTGCGCGTTCCCCTTGATATTAACTTTATCAGTTTTCTGGGACTTTTCCTGAAGTAGAACGGATATGACGAGACTTTCAGGAAGAGAGTCTACAAATTTCTCAAGGGCCGGCAACGCACCTGGTTGTAACTAGGGTCTTGTGCTAGAGTCACCAAATGTATGGGATAGCTTCAGTCAACAGATACCGCAACTCCAAGGGAGTTTTGGTCGCTGTTGCTGTTGACAGCCCGTTTGCCGCTCTGACATAAAAAAAAAGTTGAAGCAGACGAACCCGCGGTGAGTGAGCTAGCAAAAAAAAATACATCGACGTGGCAAAGGAAACACATGTGAATTCCATATTGATTTTTATACAATTAACTTCGCTCATTAATTACTATATATTCGCGCTCCAACCGTGTAGTTAAGTTACCAGTTTGCTGCAAAAGTTGTACTTTACAAACATTCTAATAATACGTTTCTGTTCCTATAAACTAATATCAGACAACGTCATAATACATAAGTGGCATAAGCACAAGTGTTATGGGAATAATAAATGACGCAATGTACTTCAAATGTAATAATGCACACCTACATGAATTTCGGCCATTGCGGCTTAAGTTTATGAACCTGGATATTTTTTATAATATAATGGCTAAAAAAGGTAATTAGTCCGTCTTTTAGCTTATTCAAAAATAAAAGCCACTGTAAGGGCTATTACCCTTAGAGCCGTTACGCACTGTCGACTTGTCGCTGGCGACTCTGTCTCTCGGCGACCAAAACAGAGAAAGGCTACTGACGACTAAGTGCGCAAGCCCCTATTTAAACTATAGTAAGTCACAGTCACCGACTAGTCGACAGTCCGTAATGGCCCTTACATCCTCACTCACCGCGAAGTAAAAAGTATCCAAACGCATATTTCTTATGTATTTAGGAACTAGCAACGATAAGCTCATATTATCAAGCAAGCATTATGGGAACGATCGTATAATTACCTACCTACCTAATAGTCGCAGTTAAAGAATGATTCATGATAATCGATGAGCCATACATTATAAATTAATGCAGACGCCTTTGAACAATTCCGTGGATATTTGCTTATTGAAAATTTATTGGATGCCTTTACATTGCCATGCAGGAATTGATTGTAGGAATGTAAAGGAGCGACCTGTCTTCTTTTCGCTACAAGCCAATCTTACCTGCCCATTGTGCATCCTGCCGAATAACAAACGAGGCGCAGGCAACCGACGGGTGGCGGTATAACCATCACAATTGAAGGCGCAGCTAATGACCACAGGCCGATGACGGGCAGCAGCGTCACCGGAGGAGAAGAACTACACCCTGCGATTGCCAACCCGCCTGCGGGAGTCCGATTTGCACTTAGGTGGTGTTTTTATTATATTACAAAAACGACTGCATTATGGGTTGTAGTCCAGCCGGCAAGCGGTACTAGATATCATTGCGCTGCTGCTCCGCAATCAGCTGACTCTACTTATTTTTTAAGAAAAACAAGAAATTATTTTCTACAGTTTATTCCTATTATTTCTATTTAACACTATCTCCTTGGAGTTCAAAGTCATCATCAACATCATCATCATACATCCGCCAATCGTTCCCTGACGGAGCCCAGCGGGTGGCAGGTGCGGGGGCACCTCCATCTGCACTGCACGGGGCTCCGTCATTGTCTGACAGGAGTGGGCTTGGCCTTAAGGCCGCTCCCGTCGCTTCCCCTTAATGAGGGGGCTTGTGGTGGCTGCCATATAGAGCGGGCCGCGCTCGTGGTGTCAAGGCAGTTTTGGCTCACGGGGTCCCGGACACCAACCAAATAAATAAAATAAAATTGTTATTGTTGTGATTGTGGTGTTGCCGGTGGTTTGTGAACATAGAAACAAGATGTAAGGTAATTTAATAATTTTTCTGTACAAATGTAATGCATGCACGCTTCGCTCACGCATACTGATTTTTGTTTTATTAGGTTATAATCAATGTAACTCATTTTAAGTGAACATATGTAGTTCTTATGAGTAATAAAGTTCTTAAACCATAAACCATAACCGCGGAGCGCTGAAAGGAGGTCCCGGTTTTTTAGTGGGTATTCCCTGTCTCCATTCCATCTTGAGGCAGGGTGCTGCCCTCCCGTTTTGAGGGCGGCGTGAGTCCCACATACCCCGTCGCTCCCCCGAACGACGGGGATGCGCAAAAGCATTTATCCGGGTAAAAAAAAAACATCATCATCAGCCTGCAAACATCCGCTGCTGGACATAGGCCCCCCCGAATGTCAGTTGTCATTGGGGCGATTTGCCTCAGTCACGACTTTTGGCAGGTGGGTTGGTGACCGCAGTGTTTAGACCGCAGGTTTTATTTGTGCCCAGGTAAACGCTACTGCCAGTTTCCTAATACTGCTGTAAACATAATTATATAGATTTAAAAGTATTTCTCGCCAAGTTACTTGGTGCTGGCAGGAAGGAGAGGATTAAGTACTTGGGGCGTCTTAACCCGGCAATTCCGATAAAGCGATATCTACATATGTAGGTATTGTATAGTTTACATGAATGGTCAAAATGTTAACAACAACCAGTAGTGACTAAGCAAGAAGGCTATTTTCGCCACTTATCTTAACAGATATGATAAGTCATCGCGACTAAGCATTTTGGAAAAAGAAAAAACCGGCCAAGTGCGAGTCGGACTCTCGCACGTAGGGTTCCGTGCCACTATACACCTAAATAAGTGTTTTTCTTTACGTTTTATTATATTGGAGTTAATTAAATTAATAAAATAGGTAATTTGATTTATGACGTTTAAATAAAAAACTACTGTCTAGATTTCATTTAAACCAAATTTCGTTAGTAGTTTTTATAGTCATACATATCATATATTTTTTTCAGTTTTATCATGCTCATATTTTAGAAGTTACGGGGGGGGGGACACACATTTTACCACTTTAGAAGAGTCTCTCGCGCAAAGTATTCAGTTTAGAAAAAAATGATGTTAGTAACCTCAACATCATTTTCAAATACCTATTCATAGATACCCCACACGTATAGGTTCGATGAAAAAAAAAATTTTCAGTTTCAGTTCTATGTATGGGGAACCCCAAAAATTTTGGATTTTTTTTCTGATTTTGTTTTAAAATCTTAATGCGGTTCACAGAATACATCTACGTACCAAATTCCAATAATGCAGCTCTTATAGTTTCGGAATAAACTGGCTGTGACATACGGACGGACAGACAGACAGACAGACAGACAGACAGACAGACAGACAGACAGACAGACAGACATGACGAATCTATAAGGGTCCCGTTTTTGCCATTTTGGCTACGGAACCCTAAAAATGGGTTCCGTATAAACATGTTCCATATTTTTTGTGAAAATGTACTAAATTGACATTTAAGCTTAATTATCTGATGATAATAAAGCTGAAATGGCTACAGCTATCGATCATCTTGACTTAAAAAGTTTAATATCTTTATAGTCCAGTCAATATAGACATTCCAGTTTGCATTAATTCCCAACCAAGTAGGATTTTTGTGCAGGCCTTGAATACGTCTTTACAAATGATATGTCAAAAGTCCCCATCGATCCCGCTTGTGCGTTGTTTTTTATTCGAGGTCAAATGTCACAAATTTGGTGTACGTTTTTTGCGTACCTATATCTCTAAAACAACGAGAGCTATCAAAATGATTCAGACAACGTTTGTAGATCGTAAAATTGTCTACAAACTGGAAATAATTTAGTATTTTAGTCTATTTTGACTGGTCTATTACGGCATTAAGGGACCGCGGACATTATTTAATATGTTAATAACTTTTCGTTTCTTTCGGAAACATTTTTAATCGTTCATTTAAATTTGACAATTCTCATCGAAACCTTTTCTGAGAGTACTTGGACTGGCGAAAATTTTCAGAAACGATCAAATATTTGTATGAACGAGCGAGAATTGTTTCCGAACGCGAATAGCGAATATTTTAAACAATGTTATAATGGTTCCGTATTTTCTTTACTGGTACAGATAAACTTAAAAAAAAACACACTTAAGATTTTTTCTGTACTTACAATAAACTTGGTTGCCTATCTTTATCACAAATATACATCTATCACGCACTAGTACTTGATAAGAAAAAGCCCGTTTCGAATCACCGGGGCGCATTATCACCTATCATCTACTTGTATCGTCATTTGTCAATATATCCAAAGTCAATACCACAGCACCCACAGATCTGAATAACTCATCTGCATAAGTACCTACCACTTGTGTTCAACTAGACATATCTTTTGGGAAAACCTGTACTGGATATACTTAGATGTAAGTATGTTTTGAAGTGCTTATCAATATTAATATTTCCGCAAATTTATCTTGAATACGCATTGATATTAATCCTTAATCTTTATGTATATTTACAAGATTCTGGTGTTCAGTTGTGATAGGTACATGAACATCGATCGAGGCACCTCCACCTGCATTGCATGGGGTTCGTCACGGCGTGACGATCATACCGTGATTCGTATCTGAGGCACAACAATAACATCAAAAAACGATTGTTCGATGGATTTTTTTCGAACGATATTTTGTTGTTTGTTCGATTGTTATTGTTAGGTCACTGGATAGATTTTTTACTAAGGAACATGAAAAAAATGTATACCACAAATATTATTTCCTATTCATTATCTCTAATATTGGCCCTAAGTCCACTAATTTCCGAATCCGGACCAGTGTGCGGCGTAACGATCACACCGTGATCCGTATTTCAGGCACAACAATAACATCGAAAACGATTGGTCAGTGGATTTTTCGAACGATATTTTGTTGTTTGTTCGATTGTTATTGTTAGGATAGAACCCTGATCATCATCATCAAGTACAAGTTAAATATAATACATTAGGTTTTTTTTTATAGAGGGGAATGCATCAAGCACCGTCATGCCACATCCGGAGGGAGGTGACATGGTGTGTGGGACTCACACCTCCCGAAATCGGCATACCCACTAAACCCCCTTGAGTCGCTAGTAGGCAGCAAGTCGCAGGGATACGGGTAACGCCGAAGCATACTGAGGCATCCTTGCATGCCCTGGCCAGCCGCAGATGACAAACGAACATAATACATACCTATGACAACGGAGATAATGGTGACTAGAAGGAAGTAGAAGTTGGCCACCCTGCGGAACTGCTCCGCCAGGTTCTTGGGCACGAAGGACAGCAGTGTGTACTTGGAGGTCTTGATCTTGTTGTGCTTCTTCTTGTTGTCCTCGTCCACCACGCCCACCTCGATACGCCTCGTCGGACATGTTGCCGAAACTTTGTTGGGCTACAACAAATAAATCATCATCATCATCTGCCTATTGCAGTCTACTAGTGAACGTAGGCCTGGCGGATATACGCATAATCGCCACGCTGGGCAGGCGGGTTGGCGATCGCAGGGCGTAGCTTCTCGCTCCGATCACGCTGCTGCCCGTCATCGGCCTGTGGTATTTACCTACGCCTTCAATTGTGATAGTAATACCAGATGAAACTATGGAACTCATTGCCTTGGACACCTTTGCCTTATTACTTATAAAAAAAAATAATGTAAACACAGATAGCAAATGGTGACGGCAATAATAACGATACGAACGAGACGATAAAGGAAGAAAGAAAAGAAATTAAAACGTATGTACTTATCTATAGCAGTTTTACAACGGGATTATTTTCAGATGAGATACAAAAACAAAAAGTAGTAAGCATGACGTAGGGCCATAGGGCTATAATAGTGGCGTTGTTTGAATAGATCACTTGGGGATAATCTGTGGGATAGATATGTAGATGGATCTTTGTTACTCTTTCACGCGACTACTGGATGGATTCGAATGAAACTCTATTGTAATTTATAGTAGTGTGTAACGTGAACCGTAAGAATAAAGTACTATAACATTTTTTTTGTAGAGAACAGTATGACCGGCTAATTTTGGCTAATATAATATTACGATAACACATAGGGTGGTAGAGATAAATGGGAAGAACCTGATTACCCTTGACTTTAGATGATTTTTTTGCAAGTCTGATCGAAGTTATTTTTCTTGACATTTCAATTTTAATGATCTATTTTACGTCTATAGCAATTTTCAGCTCGATACATTGGATTTCGGTTAAGTTAAATTCCGGTTTTGACTGGACTGGACACAATAGAAAAACTATTGTTCAACTGCCACCGATGGCCCCTATGTTCCTGAAGTGTGTCAGAGTCGAAGATGTTACAATTGAGTGTCATGAAGGTGAGGTGGTAGTGAGGGCCAACTTGTGATTACCGAATTGAACTGATGTTAGGACCACCTTCATGTAGAGTTAGTTGATATTCTATGCGAAATAATGCGGCATGTAAGATGTCTGTAGAGAACAGCACACATGCTAGGTACTTCTAGTACCGACGGACGACCATGACATGTCGCATGATTCAGCGACGGTATCGATGCTACGCCTCGTCGTCTCGTCTCTTGGCGACTGTATCCTCGAATCGGAATCGGTTCAGCTGTTAAATCGCCGATCGCAAATGCTGAAAGTGTTGTAAGCTGTGTCCTGTTTCAATTAAGTGTAAGTTTTCGATATGGATAGAATAAGACAGTCATGTTTAAAAAAAAAGAAACATTCGAAAAAGAAAATTGTTTCAGATATGGAAAAAGTGTCCGTGTGGCTCCCGGATTTAGAACAGGACGACTAAGGGAATACCAGGAAATGGGCAGCAGCGTGTATATTAAACCCAGTATTAATAAAACCTACTATGGTCACCAACCCGTCTGCCAAGCGTGGTGACTATGGCAAATCCCCCCAAATGACAACTGTCAGTGGGGGAGGTTTTTGTCCAGCAATGGACGATTGTGATGATGACATGATAATGATAGAAAAAATAAGACTGGCATGTTAAAAACAAAAGAAAAAAAAACATTCGAAAAAGAAAATGGAATCGCCTTTTTCCCTTCAAAATGGCGTGCAAAAATGGCCGCCCAACCTTTTTACCCGCCAAAATGTCGTGCAAAGAAAACGTTTTACCCTCATCTGTCCGCTTGTTCACGTCTCCAAGAACGTCACGTTGACGGTCATTGTCGCGAGTGACGGTCACACGTGTACCGTCCGACAAATGCCGGCGATCACCGCGGCCCTGCGTCCGCTGCCGACGCGGCGCAATATCGTGAGAAGGGCACCACATGCCGTTTGCAAATTATACAACTAATACGTATAAAGCGATGTGCTGGCTGTCTGTGGGAATTGGTATTTGTTGGGCTTTCGTTTTCATCATGTTTAATGTCGGTTCAGAGAGATACGCGGTACTACCGAGGTGGAGTGGAGATAAGCTGTGGCGCCATTCGACAATAAAATGATTGTGGATTTCAAACCATGTGATTGGTAAATTGAAAAAAAACAGCTCCCTTCCCCTCCGCCTCAGTGGAACCGTTGCCTTATTTTATTTTACATGCCTATTTTTTTTAGATCTACTAGAGGTCTACTTAATTGTTTTACCACTTTGTCAACATGCTAAATACCCATATTCATGCAAAAGTTTTAGGTATCTTTCGGGCACACTTCTTTGATATGTAAGCGGCTGCTGGAGTTATATGGAAAGTGGAAACCCTTATGGTTTTGTCATATAAATGATAGGCAATGAAAGTTAAATTCTTTAATGTGAACTCCTGATGTATTTAATAAGTTGACGGTGACAGAACTTATGATTATCAAATCTTGCACAATAGTACCAGACTAAGTTACGCTTTAAGCACGCAAGGCAGTCTATTCTAACTTGACTGGCTCGATGGCTCATTTGGTAGTGACCTTTGCCTTCTGAGCCAAGGGTCGTGGGTTCGATTCCCGCACAGTACAAACATTTGTGTTCATGAATATGTCTGTATTTGGTCTGGGTGTTTACTATGTATAATATGTACCTATTTATTAAAAAAAAATATCTAAGTAAGTTTATCAGTTGTCTAGTACCCATAGTATAAGCTTCGGCTTAGTTTGGGTCTAGACGGCGCTGTGGTGCCCAGGGTGGCATGTCTTGGGTTATTTAATATCTACATTTAAGCGCAAGTGTCTGCCTCAGTACCTCAATGGGTGGGACTTCAGCGAAACTGAATATGACGTCATTTGTTTAGATTCTTACACATTCATTACATACACTACTTACTCACTCATAAAGATATCTACTAAGGTAATAATACCTACATATTATCTATAGATAGATAGATATTCTTTATTGCACATCATACAGTTGACTTCTACTATATAGATATTATACCTCTATATAGTACATAATATTAATAATTGCATAAATGGTATTGCAATTTTTGCACGGAGAACCGCGTGATATGTATGTGCAGCAACTGCAGCAAGAAAGCAGGTATTTAATCAGTAGTTTGTTTGAAACCATCACGATAGAAGGCGTAGCTAAATACCACAGGCCGATGACGGGCAGCAGCGTCACCGGAGCAAGAAGCTACGCCCTGCGATCGCCAACCCGCCTGCTCAGCGTGGCGATTATGGGCGTGGCATCGTGCCCTCAATCGCTCGCAAGCGGTCGCGACTCGCGAGGCATACACCGACTGCTTGAGCCGTTTACTGCGCTAGAGCAGTCGACAGCTCTCCAACCCCCCTCCCCCACTTTCCTGGTTGCCCCGCGACTTCATTGAGATGTTTCAACTGCTCGAGCAGTCTAGAACCGACCGCTCGAGCCGTCGACACCGACCGATCGAGCGGTCCATGTTCGTCACTCAGCCGTTAACTGCTCGAGCAGTCCGTGTAGGTATTGTACCACCTCCCTAATATTCGGGTAGAAATAACAAAGACCGCAACTTTAACAGCTCATATAAAGCCCCGTGAAGCTCGAGCCTACCCTAAACCAGGACGATAAGGCCTTACCTACGCTTGCCAAGTGCGGGTCGGTTGACTTCACACAAGCATACAATTTTTCACAGGTGTGCTGGTTGTGAAAGAAGAGCCCAAAACAACGACAACGGACAGTAACCGGCAAGTCACCTGTCAGTTGCCACGGCCATGCCGGCTCAACCCTAACCCTCAGCTGCCGATGCAACGCTCACCACACGAACCCCGGCAACCCTACTTACTGGCAGAAACACGATCCGCAGGTCATCTAGCTGCGGTATTCTATAGGGTGAAGGTCCTTCCCCGGACGGGCAGCTCAATTGGAGCGAAGATTCTATTAATTCTACTTTCATTAGAAACTATCAGAGCAGAGACGAGCTATGCATTTACCAAGTTATACAAACGTGAATTTACCAATGGATTTGGCTGTCCACAAATATCCAAAAGCAAGGCGCACGATAATGTTCCGTAATCTATTTTACAACTGAAGTAGGTACCAAGATACGAATCGCCTTGACTGATACAAAATATCATGGTGTACATAAGTTTGAGTGAACTTGGTGCCATATCTCTGTAAGACCATTAAAATTAAAGTCTTTGCTGGCGTATGTGTTTCTTCCTAGTAAACGGGTTAAGGAACCATCGATTCCCAAAATATAGATACTGTCCACTTTAGAAATAAACCCTGTTTTTTTTACTTACATTTACTTAATAAACATTAAAAAATAAATTAAAAAGAAACTTGTTGTTTCAAGGCTTCGCAAAACTGTTAATTCTTTTATAGGGCGAAGTGTAAAAATATTTACCAAGAATACCGCAACGTGTCGATGATTTATATTTGAATATAGGTAGGTACATAGATTTATATCTCGCATTAAGTCATACTTAATGAATAACCTATAAAAGGTTACCTACTACAAAATGACTATTTCACAAGGACGTGATACCTAATATTAATCAGCTCGCTTGCGTTTATTAAAATGAAGTGTAAGAATAATAAGTAATAATAATAAATAAATAACCCAAGACATGCGGCGCTGGGCTACACATCGCTTTATACCCCAAACTAACCCGAAGTTTGCACTATGGGTAGGTACTAGACAACTGATAAACTTACTAAGATAGTTTTAACACCCAGACCAACCGCTTACAAGCAGACATGCTTAGAAGAAGAAGAAAGCTTAGAAAGAAGGCAAACTTTTTGTTTTTTGGCTATGCACGGTTTGTGCTTCTGCCCGTTGACGGCGCGAACGGTTAGGTAAAAGGTTGGAAAACGTATTTGAGCATTTTTTCTCAGCTACACGTCAAAGTGCGCCAGTAGGAAATGATTTTATTTTATTAATTCACTAAAAATATAAGTTATCTACTTTAAGCCTCCAACGCTCACAAAAGGCTTTATTGCTAACGTTGAGAAAGACTACTTTTAAGTTGATGTAAAAAAGCTTTATAAGTGCACTAGCTTTCCGCGGCTTTGCTCGAGTTAAATTCGGGGTGCAGGCAGATGTTATGGCGTAGGGATCCGCTAAGAAAGGATTTTAATCAATTCTACCTCCAATGAGATGAAACTCTATTACACGCGGACGAAGTCGCGGGCACAGCTAGTTATATTATAAGTGTTAGTATGGAACAGGTACTGGATTACTGGAAACAAAATATTTACTTACTTACCTAGCAAACTTCACAATTTGTTATAAATCCGCGTTTGTTTATCACTACGAGTGGCATCGACTTTTGTCTTCCGCGGCATAGATCTCAGACACACAGTAACACTTATTGTTTTCGAAGCATGTTTTCCATGTGTTGTCATACAGAAAAACATGTAAGTACCTACATGTTTTTCATGGTATGTAAAATTTTAGCTCTACCGTTGCGACACATTATATAGCCAATTGAAATAAATGTAAAACAATCTTCAACTCACTCGCCACCAGCAGAATATCAACTGCAACCCGAACAGGATGCCTTTGCACAGCCCCTGCGTACATAGCAGTATGACGTCACCACATTTCCTCATTTTACACTCACTGCTGCGCGACCGTCAAAACATTTTCAACAATACACACAACCGCACATGAAAACTTTACTTACCCGCTAACGATTGCGGTGTGGCGTTGATAGCGAAAACTATCTTATCAACGTTAATATGATATCAATAAAAACGAACATGATTGTCGTGTGTAGGTGAGTACCCTAGACTTTTTCGCGATTATCCAACGGCAATGCGACCTTCTATTGTGGAGAGCCGTAGCGACCACGAGCGATCTTCTTGATTCAGAAGGTCATCTGTACTGCTGTAGGTTTATTTCAATGGTTGGCAGCAACCAGAGATACGCGGGATTTAAAATGTGGTCCACTGATGCCCATCACAGATTTATTATTATGTTCCTCATACTAAAGCCTATACCACATAATATGTGTCTCCAAATCCAGCCTTTCCGCATGCATACATTGATACTTTGTTAAAGGATTGGATGTAAGGAGTGAAAAGTTTCACTTGAAATCAACCTCTCCTGCCCGTGGTGCATCCTACCTCGTTTGTTATTAAACGAGGCGCTGGCAACCGACTGGTGGCGGTATAACCATCACAATAATATTTGAAGGCGTAGCTAAATACCACAGACCGATGACGGGCAGCAGCGTCACCAGAGCGAGAAGCGCCTGCCCAGCGTGGCGATTATGGGTAGGTATATCCTCCATTTATGTTTGCCCTAAGTGCCGAACTACTGAAGAGGCCTTGAAATGATGAACACTTTAACTACGTTGAATAGGCTGATGATGATGATTAACTACGTTTGAAGGTCACTGCTCGCTTCCGGTTTCTCTTTCTATGAACAAGATAATTTTGAATTCTTTACTTTGATTATTTTTAATACTTGGAATCAATGTAATGCGAACATAGATTAGATATCTATCAATATGTAACCTAGTCTGACGCCAGGCGATATACGCCGTGATGCCTGGATTTATGTTTTATAGGTACTGTAGGAACAAACTGGTCCCTACGAAAAGTGCAAGTACTTCCGCCGAGCTAGGTGATTATTAGTCGTGGTCGTGATGAAAACTTCGTATGCGCGTTGTAGGTCTTCCATAAAACGTGTATGGAGCAATTTCGTTTAGTATGGAGATTGCTTGCTGCGGAATGAACATCGCCATCTATCGGTAGCAGGTGGTACTAATGCTCGGGTATTGTAGCGCTTGAAGTGCCCCAAAAACAACTACAAGTTTCATTGATAAAAAGTTAAATTAATATCAGTCACACTCTGGAAATACGGAACTAAACCATTTTAAAGTGTCTACTCATTAGACCAAAATTGAAACGAAACAATGTAGAGTTTGCGTCATTGACTACGGTCATACGTGTAAACTACCTACTTTATGTTTAGTTTCGGTAGAAAGGTTGTTTGTGGCCGAGGATTGACCTTTGTTATCTTTCTCTCTTTTATTTTTAACCGCATTTGCGGATATGTGAAGTACTTACTAACATAGAGACACAGAACAAACATGTTATATGTTAATCAAATCGCAACGTATGCACACATTTACATAGCCACGGTGGCGGTATGGATCTGGGGAACCATAGTTTGGGACCAGGGTTTCAAACTAAGGTGTTCCCTTGTACCTACTGTGTACTACCAGACGATGTCTTAAGGAGTCTCCTAAAATACTGAGAACTGCAACAATTGCGTTCATTTCCCAAATTGACCTGAATAGTAATCGAACTCGGAACCTTCGGATCGCCGTATTTTATGCCAGAATTCTCTAACTTATTACGCCATTGAGGTCGTAAAATCCGAAGAGAAAAAAAGTCTATAGGTAAGACTTAGATACGAAAATTAGTCACATTGGTTCAATCATACAAAACGACCGAGCTACCGATCTCTAAACTTTACAACAACCAGAACTATTGTTTAAAGTAAGAAATAAAACTAGTGTAAATAAAACAGACACCTCATTATGCAACTATTCAATGCCATATTTTTCAGTCCTAATCGTATTCCGAGTTCGTTACAAGTTTTCAATTCGACATTGTGCCTTGGTTAAGGACAAACTGATTACAAGTGGAGTGACGATTTGCGCAGGATGGTTGACTAGTGCTGGATGCCACAAGTCCAATATCGATCAAAGTGGCGAACAACTGGAGAGCCCTATGTCCAGCAGTGGACTGTGATAGGCTTATATGTATATTTAAGAGAGGTAGGGCATAGCGAATCTTCGCTCATATTGAGCTGCCCGTCCGGGGAAGGACCTCCACCCTATAGAATACTGCAGCCAAAAGACCTCCGGGTCGTGTTTCTGCTGGTGAGTAGGGTCTCCGGAGCTCGTGGGGGGTTAGGGTTGGGCCGGCATGGCAGTGGCAACTGACAGGTTATTTGCCAGTTGTCACAGCGACTTGGGCTTCTCTTTGGCTTTCCATCAGGCGTAGGGAAGCCATTACGTCGAGCTATTATAAAAAAAATATATAACGATACTATTTCAATGAAATACGAATGATATAAAAAACTAAACTTAACCTGGATAATTGTATACCATAGAAAATGTAATTCGCGCTCGACTTGGCGGGGGCACTTGTGCAAGTGGTTTTCTCAACAAATGGGGAAGATAACAGGGACTAATAAATGTAGGTATTTATTTATGCGAGCTATTCTACTTTTAGCCAACCCGCCTGCCCAGTGTGGCGATTAGGGGTATATCCTCCAGATGTTTGTCCTATGTGACGAACAACTGGATAGGCTCATGTCCAGCAGTGGACTGCAATAGGCTATGATGATGATGATTCTACTTGAGTTGTTGTTTTAAAACTTTTTTCTTTAATTATTTATTCATTCATTGAGATTATCATCTCCAATGTAACTAATATTGGTGATTAAGAATAATAAACTTTAAATACATTTAAATGATAATGGTTATCAGATATCAGCTTACTATATTGAAATAGATATTTTAGTAGAACCAGACCACTTATTCAGTTTTAAGCATTTCTTTAATAGCTTAAATAGGTAGGTTAGGCAATAATTTTATTATTTTTTGGGCTTAATTTAAATATACACGTTTTATATCACTGTAATAAATATCACAATAACTGTCTTTATTAAAAATAAAAGACTGGCAACATCACCAGGGCCGTCTCTACCAGGCGCTGCCGGGGGCGGCGCGGCGCAGGCCCCGGGGACCCCCCTGCCACGAGGGCGCAGGGAGTCCGGCACCCCGGCGCCGAATATACTTAAGACGGCCCTAAACATCACCCAGAACCAGAACACCCAGACCCGAGACAATAAAAACAATAACAATGACAGAGAAGAATACATTTCATTTGAAAACAAACCAACACTGTCCCACATACTAAACAAAATACAAATAATTTACCTTGGACTAATTTTTAAAACTAGGACTATCAATAAATCACACTTACCCTTTAAATGAAGAATTTTCACTATTCCCTTTCAATGTTGACCATCTTCAATGGTCATGAAATCTGGTACAATCTTATTGTTAAATATTTCGATAAAAATTAATGACTTGATCAGTATGAATTTCTCTTAAAAACTCTTAAATGCTGTTTTCACCTTGTTAATAACATTGTTTTCTTTCTTTCTACTTCTATTGTTTGAACTTATAATATCATGATCTCAGAGCTTTTGGGTGGGTGTATGTGGCCTGAAATGATGATGATGATGATAGTATCATGTATTAGCTATTAAATCCTTGCTGCTAGGCTAGCGGCAAAACCTAACTACAACCCATACTCTATGGATAAATCCAGTTTTAGCAGTGGTGTGATCAAACCCAAGAATGTGACTATAATATTCTTGGAGCCATCCTTCAATGCAGTCAGCAATTCTCCAGTGTGACATGGGTGCATCACAAAGTACGGCCGGAGGAATATTGGGTGTTCCTGCTGGGTTATTACTGAATAGAAGTCTTTTTGATTTATTCTGGAATCAGAAAAAAAAATGGCTATCACAAAATGTGGTTGGAGCGTCGCAAGTACGAGCCCCGATGCAAAATACCTAGTTCGTCTAGTACGAAAAACATGAAGAAAGATTTTTTCTAACTTAATTATTTTTGTACAGTTAAGTAAACAGAATAACTATAGTTCATTCGCGTTAAGAAAATAGTGACTGACAGGTCACTGACAGGCCACTAGCCAATTAAAACGCTAGAAATTATAATTTCTATCTTTGTATACCATCTCATGTTAGGTTATTTATGCACTATTTAATGTTGAAGCAATAAACTATTTCAGCATTTTAATTTATGAGATATACTCGTACAAGGCGATTGGGACTTAGAAAATTTTTCACACAAAATTATGAACTTTTAAAAGTTTGACCTTTATTTTTTATAGGATAAACACCCTTGCGACACTTTAACTCAAAATACATTATAGGTAGGTATTCACTGTACAATTTTCTAGAAACCCTCATCTCTGGCCCAATTTTAGTTATAATTTCTAGCGGAAACTTGTGTAAAGTGATACAAACATAAAATTTATTCAGAAGATACATTGAAAAAAATTCAATTTTTTTTCAAGAAAAAATGTTGGTCAGAGTGTATTTAGGTAAATTTGTTATTTCCTCTGATTTTAATACTTAGTATTCAAAGGTTACCACTAAAAGATTCTAAGTTACTTACTTTATTAACGACATTTGTCTTATCTCCTCCAAGCTCAATAAAACGCCCGATGAGTTCCAAACGTTGAAGCTGAAGGCGGGCACTCCATAACTTAAGTTGTAAAATATAACATACTCCGCCTTCAACAAGTTTTCGAGTCTTAGGAATGTATCTTTTTTAATGTATGACCTGTGTATGTCATCTTTATTTTCATGCAGTCTCCAGCGATCTCCGATTTTAGTCGATATTTCAGCAAACTGTCTTGCCGCTTCAACGAAATGTTCAGGAGTTATCAAAGTATCTGAAGACATTCTGGAATATTATACAAATTGAAAATATTAATTTTCATGCAGGCAGGGGTCTTTGTTTACAAACACCACAACATGTCACTGTCATCATCATCAATGACATTACGACATCTAACGACATCGTTTGGAAACGCAGTCATATTAGGTACTGTCTTTGCTGAAGTGCAGCTTTTGAATAAAATACGAGAAAATGTAAAAGTTTTGTATAGATACAAATTGCTTAAGCACATTTTCACTGACAAAAGAACTAAAATAACGGTTGACCACTTTATAAATAATATTGGAACTTCCTTGTAAAATTAATAAACTGATAGCACTTGCAATACACTGTCAGTCAGACTGTCACTGTCATTATTGGCCAAAACATGTTTTTACGGAGTCGTGTGTACAAAATTAAATAGCATGTAATTACGTGTTCAGTAATTAATAAGGGACGCGCATTGCCTTCATATAATCAGTCGAAGCTCGTACTTGGTACTTATAAGTTCACTGAACTGTCGTTTCAACTTTATCATATAAAAACTCGTAAGTTTTATGTAGTTTGTTATCTCTTGCCCTACGACCGCGGAACTATATTTATTATCTTTTTAGTTGTTGACGACGTTTTTACTCCATTATCGCTGTATTCTTCTATGTCAATTCACCACATTGTAAATTTGCCGACTTGATATCTTTACGCGATTCATCAATAGTTTTTAGTGCCACTGAATGGTGTTTTTGCAAGGTCTACTATTTTTTTTTTGTGAAACCATAATGTTTTGTTAACCAAAATTATGTGAATGGAGATTACTTCTAAGCAGCAATTTTCGATTTCCATTAAGGGATGTGAGATTTATATGTTACAGAACATATGTATGTTTTTAAATTTTTTCAGGTATATTTTTGAAATTTTACAATGAACAAACTAAAGAACAACTGGTTCTCGGAGTCGTGCGACATGTGGCCCGGGGTCACGTTCTCCTTCGAGGTGACGGAGGTGCTGCACGAGGAGAAGTCGGCGTTCCAGAACATCCAAGTGTTTGAGACTAAAAGCCTCGGGAGAGTGCTGGTGTTGGATGGCATTATTCAGTGCACACAGAAAGATGAATTTTCTTATCAGGTATGTAGTATATAAGTACATTTTTCTTTTTAATTAAGGTGATATAGTCCCTTTGGAAAATAATAATAATTGTGTGATGCAGACATTGCTTGAACAGATTCTTTCAAAGATAATTTGTAATATTGTAATAATAATAATAAATAATAACCCAAGACATGCCACGCTGGGCCACACAGCTCCACCTAACCCCAAACTAAGCCAAAGCTTGTACTATTGGTACTAGACAACTGATAAACTTACTTAGATACATTTTTTTTTGTAAATAAATGTATATTATAGATAGAAAACACCCAGACCAATACAAACAGACATGTTCATGAACACAAATGTTTGTACAGTGCGGGAAGCAAACCCACGACCCTTGACTCGGAGAGCAGAGGTCACTACCAAATGAGCCACCGAGCCTGTCAATAATAAGCAGTTTATGTAGTAATGAGAGTGTAGAGGGGATGCCCACATACAATATTCTCACATGGCTGTCTAATTGTAATTTATCAATTTCCAGTTACAAGTTCTAGTTTGTGTTGTCCTTTATTTTTATTACTTGCAATCAAGATGTATGACAGAAGGAAAATACATCTGCATCAAATATTTTTCCTTGTTTACAAAACTGTGTGTTTTGTGCAATTTTTAATTAAAGGGGAAAACTATTTAATTATTGCAAAACTTATATATATGCATATATGAAATGTTTGTCATCATTTTATGAAGTCAATGATGTAAAATTTAATAACAATAGAATTAAATAAGAAATGATTGTATAAATGGACTATACTCTGCATCAGGGGTTCCCCATGTGGTGTAAAATTCTATCATCATCTAAAAAAAATGATGCAGAGTATGTTTTGATTGCACAAATGCCAAGACAATTGATAGCTTAACATAATTTGCCTAAACAACATTCAACCATCTCTTACGATTTTTGAGTTATTTTAAATTTCTATGAAATCCGGGTAACAATTTAAAAAAATTCAAAAAACCATATTCTCAAAATTACCCATTATCGCTACATGGAAGTTCGACTTTCACATTTCCTATGATGTAATCTACCAAAGTTTCAAATAAAAAGATGATGTCCATTTTTGAGGTTCTGAATCACACTGTGCAGTGTACAAAAGGCGGATCTGATGCCACTTTTGACATTCAATGATTAAAGTACTGAAGAAATTTTTAATTTGATTAAAATATAAAAATGTGCTTTCTACTTTCAGGAAATGATATCATTTCTGCCACTATGTTGCCACAAGAATCCTGAGAAAGTTCTGATCGTGGGCGGCGGCGACGGCGGCGTGGCCAGGGAGGTCGCCAAACACCCCAAAGTTAAACAAATTGTGCAGGTAATATATTAAAATTCTATATATCACATACTTTCCTGATTTTAAAGGATAAGGACAAATAGTATGTATGTACCTTGTAAACTCAGCAAGCAATTCACAGGTCCCACACTAGGCACGACAGGCTTAGCCTATTGTGGGGACCTGTGAATTTTATATTTTATCAATAGTATACATACCATAGTATTTTTAGTAATGTATTTGTAGAACATTATTAATTCTATAAGATTGCCAATTTCTTGCTGAGTTGACAAGGTAGTTTAAATAACATTACTTAATTGCAAAGTAAATCTCATTATATTTAAGTGTATGAATACTTAAAAATAATTATCCAATTATGATAAAACATACTGCTATTAGGATACTGTTATCTATCTAATTATCAAATATTGTTGACTTATCTAATGAACTGGAGATAATTTTATCTCAATTGTCTTAATTTTATGAGTATTCTGTAAATTAGAGTATGTGTAATTAATTTTTATACATATAAAAGAGAAATTATCAAAAATTATCTCTTAGAAACAATTAATCTGAAAAAAGCTGTGAACGCTACAAGAGGAGACTTCAGGGACATACCAATGAGCTAGCTAGATGCCTATTAGACGAGGATAACACAACACGCCTAAAACGATGGCAGATACTTCAATTGGACCAGAGACATTAACAATAACTGGCCCAAACCATTTTTTTATAAATTGGATTATATTAGGATGACACTTAATGGAGTGTCACCTATCACCTAACCGATCACTGGAGAACCTATCTGATTATGGCTGCGAGAGCCGATGGCAGATGGAAAGGAACAAAAAAAAAAAAAAAAAAACAATTAATATGATTGAGAATGTTTCAGCTCGGATCTCGTTTCCAAAAGAGGTCTTAATGAACAAATTTGTGACCAGCCACACTGGACATTTTTAGGATTAAAAGAAAAAAAAATGTGTAAAGTCTTACTAAATTGTATTAACTACCAAAACACCTTGATTTCCAGGTGGAAATCGACGAAAGGGTCATTGCACTCTCCAAGAAGTACCTACCGTTCATGGCGGTCGGGTTCGACAGTCCCAAGCTTACGCTGCACGTGGGCGACGGCTTCGAGTTCCTCAAGAACCACCGGAACGAGTTCGACGTCATCATCACCGACAGCAGCGACCCCGTCGGGCCCGCCGTCAGCCTCTTCGAGGAGAACTACTTCTCGCTCATGAAGAACGCGCTCAGGCCCAACGGGATCGTCTGCTCGCAAGCCGGCACCATCTGGTACGATTTGGAACTTGTCGGCAATACGCTGCAGTACTGTAGGAACCAGTTCCCTGCAGCAGCTTACGCGTACACCTCCGTCCCTTCGTACCCGTCCGGGCAAATAGGCTTCGTTATAGGTTCTCTGGACAAAGATGTCAAGTTCGACACGCCGGATCTTGTCTTCTCTAGAGAGGACGAGAAGGCAATGAACTTGAGGTATTATAATAGTGATGTGCATAAGGCAGCTTTTGTACTGCCCACTAATGTGAAGTACCAGCTCGCTTGAAGGTTTAATACTCGAAACAAAATATGTACTTAATGTGCATTTATTTTTGTAAGTGACCACTCCTACTAAATTAATCAATTAATAAGAGGTGCATTATATTAAAAAGTTAACTTTAAGTATAATATAAAATGAAATGTCATCCAATTTATATTGGAAACCTGTATTGGTACTTATTTAAAGTTAGATGTAAATTGTGCTTTTGAGAACTTTATCGGCTGACATGCAATAGGTATGGTGACATAAAAAATAATAATTTATATTTCGACTTTGGATGACTTTAACAATTTTTACAATATTTTCCGAATTTTGAGGAATCTCTTCATATTTTAAAGGTTTAATCAATTTAAATATTGTAATTGTCCACAGACTGAATTAAGTTGGTGTAATATCAAGTATCTATGTGCATGATAATATCATTGTTGTATGTTATTTATGACTTAGTTTGTAAGTGTTGAAATCATAAATACAATAATTATTGAAGATTTTATATACAAGTACTTTCATAATACTCTACATGTTATATGACATACATTGTATATTTTTATATTGCGTCCTATAGTCAATGGAAACATTCCAGAACATTCCATGTTTTTGTACGTAATAATTATAGAATATTTTTTACTTAATGTTAATAAAAATGTAAAAAAGATGTAGAATACCTGTTCGGTATCTTACATCTAGCTACTCCAGGGGCGTGGCTACCGCCGCATCTGCCGTATCAATTATACGGGGTCCCCAGGTCATGGAGGCCCCCGAAGTGCATGAACAAGAACAAATAAAACTTGCCAAACTTTATGACCAATCTTTTCCCTTTATAAGGGCCCCCGAACGATTTTTATACGGGGGTCCGCCAAGACACGCTACGCTTCTGAGCTACTCGAACTTAATGTAGGTAGCTATTCTAAAGAGTTTGGTGCATGTTCCCTGTATACCATAATCAAAAGCTGTCATAATTAATACCTACTTTACACGTAAATTACATAATTCTATGGCTATTGCGATGTTATACTGCTCACTTACAAAGTTCGTTATATATCATATTTTTGTATGTTTTTATTCAAGTTGAAATAATGGCAATAAATATATTTTTTTATAAAAATGTTCTCTTATCTTTTCAAACCCGAACGAACAAATTTAATCTACACTTTAAAAAAGGAAAGATTTGATATTTTTTGTTTGTTTGCATTTAATAGACTCTGTAAGTACTTCCGACCGATTTGCAAAATTATTTCACTGTGGGTAAACTACACTCTCTCCGGTGAAAATATAGGCTTTATTACATTTTCAAAAAAGTTGGAAAAAAATTACAAAAAAGACTTCAAACTATTGAATAATGAACAAAAAAATGTTCTACGACTTTAAAGGCAGAAAATACGTATCGGTTAAAGTCACGTCGCAATAATCTTAAATACCCAAAGCCAAGCGAGGGCGGGCCGCTAGTGTAGTCAAATGATAAACTACAGTATTAGAATAAAGAAATAAATATTATGATTACTATTTTTCCACCTTACAATACCGGAACACGTTAAGGGGCTGCGCAGACGACAGACTTTTTGTGCGATAGAGTCTGCGTCTGAGACATTTAAAAAGAGCGGTCCTTACAGCTCTGCCGACAGATTTGCGTCGTCTGTGAAATATCCGCGACAGATTTTTGCGCTTCGTGTGCGTTACTGCATATAATTGCATAGGTTAGACTAAAAAGTGCGTCACGGATAGTCTGTCGTCTGCGCTGCCCCTTATTTGTATTATACTTAATCCTAGGTATGGCAAACCATTATATACTATTTAATGTTTTTTTCTCTTACACCTGAAGCAGAACCTACAAGACCACATAATAATTAGGCAAGCAGTGCCAATCGCCATGACTACAAACGCCACCACGTCCAACAAAGCCAGCTGAGCCCTGCCCAGGAAGCGCGCTTGCGACGACATCCCCAATCCACCGTAACGAGCTGTTTTCTCTATGTAGAATACGGCCCGGTCCATCGGTGTCACCGGCCTGTCCTTCCATATTGCACTAAGACGCTTCGCTTGAATACGCATTCTGGAAACGATGGTACCTACATTTATTTTTGAATCATGTATGGAACACTAAGGGGCTGCGCAGACGGCACACTTTTTGTGCGATAGAGTCTGCGTCTGAGACATTTAAAAAGAGCATCTAGGTCCCTACAGCTCTGCCGACAGAATGATCGAAGATGTGCGTTGAGTCTGTGAAATATCCGCGACAGATTTTTGCGCGTCGTGTGCGTTACTGCAAATAATTGCATCATAGACTAAAAAGTGCGTCACGGATAGTCTGTCGTCTGCGCTGCCCCTAAGGATCAATATTTATATTTTTTTTTTTGTTTTAGTAGCTCAACATAATGGTTTCTCTAGGCTTGAAGGAAAGCGAAAGAGAAGCCCAAGTCGCTGTGACAACGAGCAAGTAACTGGTCACTTACCTGTCAGTTGTCATGGCGGCCCAACATAGTTTCGGGTCTGGGCGTTCTGGGAGATCCAGTCATCATCTGGTACTCGTAAGAAATCCTTACTTTGAAACCAGTTAGTGTTAGACATACCCTTCTACAGCCGGTAAAGAACTTTAATTCTTTGACAGCCTAGAAATGATCTATTGTGTCGCATAGGTACCTAATAAGCGACACTGGTGTTCAAAGGATTAACGGCGCAAAACTCACTTAGCATCCAAGACGCCCTTCAGTGCTGTTTCAAAGGCCATCTCATCCAGGTCTCTCAGAGACAGCACGGTGGCCAAGCCGGCGCGCTCTGCGTGGGCCGCGTTGCCAAACTGGTCTCCGAGAATAGGTACCGCTAGCGTTGGGACCCCAGCCGCCGCGGCCTCCGCGAGGCTCAGCCCTCCGCAGTGGCTGATGAAGGCCACGCACTTTGGGTGATCTGCAGATTATTGAGAATTGAGATCAAGTGTCAAATAAATAAATAACCCAAAACATGCCACTCTGGGCCACACATCGCCATCTAGTCCCAAACTAACCCAAAGCTTGTATTATGGGTACTAGACAATGAGATGTAACGTGCATTAGAAATGGAAGTGCGTGGTGCCATAGAACGGATTTTATTTTGTACTTCTCTTGGTGCCCCCCAGACGTGATGCCCTAGGTAATTGCTTAATTTGGTTAAGGGCTAATCCGTCACTGAGTGAAGTGGATCCAGCCTATATCTTTCAGTCATTTGTCTAAACTTTATCCGTCTTTATACCTACCTACCTAGATACCTACATATCATAATATCATTACATGTTAACTACAATGAAGGTTTCCTGAAAAAAGAGATCCACCAGATAACCAGGCACCACATAAAATGTGGTCCAACTGTTACGTGATTGGTTCATTTTGACATGGCACTGACATTTACATACCTTGCAACTGGCCAATCCCATGATAGCTGGACTTTACTTTTATGGTGGTGCCATCTGGTGGATTTCTTTTTTCAGAAAACCTTCATTGTAACATGTAATGATATCTATCTAGGTAGGTAGGTATATCATCAGTCTATCGATCTCAATCTCAAGTCAATAGACAGTGAACAGTGACGAATTTATAGGTCTCTTCTATGATCTGTGGGTCTGGTCATAGCCAGCCTGTGGTAAACTCAGGGATTGCTTCGTGGGTAAACTAGTCTATTAGGATCATTAAACCGAACCAGTGTTTAAATCAAAATACTAACTCAGCAAGTCGTATTGCGGCAGCCACTTCTTTACGCGCACGTTGTCCGTCAGTTCCACTCCTCCCCCCTCCCACTTCCACACGACGCGTTGCGGCAGCCGCGCGAACACACGCAGGATAGCGCGCAGACGCACCGCCGGCAGAGAGGACCCGAGGATCAGCGAGCCGAAACTGAACAGGATGAAGCCGTCCTTCGCTTCTGCTACCCATTGTTCTAAGTCCTGGAATTATCGTATACCTAAGGGTCAGCGCAGACAGGCAGGAACAATCTACGCGTGGTCACGGGCAATCTCTGGATACAAAAGTGCTCAAGGACGCGCGAGCTATCTTGCCAGGTTTCAGCATGTAGATGTAGGTACTTTAATGACCGTAAGGGGCAGCGCAGACGACAGACTTTTTGTGCGATAGAGTCTCCGTCTGAGACATTTAAAAAGAGCGTCTAGGTCTACCGACAGAATGATCGAAGATGTGCGTCGTGTGCGTTGAGTCTGTGACAGACACATTTTTGCGCGTCGTGTGCGTTACTGCATATAATTGCAAAAAAGTGCTAAAAACAATAAGTACTAAATGAAACGAGAAACAAGGTTCAATGTGACAGAGTTATTTATGTAAGTACTTATTTTACTAGACAAGATCATAAAAGCACAGCTCAAACTAACGAATTTGATAAATACTTACTACTTACCTAATTTAGCAGGTATGACTTACCTGTGGCAACGGCTGCACCGGCCGATTGTGCAGATGAATGCCCCCAACCTCCACAACGGACGGAGGGTTCACCCTCACTCCGTTCAAACTGTGATGCGTATTCACCAGCACCACGCTCGCATTCTTGCCGATCTCCTCTAGAGGGGGCAAACTGTGCCCAAGTCTCCTCTCCAAAAGACTTTGCTCCTTCCATCTAATAGCAATCTCATACCAAACCACATAGAAATAAAGCATGACCGTATTTTCCATCCGCTCCCAAAAGCTCATCTTCCCCGTGAGAGGTAACGTCATACCGGGAACGTAGGACGGGTTCTCCGGTGCCCCCACCCTGTGAGGAGTGAACGGCATCACAGCGCACGACATCAGCCCCACCGACGGGAGTTGGTACTTGTGGACTATCCCGAGCATACAATCGCTGTTGAAGTGCTCCACCAAAATTACATCGTAATCCCCTCTTCCTTCCACGAACTCCTTAAAAACGTCAGCGTCTAGAATCTTCCCGCAGAGCTCCAAGTTTTTCAAAGCGATGGCCGTTGATAGAGAAATGTGCTCAATGTATCTAGCGAGTCCGAAGTATGAATAATCTGATATATTTACGACTTCCACGCCGATGGGAGCCAGACCCACTAAGCTGACATCACGTCGGCTTCGTTGAGGAGACGTCGATGGGAAGAAGGAAACCACAGTGAGGCTATGGCCGCGGTCAGTCAACTCTTGGAGCAACGGCTCGAATACCATGTGGTGGCTTTTACCCGGATACGGCAACAGACAGAGAATCTTGTATCCAAAGCATGGTCCCATTAAAATCAAGGTCAGAAGCAAGCCTGTGCAGTAATTCATATCGAATGGCAATGAAACTCACTGGTATCGTAAATGACGACTGCTCTACACTGAACGACATGTGTCGCTAAACTGCAGTCAGAGTAACGAGCGGGGATCGTAAACAGTTTCGTGTTCTATTATTAGGTTTCTCAGTTAAATATGTCCTGCATACAAGATGCAGCGGCAATCGGAGTGAACTCCACAATTTTAGCAGCATGTCGATGCATAGGTACTTTTTATTTGTACTTTGTGATTGATATGACCGATTTACTATGGTTTTTATTCAGAAGTAGTCTCATATGATAAAATTATCATAAACTAGGTACCTATGTTCTTGGCTTTGAGCGATTTTTGTGTGTACTAGTTTTCAAGTTGTTTGGTGTGCATTAAAGAGTAACAATTTTAACATACATTTTGTTATTTTGTGACTCAGGCTGCGTAGAACAGAACTGTACGGACTGTGGTAGATAACGAGTAAAATTAAAACAGAAAATAGTTTGTATAATATATTTATTCACTATCAGCGTTTGTTTCATCTGGCGAGTTAGGTTTTTTCCGTTTGCCTCCTTCTTTGACAGCCTCGTGTATCGCGGAGAAGATCGCGCCAGCTTTTACCTTTTTCAGTATCTTCTTATCGTGAAATGGGTGTGTGTGAGCCGAAATCCTATAAAAGAAAATTATAGGTATTTATTAGGGTTCCGTAGCCAAAATGGCAAAAACGGGACCCTTATAGATTCGTCATGTCTGTCTGTCTGTCTGTCTGTCTGTCTGTCTGTCTGTCTGTCTGTCTGTCCGTCCGTATGTCACAGCCAGTTTATTCCGAAACTATAAGAGCTACATTATTGAAATTTGGTACGTAGATGTATTCTGTAAACCGCATTAAGATTTTAAAATAAAATCAGAAAAAAATCCAAAATTTTTGGGGTTCCCCATACATAGAACTGAAACTGAAAAATTTTTTTTTCATCGAACCTACACGTGTGGGGTATCTATGGATAGGTATTTGAAAATGATGTTGAGGTTACTAACATCATTTTTTTCTAAACTGAATAGTTTGCGCGAGAGACTCTTCCAAAGTGGTAAAATGAGTGTCCCCCCCCCCCGTAACTTCTAAAATATGGGCATGATAAAACTGAAAAAAATATATCATGTGTATCACTATGAAAACTACTAACGAAATTTGGTTTGAATGAAATCTAGCCAGTAGTTTTTTTTTTAAACGTCATAAATCAAATTACCTAATTTTTTCATTTAATTAACTCCAATATAATAAAACGTAAAGAAAAACATTTATTTAGCTGTATAGTGGTACGGAACCCTACGTGCGAGAGTCCGACTCGCACTTGGCCGGTTTTGTATTATAAAGTACTATGTACATATCATAAATTTTGACATGCCTAAATGCTCATTTGGTAGTTGCCCCTAAAAAGCAAAAGAGAAATGTTCAGTCACTTGAATGTTTGGAAATTCTTATTAAATTGTGATTTTTGTCAACAACAGATTCAAGAGAAAACAATTCTTTTAAAAATTTTATTGTAGTCGAAACTTAAGTCTTTCGAAAGGTTTCTGATGTGCGAACTCATTTCATGGCAATTACAATTACCACATGAAAAGAATATGACGCTATCTTAATCGAAAACGCTTCGTAGGACAATAGTGCAAATTAGTACTCTTATGTCCACAATCTCCGTTCGAACAGATATAATAAACATATTGCTATACAATTTATGCTATTTTAAGTACAGGGGACACTTTACGTAAATTACGTAGACTTACGTAATACATCACAGATGTCTATAAAACAAGAAGCCCGACTTCATAAAAAATAACTATAAATTAACTAATAAGAAATATAACAAATTAAACATTATATAAGCTGTATTTTGCTTCATTATAGTAATTTTTTCTGTCTTTTTGTTTGCAGTTTAGTGATAAGAACATGTTGTGTACACTTTAGTTAGGTTACCGTCTTGTCCCTCTATGTAATAATAATTTATATGCTCATGTACAACTGTGACCTGTTCGTGTACCTTTAATAAATAAATAAATAAATAACAAGATTTGTCAACAGTCCAGACTAATATCATAGCACTTTTCACAAACGGGAGCCATTAAAACAGAGACCAACTCGATTATGGTTATATCCTCCAGATGTTTGCCCTAAGTGACGAACAAATGGAGAGGCCTGTGTCCAGCAGTGGACTGCCATAGGCTGATGATGATGTTTAATAAAAATAAAAGTTACCTGGCTCGGTGGCTCAATTGGTCAACACCTCTGCCTTCTGAGCCAAGGGTTGTGGGTTCGATCCCCACACAGTACAAACATTTGTGTGCATGAACATGTCTGTTTGTATTGGTCTGGGTGTTTTCTATGTATAATATGTATTAAGTTACAAAAAAAAAAAGAATGTATCTAAGTATGTTTATCAGTTGTCTTGTACTCATAGTACAAGCTTCGGCTTAGTTTGGAACTAGATGGCGCTGTGTGGCCCAGCGTGGCTTGTCTTGGTTTATTTACCTTTGCAACACTACGTCGTCCTTGGTGATGACGTGCGCGGGACACTTGACGTTGCTGACGTAGTCCACGCAGCGCCACTGTCGCGTGCTGTTTTTGTTCGTGTGCTTCAGGTAGTATACGAAGCGGTTCAGGATCATTTGTAACGAGCCCTGGTTCGATACTGTGTATTGCATTACGGTGTTCGCTATGTCTGAAAAGAGTTGATTAGTAATGTTAGGTAATGCTACGAATATCATAAAATAGCAGAAGTTTATCTAGTTATATTTTGGAGAGTGCTATGGAGTCCATGCACATAAAAGTTTGTACAATGGAATCAAATCCACGACCCTTGGCTCAAAAGGCAGAGAGAGACATGGGACCAGTCAATGAGTAAATATACGAAAATATTTTTAATGCATATTCCCCATTTGGTTACCACTGGTAGCAGGATATTACATTGTAATAATAATATCGATCGGTGTTTAAGGGTAAAGCCTCCAGGTGTTTGAACAGTGGCGAACGACTAGAGAGGCCTATGTCCAGGAGTGGACTACAATAGGTTGATGATGGTAATGTTGATAGTAAAATAAGGCTTGGTACTAATAAATGTGAGAAAGTTGTACATACTATTGCTACTATTAGTGCTAGGTTTCTGACTGTAGTCGCTGCTTGGTGTCATCGGATAATCGGGGTCCACTTCTTCTTCTTCTATCATTCCTTCCTCGTCGTATGCACCTTCCAGTGTATCTGGTATACTACCCTCAATGGTCTGTTTAACAGCTTCATCATGTGTTAAACTGAAATACAATGAATAGTAGAAATAATTATTTGGACCATGTATGTTAAAAATCTTAACTAATATTATAAAGCTGAAGAGTTTGTTTGTTTGTTTGTTTGAACGTGCTAATCTCAGGAACTACTGGTCCGAATTGAAAAATTCTTTTTGTGTTGAATTGACCATTTATCGAGGAAGGCTTTAGGCTATATAACACCACGTTGCAACTATTAGGTGTGAAGAAATGATGGAAAATGTAAAAAAAAACAGGGAAAAATAACTATTCCACACGGACGAAGTCGCGAGCACAGCTAGTAGAGGATAAATTCGTATTAAAACTGTTCTTTTGGAAAAATCATAAAATTCTATGGTTTCCCAAATATTGATATAAACATGTGTTACACATTTTGTACTGTTTTTTTGGATGTTCATAATACTTTTTAATATAAGATAGTTAATTCAGCCATTGCTGTGCTAATGCAAGTTAGTTAGAAAATGGGTAGGTATCCCTTAATTGTAAGTGTATGAAAACACTTTTCATCACTTTTTAATTTTTTTTTACATCTATAAAACTAATTAAAACTTAATAGAACTTAAGTGCGACTTTTGTTATGCAATATGACTGAATGAACTAAAATGAACCACAATATGAACTTACAGCTTGATGTTTCAGCTGTGTTAATTATTTTTCAGCTGTAATGGAACATTAAATTTTAAAATCTTGTGTGTATTTAAGTTTTGTTTGTAGTATATATTGGTGGATAATGGATGTTATAATGTTTATATTTTGTAAACATTGAGATAAAATAATTTTACATACATTGTACTTTGGAATTCTAATTGTGATTTATCATCATCACTCCTCTGGTTTGATATCTCAAAATAGCATATTTCTTCATCATATTCTTCCAAGTTGGTTGGCTGTGTGCTTTGGTAGTAGGGTGCGGGTTTCTGTAGTTTTTGGTGTAGTTTCTAAAACAGATTCATATGAATAATTAGAAAATTAAACCTGTCTTAACACCACACATTATGGGGAGGTTAATATTATTATTTAGTACATTACACTCAGAGGCAGAATTTAGGCCTTTAACAATATTGAATGTCTTGTCTATGTAAACAAAACTAACACATTTTTTTGGATTTTTCATCTGTGATTATGCAATCTATAATACTATTAGATAGATAGTCTTTAGTGCACACCAAACTATTGACTTAAAACTATGTCTAATAGACATTTGTTGTACAATATAGGCAGCCTTATCGCTATAAGTGATCTCTTACAGACAACCTTAGGGTAGAGGATAGTTACAAAAAAGAGGTTAGGTATCAACTGAATCAGATTTGCTAAACTTATACCTTCTGTTCCATCCAGAACTTGAAGCGGAAGGGACAAGTGGAGCAGAGTGATTATGTTCTGGTATTTGAGCCACCTAAAAAGGAAAAGGGGTTGTCCACACAGGAGATGGGTGGACAATATAAGGAAAGTTGCAGGAGCAACTTTGACCAGATTGGCCATTGATAGAAAAGTATGGAAAGAGTTGGAGGAGGCCTATGCTATATAGCAAACATGCTTATATCTGAGAAAAGGCTAATAATAAAAAATACCTGTACTATTCATATTTTTATTCCCGATTAAATTGTCCCAATGTTCAAATATTCATAAAACATCAGTGGCCAACTAATTGTTTCAAGTGGACATTCTAACAGAAAGGGACCAATAGTAGGCTAATAATATCTTAAGCAATTTCACATCATACTAGAGCAGAAAACAGTACATACCATATCTTCTAATCCTTTTATGTGCAATTCTCGCCCTGCCTCAATAAGCTCATTGAGATTGTCTATGGACACCATGACCTCTCCGGTGTAAATGTACTCCAGTACTGAGCATAATGTTTTGTAGGATATTTTCTAAAAAGATAATAATCATGGTCAATATATATATTTTTTTTATACAATATGGGTTTGCGCTTGACTGCAATTCACCTGATGGTAAGCGATATCATAGTCTACGATGATAAATAAACATTTACAACTTATTCTTTCAAGGAAAATTAAGGTGCTTTTTGGCTGATGTGCATAGCAGAAAATATAATGATTATTTTTCTGTTTTTCATTAGACATGACTTTTATAACAAGACTTTGACATTTTTTTATAGTAGATTGTCATAATGGCTTCCCTCTGCCTGATGGAAAGTGAAAGAGAAGTCCAAGTTGCTGTGACAACGGGCAAGTAACTGGTCATTTACCTGTTAGTTGCCACCGCAATGCCAGCCAACCCTAACACCCCACTGGAAACCCTACACAACCACAATAACAATCACAGAAATCGGAATTCTATAGATTGGAGATCCTTCCCCGGATGAGCAGATAAATTCTAGTGAAGATTTTCTATGCCCTACCTCACTAATTGGTAACTAATAAACATTCTGCAATACTTTTTCATAAATATTACAGTTTGTTATGTTAAATTTATAGCTAATGGAGCTATGTATTTGTAGAAGACAAAAATAAAATTCAAGAAATGTTTCTTTCAAGACAAATAAACACTTTTGAGTGTCTTTTACCATATACTTGCATTTAAAAATATCACTGGGTGTGGACAATCAGCAGTGGACATCAGCTCCTTGAGGAAGGGGCTTGCAAGCGCCACAATTACTTGGTGCACCTTCACGAAGTGCCCGTCCGCAGCCAATGTCATGTCTACAAACTCACCATTCTGAAAAAAACATGTAGTTTTCTCTTTAATTATTTTCAATTACCTATTATGTTTTTGCTTCAATTTAATGTTGCAAAAAAATCATTAGACTTAAAAAACTACAAAGCAAATGATTGAATGCATCCTAAATAACAAAAACAACAACATTCTATTAACAAAAGGTAAATATGCCGCCTTTTAAGATGATCATCATCAGCCTATATCAGATAATAATAGTAACCCAAGACATGCTACGCTGGGCCACACATCGCCATCTAGCCCCAAACTAAGCCGAAGCTTGTCTATGGGTACTAGACAACTGATAAACTACTTAAACACTTTTTGGTTAGAGTGTAGGAAAGGGTGTACAAGGCGATTTAAGCAAGGTTTTTTGTAAATAAATACATATTATATATAGAAAACACCAAGACCAATACAATCAGACATGTTTATGAACACAAATGTTTGCACTGTGCGGGAATCGAACCCATGACCCTTGGCTCAGTAGGCAGAGGTCTACCAAATGAGCCATCGAGCCAGTCCAGATGCCTAAAAGATGTGTGTTATTAACATATTACCTGCTGCAAAGAGCTCAATCCATTGCAAATATTTCTCTTATACTCTTCCCAAGCCAGGGAAAATTGTGGCTGAGCCATGTTTGGCGTATCTATATAATATTCAATTTTGTACTTTGGTATTATATAATTATATAGACGTTCATTAAAATCTACTCAATTTAGCTAAATATAAAAATAAATTTGATTATTTACTGTGCGGTATAGGTAAGACAACAAATCTCTGAGCGGGACAAACACAAAAAATCTTTTGTTGTCAACCAAGACTTTGACAATGACAATTGACTTTGACAGCGGGGTTTTATTTTTTAGTTTGGATGTCAATGCACAGAGTATATTTATTTTAAAACGATGAAATTGATCAATGGAATGTATACTGATCGGACCGATTGAACATTTTATTATAGCTCATTTTACACTCGCGTAAAAGTGGCGAGACGCGGTTTTTTGGTTAGGAGTCAAAGGGCCTAGCGACAAACGCGAGCGTGGTGTTCACATTCGCGCTCTCGCTTCATTCATGTTTCAACGTTGTGCCGCGCTTACCTTGTTGTGAACAGGTGGTCAAACTACAAAAATGGATTGGTCCCAAGAAGATACTTTTAGATTTCTTGAATTATTTTAAAGGAACCTATAATTTTATTTGAGTTATCTATGAATTAGTTTAACTATAATAAACAACCAAAAAGTTAACGATGTGTGGGATAGGTTATCAATAGAAATGAGTAGACCTTTAGGCCTTTCGCCTTTCAACGTCCTCCATTGTCGCTCAAAGGCAACTGAACTGAACTCTTTACGAGAAGTAAACATCAAGCTCGTTTACTATAGATCTCGCGTGGTGCGGGCCGAGACTTGAGACGAAGCACGAGGTGAGAGTGTAAATGTGATATTTAAATGAACTATAGTCTTATACTTGAGACTTGACAGCATAGTCTCAGACCTTAGCTGGTTCCTTTGAACGAATTTATATTTAAAAACATTAATATAACATTTATTGACACTGACAGTTGATTGAGCGTTAAAATAGTACTGTACTGGTTTGATTATGATTCGTTTGTGATTGTTCTTGAGCGCAAAAATAAAATCATACTTAGAATTTAAACGATAAATGAATGAAATTATTGAATAGAGCAATTTAAAGTACAGGTAATTATTGAGTCTATAAAATTGTGTACATAATAATATAATTCAAAAGCTATAATCTTACAATAACGTTTAGTGTCTTGAGGTTTTAACCTGGTACAGACGCTATTTTATTTCATCGCTCCCTTTTCAATTTATTTATCTTTTACGTGAGCGCATCCAATTGAAACATTGCGAAAGGTATTTAATAATGGATATATTATAAATGTGTGGTGGTTTATGATATTTTCGAGACTACAAATGTATATGTATTTCAGCAGTTATAACAATGTCACAATTCTCCTTAAGTTGGAACAGTTTCAAAAGTAATATCTGCAATGGATTGAGTAATTTACAACAAGTAAGTTATTTAAATTAAAAACTATTAGAAATGGTTTAATTTTGCTATAACACTAACCTATTTATAAATTTTCAGAAAGAAGAGTTTGTAGACATGACATTAGCAGCCGATGGGCATTTTGTGAAGGTGCACCAAATGGTCATCTCGCTAGCCAGTCCTTATTTAAAAGAGCTGATTAAATCGGCTCCATGCCCTCATCCCGTCATATTTTTGAATGTGAGTTATTATTTTGTGTGATAATGTTGAAAATGCAAAAAGTGTATACTTAAAATTATTTTACCTATTTTGTATATTTTTTTAAAAATGATTACTAATGACAATGGATGATGAATGCTGACCAAATGTTCAGTTAAAATTTGATTTCTTTTCAGAAAATATCATATCCCATATTATGTTGTATTCTGGAATATGTTTACTCTGGAGAAGTACGAGTAAATAAAGACAACCTACCAGACCTGATGGAGGCTGGCAAAGCTTTGCACATCAAGGGATTGGAAGACATGGTGGGTACATATGGATTATACTTATGGATTATACTACCTTTGATATACTTAAAGAATTTTATTGCTTTCAGTGATACTTATTTTAACTTCGTCAAACAGAGGAATGGTAGGCTCTGGCTTTAGACAGAGAACTATGGAAAGTTTGGGGGAGACCTTTGTCCAGCAGTGGGACAACATGGGTTAGAAAAGAAAAGAAAAAAAGAAAGATATAAAAGAACTTTTTTAACAAAAAGAGAAGCTAACTTAAATTTTATCAACTAGGGAATACACCCTTTTAAACAAAAAAATAATTATCCAAATTGGTTCACAATTCTTGGAGATAACTGGTAACATACATACAACAAAAAAACTACTTTTGGTTAAAAATGTTTTCAATGGAATAGCCACAGTGGAGACTATCTAACAATTGGGATATAATTTTTATCTTTTTTTTTTCAGTCGCCAAAACTTGAAAATAGTTACACAGAAGAATCGAAGCCACAGCTTAATGTTGCCAACAGGAACTCAAGCTTAGTTGATAGTTTACACCAATACCGATCGCGAACCAAGAGAGGATCCAGCCAGGAACGCCACATTGTTTCGGTGTATGTATGTGTGTCGAAACATTGACGTCTGCACTTTCACAAGTATTATAAGGGTATTTGTTCTTTTTATCATCATCATCAGCCTATTGCAGTCCACTGCTGGACCTATAGGCCTCTCCCAATGTTCGACACTTAGATCGATCCTGGACTTCTCGTATCCAGCACTTGTAAATCACCGTCCTGCGCAAATCGTCACTCCATCTGGTCTGAGGGCGTCTTACCATACGTTTGCCGAGACGTCAGGAGACAGTCTCCACTCCAGAACTCGTTTACACCAACAGTTATCAGTTCTGCGGCTGATATGGCCAGCCCACTGCCATTTCAGCTTACTAATCCGGTGAGCTATGTTGGTGACTATGGTTCTCTGCCGGATCACCTCATTTCGGTGGTGATCTGATTGATCTGGGACAACCCCTATTTCATAAAAAAAAATAAACAATTATTGGCAATGTGTACCTCACTGTAGGAAGCTGCCCCCTTTTTAACCGACTTCGAAAAAAAGGAGGAGGTTCTCAATTCGTCTGTATGTATAATATTTTTTTTTTTTTTTTTTTTATGTATGTTCACCGATTATTCCGTCAATTATGGATGGATTTCAAAAATTTTTTTTTTGTTCGACAGAGGACACTTCCGAGGTGGTCCCATTATCACCAAGTCAGGATCTGATGATGGGATCCTGGAGAAATTGAGGGCAACAACTGAAAATTGCATGATCATATGGTGTTTTTGTTACGTTATCATATTCTACTCAGGTATATGCTTCCGGACGTCAACATCTGGTGCTTATGATGAAGCCACAGAACTCCTTAACGGTTAGGAGTTAGGGAACAGTACTGACATTGGTCGATAGAAACTAGGTAGTAGTATGTACTTATGCAGGGCTAATAGGGCAGGTGATTTGGTAAGTGATTTGCTTGATTCTAGATCGCAAAGTCTTCACTTGACTTAAAACAAAATTTTTCATTCCTAAGTAAAACTCTTAAGGACGTTAATTAGCCCTTATTCAAGGTCACAGCACATTAACGCAACTAAAAATAGAGAAATAAAATTATTTTTAAAAAAAAATTAAACCGACTTCAAAAAAAAAACACAAACGACCAAAACTAAAAAGCGATAAATAACGTAAGTAATTCTATCCTTAATACATAATTATTTAAATATTACAATTATCACTTATTTTTGAAGTCGGTGCCAGCCAAACAAATAAATGTACATGTCTATATTGTCGTGGGGATTTGCCGGCCGCGCGCGTCATACAACAACAGTCTACGTTAGGTACCTAGAGGCTGGCACCGACTTCAAAAATAAGTGATAATTGTAATATTTAAATAATTATGTATTAAGGATAGAATTACTTACGTTATTTATCGCTTTTTAGTTTTGGTCGTTTGTGTTTTTTTTTGAAGTCGGTTTAATTTTTTTTTTTAAATAATTTTTTCCCTATACTTTCCTAGTTGTAAGTAAATTTTTAAGGTGTACAATAAAGTGCATTATCATCATCAGCCTATTGCAAACATCTGGAGGATAACCCTTAATCGCCACGCTGGGCAGGCGGGTTGGCGATCGCAGGGCGTAGCTTCTGGCTCCGGTGACGCTCCTGCCCGTCATCGATCTGTGATATTTAGCTATGCCTTCTATCGTGATGGTTATACCGCCACCAGTCGGACGCCAGCGCCTCGTTTGTTATTCGGCAGGATGCACCACGGGCAGTTGAGGTTGGCTTGGAGCGAAATGATGATAGACCACTCCCTTACATCCCAAGTGTATCTATCTATAATTTCTAAATAAAGCGACAGGCTCGGTGGCTCATTTGGTAATGACCTCTGCCCTCTGAGCCAAGGGTCGTGGGTTCGATTCCCGCACAGTACAAACATTTGTGTTCATGAACATGTCTGTTTGTATTGGTCTGGGTGTTTTCTATGTATAATATGTATTTATTTACAAAAAAAAATGTATCTAAGTAAGTTTATCAGTTGTCTAGTACCTACCCATAGTACAAACTTGGGCTTAGTTTGGGGCTAGGTGGCGCTGTGTGGCCCAGCGTGGCATGTCTTGGGTTATTTATTTAAAAAAAAAAATTCACAGTGAGAGCACAAGCAGAGACCATCAGTCGGACGACGACAACACGTCGGACCCGTTTACCGACATCGGAGGGCATGCGTTCCAGGACGACGACGCGCCCAGCACCAAGAAGCGGAAGAGAGGCAACGACAATGTAGTCAAGTTGGCACTCTCGCGCTCCGCAAAGAGCTCAACGGTCGCTGAAAATACTGGTAAGTGTCAAGCATTTCGATATCGTTGACCATCATTTTCAGCTCTCAACCGTCCACTGCTGGACAAAGGCCGCCCCCAATGACAATAGGCTTGTTTGGCTAAAAAATGTAATTAGTCCGTCTTTTAGCTTATCTTAACTAATATTATAAAGCTGAAGAGTTTGTTTGTTTGAACGCGCTAATTTCAGGAACTACTGGTCCGAATTGAAAAATTCTTTTTGTGTTGAATAGACCATTTATCGAGGAAGGCTTTAGGCTATATAACATCACGCTGCAACTATTAGGAGAGAAGAAATAATGGAAAATGTAAAAAAAAACGGGGGAAAAAATAACTATTCCACGCGGACGAAGTCGCGAGCACAGCTAGTTCAAAAATAAAAGACACGTATTTTTTTATTTGTAAATTAGGCTAAAAATTACAAAGTTATAGCCTGTTGAAATTACGCGTGACGTCAAGTCGGTTCAAGTCTGTTCCTTCAACTTTTTTTTTTTATAGTGGCTCGACATAATGGCTTCCCTACGCCTGATGGAAAGCGAAAGGGAAGCCCAAGTCGCTGTGACAACGGGCAAGTAACTGGTCAGTTACCTGTCAGTTGCCACCGCCATGCCGGCCCAACCCCAACCCCACACGAGCTCCGGAACCCAACCCCCACATTTTTTACTTGACGATTCATAAGTGCTTATTTTAAGTCTATGTGTATAAAGGTATTTTGACTTTGACTTTGACCACGAGCTCCGGAAACCCTACTCACCGGCAGAATTTTTGAATTAGAACCGCTTTTGCATACATACCCTTCCTACAAACACATTCAAAGTTTACTACAACATCGAAACGTTTCCAGAATCGGAATCGCAGACGGTCCAGTACACGCTGTCGAACCAGGGCTCGCTGCAGCTGGTGCTGAACCGGTTCGTGTACTTCCTGCGGTACGCGCACAAGAACTCGCACCCGCCCGTGCGCACGTGGCGCTGCGTCGAGTACATACGCAACCGCTGTCCCGCCTCCGTCACCACTAAGGACGACATCGTTGTGCAAAGGTAAATATTCTTCTTCGCCCTAGCGTTTGAATGAATGAATGAATATCGTTAATTTGCGTGAAAAGTGGTACAAAAGTTGGTATCAATAGTATGAGCTCACATTTCTCCAGAATCTGGCATGCAAACAGATAGATGATTACGATGAGATAGATGGACGTTTTCCCGGCCTACTAGTACCAGGGTCCGCTTTCTTACACAATCTTCTCCACTTTGCCCGATCTTCGGCATCCGCTAGCGTGAGATTGTTCTCTGCCATGTCCGCTCTGACCACATCCACAGCCAGCGTTTCTTGGGCCTGCCGCGCGTTCTAGGGCCTTGGACAGTGAGGTCGAGGCATCGATTTCCTACGTAGTCTGACGGCCTGAGCGTTGTGCAAAGGTAAATAAATAAATATTAGACAACATCACATGCGAAGAGAGGTAGGGCATAGCGAAGCGAATCTTCGCTGAAATTGAGCTGCCCGTCCGGGGAAGCACCTCCCTATAGAATACCGTAACCGAATGACCTCCGGGTCGTATTCCTGCCGGTGAATAGGGTTTCCGGAGCTCGTGGGGGGTTGGGCCGGCATGGCAGTAGCAACTGACCAGTTACTTGCCCGTTGTCACAGCGACTTGGGCTTCTCTTTCGCTTTCCATCAGGCGTAGGGAAGCCATTATGTCGAGCTACTACCGGCGGAAACACGAACCGGAGGTCGTTTGGCTGCGGTATTTCATAGGCTGGAGGTCCTTCCCTGGAAGGGCGGCTCAATTCGAGCGAAGATTCGCTATGCCCTACCTCTCTTAAACTTTATCGCTTCACTAAAGTTTAAAGCACAAAATTGTGCACTAACCCATTATGATATTAAATCGACCATGCGTTCCATTGAACTACCGTCCAAAGAATCCCACTTATTTATATGTTTAATATTATAGGTATTCAAATATTAACATTTGCCATCAGGGTTGCAGCTCACAAACATCCGTTCCATGACAAAAAGATAGTTAAGAAGATGCAAGCCGGAGTGATATTCACCGCCATAAAGGACGCAGAAACGCAAGGCAAGGAGTTGAGCAAGAAGCAGGGCAAAGATAAGGAGAGGAACCCCTCGGATAAAGAGTAGCGCGAGCGTACTGTACAGATCTGTGTAGCCAGTCGAGAATATACTGTAATAATGGAAGTGACTTTGTTTAATTTCGGTAATGTCCGCTACATAGATGGCGGTGTATAATAATGTTGTGACAGGTTATTGCTAAAGATAGCAGGCGAGTAAGTGGCCCGTATGTACATAAAGGCGGGTCCAGACATGTATCATTTGCCCGATCCGATCACCGTATCCGTATCGTCGACGCGTATCATGATCGCATATTTGGACGGGTTAAGAATTTATAATGATTCAAACGTAGTCGTACTATATCGTATTAAAATGTGGTGTATACTAATTAAGACTACGACATGTGTTTTAATAACTGAGCTGTGGTCCCGCCATTTTGACGTCAAAATGGCGGCGCCACTTACTACCTACAAAATTTTGATAATTTTTGAGTGTAGAATTTTTCTGTGAAAGTATGAATTAGTAGAATTTTTGTATTAAATCTTTTCAATATTATATTCGAAAAACCTGACGTGGTCCCGCCATCTTGATATTCACGGTCAAATGATCATGTCTGGACCCGGCTTAAGCGGTAACCGCCGCTCAGACTCTGCCATGGTCGGGGCCACAGTCAAACCGCTGCCTACCTTAGGACATAGATTTAAGATTAAATGATGATGATTAATTTTCCCTGACTCATCATCATCATCAGCCTATTGCAGTCCACTACTGGACATACGCATCTCTAGGTGTTCGCCTCTTGGGCAAACATCTTGAGGATATACCCATAATCGCCACGCTGGGCAGGCGAGTTGGCGATCGCAGGGTGTAGCTTCTCGCTCCGGTGACACTGCTACCCGTCATAGATCTGTGGTATTTAGCTACGCCTTCAATTGTGATGGTTATGTGGTTATACCGCCACCAGTCGGTTGCCAGCGCCTCGTTTGTTATTCGGCAGGATGCACCACGGGCACGGGCGAGTGGTTGGTTTGGAGCGAAATCATGATAGGCCGCTCCCTTACATCCCCTTTCCTCGACTGACTTGATTAAATTAAAGGGAATTCGATGGAGGAATCAATTGGTTGACGTTAAACGATAGTGGTTATTCAATACCTACCAAAACCCTGCCTAGCGTGGTCGTGTAAATGGTGTGTACAATTATAAGAAATAGTGGTTTGTTAATGCCATTTGAGTCTGTAAGACATGATTTTTAGGATTGACATTAGGTTTTGGAAGCATCGCCGATCTGCCGACGACATAGGTCGATGGAAGAATCAATTGGTCGAAATAGATCAATGGAATGGAAGAATCAATTGGTCGAGATCGGTCGATGGAAGAATCTATAGATTGATGGAAGAATCAATTGGTCGAGATAAATTGATGGAAAAATCAATTGGTCGACGTCAATTGATAGTGGTTACACAATGCCTACCAAACCCTTCTGGCGCAGTGGCGTAAAAAGGCTACATAAAGTGTTATACAGAAAAAAGGCTCATCAATAAAAATAAATAACTTTATTTAATAGAAACTCCTTTCTGCGTGAGCGTGTTGTCCTCGTATGTCTCGAGCACGTCGGCCAGATGCTCGTTGTCGCGCGGCTTCTTGTACTGGCGGCGCTTCTGCGCGACCTTCTTGCGCTTGGGCACGGGCGGCTTGCGCGGCCCGTGCTCCTGTATCGACTTGATGCCCTGCTTCTCGAGGTAGGTACTCCTCTATCTTCGTCATCATTTGCCGATCGCAGTCCACTGCTGGACACAGGCTTCTCCAGTTGTTCGCCATTTTGGCAAACATCTCTCAAATTATAAGAAATAGTGGTTTGTTAATGCCATTTAAGTCTGTAAGACATGATTTTTAGGATTTACATAAGGTTTTGAAAGCACCTTTTTTTTTTTTGCGCTGGCATCCCTAGCTGTCATACGTCAAATCGTCCAGCTGATAATAATTTAATAAAATTAAATAGTAATTTATGTTAATGTGCGCTTAAATCATGTTAATCTATTAAATAATCGTACAATTAAGAAGCTGTATTGTTCGCAACTGTGTAGCAAGTGCATATCTCGACAAAAGTAACCGAGAAAAATTCGCCGGCCGGCTGTCAAAGTGACCAACAGACGAATTTGAACCAAAAACGGATTGAAACCGGGGAAGTATTGTTTTTATGACTTATTAGTTTAAGTAACTACTGTAGAAAACACCGAAACATACTACAAAAAAGGCTTGATAGCTTTTAATTGCAACCTTTCTGGCACAATTTATTGATAATGCATTGGGTACCTACCTACCTCCTTCAATTTGGAATTTTGTAAAGTTTGATTTCATTATTTATTACGAAGACAACATTGAATAAGCACATTATTCTGAATAAGTTAATACATTCGTTAATAAATATAGGCAAACACTAGTATTATATACCTCTTTTGTGATAAAATACCAAAATACCTGTATAATAATAATCTTATACAATACAAAATTTGTGTATATAGGGTTGACCCGTTAGTTATATATATTGATTTTGATAGAAACTAAAGGATTTTTTTTTTTTTTTTTTATTTATTTATTTCGGAACAACAACAGCCTTAAATATAACATGTACATAAAACAAAAGATAAGAACAGTATGGTTTAGGCCAAAAATGTTATCCACAAGAAGAATTCATTGAAATGTAGTAGAAAAAAAAACAGATTCAAAGACCAGACTTAATAAAAGCAATTAGCAACTTGCACTAGTTGTGCTCTATAAGAACGACTCCCATGCGTGTCCATATACCTACATTTATGTTTTACCATCATTACTCATTACTACTTACTGGCAACTCACAACAACAAATACGTTAACAATATAAATAAATATATAAAAACAACAACAAAGAAATAAATAATAGGTTAAACAAATAAATAAATAAACGAATAAATAAATAAACAAATAAATAAATAAACAAATAATATATATATATACGATCAAAATCACTCATCAGTCTTATCTCTGTATGATACTAAAAACTTACTAGACGTTTCTTTGAAAGACTTCTTATTATGGTGGTGAAATAGATCCACTGCAGAAAACTTATCATCATATGTTCTGAGTATTCTAGTGAGCACTGCGTTTTGCCCGTAATTAGTACTGTGCGATGGAACTGCAAAAAGACTGGTGTGGCGAGTTCGACGACGCGGGTACCGAAAAAGCTAGCCTTTCCAATAGGTCGGGACAATCCAGACCACCATGAAGAATGTCATATAGTAATCCCATGTCCAGCAACTCTCGCCTGTCCGCTAGCGACAAAAGATTATATTTGCGACACTTTGTTATGTAGTTCACATTATTGCCTAAAGATTTAAATTTATAATTTAAGTGTTTTAGAAATTTATGTTGTATATTCTCAATTTTATCCTTATATAAAGCATAACACGGCGACCAAATAGAGCTAGCATACTCAAGAACACTGCGTACATAAGCATAATAAACAATTTTAAAACTGATTATAGAAGTAAATGGCTTACAGGTACGAATGACAAAACCCAAATTTCTATAGGACCGGTTAATTATATAGTCTATATGATTAGAAAATGTTAACTTGGTGTCTAGTAAGACACCGAGGTCACGGACTTCCTCGACCCTCTCAATCACAACGTCGTTGAATTTATAATCAAAAAGGATAGGATTCTTTTTGCGTGTGAAACTGATGCATTGACATTTACTTATGCTAAGGGTGATGCTATTAGACGAGTAGTATTTGATGAGGTTGTCAAGATCCGTTTGTATAGACATGCAATCAGCCATCGAGTTGATTTGTAAATAAACTTTTTTGTCATCAGCATACAATAGATGCTTTGCATGATTGAAGCACTGGTAAATATCGAAAATATAAGCGTTGTAGAAAAGAGGGCCGAGATGAGAACCCTGTGGGACACCAGAGGGCACTGATACAAAGTCTGATCGATAGCCCCCCAGTACTACCGCCTGTGATCGATTTGATAAATATGAAATGATCCATCTCAGTAAGTCGCCGTGAATACCCAACAATGCCAACTTCTTGACCAAGATTGAGTGATCGACACGGTCGAATGCCTTTTCAAAGTCCGTGTAAATCACATCAACCTGTCCACCACCTTCCATATGATCAAGGACATAGTTGGTAAATAGTGTTAAGTTGGACACGGTGGATCGACCTTTAAGAAAACCGTGCTGGGAAGCAGGTATACTACGAGAGATTGTGTGATAAATACTATTATATACTAATTTCTCAAATACTTTAGCTATTGTGTTTATGATGGAAATGGGCCGGTAATTAATTATAGCAGATTTAGATCCTTTCTTGTGCACCGGTATTATGTGAGATCTCTTCCACGTCGAGGGGAATAAGCCTTTAGCCAATGAGTCATTGAATAGAAGAAATAAAGGGTAAGATAAACTTTTGGCACATCTTGCCAAAAATAACGGAGGTATGCCATCACATCCAGCTCCCTTCGTTTGGTCCAATTTACTTAGGATTTTTTCCACCAATTGTGGTGTGATGTTTATTCCTGAAATAGGGTCGCTAGTGGAGAAAACTTCTGACAATGGGGCAGACGACACGTTACAAGAAGAGGGCTGGACGAATACACTTTCGAAGAATGAGTTAAAGGCGTTACAAATGTCCTGTCCCCCTGAGAAGACTTCATTAGCAAAAGTAAATTCCTTCGGATAGTTAGAGCCCTTTCTTTTAGATTTAACGTAAGTCCAGTAAAACTTGGGATTGTGTTTAATTACAGACTCGGTTTTCCTTGTGAACTCATCAAAGCACTGTGATTGGATTACTTTCACACGGGCCCTCAGTAATGAAAAGATGTCATAGTCTCGCGGATTCCTATATTGTTTCCATTTTTTGTGAGCCTTATTTTTTTCCTTTATGGTCTTAATTAAGGCAAAACTGTACCATATGGGGTAGTGTGATTTGACGGAGGATTGACTTGTTACAGGAACAAAACGTTTGCAGCACTCCTGTAAGATTTCATAGAACGTTGAGACCGCATCATCTATACATTCACGTGGTAAAATGGAGTGCCAGTCAATGTTACTTAAATATTCATTGATAGCTTCGTAGTCACCTTTATGAAATAAATATCGAGAACCACGCTTCTCCTTAAATGATTTTCTCATTAAATCAATTAAGTCAATAAGAAATGGAGGGTGGTATCCATCCACCTTAGTTAACGGCTGTAACGGCTGGGTAATATTAAGTGAGAGATTAGAAAAACAAAGATCAAGGATATTATTTTTACAATTGAGGATTGAATTGTGCTGTTCTAAGCCCAAAAAGTATAGCTGATCCACAAATTTACTAGCACAATATTGAAGTTCAGAACTTCCTTGTTGTAAAATAGTGTACCTATTTTCTTGCCACTTGATAATCGGTAGATTGAAATCACCAACAAGTAGATAATTACCAGTGGGAAATCTCTGGATGAGGTTCGTGACGTTATCCAAAATATTATTTACTCGACCAACAAAGCCGGTCGGGTCAGGCGGCGTATAAACTAATATAATAAATAAGTCACGTAATGAAGTAATCACTTTAGCAGACAATCGTATACAAAGAGATTCGGCCGTATCGCGGATATTCATTGGGCAATACAAATTTATTTACAAAGCCCCAATTAAACTATAATCATTGATAAATATAACAAAGTGAACTACCCCCCCTTATAAAACTAAATTCAATTTTTTTTTGTTTCTACTTTCTCCTTTTGTACACTTGCAAGTAGATAACAAGCATTGCTTTCTAACTTCCACATAAAAATAACTTTGTGTGAGAGTTGTAACATAGTTCAAAACTTTAAAATTGATAAAAGTTAACATAAAAATTGTAAACATTTGTTGTACATAGACCCTTTTTACAATTTCAGACATGAGTGGCAATAAGACCTACTCCAGGATGATGACTCGCAAGGCCACGGCACAAGAGTTGGAATTGAAGTTGAAACGGGCACTAGAGGAAGTTAAGTCACTAAAGGAGGACAATAAACAACTACTCAAAGAACGTACTGAAAATGAAGAAGAGTCCCTAAAAATAATAAGCCAAAATAGTAAATTAAAGAGTGAGTTGGTGGAACTGCACACACAGCTTGTGGAAGTCCAGGAACAACGGGACCATCTGCTCGGAACAGTAAAGAACTTTGACCGATGCAGTGAAACTTTTGAGCAGACCTTAGGACGCATAAACGAGCTTGAGGAGGACCTTCGCGATGCCAACAGAACCATACATCAGTATGAGGAAGACATACGGTGTCAAGAAGTAATTCACACTCACAGCCTCTATGAGGAGCTCATAAACTCACCGGCTGGGGACTCGGGGACAACAACAAATGCCACTAATAGTTTGCATTTTAGAAATAATATTGCTAAATTTAGTAGTAAGAATAAACTTAAGAAATATATTAAAATTAATAATTATATAAAGAAAACTGAAAAGCTAATTAGACGTCAAAAGTGTTTTCAAAAAAATTCTTTATTAAGAAAGCAACGTCTTGATTTACTTGACAGCTTGGAAGTATATAGTAAAAAACTAGAGAAAAGTAGGTCAGCACATAAAACAGACACTTCTGAGTTGCAGGCTAATATAACATGTTTGCATGTATCCCTAGAGCGTATGACAGATAATTATAAGTCCGCTCAAGCGCAGATCAGTGAACACATACTGGCTGCCAATAGACTAATAGACCAATGTAGGTGTAGTCACAACAATCTATCTTTAAATCAACCCCAAAACATTGATAGGCATTGTCACCAGGATACAAGCATGCAACAGTGTCATTTACAACAATCACAATCACCAAGTAATGTCTTAGTATTTTCAGATGACATTGGGCTTGATTATGGTCCCCTCTTGAATAAAAAAATTGTCAATTCTAGTGTCTCCAACTTTTGTATGCCAGGGGCTCCACTTAGTTACATAAGCAAGACAGTGGAAAAATCTAGGTTTAATAAACAGTCTATAATTACAATTATGATAGGAAATGGACTGAATGTATGTAAAAAAGAAATATTAAATAGCTTCTCAAAGCTATCAGAACTTGATGTGAAAAAAATCATTTTATGTGCATTCCCCTTTTCAAAGGGATACACTGATATACAAAATGACAGTATTCATAAGTTGAATACTTTACTATACAATCTGACATGTAGTTATAAGGACAAATTTGTGTTTTTTGACACAAATTTATTTATTAATAATAGTTTTTCTATGACTGGCAAAACTTTTTATTTGCCTTATAAAATAAAGAAGGAATTGGCTTCCTTATTAGGCTATAATATTAATAATATTATTAGGACATCTAATCAGATTTTGGAAGTTGTTCCAAATAATTTAAATTTAAAATTGGGACAATAGAGGATTACTCTAGCACCTTAGAGACAAAGGGAAAGCCTATCAATTTTAACATTGTACATCAAAATATACAGGGTGTTTCCGGCAAAGACTTAGAATTAGAATTGTTTTTAAATACAAAAAATATCCATGCTTTATGTATCACAGAACATTGGCTGAGACAGCATGAATTAATTCTAAATATTGATAATTATAAAGTCTGTAGTTCTTTCACAAGAGACTCTGCCATTAGAGGTGGGTCGCTTATCTTATTGCAGGGTGACATTTCATTCAAGGAGCGAAAAGATATTGTATTACTCTCACTGGAAAGAACCATTGAGATTGCTTGTGCAGAGCTTGAGCGATACTTTATAGTTTGTGTATATAGGCCTCCATCTGGCAATTTTGTTATATTTGAGTCCCGTATGGAAGAAGTTTTGAAAAAAATTTGTACATCTAGCAAAAATATACTTGTTTGCGGCGACTTTAATGTAAACATTCTGGACAAGTCACAGAACTCCATTAGGTTCTTAAATCTATTTAAATCATTTAACTTGCTACCTTTGTTTAATGAACCTACTAGAATCACTCCTACATCAGCAACTTGCCTGGACAACTTTTTCAGTAATTGCAGTGTAAAAGAAAAATGTATAATTAATTTTGTCAACTCGGACCATGCCGGCCAGTTGGTAGTATTTGAACAGCAAAGTGCTCGCACGACGTCTAGTTTTATTTGTAGACCTGTCACCGCGAACCGCATAAAAAAATTTAAGCAAAATATTAATGAAAAAGTGCACATTATGAGCGCTGATAATAATAGTATGCGAAATGGCGATGTTGATCAAATGTATGAAAATTTGTTTGATGTTATTTCTAAAGAATATAATAGTGTATTTACAAAGAAAACTATAAAGGTCAATAGTTCTAAAGGTAGATTTAGTGAATGGGCGACACCAGGTATTTATAAGAGTAGGCGCAGGTTGTTTGAACTATATGATATAAAAGCTAACTCAAATGACCCTTCAATTATAGAACATGTAAGAAACTACTCAAAGGTATTCAAGAGAGTATGTGCTATAGCGAAATCAATGTTTCTTAAAGATAAAATAAAGAAAGCCAGCAATAAGATTAAGGCGACATGGCAAATAATCAATAGGGAAACTTGTAAGAGTAAAATTAAGGATTGCAAGTTCTGTTTGAAAATCGACGATAAAACTGTTGAATCGGATGTTGAAGTGGCAAACGCATTTGAATCTTTCTTTGCCAACATCGCATCTAAAACGACGGACACATTGAGTTCTAGCCCGCGTCTTGCTTATGACCTCCTCAACACATATTCAGTCGAATGTAAGGTAAAGTTTAATTTTCATCAAATCGACGCCCTAGACATTTTGGATGCTTTCAGAAACTTAAATATTAAAAAGACTGAGGATTACTGGGGACTTTCTGTTGATATATTAAAAAATATCATCAGCATTATTTCACCAATTTTGGCAACAATTTTTAATAAATGTATTGAAACTGGGCATTTCCCAAGTTTGATGAAACTTAGTAAAGTCATACCACTATTTAAATCCGGTGATAAGTGTGACCCATCAAACTTCAGACCAATATCTATACTGCCCGCTTTAAGTAAAATTTTCGAAAAAATTATATTTAATCAATTAATAATCCACTTACAAGATAATGATATATTGCATAAGAACCAGTATGGATTCACCAAAGGTAAATCCACGACTGACGCTGGTGTAGCGCTCGTAAAACATGTATTTGATGCATGGGAGAACAAGCAAGATGCTGTCGGGATTTTCTGTGATTTGTCAAAGGCATTTGATTGCGTTGATCATCAGACACTACTTATGAAGTTACGTCATTATGGTGTATCGAACGACTCGCTTAGTATGATACAGTCTTACCTGATAGGAAGAATCCAAAAAATTAATGTTAACGGTAGTCACTCCTCCGGCGCCCCCTTGCTTATGGGTGTGCCCCAGGGCTCAATATTGGGACCTTTGCTCTTTTTAGTATATATTAATGATCTTCCATGTTTTGCAAAAGACTTATGTGAGATGGTGCTATTTGCCGATGACACATCTTTAATATTTAAGGTTGACAAAGAGAAAATTTTGACGAAGTAAATGATGCTGTCTCTAAAGTATTACATTGGTTTACAAGTAACAATCTGTTACTAAATGCTAAGAAAACTAAATGTATAAAGTTTTCAATGCCCAATGTCAGACAAGTCAAAACGGTCATTAACATAAATCAAGAACCCATTGATATCGTTAACTCAACAGTGTTCTTAGGTATCACCTTAGACTCAAGATTGCAGTGGGCTCCACATGTTGCTGCCCTGGCAGGACGACTTAGTTCAGCTGCATATGCTGTTAGGAAGATTAGACATTTAACTGATGTCGACACTGCGAGATTGGTTTATTTTAGCTACTTCCATAGTGTTATGTCCTATGGCCTTCTACTGTGGGGCTCAGCGGCAGACATCCAGACCATATTTGTTTTACAAAAGAGAGCTATCAGAGCCATATACAAACTTGGCCCACGTGATTCTCTTAGAGACCTTTTTAAAGAAATAAATATCTTAACTGTCGCTTCCCAATATATCATGGACTGTTTAATCCATGTTTATAAGAACAAGCACAAGCTTCCTAAAAATTCAGATAGTCATAAATTCAATACCAGAAACAGGCACAAGCTAGCTATTCCTAATCTGAGGTTGAATAAATGTGGAAAGTCATTTATAGGGCTTAGCATAAAAATGTTCAATAAATTGCCTCAATGTATAATTGATCTACCCATACAAAAGTTTAAATTATATATTAAAGGATGTCTAATAAAGAAAGGTTATTACAGAATTGAAGACTATTTAAGTGATAAGACTGTATGGTCAACTGCCAAATAAGCGGATGCTGCTCGCCTGCACTTTATCATAATAAAATTATAACCATTTCATTGGTTGTTTATATAGTGTAACTTCTATTCTATGTGAGCTACGTCCTTCAGTTAATTTATTCATTTATTAGTTTTATGATTTTGCCAAATATTTTATATTGGGGTAACTGGACTAGTCATGCTCACTAAAATGTTTCTGGGGTGGTGGCGCTGTGTGGCGGGTCGTTACATTCCCTCAAATATGGTTGAATGAAGCGATGGCTGGTACACACGTCATACTTGTGAACAGGTGCTGCCTTGGAGACTGGTCTACTCCTGATTGCCCTATATAGAATATGTTAAGGTTAATTTTTTTTTTTTAATTTAATTTATAATTAATTTTGTAAGGCCCCAGACTGTATGACGTGGTCGTAGTTAAAAGTATGAATGTGATAATAATATTGTAAACACCATTTTGAAAAGAGCAACTACACGAGTTTCTTGCCGGTATCTTCTCGGTAGAACGCTGCTTTCCGAACCGGTGGTAGCTTTGACGATTTGTAAGTGTTTTTCATAAAAACCTATACAAATAAAGATTATTTTGACTTTGACTTTGACTTGACCGCAATAATCTGCCGACGACATAGGTCGATGGAAGAATCAATAAAATCATTTGGTCGAAATAGATCAATGGAATGGAAGAATCAATTAGTCGAGATAGATTGATGGAAGAATCAATTGGTCGAGATCGATTGATGGAAAAATCAATTGGTCGACGTCAATCGATATTACACAATACCTACCCGCCTGGCGCAGTGGCATAAAAGGGCTACATAAGGTGTGATACAGTAAAAAAGCTCACCAATAAAAATAAATAACTTTATTTAATAGAAACTCCTTTCTGCGTGAGCGTATTATCCTCGTATGTCTCGAGCACGTCGGCCAGATGCTCGTTGTCGCGCGGCTTCTTGAACTGGCGGCGCTTCTGCGCGACCTTCTTGCGCTTGGGCACGGGCGGCTTGCGCGGCCCGTGCTCCTGCATCGACTTGATGCCCTGCTTCTCGAGGTACTCCTCTATCTTGGCGTCGTCCATCGCGTCCACCGCTGTGGCGCGCCAGAGCTTCACGAACTCGTCGTCAACCTGAAAAATAGAGGTGGTAGGTGAGTGGGATTATTCCACTTTACCCCACCGACAACAATACATGATCATCATTAGTGATGCGCCGAATAGTGGTTTCACCGAATAATCGAATACCGAATATTATTCGGTTCAATCTTTACCGAACCGGATATTCGGCCGAATTATTCGTTTTACCATTTCACTGCGTTCCCGCTTAAACAGGTTCAAACATACACGCCGCCTGACTGAGCCATTATTAGGTTTTTAATACGTTCTTCGCAATTTTTATTTAACTTCTAAAAAACAATAAAATAACAGAGAAGCTTGTCTTTTAGTTTTATTCCATGTTATGTAGCCAAATATATATATAGAAATACTCAAACCGAATATATTCAGCACTAAAACCAAATAATTCGGCCGAATACAAATAGTGGAAAAAATGCCGAATACGCCGAATACCGAATATGAAACGAATATTCGGCGCATCTCTAATCATCATCATCATCAGCCTATTACAGTCCACTGCCGGACATAGGCCTCTCCAGTTGTTCGTCACTTAGAGCAAACATCTGGAGGATATACCCATAATCGCCACGCTGGGCAAGGGGGTTGGCGATCGCAGGGCGTAGCTTCTTGCTCCGGTGTCGCTGCTGCCCGTCACCGGTCTTTAGTATTTAGCTACGCCTTCAATTGTGATGGTTATACCGCCACCAGTCGGTTGCCAGCGCCTCGTTTGTTATTCGGCAGGATGCACCACGGGCAGGTGAGGTTGGCTTGGAGCGAAAAGATGATAGGCCGCTCGCTCCATTACATCCCCAATACATGATAGGCATAGTAATTTATTAGACTGCACTTCCACAAAGATGTATTACCAAACCAATTGACCGATTGTCGCTCAATGGAAGACTCAAATCATAATGGTATGGAATAACCTATCGATCGACATCGAACAATTACATTTCGAAGGCCTGTAAATTTTTTCTTGCTATACATCTACTGATCATGAAACGCAACCGTTATAGCTTCATGGGCTTGTATGGTAAGGTATAGAACAGTGAATATTGGTGGAGAAACGAATGTTGATTCGAGTTGAACTGCAGACAGAAGGCAAACTATTTACAATAGACACACTCACATCTAAAGTAGCAGTCTTATCATTGTAGAACAATATCTTTTTCTTGTCTGTAGGCCTCGTTATGTACAATATTTCCTGAGCCAAGTTCTTCAGGGCTCTCTCGCAATGCGGCAGTGATTCCTGTACATCTTCCAATAATATTCCACCTAATCCTTTCAGATCTTGTTGTTTGAGCAGTCTGAAAAACATATGATGAAATTAAAATAGGTATGTTAATAGAATTGGTGAATTTTTAATAAAGATTTAACAAAAATATAAAACTTTTGTTTTAAATACAAACCTTAGTAATGATTTTTTGTCCTTAATTTTATATACAGGCTTAAAATTGTATTTTCCATCTATGGTGCATTCAATTTTGGGATTATTCTGTAGAGCCTCTGTTTGGAGCCACTGAAAAAATACATGTTTATTTGTTACATAGTTCTCACTTAAAAAAACTAACACACTCATACAGATGTGTCAAGGCAATATAAACGCTGCTTGGATTAATGGAATTATACTGACTCTTTTTTAGTTAGTTTAGTCTATAAGTTATAGATAGTTTCTATAACTTATAGACTAAACTATTCTATAATGATAGATCAATTTTTTCAGATTTCAGAGAATCATTTTTTTATAGATCCACTACAGGACCATTTTTCACATAAATGTTATGATACTTTTAACAAACTTCAAAAAAGGAGGAGGTTCTAATTCAACTGATTTTTTGTGTTGTATGTTTGTTACCACATACCTATCTCTGAGAATTGTGAACCAATTTGAAAAATTCTTTTTTTGTTTGAAAGGGTCTTTCCTAGTTCAGCCCATTGTCACTACGTATATTGAAGTCTGTTTTTTTGCTAAAATATGCTGTCATCATCATCATCATCATCAGCCCGTGTCAGTCCACTGTTGGACAAAGGCCTCTCCTAATGTTCGCCACCATGATCGATTTTGGGCCTCTCGCATGCTGTCATATTAATGCCATATGTTGAACAGGCTTACCTGCTTGACTTTATTGCCCACATCGAGTTGGTTGGTCTCGTCCAGCACCTCGTCCAACGTTAGCGGGTGGTCGTCGCCCTCTTGGTGCCTAGACCGCATGTGTCTGACTATTCGTGCGAGTACACCGAAACGGTAAGATGAGCTGCCTGTCATCGTTTTGTAGCTGTAAGGTACAAAAGCTTTTTTAACTACTATGTACAAAAGTTGTTATAATTATTGTGTTCAAATGTTTAAAGAACACATTTTATAGTTTTTTTCTGTCATCATCATCAGCCTATTGCAGTCCAATGCTGGACAAAGGCCTCTCCAGTTGATTGCCACTTTGGTCAAACAACTGGACTGAACAACTTTGCCCATAATAGCGACCTTGGAGAGGCAGGTTGACAATCGAATCAGGGCGTAGCTTTTCGCTTTTATGACGCTGCTGTCTGTTATTGGAGACGGCTCTTGGTATTTAGCTATGCCTATTGCTAAAAATATGCTAATTGTGATGCTTATACAGCTACCAGTCAGTTGCCAGAGTCACCGACAGGCTCGGTGGCTCAATTGGTAGTGACCTCCGCCTTCTGAGCCAAGGGTCGTGGGTTCGATCCCCGCACATTACAAACATTTGTGTGCATGAACATGTCTGTTTGTATTGGTCTGGGTGTTTTCTATGTATAATATGTATTTATTTACAAAAAAAAAAGTATCTAAGTAAGTTTATCAGTTGTCTAGTACCCATAGTACAAGCTTCGGCTTAGTTTGGGGCTAGATGGCTCTGTGTGGTTATTTATTATTTATTTATTTATTATTTATTATTTACATTAGTTATTCAGCAGGATGTACCACGGGCTGGCAAGCGTGGCTTGGAACATAACAATGATGTGTTACATACTCTTTATAGCCTCTCCTGTATATTAAAAGAAAACTTACTTTGTAGCATCCAGTTTTGGTCCTGCACTGACCGAACTGGATGACTTTGACTTCTTCTTGCTGTCATCTTTGAATTGGGATTCATCTTTCTTCTTCTTTTCAACACTGAAACCAAAAAAAGATATTAAATTTTTAACATTAAAAGATCAAGTTCTCCTGACATGATAAAATTTATGTGTTGAAAGGGCATTCCTCAAGGTCTTAGGAACTGAATGATATGTTTCCTCTTAAAAACATTGAGATGTTGGGCCTTTCCAAGTTGCAATACTATCATATCTTATCTTCTCAAATAGAATAGAAATATTGTTCAATATGATCAGAAAAAGGCACAGGACGGCTAAATATGCTTTCAGAGTCATGTCATCAGGGTGTGTTGTCAACTACCTGACTATGGAATCAAGTGAGTAAACTTACAGCAGAACCAAGGAAGAAATATTTTTTTCGAAGTCGGACTGGGGACCTCTAGGTCATCAGATGGCACCTGAGAGCATGAGATCGAGTCAGTTGCTAAAAGTATGCAATAGCTAATTAACATGCCCATCTTTCTATTTGCTGTTTAAGCTCCTGATTTTTATTTAAAAGACAATGCTATTATGTGGCAGATAAGTTGTCCATATCTTTATTATTTTGAAAATATATTGACAAGTGTGAATCTGGACCCAAGAGTGAGGATTTGTTTTAGTTAAGATAAATGTTGTTCACTTGACACAGTAAATTATGTATTCTACAAAGTAATGAGGAAAATAGGTAGTAAAAATAAAAACTATTCTACAAGACATAAAGCAATTTCTTTCATAGTGAATTCGAATGTTTCGCAACACGAAACAATTTGCACTTATTGAAACTACACCAACACCAGTGTCCCCCTTATGAGGGCTGCATGTGTTAGAGCGAGAGGAAACACACGACGGGGCCGCCGAAGCCAGCCTGGAGCACAGTACACAAGCGGTATCAGAACGATGTAGTAACGTACGTCGGAGTTGAAAGTGCCTTCTTTTTAAACGCCTCCCGTTCCCGCAACAGAGCCGGATCCATTTTTTTAGTTCACCGTTGCAGACTGCAACCCTTCAACGTGTAAGTAATAATTTTTCCACTTTGCTTTACTAATTTATTTTCAATTTAATGCATTGTTTCCCTCTCACTTCCTTCCAATCAATGCGTTTGACAACTTTGACGTAACAAGAACGCAAACTGACAGCTGTGAATAAATGAATACGCAAAGGAATGCACGGTGTTACAGCCAACGTTATAGTTTTTATTTCTAAAAAATATGCAGATAGATATAGAGGGAATTTTTATAAATGTATGCATGTACCTTAAGTACATAAATATTATTGTAATTACGAGTGAAGTAACATTCGAATATTACTGTTAAGTTTATTTGGATCATCTAAGATTATGACAATAGGGATGTTTTGGGGGGTCATAATAATGACATACCTATTATATTTAGTCCGTATTTAAATCATTAAAACGTATTGGACACGTATGTTTCCTATTTTCATTCAAATAAAAGAAAGCAAAGATACAAGGCATAAAAAATTAGGAGTGGGAGTCTTTGACGTCACTCCGTCCCGTAAAAATGCATCATCGAGTGACGTCACGCGTAATTTCAACGGGCTATAACTTTGTAATTTGTCTAATTTACAAATTTAAAAATACGTGTCTTTTATTTTCGAATAAGCTAAAAGATGGAGTAACATAACATATTATACCATACACATAACCAAACAAGCCTATGAGTGTTTAAAAAGTATGTAGGACAAAGTTTAAACTAAATTACATAACAATTGGTTTACAAAATCAATCAATAAAAAGTTAATCTATGGCACGATTAATGCACGGCTCCATATACTCGTAGTCGTAAATGAGCATTATGTAGTGGTATTTTTAACAACGTTTATTTTCTAACTTAGTACCTACCTACCTATTTTCAGTTATTTTAGATTAACTTTGTTCATAAAAAAACAAATGTGCTTTACACTTTCGTATTGACAACTGTTATGCCGCGTTTACACGCTCGCGTTCATTAAGACATTCAACGGGCACAAACACAAGCACAAGCATGTGAACGGGCTGTTTGTCTGTTTGAATGGGTATGTGCGTGCGCAGTTTGTAGGGCAGAGCTGCTCGCCGAGCTGCTTGCCGGGCTGCTTGCCGGGCTGCGTGGCACGCGTGTAAACCTAGCATTAGGCCGTCAACATTACAATTTACTTACATTCTCTTTGTACCTGCGTAAATAGCATTTGTTTCGTAGAGGCCACCAAACGTTTTCAATTTAGAAACGGCTTCCAAATAACAATTTATTCTTTTATACCTACCAGCCAAAGTTGTTATGGCTTTTAAAACAAGTACCTACTTATTTGAATTTCAATCTTCTTGACAAAATACCTACCTGCCGCGGCCGTATGTACCTATTCCACAATGCTTTAATTTTCGTACCCAAAGAGGAACCTTAGATTCGCTGTCCGCTCTTTCAAGAACCGCGATTGACAGTTGAAAATTTCACAAACTATGTAGGTATTTCGATTACCGCTTTAGCAACAAATAATAGATAATAAAGTTATTAGTTAAGGGGGGCTCAAATACCTACAAGAAATACATTTTTTTGCCCTTTTCTGCTCGATATCAATAACAAGTATATAGGTAATGTCTGGTACGAGTATACTCGTAGCACGGAATCCTTCGTCCGTGCGCGAGTACGACTCGCGCTTGGCCAGTTTTTTGTAAGTACCTAATAAGGGACTACCTGTGTTTAAAACGCATAATAATACACCTGTGAATCCCGTATCCCGTTTTACCAATTAAATATCACGTGTCTCACATTTTTGTTGGACAACTTTTTAATTTTTTTTTTATGAAACTGCTGAATAAGGGCGGTTTGTAGTCCAGCCGAAGAGCGGTGTCAGGTGTCAAGTTAAACAATGAGCTGAAATTATCTTGATTTGATAGGTATTTATTTTTTGAATTCATTTTGAATGAGTTTCAGGAAAATCGGTTCAGTAATTTTCGCGTGAAAGAGTAACAAACGTGCGTCCATACAAACGTGATCATCATCATTATCAGCCTATCGCAGTCCACAGCTGGACATACCTAGGCCTCTCCAGTTGTTCAGATCAGTCAACATCCGGTGGATTTGCCCACAATCGTATTGCTGGCTGAGGCAGGGCGTAGCTTCTGGCGATTTACAAAGCTTGACGTTTATAATAAAATTATTGAAGGTGTATCGCAGCAAAACGATTCCCTACCTACCGTACCGAGTAGTACTTAGAGTTAGTACCATACATATATACCTACCCCTTGCCTCAACAAGATTTCTAGGTAGGTGTACGGTATCAAACCAAAATTGTCGTAAATAAATAAACGACTCTGAGTCCGCAAGAAATTGAGAATCGAGAGTTTTTAAATAACTAGTTAAACTGTCAAATGTACCGTTGTTTAGATACAATATTAACGCGAATAGTCGTTACTTACCAATAGCGGTGTAAACAACAGCGTTAAGGAACAAGTTTAGTGAGTTGGCTCGAACCGGCGCTCCTTGCCTTGTCTCCATTGAGTCACTGGTGTGACCTCTGTCGTGCTGAGTGGACGTGGGCAAGGTAAGGTCTTAGTGATACTTACGTTAAGACCCGTTTCGTACTACATCCTATCCGAATCCGATTAACCGTGAAAACATAATCCGTGGTAACCGTAGAACTGATGGTAGATAATCTACTTATTAAAACCGGCCAAGTGCGAGTCGGACTCTCGCACGTAGGGTTCCGTACCACTATACAGCTAAATAAATGTTTTTCTTTACGTTTTATTATATTGGAGTTAATTAAATGAAAAAATTAGGTAATTTGATTTATGATGTTTAAAAAAAAACTACTAGCTAGATTTCATTCAAACCAAATTTCGTTAGTAGTTTTCATAGTGATACATGATATATTTTTTTCAGTTTTATCATGCCCATATTTTAGAAGTTACGGGGGGGGGACACTCATTTTACCACTTTGGAAGAGTCTCTCGCGTAAACTATTCAGTTTAGAAAGAAATGATGTTAGTAACCTCAACATCATTTTCAAATACCTATCCATAGATACCCCAAACGTATAGGTTCGATGAAAAAAAAAATTTTCAGTTTCAGTTCTATGTATGGGGAACCCCAAAAATATTGGATTTTTTTCTGATTTTATTTTAAAATCTTAATGCGGTTTACAGAATACATCTACGTACCAAATTTCAATAATGTAGCTCTTATAGTTTCGGAATAAATTGGCTGTGACATACGGACGGACAGACAGACAGACAGACAGACAGACAGACAGACAGACAGACAGACAGACAGACAGACATGACGAATCTATAAGGGTCCCGTTTTTGCCATTTTGGCTACGGAACCCTAAAAACTAGCTGTGCTCGCGACTTCGTCCGCGTGGAATAGTTATTTTTTCCCCGTTTTTTTTTACATTTTCCATTATTTCTTCGCTCCTAATAGTTGCAGCGTGATGTTATATAGCCTAAAGCCGGTTGGGCAAAAGATAATTAAATAATTAGGTACTAAAAATTCATTGATACATGGGTAATTAAGTGGATAAATTTATAAAAGTGAAATACCTCGTGCCTTTTAGGTAAATAGTCAATATGTTTTGTTAATTTACATGATTTCCGCCAAAACACCAAATGATGATTAATCAAGTTGTTTTTTAGTTTCATGGCTATACCTACACGTTTTGTGCCTATGCCACTAGCTATGGTGAAAGGGGTGGGAAACACGTTAAATTAAGGGGCAGCACAGACGACAGACTATCCGTGACGCACTTTTTTGCAATTATATGCAGGAACGCTCAGGACGCATATTTCGATCTATCGAAGATATAATAATATGTGAAAAAATATTATGGGAGGCCTTTATTAATGCAATAGTACCCAAAACAATGATTTTTGGAATTTTTGTCTTTTTGTCTGTTTGTCGGTTTGTCTGTTTGTCTGTATGTTTGTGCACGCTAATCTCAGAAACCGCGCATTCGATTAAGATGCGGTTTTCACTAATATATTGCTGGAAACTTCCCTTAACATTTTTAATGTTAATCGGTTCATAAATATAAAAGTTACGCCGATTTAACTAATCACGTCGAGCCTGCTGTACCTACGTTTGCGCGGGTATATGTATAAAGCGCGCCGAGATCTGCGCCGCGCCGCTGCCAGCTGCCAGGCACTGGGGGTCATTAAAATCACTACCCAAGAAACTATTCCACGCGGACGAAGTCGCGGGCACAGCTAGTATAAAATAATATCTAATTATTGGGGACAGGAGCCCCCATATAAAATCTCCATGTTTTTGCTTTTTTATTTTAGATAAATATTCTATATTAATAGTGGCAAAATTTACGTAGAATACCTACTTCGCAGCTTCGCCCAGTCATAGTACGCTTGAAATTTAGCCAATGGTACGGACGGAACCATTGCTGCGCGAATCCGACTCACATTTTGTCGGCTTTTCCAAAATGTAATCGTATTTAAAGGGTGGTTTTAATGGCTAGTAGGTAACTACTTACTGAAATGTTTCAAGCAATTGAGAAATTAGGTACACTAATGCTTGCTCTTGAATGCTCTTACTTATTAATAGGAAGAGAAACAAAGGTTCTAGGGCTGGGCTGACACCGGCCTTCATAATTTATTTACCCAAGGACGCAGGTGTGTGGCTTGTTCACGTATAGATGGAATTTTAAGTACACTAAACGTGCAAAAACTCATCTCAAGCCTTTCCGTCGTATGAATTAATAATAAGTTAATAAGCGAGTTACAACATTTTACATATTGGGATATATGGGAGCGACCTATCACCTTTTCGCTCCAAGCCATCCTCACCTGCCCGTGGTGCATCCTGCCGAACAACAAACGAGGCTCTGGCAAACCGACTGGTGGCGGTATAACCATCACGATAGAAAGCGTAGCTAAATACCACAGGTCGATGACGGGCAGCAGCGTCACCGGAGCAAGAAGCTACACCCTGCGATCGCTAACCCGCCTGCCCAGCGTGGCGATTATGGGTATATCCTCCAGAGGTTTGCCCTAGGCGGCGAACAACTGGAGAGGCCTATGTCCAGCAGTGGACTGCAATAGGCTGATGATGATGATGATGATGAACATTTTACAATTTACGTAGTAGTCATGTAGGTAGATAGGTATGTACCTACTTACTGATGAAAATTTTGCCAGCTACCGTTTTCGCTTTGTTTTTTTTAATAAGAGCGTTCGGGTTGACCGCTCTTGTCGCCCTCACCCTGAAGGCCCACTGATATGCCGTTTCGCGTCTTTCCTGAATGTCACAACTTGGAAATAAATGTCACCGGAAAATAGGAAGAATCGTAAGTTGATCAATTTCCTAGGTAGTTGATTAACTTTCGGAATATAACAAACGGTAGTTGAAATGTATTATTTAACGCAATGGATTTCAGTTAGTTGATCAATTTACGGTAGCCTGACAGTCATTTAATAATTTACGATTTTGACACAAGTAAAATCGTCCTCAAATGGGCCAATCGTGGCTCAATGTACTATTTAACGGTGCACTATTACCCGTAAATTAATACACTGATCCCTGATTGGTTGCCGGGATAACGCCACGTGAGCCATTGAACCAATCAACGTTCACCTCACCTTCGTCGGATGATTTTACGGCAAGACCCCGTAAAATGATCAATTTACTAAAAAACATAGTTACGTTAAATAATACATTTCAACTGCCGTTTATTATTTTCCGGAAGTTAATCAACTACCTAGGAAATTGATCACCTTACGATTCTTGCTATTTTCATTTAGAAAAAAAAATTATCTAAGTAGGTGCTTACCTACTTAGATATTTTTTTTTTTATTCTGGGCCACATCATCACTTATCATCAGGTCAGTTTGAATGTGGTCCAATGGTTTGCTAAAACATAGGCAATGTTGCTACATGGGGCCAACCCTTCAAACACGACAGACGTGGGTAGTACGCCATTTAATATCGTGTAATATATGTATGACATATGTGGCAGGATGTTTAATGAAGTACCACTTACCAAGGGACTCAAATCAGGATGTTTTCAGACTGAGATTGATATCAGAGTTCCCGGTGTACGAGTGGGCACTAAATATACGCGTATTAGACACAATGTAAGAACAGAATAGAATACCTTCCTACTTAGACGTAAAAGTATGAAATAGTAAGAGCGGAGAGCACAATGCTTAAAAAACGAATTTGCATATTAATTTGCACCATGAGCTTTGTTTTTGATTTTTTTTCAAACTCTTTTGGTTTATAATGTTTAGTTATTTTTAACGCATCCTGACAACCGAGAGGTCTCTGGTTCGAAATCCGGGTCAGACCAACCAAAAGTCGTTTGACGGTCGAATTTGCTGGTATAGGTAATTAACTAACGCCGCCGTTCGGTGGCGCTTCTTAATATTTTTAAGTAATTTTTTGGTCACCTAGGTGATTGTATAATTGTTAAGTACAGAATGGTCACTCATCAACCGGCACTTATCTGTCTAAAGGAAGGATAATCCACTCTATGTTATCGAACACTAAGTTGAAAATAATTTTGAGGACATTTACCTACTTGTGCCAGTTCTGATATCCATTTTATCAACTCGAACAATACTTGATTAAGAATATGCGCTCGCATTATCTTCATATTTGACACACATTCAAATATAGACAAAACGTTCAGAGAACATAGTCATAATAAGTATTTTTTAACATAATTGTGTGTGATTGTTTCAGGTAACAATGCGGTCCCGGAGTTCCATGTTTTTGTTATGTGTCGTATTTTTATTGAAATGGTAAGTGTCTTGTTTTTAAGGTGATTCCTCTTGCTTTAACTTAAAATACTTAATGATACTACATGAATGCTTCAAGGCGTTAATAAAATAACATGTATTTACCCAATAGTTTTTAATACATTCTGTGTTTCATCATCATCACCTCATCGCAGTCCACAGCTGGACATGCCTAGGCCTCTCCAATTGTTCGCTACTTTGCTCGATCCTGGAGTTTCTGATTTGAGTGTTGCATTGGTAGTTAGGGGGAACTTATTCCCTTTAGATCCTACCCTGATATTACAGGCGTTTATAGGCTGTGGTAACCGGTCAACACCGGGCGGACTGTTAGGCTTGTGTCCTAGTGGTATAAAAAAATATTTTTTGATGTATAAGTAAATGCGATATGGTACCTATCACCGTCAAATATATTCAATAGCATTCCTAATTCTGAATCTGAACACACGATACGAAAACAAAAATAGATTTCTACCTCAATAAATGTTAAAAAAACTCCAAATGTGTATTCAATATCAACGAGAACTTGCTAATGCTATCTGATCCCGACCTCTTTTGATATCGTATCTTTTTACTTGTTTCACACTCGTAACAACATTTGTAATTTATCTTTTATTTTGTTGACGTTTAACTTTTTTTTTACCTATTTTGTATTCGCCATCATAAGATTGTAAAATGCTTGAAAATGTATGATCTGAAGTCAATTGCTGACTTTCCAAACTCGGGATTGACTTTCCAGCCGCGGTGTTTCCTGATCGCTACATATCCTGTTAACTGGTAGAGAATGCTCCTAGCATTAAGTTCGCCTTTTGTACCATATTGGGCAATAAAGTTTTAAATAAATAAATATCCTTCTCTAAACGTGGTTTAAAGAGTTTTTTTATGGAAGAGGCGGCAGACTTGCAAGTGATTGTACTGATTGTAAGCAAGAGAAGAAGAAGAAGAAGATAAAAAATAACATTAAATTAACCCCGGCTTAGTAACTTGTCACTCTCGTATGTGTAGCGAATCCCATATTTTGTACAGCCGGTTGACCATAAAGGGCCACTTGGCAGTTAATGACGATCGATCGCAGATAATATCCCATGTCCGTTGTATAATAGCCTGGGTAATTCTGAAATAGCCACTCGATCAATGGTCGGCTCTTCTACTCACACTATACTCTTGATTGGAACAATACGGAGTAGGTAATGCCGAGGTCTGGGTTATAATAACGGTTTTGGGGTTCATATTCATTTATTTGCAACTACAGGTTCAGTAGCCAAATGGCAAAAACAGGACCCTTATAGATTCGTCATGGTCTGTCCTGTCCGCCCTATGTCGCAGCCACTTTTTTCCGTTACTATAAGAGCTATGCGGTGGAAACTTGATAAGTGGATGTAGTCGGTGAACCGCATTAAGATTTTAATACAAAAATGGAAAGACAAAATAAATTGTTGGGGTTCCCCAAACCCCATACTTAAAACTGAAAATCAAAATGTTTTTTTATTAAACCCATACATCTAGTGTATCTATGGATAGGTCTTCAAATATGAGACTGAGGTTTCTAATATAATTTTTTTCTAAACTGAATAGTTGGCGCGCTAGACGCTTCCAAAGTGAATACCTATAAACCACTTGCGGGGCTGTGCCTAAAGTAAAATGTGTCATACAATGATCGCTTTGGTCGCAGCGTGACGGCAGCCGATGAGGCGGTGTGGCGATGGTCTTGCGACAACGGCAAGTGCGAGAAGATCCGCAACGACCCGCGCAGCCAGGAGCCGGCGCTCAGTCTGGAGGCCTGCAAGATGTTCTGCAATGAGTACGGTGAGGAGAACGTTTTTTTTTCTTTTATGATTAACATACTGCTACGCCGTCTACGAGGAGAGTCGGCGTGGTGTGACCCACACCTCCCAGAATAGAGAGAGAAGAGAGGTAGGGCATAGCGAATCTTCGCTCGTATTGAGCTGCCCGTGCGGGGAGAGACCTCCACCCTATAGAATACCGCAGCCATATGACCTCCGGGTCGTGTTTCTGCTGGTGAGTAGGATTTCCGGAGCTCGTGGGGGGTTAGGGTTGGGCCGACATGGCCGTGGCAACTGACAGGTAACTGACCAGTTACTTGCCAGTTGTCACAACGACTCGGGCTTCTCTTTCACTTTCCATCAGGCGTAGGGAAGCCATTATGTCGAGCTACTATAAAAAAAAGAATAAAAAAAAAGAATAGGATGGCATACCCACTGCTCCTGTATAGCCTGCGGACAGCAAATTAGCAGGGATACGGGTAGCCCAGAAGCATACGGGCCGCGTCCCTGCCCTGGTCACCACGATGAAGCCCTATAGGTAGATCAAACCAATGCGCTTGTAAGCATTTCTATAGGCTATTCCACTATTTTTCTCTTTGACTTGCTATCGATAGACTACCTACAGCCTAGGCATTCCCCTTTGTAGGTATAACCCAGGTCTTCACGGGAAATGAATGCTTCAGCTGGCGACACAGGGAAGTTTAGTGGGTGTGCCTTCACATTCTGGGACACTCTCCCGGAGACGGCGCAAAAGGTTTCTAATGCATTCTCCGTTAGCAATAAAGTTTACCTCCAGTATTGTTCAAAATAGCTGCTACGGAAGCATTTCGGCACTTCCCTACAATCTGATATGAAGACCATATCAGCGAATATTCGAAAAACCCATGCAATTCAGTGTAGCTAATAATCGATTCAGCATTAAGGGGTCACGGCAGTGTCCCCGCCAAATCGAGTGCAAAAAGACCCGGCTGTAATACTACTCGTATGTAGGTACGAGTAATATATTTTAATCATCCTTTTTCTCGTTGCTATTTGTGCGAAAAGCCGCGGCCTTACATTGGAAATATCTGCACCAACGCTGCAATGTAACGTTTTGGGCCCAATGCACCAATGTGTGTAACTTGACACAATGAAGCACAATTTGCGCATAATAGTACCTATTGGGTATTTGAATTGAATCCAATGTGTGGCCGCGGCACTAGACGCTAACCTGGCTGATTGACAGTCTCACTTGGCAAAATCGATTTTGTCATTAAATGGTTACCTACTTACCTTGCCTAATGTATAATGTAATTTACAATAATTATTGATAGATAACTTATCAGGATTCTGTGCTATGGAAAGGGCAGAGCTCGGCGTTTCCCTACGGGATCGAACCGAATTGATGTGATCGGGCAGAGAACCAAAGTCATCGAGGCTCATCAGATTAGCAAGCTGAAGTGGCAGTGGGCTGGCCATATCAGCAGCAGATTCGAAAACCGCTAGCGTAAAGCTACCATGATCCAAATTTTATTTGAAATGAAATGAAATGAAAATAAATTATCATTATCTGTTTATTTACTGAACACAAATAGGTAGACATATTGCTAGTCATATTTCCGCGAAATTGCATTGTTATTGCAGTGGAAGATGATTGCTTTTTCTGATAGTACCTAAGTAACGTTTTTATGTTCACACATAAGAAGTTATCTGAGTATGAAGGTTTCTTTACTATGTTTTTCCTTAAAGCAGAGCGAATGGGGTATAAACCCTGGAGGTTGAACTAGAATTTTATTACATTTTATATGTAAGTAGTACATTTTAATTAAACATTAATAAACCAAATGAAACGGAATGTCCACTTCAAAAGAGAAGGCTTCGGGTTTCCTTGCTCACTCAAGGAAAACAATGAAAGTGCAAGTCGTTTAATGAACTAATAATTACACACTGACACTGCCACACAGTTATAGGCACTATCTACCTAATTAGAAGATAAGGCGCTATCCGATGAAGAACTCAATTGGGTAAGCGGAAAGTTACCGTAATTAAATTCGAAAAATCCGTTCATTCAGTATGAGATTTTATGCCAAATATCGCTTAAAAGAAGGTCTGTTTTTCAATTCAGATAGGAATTTTGGTTATAAGACCATGCATCTAAATTGTAAGCGTCCCGTCGACAGCTGCAGTGCCAAACAATACATACTACTTATAATAATATTTTCTTGACCGAATTTGGGCCACATTGGCCAATTTCCAATGAGATTTGGAAAGTACGCAGGAGATTTAAAGTTCAAACTGCACAAGTATTTTTCCTACCACTCATGCACTTTATGAGAGTAAAGGAGCAGCCTTTACTTTAACCTGATGGGACGAAAGTTCGATGATACCAACGGCTTAACTTGCTTTCCGAAGCAGGTGAGTTTATGAAAGCTAACTTCAAGGTTCAGGTGCTGATACTCAGAATAGTTCAGTTCTTAGGGCCCCATTATACCTACCATGTATTTTTATGTAAAGTAAAAGTACTTCATGACAAGTAAAAAAGAACATCAAAAATATTTACTTCCGGCGATAACTAGCTTGCTCGCAGGCTGTAATTTTAAAATCGTATGGCACTCAACCATTCCTCGTTTCCTACCAACTTTCTCTTCAAAGCATTACGCTAGATTATGTTACAGTTTCTTCCACCAGAACTTTTCTACATAGGTTATTTTTACAATCTGAAGCTGTTCAGTCTTTTTCACCTAAAGTTCGTTAACTACGGTCGTTTTTACGCTTATTCTGTTTTCTTGAGCTTACTTCATCAGAACCTGTTCGAAAAATCTAAACCTTGGTTGTGGGGTTAATCCCCATCCGGGGTAAACATTCATTTATTTCCTCTCAAGGCTTTCCACCTGAGGATTTCTGGAAGAAATCGCTACTAGCGTGTGCTTGTTCATTAAAGAATATATCTACCTTTATTGGTTCAGATGTCCATACCAAATACTACACCACACTAGCCACACTAGTTACCTTTTTCTTAATAGTCTTTGGTGATGTTTATTCTTCTCTGAACGCAGGTCTGCTGTGGCCCCGGCCGACGGGCGAAGCTGACCTGGGCAACTTCCTCTCCAAGATCAACCTGAACGGCATCGACGTCAAGCTGATGAAGCGCGGTGTGGCAGACGACCTGATGACCGCAGCTGCAGAGGTATCCTTAACCTTCCTTTGATATGGGATCATTAAACTAAGATATTGTAAGTTTAAAATGTAAGTCAAGTATACATGCTTAGGGACCAAGAGAGCTGCTGCCGACGAACTGTTACAACAGTTTGGCAGATATCCAAATTGTCATCATCATCAGCCTATTACAGTCCACTGCTGGACATAAGCCTCTCCAGTTGTTCGCCACTTAGGACAAACGTCTGGAGGATATGCCCATAATCGCCACGCTGGGCAGGCGGGTTGGCGATCGCAGGACACAGCTTCTTGCTCCGGTGACGCTCCTGCCCGTCATCGGTCTATGGTATTTAGCTACGCCTTCAATTGTGATCGTTATACCGCCACTAGTCGGTTGCCAGTGCCTCGTTTGTTATTCGGCAGGATGCACCACGAGCAGGTGAGGTTCGCTTGGAGCGAAATGATGATAGGCCGCTTCCTTACATCCTAACCAAATTGTAATAGCGTGTATATCTTATAAATAAAAAAAATAACGGGACATGAAGAGGTATCATACGGGCCGACATGGCGGTGGCAACTGACAGACATGAAGAGGCATCATACGGGCCGACATGGCGGTGGCAACTGACAGAGGTATCTATCTATCGCTGTCACAGCGACTTGAGCTTATCTTTCGTTTTTCATCAGGCGTAGGAAAGCTATATGTCGTGCTAATATTTAAAAAATAATAGGCAAGCACGCAGGAGATACTGAGTACACAAGTTCAAAACAATTGAAAGCGGATGTTAAAATCTGTACCTTCAATGTCATTATGTCATACCTACTCCTATGAGCCGGCCGATGAGCGATACCCACAGATTTGGCGATACCTCATCTGTCATCGGTCGGTTCGAACTAGGTATCGTCCCATTGACGTGCATTCCGATGTACGAGATGTGTTCCGGTCATCGCCAATTCAATAATATCGACTAAATTTATGTATTTTTGCTTCTCAGAGATTCAAAGACACCGTGGCTCTGACAGTGCCTAAAGGGCTGACTCCAAAAGCCACAGGGAAATCAGTAGATATCTACTTGATCAATGAAGATCCTAATGTTAAAGGTAAGAACACTTTTTACATGATTCACAGCACAGATTAAAACTTCAAACGGCGATTTGTTATGGCCTAAGCGAATTCATCTGAGTAACAATAAGTAGCATTTTTATTTGTGTCGCGTTTGTGTTTCGCGTACTTTATTGTTCCCATAAAGTATAATTATCCAAAATAACGTACAATACTTTATAATAAAGTAGGGGTAGCAACCCTAAATGGGAATGAGATTACAGCAGAATTAAATTGTGCATTAGATTCTTAAGTCAATACAATAAGGACCATGATCGAATATATAAAACTGATCATTTAGTTTGCTGATGACAGTTTCGACTTCTACACTGGTTCGCCTGCTGGCCCCTACAATGTTTTGTTACCTTTTAAATGTCACTAGATCAAGGATTTTAAACCGACTGCGTTGTTTGTTGCGTTTCGTATGGCAGATAATCATATTCGCTGTCGACTGAGGAAGCTATAGATAATATTATTTCCTCTGTACCTACATTTGTTTACAATTTCACAATACCGACAATTCATGAATTGGTGCGAGCTTATCGCTTTTAAATATTTTAGTAGATCTAGACTCTTTGTTTTCGTTTCTTTGTTTTTGAATTTATCTACTAATCGTAGGTATGAGTTAATACCCAAAATTGGTTCGCATCTTCTCAAACCTGATTCGATCCTGTACAGCCATTCCTACCAAATCCAGTCGTCTTTTCAACCACTTTGCCAAAGCTAATAATAGTAAAATCAATACCAGTTATAGGTACCAATCGAGCGGCCAGAGTTATGCCGGTTCGTGTAACAATTAAGTAATGAGGACTCATGCCACAGGTGGCATGACCGAGCTCAATGTCGGCTTATCAATTATTAAATAAGTAAGAGTTAATATTTTTGTGGTTGTATGTGGCCTAACTAAGTAGTTTATAAATTTATGCGCAATGGAAAGTGGTAGATAGATAGATAGTATGTCGTTATGAGATTGGGTACGTTCTCCTCTTACTTGAACCGCTTCAAGTGCAAGGAGAGTCCGTCTTGCATTTGTGACCCCGTTAATGAAGAGGATGTCTACCATATCCTTGTAGAATGCCCTGTTTATAGTGGAGAAAGAGAAGAAATACAAATCAAAATAGAACAAAACATCAATAGAGACAACATAAAACACATAATCTGCAATAAAAAACGAAGACATCACTTCATAAAATACTGCAAAACGATAGCACAAAAAACAATAAATAGAAATAAATAATAATACCTACTACTGTAAAAAAAAAATCAAATAAAGTGTAAATAAACTCTATGTAGATAAAATCTCTGTCACCCTACACAGAGGAAACAAAGAAAAACCGGCCAAGTGCGAGTCGGACTCGCGCACGTAGGGTTCCGTACCACTGATTGAATGAAAAAATTAGGTAATTTGATTTATGACGTTTAAAAAAAAACTACTGTCTAGATTTCATTCAAACCAAATTTCGTTAGTAGTTTTTATAGTAATACACATCATATATTTTTTTCAGTTTTATCATGCCCATATTTTAGAAGTTACGGGGGGGGGGGGGGGGGGGGACACATTTTACCACTTTGGAAGAGTCTCTCGCGCAAACTATTCAGTTTAGAAAAAAATGTTGTTAGGAACCTCAACATCATTTTCAAATACCTATCCATAGATACCCCACACGTATAGGTTTGATGAAAAAAAATTTTTTGAGTTTCAGTTCTATGTATGGGGAACCCCAAAAATTTTGGATTTGTTCTGATTTTATTTTCACATCTTAATGCGGTTCATCTACGTATCAAATTTTAATAATGTAGCTCTTATAGTTTCGGAATAAACTGGCTGTGACATACGGACGGACAGACAGACAGACAGACAGACAGACAGACAGACATGACGAATCTATAAGGGTCCCGTTTTTGCCATTTTGGCTACGGAACCCTAAAAAAGAGCCCTGAAAGGACTCTTAGCCAAAAAAAAAAAAAAACGAGTCCATACGGAGGATAAGTAAGTAGGCACCTGGTCTACGCTGAAATGGCAGCGTGTGCATGTCTGCCGTCGTCGATACGACAATTCTGTGGAAAAGGCAAGTCTTTTAAGGGGCAGCGCAGACGACAGACAGACTATCCGTGACGCATTTTTTTGCAGTAACGCGGGGGGTATGTGGCGTGTATCTTGGGTAATGTGGCGCGAATAAAAGGAATCCTTTTTATAGCAGTGGATGGATCAGGGCTTTTGTTTGATAGTTGCACAGATTGTAATCTGTGGATAGTTGTTATCTAGCTGGACCAACGAGCTCAATGACGTAAATTTTAATTAAGTTGATGACTATTTATAATGGCTTCAGTCCTTCAGTGGCAGTCGCTTGAAATTAGAACGTGTGTCCGATTTCGGCTAAATAGGTATTTAGTAGGTAGATTTATCTAGATCAGATAACGTATAATTTTAAATTAGAAATATTAGATAACACTTTGCTGGCCATGATCTCAATAGCCAAATTATCGTAATCCACTTATCAATCTACTTATAATTATCTTGTAGGGTACACTACCTATATTGTTTGTTTTCTATCTATTGTCGTAGCTATCTTTTGATTTGTAATAGGTATGTAAATTTTCGTCTGAGCCTTGAGGTGATTATCCTCATTATGCTCCTCAAAAGATTAATAAGTAGGAATATGAAAGACTAAAATAAAATCAAACAAAAATCCGTCTAAAAATGTTTAGCTTGTAAACTATCCAATTATTTGTTCAACAATCAAAGAATGTCGTACCAAGGCGATATTGGTTGAATCATACCTAGGTACGTAATGTACGATTATGCAATGCAAAATGAGATGTTTATGCTTATTGTATTCCTACGTAATTGTTTTCAACTTGAATTCCTTTTTATTCTAAACTAAACTAACTAGCCCGGTAAATTTCGTACTAGTTACCCGTTATTCATCCTTTAAACCTTCCCTGGGCTTCCACAAATAGGTAATTCAAGACCAAAATTAGCTAAATCGGTCCAGCCGTTCTCTAGTTTTTGCGAGACTAACGAACAGGAATTAGTTTTTATTAAAAAGAAGAAGATTATATTAAATTAGGTCTTTCATGTCGAATTCGGCCCGAAGGACCGATTTTGTTATCAAAAATGGGGGTGCTTAATCTGCTTACGTGTATTACGAATAGTTCACGAATAGACAGTTTCCATCTCTATCACCATACAATTTATACAGAACTAGCTGTGGGACTTCTTCAGTTTTGAAAAATAGCCTACTTATGGTCTCAGGCTTTAGACTATCTGTGCGTCAAAAATTTTTATACAGTGTGTTCCCGCTTAGGGTGCACACAAAAAAATTGGTGAAACTAGGCAATTTGTCGATAAAACAATAAGAAAAAAATTATTAACATTCAAATGGAATTAAAAATTCAATAACATTTTCATATTTCCGTAGTAATATCAGTAGAGAAATAAGGATGTGCCGATTGTGGATGGTCTCTCTTATTCAACCATAGCTACATAATTATTTATTTAAACTAAAGCATATTTGTATCTAGAACTTGTCAGGTAAATGCGGGTATGCAGGCCACCAATATAAATAACATTGCCGGACTTGCAAGGTTAGATGCCTGGCCGAATGTGTGCGTCGAATGGTGATTATTTTCCTGATGTCTCAGAATCTGACCTATCAATGAATTATGCTTCTTCTGCATTGCATTGGATGTAGTCAGGAAATTTGACCTCAGTTAGCTATCGAATTTCTTTTTACGATTTATCGATCGGTAGGTAGGTAATCCATAATGTTGATCTTCGAAGGCAATTAGGTTAGGTATGGCTTAGATAACTTTGTTACTCAGTATAACTTTTGGAGTGTCAAAAATAATTAACTTTTAAAACACCATATAGACGATGAAGTAAAAAATAATGTTTATAGGTATTATGTAGTCCTCTCGAACCAGGGTCAATCAATCACCATGTTATATCATGGACCTCTAGATGAAAGCATAAGCATCATAAACATAGATCTAAAAACTATTTATCTAATTATGTACCTATAATAATTCTAAATGATAAAGATCCAGCGGACAAGATGGTTGAAGATCTGAGTGAGAGTGAGGTAATAATTTACGATTAGGTAGTTTAATATAAATAATAATTTCTCTACGTTTTTGGTATTTTTACGGTAGGATGTTGTGATTTCAAGCTAAGACTCCATAACGCCCCCTAGGTACGGACGTGCTTTTGCCACTCTAATTTGTACGCGATGGTGTACATGTCTACTTATCTAAATCGATGACGTCACTCAACCTCCTTGCACACTTCAGCCTTCTCCCTGGACGTGGACGAGAGCTACGGGCTCCGCGTGCAGCCTGCTGCCCAGGACCGCATCAACGTCACCATCCGCGCCAACACGTTCTTCGGCGTGCGCCACGGCCTGGAGACTCTCGCGCAGCTGTTCGTGTATGACGACATCAGGGACCACGTGCTGGTGAGTACGTTAGACCGGTGTGACGTCACCATCCGCGCCAACACGTTCTTCGGCGTCCGCCACGGCCTGGAGACTCTCGCGCAGCTGTTCGTGTATGACGACATCAGGGACCACGTGCTGGTGAGTACGTTAGACCGGTGTGACGTCACCATCCGCGCCAACACGTTCTTCGGCGTCCGCCACGGCCTGGAGACTCTTGCGCAGCTGTTCGTGTATGACGACATCAGGGACCACGTGCTGGTGAGTACGTTAGACCGGTGTGACGTCACCATCCGCGCCAACACGTTCTTCGGCGTGCGCCACGGCCTGGAGACTCTTGCGCAGCTGTTCGTGTATGACGACATCAGGGACCACGTGCTGGTGAGTACGTTAGACCGGTGTGACGTCACCATCCGCGCCAACACGTTCTTCGGCGTCCGCCACGGCCTGGAGACTCTTGCGCAGCTGTTCGTGTATGACGACATGAGGGACCACGTGCTGGTGAGTACGTTAGACCGGTGTGACGTCACCATCAGAGTCTACACGTTCTTCGGCGTGCGCCACGGCCTGGAGACTCTTGCGCAGCTGTTCGTGTATGACGACATCAGGGACCACGTGCTGGTGAGTACGTTAGACCGGTGTGACGTCACCATCAGAGTCTACACGTTCTTCGGCGTGCGCCACGGCCTGGAGACTCTTGCGCAGCTGTTCGTGTATGACGACATGAGGGACCACGTGCTGGTGAGTACGTTAGACCGGTGTGACGTCACCATCCGCGCCAACACGTTCTTCGGCGTGCGCCACGGCCTGGAGACTCTTGCGCAGCTGTTCGTGTATGACGACATCAGGGACCACGTGCTGGTGAGTACGTTAGACCGGTGTGACGTCACCATCAGAGTCTACACGTTCTTCGGCGTGCGCCACGGCCTGGAGACTCTTGCGCAGCTGTTCGTGTATGACGACATGAGGGACCACGTGCTGGTGAGTACGTTAGACCGGTGTGACGTCACCATCCGCGCCAACACGTTCTTCGGCGTGCGCCACGGTCTGGAGACTCTTGCGCAGCTGTTCGTGGATGACGACATGAGGGACCACGTGTCGTGCTGGTGAGTACGTTAGACCGGACCACCGGAGCCACCTACTTATAACCTTTTCGCTACAAGCTCGTCTGCTCGTCGTGCTTACTGCCGAATAACAAGAGGTTCTGGCAACCGATTGATGCTGGTATAACCATCGCGATTGAAGGCGTAGCTAAATATTAGGTACAGGCCGATGACGGGCAGTAGCGTCACCAGCGTTTAAGAATATTAGTGTTTTCTGAATTTGAACATCTAGGTCTGTAGGCACCTAACCAATTTTCATCGCGTTGTATATGTTCATATTTCAACAAAGTTCCAAAATAACCTTTTTAAATGCAACAGGTTTTTAAGTTCTATTTTTATATAATGTCGTTAAATAAATCCCGATCGCTAATGGCTTTGAAAGCGAACACCCAAAGGATTTTGGCAGTAAGATAAAATTCGGACTTTATTAGGCATGCAAATTTTAGAGGGCGTACTTAAGCGGAGATTTAAATGACACAACAGTGCTTGTTATGCAAATGTTCAAACGAAATGTCGATGACCGGAAACCGGTCGAGGAGACTACGGGATCAACACTCGCGGTCGTGACAAAATGTTATTGTGATTGCTATTGCATTATCCAAATCGGGTTATGTATTGTATTTGCAATACAACAATAGCAACGCACCTTTGTTTTAGTGTTGCCGATCGGTAGTCGACTACCGGTAGGCTATCGATAGGCGGACTACCGTACGCTATCGATAGGCGACGTCATTATCAATAGTATCGACTAGTGTTTGGGGTACTTCAAAAAGGTTTTATAGAGGTTTTTAAAGGGTTGGCAACGCGCGTGTGATTCCCCTAGTGTTGCGTCAATAAGCTGCGGTAACCGCTTAACACCAAGCGGGCCGTTGGCTTGTTTGTCACTGTAGTGGTATAAAAAAGTACCTAGGTTTCGTCTCTAATAGTTAATATCTTACTTTCGATCATAAAGACAGCTCATAAATAAAATCTATCAATGGTCTAAAACAATCGATCCATAGTATCATCATCATCAGCCTGTTTCACTCCACTGCTGGACATGCCTCTCTCCAGTTGTTCGCCACTTAGGGCAAACATCTGGAGGATATACCCATAATCGCCACGCTGGGCAGGCGGGTTGGCGATCGCAAGGCGTAGCTTCTCGCTCCTGTGACGCTGTTGCCTGTCATCGGTCTGTGGTATTTAGCTACGCCTTCAATTGTGATGGTTATACTGCCACCAATCGGTTGGAGCGAAAAGATGATAAGCCGCTCTCTTAAATCCTATCCATAGTACCTATCATAAGTAGTTTATTCTCAGAGACCAACAATATTTAACGATAGCAAAACTTTCATGTGATAGTATTGTTTGGTTCTTAACTATCGATGGTGTCGGTACTATCTACCTACTCTCTATTGATATGGTCGTCTTATTCGTACTTATGAAATCTATCGATTTAATAGAATACAACAGAATGAATTTATTTGGTAGGTACTTATAGATAAACTATCGATTGTTTAGCAACACTACTTTGTTGAGATCCTGTTTGAAACATAACTATCAATTCGAATAGCTCTCTACATTGTGTAATGACTTATGTAGTTCGACACTTTATTATTACACAAGTAATAGATAGTGCGATTACCTGTAATGGAGTGTAGGCGATGATTGGAAAAATAATTGAATTATTTATCTTGATATTTGATCTTAATAGGTAGGTTCATTTTTCTAGCTGTACCACATCAGGACTAATCACTAATTGATTTGAATGTAGAAATTATTCTAAAATTGTTTGACTATAATACCTGTTGACTGTTTATGTTTTTTAGAAGGCGCCATATTATACCCACCTTATCAAAACTCACATAAAAATGTGGTAGGTACCTATATTAAGTCGTTAGATAGGTATAAACTACTTATTACAAATTTAGGTTAGCGCAATACGTTACTTATATTGAGGCAATAGGTAGGTAGGTACTATATAGATTAAAGGTTGACAGGTATCTAAGTGCTTTTTAAAGCGGTCTTAGCGCTAGTCAGCGATCTCTTAGACAACCAGCAAGTAGAGGAAGTGTAATTTACAATATAGATAGCATACATTTGGCAGTTTTCATCTGAGATTAATTTTTCCTTTTCTCAGATCGTTCGCGATGTCAACATTAGCGACAAGCCGGTGTACCCGTACAGAGGCATTCTGCTCGACACGGCGCGCAACTACTACTCCATAGAGTCCATCAAGAATACTATTGGTAAGCTAATCTTTTATGATCTCGCTCTCTATGAAGTTACTGAGTGTTTCCTACTTTTTTGATAGATAAATCCATTAAACAGGACATGAAATCATCTTAAGGTTCAGCAAAGCTTCTGAATGTTTCCTGTGCTTTTGAATAAAGTCCCTTTTTGTGTCCAGATCTATGTATGCAATAGATTTTTAAAACTACGCAACGGATGTTGGTGCGGTTTTTTATATATAGAGTGTTTCAAGAGGAAGGTTCACGGACAATACTTACATGCATAGGTATAATTACAGTAGGGAAGTCTAAAATAACCGAAGCGAAGTGAGGGCTTTTTTTTTCTTCTTAATGACTACGATGATGGCCAGGCCGGCCTTGTCATCATCACCGGACTGTTGGGGGAGTGGAAGGCTCTCACCCCTAAACGAAGTGAGGGCGGGTCGCTAGTACTCTTACTCTTATATAGGATCGGCTGGATCGGTGGGATCATCTTTGAACGGTGCGCGCATCAGATCCTTTTAAGGTTCTTCATAAAAAAAAACCCTTATAAAGGAGCGGTGGAACAAGCAATAAATTGCTTAAGAAGGCAATTTGCTCGTTGTTAACGGATCTGTTTTGCTGACCTCATTACTTGGACCATTATTTTGTGCTATCATAAAATAACTACTAAGAGATGGCGCGAAGATGTTTTGCCACCACTAACATGGATGTACGCATGGTTCTCCAGAGGCGATGGCGGCGGTGAAGCTGAACACCTTCCACTGGCACATCACCGACAGCCAGAGCTTCCCCTTCGTCACCAGCAAGCGGCCCAGTCTCTACAAGGTTGGAGCGCTTAGCCCCAGAAAGGTAAGTTGTATTTTTATTTAACCCCCGACGCAAAAACGACGGGAGTTATTAGTTTAACGAGTCTGTGTGTGTATAAAATACCTACTAGGGACCATGCATTTTGTTGTATCGTAGCTCCCAAACGGATGATCCGATTGTAATGCGGTTTTTTTTTGTTTGAAAGGTATATCAGTCGAGAGTGTTCTTAGCTATGTTTGGTGGAAATCAGTTCAGGTCCTCAAGGTCATCAGGTCGTTTGTTAGGTGTAGGGATCATCAAAATGCATATGTCACACCGTAGCTCCCAAACGGATGATGCGATTTTAATGCGGTTTTTTTTGTTACAATTAGATACTTCATTGGTCTGTTGTCTCTTTGAAAGGTATCCACCCACCTAGGTGGTGGATTAACAATTAACATTTGTTTTATTGTTCGTAACGGCTCTAAAATTTTGATTCGCACTTATTTAGAGGATTGGGACACAGTGAGCATTTTTATATATCTTAACATCATCAGCCCACTACTGGACATAGGCCTCTCCAGGTGTTCACCACTCAGGGCAAACATCTGGAGGATATACCCATAATCGCCACGTTGGGCAGGCGGGTTGGCGATCGCAGGGCGTAGCTTCTCGCTCCGGTGACGCTGCTGCCCGTCATCGGTCTGTGGTATTTAGCTTCGCCTTCAATTGTGATATACCGCGACCAGTCGGTTGCCAGCGCCTCGTATTGTTATTCGGAAGGATGCACCACGGGCAGGTGAGGAAAGCGAAAAGATGATAGGTCGCTCCCTTACATCGCATATAACTTAACATATCCTTGCAGATCTACACAAAGGAGGACATCCGCGCCGTAGTGCGCTTCGGCCTGGAGCGCGGCGTGCGCGTGCTGCCCGAGTTCGATGCGCCCGCGCACGTGGGCGAGGGCTGGCAGGACACCGACCTCACCGTCTGCTTCAAGGTAAACGATGCCTCGTATGATTGCAGTAAACATCCATCCATTGCTCAGTAGATATAGGATATAGTTAGTCTTCTGATGTTCAAGGCGAAAGTGAACTGGTTTTTGCTGGATGAGCGCGATCCATCGTAGACTACGATATCGCTTACCATCAGGCGAATCGCAGTCAAGCGCAAACTCATCTACACTAATCTACACTGATATTATAAAGAGGAAAGATTTGTATTTTTGTATGTAAAGAATAAACTCAAAAGTACGGGACCGATTTTAATAATATTTTTTTTATGAGAAAGCTAGATTATCACTGAGTAACATACCTTGGTGAAAAGGTTCAAAAAGTTATACAGCTGACCTAGATACCTACTAAGATAATTTTAACATATTATTATTGTTTTTATCTCTGTCCTAAAGATTAGTAATAAAAACAAAAAGAAAAACAAACACAAAAAACAATAAAACTTTACAAAAGGATATGTGGTTTCTTATAAAAGTCCCCTAATTCAACATTATGCACCTCTGAAGCGGGTCACGGCGTTGCCAAGCATTTATAATATTCTTTCCAACAGTCCATACCTACTCATAAGGCGCTCACATACATTCGGAATTCCAATGCGGAATTGCCTTTTTGTTGCAAACGTGTATTTTAATTCAAACAGTGACCTTAAGTAGCATTCTACTACTAATCACATCATATCTGTATATGTTTTAGGCTGAACCATGGCAGAAGTATTGTGTGGAACCCCCATGCGGTCAGCTGAACCCCGCTAAAGACGAGCTGTATGATTACTTGGAAGACATCTACTCCGATATGGCTGGTAAGGACATCACTAACTATTGTTGTGTTACCCAAGACATGCCACGCAGGGCCACACAGCGCCATCTAGTTACAAACTATGCCAAAGCTTCTACTATGGATACTAGATAACTGATTAACATACGTTTTTGTAATTAAATACGTATTATACATAACAAACTGCAGTCAGGCCAATACAAACAGACTTGTTCAATGTTCATGCACACAAAAAAAACCGACTTCAATATGCCCAAACTATGAAGTACATCCGTTCGAACAAAAAAATAATTTTCCAAATCGGTTTACAATTCTCGGAGATATGTGGTAACAAACATACAACAACAAAAAAACAATCGAATTGAGAAACTCCTCCTTTTTTTGAAATTAGGTTAAAAAATCGTTTAATAGAGAATAACTCGGTCACTACCTTTTTGGACCTAACTGTTCTTACTTAAATATTTTTTTTATAGACGAATGTTGTCAGTACATTTTTTGGTTTTCTTACTTTAAATATGATTTGCAGACTCTTTTGATGGTCCTGACATGTTCCACATGGGCGGAGATGAAGTCAACGAAAACTGCTGGAACTCCTCTGAGTCCATCCAGAACTTCATGATGCAGAACAGGTGGGATCTGGACAAGGACAGCTTCTTGAAGCTGTGGAATCACTTCCAGAAGAAAGCTGCAGATAAAGCTTACAAGGTATACATGATAGACATTTAAATATTAGACAATAAAATGTAGCAGTGGGGGTCTTTGACGTCACTCAGTGGCGAAAAACCTCCCACTCTTTGACGTCACGCGTAATTTTAACGGGCTATATCTTTGTCATTTTTGGTCTACTTTATAAATGAAAAAATACTTGTCTTTTATTTTTGAACAGTCTAAAAGACGGAGTAATTAAATTTTTTACGGCAACAGGCCTATTAAATAATTTTTAAAGTACCTACATTGGGTCATGTAAAAAATCTTTTTTTTTTTCAGGCTTTCGGAAAGAAACTTCCACTTATCCTGTGGACGAGCACATTAACCAACTACAAGCACATTGATGACTACTTGAATAAAGATGACTACATCATACAGGTAAGGAATAGCTAATCATTTATTACTTCAGTTTTTTTCACACTTTAATTCTTTACTACTCTTAAAACGTTTCAACTACACATACCAAGATATAAAATCTTGCTATTCTCTACCCGAAGGTTGTCTGAAAGAGATCGCTCTGCGTAAATTGTACGATAACTGTATCTTTTGCCTAATTCTAACTACACTCTTTTAGTGTGCAATCTATCTATCTTTTTGTGGATTCATTTGAAAACACTAATGATTTATAATATTTGCATGTTTATAGGTATGGACCACAGGATTCGATCCTCAAATCAAAGGACTTCTGGAAAAAGGCTACCGTCTGATCATGAGCAATTACGACGCACTATACTTCGACTGTGGATTTGGTGCATGGGTTGGTTCAGGTAAGGCTTTAAAAATAAATTATAATGGCCGCTGCACGTTCACGGTCTAGAGAAAGATTTCTGTTTCATTAATGTGTTTTTTGGATCTGGAAATTCCCCGTTATTATACTTTAATATCAACTTATAAGTAACTGGATTCTATTAGCTACCTTGCCTATCTTGATGATTTTATAATTTATGGTTTATTAAAAAATCTATTAATTGTGAACAGGTAACAATTGGTGTTCTCCCTACATCGGATGGCAGAAGGTATATGACAACAGCCCAGCAGTACTTGCACTTGAACGCCGAGATCAAGTTTTAGGTTAGTATCAGGGTCTTCGTATTTTATATAGTAGGTGTCGCACGAATATTCGTTTATAAATTTCAGTTGATGCTTGCATATCGTTGAAAAATGTTAATTGTGGCATTAATTAGGTTGCGCCAGACAACGCATACTAACATCCTGCTCTCTAAACTAAGACGTAAGTAGGTGCCATTGTACCTAATGAGGTACTTTCACCAAGATACCCAATCCAGAACATTACGTCAAAATTGACGTTAACGAGATTCCATCTCGGAATTTTTGGATCTATGAATATGAATACAGGCTGGATACTGATAAGATATTTTATTTTGCTGATCATTTTAGGTGGTGAAGCGGCTTTATGGTCGGAACAAGCGGATACGTCCACCCTGGACAATAGGCTGTGGCCACGAGCAGCCGCACTCGCCGAAAGGCTGTGGGCCGAACCAGCCACTACATGGCAGGACGCAGAATACAGAATGTTGCACATTAGGTAAGGTGTCACTTATTTTTTTTACCGTAAAGGCATCATTATGAACGGTCCGAAGAACTCTTTGGCTATAGCGAGTGGAGATGAAAACTTCGTATGCGCGTAGTAGGTCTTCCATAGAACTTGCATGGAGCAATTTCGTCCTGTATGGAGATTGCGTGCCGCAGATTTTACATCGCCATCTGTTATTAGGTGGCGGAACTAGTAATAATAATAATAATAATAATATTAACGGCATGCATAAGTGAAGTAATTTACAAACATATATCTGATAACAATATTATAGCAGAAGAGCAGAAAGGCTGCAGAAAGTATAGCCAAGGATGCAAGGAGCAGTTAACTATTGATTCTATAGTAATGAAAGAAGCATTTAGAAAAAAGAAAAGTATCCACACTATGTATGTAGATTACAGAAAAGCGTTTGACTCTGTTCCACATAGCTGGCTATTACACGTGTTAAAGCTCTACAGTATTAATCCAAAAATAATTGCATTCTTAAGCTCATCCATGCATCACTGGCAAACAGTTTTAAAAATAAAACAAAACGGAACCTCAGTATCTACTCAACCGATCCGAATTCAACGCGGTATATTTCAAGGAGACGCCTTAAGCCCTCTTTGGTTTTGCTTAGCTCTTAACCCCCTATCACAACTACTCAAGGAATCAAATGCCGGATACCCATTAAAAAGCAACAATAATAGTTTTACACTAACTCACTTGATGTACATGGATGATATTAAGTTATATGCAACTAGCCAAACAGAACTCTTTAAATTAGCCGATTTAACACACGAATTCTCCAAAGACATCCATATGCAGTTCGGTATAGATAAATGCAACGTTCATTCCGTTCATAGAGGTAAGTTAGAGAAGAATGTGTATACACTTGACACCGGAGAGCAAATTGCACCGATGGATGAAAACTCGACATATAAATATTTAGGCTTTCACCAAGCACGGCAGATCCATCAAAAACAGGCTAAAATAGAATTGAAACAAAAATTTAAACGTAGATTAAACCAAATACTCAAAACTCACCTGAATTCCAAAAACACAATAAAGGCAATTAACACGTATGCTATTCCGATCCTAACTTACTCGTTTGGTATTATTACATGGTCACAATCGGACTTAATTGCATTACAACGCACTATCAACACGTCAATGACCAAATTCAGAAAACACCATCCTAAGTCCTGTACTCAAAGACTTACACTGCCACGAAGCGAAGGCGGGAGAGGAATTATCGACATAGTGAATCTGCATAATAAACAAATCACAGCCCTTAGAAAATTCTTCCAATACAAGTGTCAAGACTCCCAGCTCCATGAAACGGTAACAGCAATAGACAAAAAACTTACACCCCTTAATTTGTACGATAACACCACTCAAACAAATGAGACCATTACAGATATTCAACATAAATTACATAAATGGTCCGAAAAAGCTCTCCACGGAAGACATAAAGCCGATCTCAGCCAACCATTCGTCGACAAAGACAAGTCGAACGCGTGGCTGCGGAGAGGCGAGCTCTTCCCGGAGACTGAGGCATTCATGCTCGCTATACAGGACCAGGTCATAGCCACTCGTAACTACCGGAAATACATAACGAAAGAATTACAATCTGATACTTGTCGGTTCTGTAACAGTGCACCAGAAACCATACAGCACATCACTGGTGCTTGTAAGTGTTTTGTCCAATCCGATTACAAGCACCGGCATGATCAGGTCGCTTCTATTATCCATCAACACATTGCATATCGTCGCCGTAGAGCGAAAAGTCACTAAGTAGGTCATGACATGTTTTGAGTTATGGCGGTTTAAAGTTTTATAAAACAAAAAAAAATATAACTTAATTTTAGTAAAAGATAACTCTAATTTCATTGCTATATATCTTAAAGAATAGATAGACAAATAAGATTATAATATCACTTTCAATTAATTATGTTTAATTACTGAGATAATGACAAAAAAAATTGAGTTAGTGACTATTTCACTCATGTTTGGATCATATCGAGAGCCATTAAGTCGACTTAGTTAGTTTTCGCTTTCATGTTTTGTACCGAACCAGTAATTCTAAAAGTAGTTAAGTCACTTTAGGTAATTTTTAGTATGGATTGGGTCCAAAATTATGATTTGATTTGTAAAAGAGAGAAATAACCAACTCGACTTAGGTACAGATTTGCTTTGTTAGATCATAAAAAAAAGTGTTAAGTAAAATTGGTTAGTTTTCGACTGCCAATGAGTATTGCAAACGTAAAGTTAATGTGTTTTCGCTCTCTGTAAAACAAAAACTATGGCGCGTACAGAAATGTCAAAAAGAAGAATTTGTGCAGAAAAATTTGGGGAATCTGGTTAGGTATTTAACTCCATTTTGGCCATATGTCGACTTAGTGACTTTTCGCTCTACGGCGACGATATACGCATCATTTAATTACAGACAAACAGCCATATTATAAATATTCGCCATCAACTATATTAGAAAATAGCCAGGTCAGGATATACTGGGACCGGACAATACTCACAGATAAAACCATCCATTTCAACAGACCCGACATTACACTATTTGACAAAATTAATAAATCAGTATTTCTGATCGATGTTGCTATACCTAATACACACAATCTCCTATCCACCGTATCCGAAAAAATAGCTAAATATCGCGACCTTGCAATAGAGTTGAAAACCCAATGGCATGCACAAAATGTTTACATAGTCCCCATAGTCATATCAAGTACTGGCGTAATACCTTACATACTAAACCGCAGTATAGAAGCACTCCACATGCCCCCATCTATAATATTTGCCCTCCAAAAGGCCACAATATTAAACACCTGCAGAATCACCAGGAAATTCCTGTCATCTGGAGCTACACCCCTACACCCTATTGCGCTTGACTAAGGTCCGCGTAATCAGGAGTATGCCCATGTTAAATGGAGAAAACTAAGTTTTGAAGAATAATAATAATAATAATTCATTTAATCATAACCCAAAATGTGATACAAATTAGTCATTACAATTTCATCAATGGCAGGTTACATTAAGGTTGCAACAAAAGGTGAACCCTGACACCGAAACTAGTTATAAACTGTATTTTCAGTGTCAGTGATTCCTCGACACTTCCAAAAATATATTATTTATTTATTTTTTAACAATATATGTATTTTATTTATTTATTTTACAATGCTAAGACAATTATAATATTTATGTGTGTGTGTTTTTGTGTGTGTGTGTGTGTGTGTTTTTGTGTGTGTGTGTGTGTGTATGTGTGTGTGTGTGTGTGCGTCAAGTTATGTTAGGGGAATTATTTGAATTTGAATAATAATAATTATAATTATTAATATATATATCAAAGATCAAACATATTGAAGATAATACACCTTTTTATTACTTAAGCAGATTTTCAGTATCCATATACGACATTTTTAATAAACAAGCAGTGGTTATCCTTCTTACCTCAAATTTATTAAGAGTGCTTGCATATTATAGCGATGTGTATATAATATAATAGGTGTCGCTACATGTGGCTACAACTTTATTCCTCTACGCGTGCTTATGAAGTCACGGATAATCATTTCTCAAGGTCCCTCAATAGCCCTGTGGCTTCTTTGGGGCTGCGGTGTCTATGGGCTGAATCACTTACCATCACGTGACCTACAGGCCAGTTTGTCCTCCCTGTCATAAAAAAATAAAAATGTTGTTGGGGCACCAACAACATTTTTATTAAATATTTTTTATAAAATATGTAAATCTGTCATCTGCTGAACTATTCAGCCTCTTTTTATAGTCTTGGGTCTTATAAACGGGGCGTGATGACATTTAACTCATAGTGTCATCGATCTGCGCTAACTAGGTAAGCGTGATGCCGATCGCTTACTTTGAAGTACCTGTATTTCGAAATAAATGTAGAATTTTATTTACCTACATTCTGTTTTTTTTTTCAGAGAGCGTCTTGTTCGCATGGGAATTCAAGCAGACTCCCTCCAACCAGAATGGTGCTACCAAAACGAGGGTTACTGCTACCTTTAGGCATTTAGACTGGAACGCGGGTTGAACCTGGGCTCAAATTATAATTAGGTGCGGTCAACGGCAAAAGTATATGATCCTTGAGTTGATAATTGCATATTCCAAAATAGACTCTATTCCATTGAGTGAGAATTGAAAACGTCATCTTCTTTTGCTGTTGACTGTACATTAGACGAAGACTTTACTTTTTATAATCGCTCATAAACAAAGGGGCTGATTTTTCAAAATATACCTCCCTACTTACATTTGTTGAATTTGTGTCTGTTGACAAAAATGTTTGTAATAATATGAAGCAATATAATGCGATAGGTATAATTAATTGATTATTGTGATTAACTCAAACTGCTAGCTTTTATTTAGGGTAAGTCAGCCCTTAGTTTTTTAATTATATTAGTATTATGCGGTTAAGTGTGATGTCACTGTGATTGCTTAAAGCATATTAATCAATGTAATGTCAAATTAAAGCACGTGCATGATTTACTTGAGATTAAATTAATTAGTGATACAAATGGCGGTTTCATGTTAGGGAATCGCAATATGTAATTAAAAGTCCACACAAACTTATTTTTAAATACTTCGATATGTAAGGCCCGCCATACACGAGCTTGATGCAGCTTTCGACTGATTTAAGCTACGACAGCATAGTGAACTACAGTATTTTACGAACACACATTATACGAGTAGATCACCGCTCGAGTTACACACATATACGAGCACCTAAACGAGTTCGCAGCATAGTGCAGCCCATGTGTTAATCACTTACTAACTGCTTGGGCTATCCGTGTGCGGCGGGCCTAATTACAGTACCTACCTACGTCACAAAAATTAAGGTCGCTCACTTTATAGGAATCTCTTCATCAAACCGATTGAATTTTGCGATAATAGAATCATGTCAATTCGTAACCATCCAACGTGTTTATTTTTAGTCAACCATTTTAAATTAAACTTTGTAAACACTTGAAGTTTGGTTTTATTATCGGCATGTACCTACTGCATACACACATCAACCCTACATCAATATTTACCTCTACCCTACATCAATACTCTACCCTACCCTACTCTGTTGCTCCCCGGAGCCGGGGGTAATGGTATTTGCCCTCCACGGACCAGGAGGCCGCTTATCATCTGCGGCTGGCCTGGGCAATCAGGGATGTGGCCGTATGCTTCGGCGCTACCCGTGTCCCAGCAACTGCCCACTGGCGACACAAGGGGGTTTATTGGGTATGCCCTCCCATTTTGGGAAAGGGCGCTAGTAGTTTATTTATGTCACCGGCACTGGTCTATGTGGTGATAGATGTCGCATGTTCGATGTCGCTTGTCGCATGATCTTGTCTGGTTGTAGCAATCAGAAGATTACTGAAGAAAAACCGTCCCTGCACCCTCTTCGGTAAACGTAGGTGAGTATTGTGTAGGTACCTAATTAGTAAGTTACATTTATGGCCTGGGTAAGAAGCGGTACCCAATGTGGCACTGCGGCCCAGGCATTGTTCTATATCTCATAGATCAATGCCATATAGAAACCGAAATTTCAAAAACACAACTGTACTTATAATAATATTTCATCATCATCATCAACCCGTATCAGTCCACTGCTAGACATAGGCCTCTCCTTATGCTCGCCACTTTGTTCGATCGATAGTATTTAGATCAATAAAAATGTATCTGATATTTTTGTCTTTGGCGAACGTACGGTATATTTTTTTATTATTTGGCAGTATAGTTTTACTTTCCCTAATTTATTAAAAGGACCGAATTTAAAAAAGCTTACGTCAATATGACATTGACATTACTGACAGTCAATTTTGTTTGCTGTTGGTTGCATTTTCGTAAAACTTTCTAACCAATCTCATTTTTCCAATTAGAACCCAAATACGATTCCAAAATGAATTGTTGCCAAAACATAAACATGCCTAGTTGTGTGTGGTTCGAAAGCGGCGAGAAACAGAATATCATCGCGTCCATATTCGCTGGATTACTGGTCTGTATCCATGATGAATCATAGCCCTTGTTTACGCTTTATCATTTTTATCTTGCCCTATTTAGATGATCATGATGCGTACGTTAGTAAATAAAAGAATATGATGAAGCTGCTTAAACTTTTGCAAATTTCTATAAGAAATCAGGCACAGTATGTAGTAGAAGCTTTCTAATAACTGTTTTTGACTGGCCATGACATAATAAAAATATCAGACAACATCACATACATTGCTCCGATCCCACAGTAAGTAGCTTAAGCACTTGTGTTATGGGCATCAGAACAAAGAAGGTACCACAAATAAATACTTAAATACAAATTATAAACACCCACACACGGAACAAAAACAAGTGTTCATCACACAAATGTTTGTCCCTGGTGGGAATCGAACCCACGACCCTTGGTTCAGAAGCCAGGGGTTACTACCAATTGAGACACCGAGCCAGTCAGCCAGAGGAAGAATGTGGTCTCTGCCTACCCCTCTGGGAGAAAGGTGTGACGGTATGTATGTATGTATGTCAATGACAGTAGGTAGGTATGTAGAATTTCAATAAAACCCTTACTAAGTTGTATCTGCTATCACTTTCTCATTGGCATATTGTTACAGTTCTTTACAGGATGGTGGTTCATAATAGACGCGGAGGCGGTGAACCCCAACAGGTTGCAGGCTGCACATGTGTGCGGAGTCATGGCGACCATATCCCTCATCATGATCAACTCTGTGTCTAATGCGCAGGTATGGAATGATTAGTATTTCATATAAATTAACGCAAGACATGACACGCTGGGCCACACATCGCCACCTAGCCCAAAACTAAGTCGAAGCTTGTACTATGGGTACTAGACAACTGAGATACTTTTTTTTGTAAATAAATACCACATTAAGCATAGAAAACATCCAGACCAATACAAACAGACATGTTCATGAACTTAAAGTGATTGCATATTGTAACGATGTGGAGATAGGTGATGCTATATTGGAAATAAAAAAGAATGTGCCTTCCGTGCCTCGGAAGGCACGTTAAGCTATTGGGCCCGGGTGCTATCTTTACCAACACAGATAGCAGTCGTCACATCATATCAGAGATGATGATAACTCTGACGCCTAACTGGGAAAGGGTATAGCTTACCCTAAGTGTTGCGGAGGTCTGATGGCAGTCGCTCTGTGTAAAAGCTTAGCCCTCGCCAAATCTCTTAGTTTAGGAAGCCGACCCTGAGACAATCGGGGGAAAAGGCTACGATGATGATGATGACATTGGAAATAAAAAAGAATTGTATTTGTATTTGTGATGATATGTTCATGTTTGTATGGTCACCAGGTCCGTGGTGAGACGTACACCGGAGGCTGCATGGGCCCGCGCGGCGCTCGGCTCTGGCTGTTCATCGGGTTTGTGATCGGCTTCGGCTCCCTCATTACATCTTGCTGGATCTTGTTTGCTAACTACGTCAATTGTGAGTAAAATTGCTTGATCTCTTATTTCTAGGGTTGAAAACAAAAACTAAACACAGGAATAGCATGGGTCTGTTTGACTGGCAGAGCAGGTCTGTCACAGAAATTTGGTGAATTTTTGGAAATCAAAAGAAAACTTTGCAGACCTTAAAGGCAAACTAGCATTTCAAATGATTTTTTTTATTATTGTGACATAAATAGTTTGAATTTTATTGATGAAAAAGACCTAGACAGAGCCTAAACATTTGAATATATTGTTTATTTTGTTCATCAAAACCAGAAGATCTTGAATACATTACAACATACATAAATATGACATCATGAACAGTTTTGGTTGACTAATAAAAATCAAAGGTTCATCATCGGATCATCTTATGTTGATCTTTATGAAATCTGATACACTACGTTTGTAGGAAAAAAGGATATAATTATCAGGTGAGCATTTTTTGCTAAGTAATAAATGTCAATTACCTGCAACTTTTGATGTAGATATTGGGATCGTGTAGAATGGACCACACGGACGCCCAGGCGGGTTGGCGATCGCAGGGCGTAGTTTCTCGCTCTGGTGATGCTGCTGCCCGTCATCGGCCTGTGGTATTTAGCTACGCCTTCATTTGTGATGGTAATACCGCCACCAGTAGGTTGTCAGCGTCGCGTTTGTTATTCGGCAGGATGCACCACGGGCAGGTGATGTTGGCTTGGAGCGAAAAGATGATGGGCCGCTTTCTAACATCCCACCAGTTAGCGGTGGGTGGGTGCTTGAAAGCTTACAATAAATATATTATTAACGTTATAAAAATAACGTTATTATCGTTTTATTTCAGCTAAAGAGAAGAACGTGCCCACGTGGCCGGGCGTGTGTCTCTTCCTGCAGAACGCGCTCATCTTCGCGGGGTCGCTGACGTTCAAGTTCGCGCGCACCGAGGACCTGTGGGGCTGAGCTGGTCTCCCGCTCCTCGCCTAGCCTTCACCTAGCGTAATCGATCACGTTTGCCACACCACACTCTTGTAAAAGGTTTTATTGTTTTTTGTTCTAAATCAAGCGGTAGATTGGATACTATTTGGGATTTTACTTTTACATACATCTTTATTCTTTGAGTTTGCCTTAGAAATGTTAAAGAAAGTTATATGAGTCTACGATATCGCTTACCAACAGACGAATTACAGTTTGACTGAAAACCCATTTCAAATCTTATATATAAATATAAATTCCTGTTCGTTAGTCTCGTTAAAACTCGGGAACGGCTGGACCGATTTGGCAAATTTTAGTCTTGAATTATTTGTGGAAGTCCAGGGAAGGTTTAAAAGGTGAATAACGGGCAGTACGAAGTCTGCCGGGTCAGCTAGTAATAAATAAGAACATAGTATGTGTGACGTAGATCGCTTACATTTCATCTATTTTATCGTCTGCTTTATAGCAGTGTGCAGTCATTTTGATGTGCAATAATTTGAAAAAAACTATAGTCTTAGCAGTGGCGTTTTTGGGTCGGATCCCACTGTGTTCTTTTGGTAGCTAATTTGTTTTCAAGCGCCTGTGTAACTATTTTTTTTTTGGAAAAAAAGTGGTTCTCGACTTTAGAATCCCCAATAGTAGCCTATTTCTTGCTTATTTCTAATTTATTTACTACTTCATATAGCAATTGTAAATATAAATTTTCATTATACTCTATTGTTGTCAGTCGGAATCTCTGTTCCGAATCAAATGTTCTCTTTACTCTTTTTTGAGCTTTATTTCATTGTGTTTGGTTGTTTAGTTAGACGATAAATAATCAACATACATTATGTGTTATGATGTTAAGCTAATTGGTACTCGTAAAATGAATCATAATTATTATATGTTATGGCAGGGCTCCAAATATTTATTTACATAATACTCTTTATATGGTTAATGAAACTTTGCCATTGGGCATACAAAACGCCTTTTAAGCTTTTATTTATAACCAAGCTTGTGGACCGTTTTTATATTTACGGAATTTGCGTATTCGTTCACGGAACCCTTGGTTTTCAAGAGGGTCACAAACCAAAAATAAAGCAACAGAAAATGATGCTAAAAGCTACATGTCAATCAAATGTTATATTGTTAGTGTAAATTATATTAATTTATAAGAATTTAATTAGATTACTTAAAGTTGTATACCTAACATAGCTACATGTTTTTTTTAAATTAACGAATTATATTTTCGTTGTATCTGAACATTCTAGAATATTCCATAGAGAATAAAATTAACAGTATAGTAATAAATAACTTTATTATTTTGGTATCAATAAATTACATTGATTGAAGTACAGTGTCTTTGGATAAAGCCTTTGGTCGTTATGACTTGGGCGGTTCGCCCACTGCACCATTCAAGGCAAACCGGTTGGATAGAATCTGCGCGGAGGAGCAGTTAAGCCAGTTTAATTGGATAGATTCTGCGCGCGGGATCAGTCCAGCCAATTTGATTGGATAGAATCTGCGCGCGGGATCAGTCCAGCCAATTTGATTGGATAGAATCTGCGCGCGGGATCAGCCCAGCCAATTTGATTGGATAAAATCTGCGCGCGGGATCAGTCCAGCCAATTTGATTGGATAGAATCTGCGCGCGGGATCAGTCCATCCAATTTGATTGGATAGAATCTGCGCAGAAGAGCAGTCAAGCCAATTGGATAGAATCTGCGCGCGAGAAAAGATTCTGCTAAACCGCAGTGCAATGTGATAACCGCCTTAGGTATGCTATACAATCTAATATAGTAAAATTGTATGTCATTTGTATAATCTTACTTAAAAACTAACTTTTTGGTGTAGTAAATGCCAAATGACTATTTTGGTTGCTTTATATAAGTACACTGCAGACGGTATTTCTATTGAATCACATCTTATTTGTTTTCAAGAATCAACAAACGTTACATCTTCTATATATTTATATATATAAAAGGAGAAACTGACTGACTGACTGACTGACATATCAACGCACAGCCCAAACGGCTAAACGTAGGCACTTGAAATTTGGAAGGGACGTAGCTTAGGTACCGTAGGGGTGCACTAAGAAAGGAATTCCCGAAATTCCCACGGGAACGGGAATTAGCGGGAAAATCCTTTTGTATGAAAAATCTAAACCGCTTAAGTTAGACGCTTGAAATTTGGCATGCAGGTACCTTAGTAAATATAAAGTTTAGTTATGGCTGTATTTTGAGAAATTCCCACGGGAACGGGAGTTAGCGGGAAAAAACTTTTGTATGAAAAAATCTAAACCGCGTAAGTTAGAACGCCACGCGGACGAAGTCGCGGGCAAAAGCTAGTCGCCTAATAAAATAATTAAAACTCATTAAGTTAATTCTATATACCTGCACCATTACCATAATACCTACTCTATAAAACAGCATGGGGATCGTTTTACCATAAAGAATATATAAATGAACCTTTTTCTGAACCACATAATATGTAACGATAGGTACGTGTTTTTATATACTTTTATAACATATTTATTTTATATTTATATAACAAAAAAGTGTCTTTGTCATGTCTCAGCTTTATAAAATTCTATCACTATCATGAGTCATAAAGTCATAACATAACGTACCTACCTACAGAAACAAAAAATGCAAACGAATTGTGATCCATTTTTCTGGAGTCTGTGGAGGTTTCGAATAGCCTAGGTACCGTCTGCAGGCGAAACGATTGCCGTCGAAAACGCGGCTTAACGTATAATTATCTTAAGTTCTTAATGTAAAACATAGCAGGGCTATTCACAATGCCTGTTTCCCATCGGATTCGGAAACTTTGAAGGTCATTATAATTGGACTTTCTTTTTTACCAAGACAGCGCCATCTAGTCCCAAACTAAGTAAAATCTTGTACTATGGGTACTAGACAACTGATAAATTTTCTTAGACAATTTGTTTTTGTAGATAAAGATGTTATATACAAATATTTGTACTGTGCGGGATTGAACACGCAATCACTGCGTCAAAGGAAGCGTTCACTACCGCTGAACTAAACTGGTGATTTGTAACCAAATTGTATCTCGATGGCTTATTTGGTAGTGACCTCTGCCCTCTGAGCCAAGGGTCGTGGGTTCGATTCCCGCACAGTACAAACATTTGTGTTCTTGAACATGTCTGCATGGGTCTGGGTGATTTCTATGTATTTATTTACAAAAAAAATGTATCTAAGTAAGTTTATCAGTTGTCTAGTACCCATAGTACAAGTTCGGCTTAGTTTGGGGCTAGGTGGCGCTGTGTGGCCCAGAGTGGCATGTTTTGGGTTAATATCAACTTTCAATGAAGTTAGAAAAACTAGCATTTCCGAGAGAGATCTCTCCGAACGCATTCGTGAATAGCACCGCTGGTCGACATATGGTCTCATATATGAAAGTGTCCCTCATAGCTCGTCCCCGTCCACGCAGCTCCTGCCGCCGTTGCCGTCGGGCAGACACAGCTGCGTTGCCGCGCAGTTGCCGTTCCGGTACTGGCACACGTTGGTCTGCGCCGGGCAGCCGTCGGGCGCGACCGTCACGCCGTACAGCCGCCGCGAGGCAGTGGATACCGGCACTTGACCCTTCTGTTGGGTTACCGAGTCTATGGACTCGATTTTTAGCCTGTGGAAGAATGGGTGATTCCATCATCATCATCATCAACAGCAGCCAATCGCAGTCCACAGTTGGGCATAGGTTTCTCCAGTTGTTCACCACTTCGGGCAACACCTGGAGGCCTTACCCATAATCGCCACACTTTGCCCCACTGGGCGCTTTGGTGAGGCAAGTAGACTTACTCGCGGATTAGCGATCGCTGGGTGACGCTGCTCCCCATCATCGGCCTGTGGTTATACCGCCACCAGTCGGTTGCCAAAGCCTCGTTTGTTATTCGGCAGGATGCACCACGGGCAGGTGAGGGTGGCTTGGAGCGAAAAGATGATAGGTAGCTCCCTTACATCCCATCCCGTTCGTGGTCGAAGTAGGTTTTATATGTTACCTAGGTAAACTAAACACTATAAAGAGAAGTTCTACTCACGTCTTCCAATCGGACCAGTAGAACTTGTCACCGTTGATGGCGAGTCCGAAGGGATGGGAGCAGTTGGCGGCAATGACCTCGCGACTCGCGTTCCAGGCTGTCTATGCCCACGCACTTGACGGCGTGGAGGCCGGCGTCGGCGTATCATCAGCCTATAGCAGTCCACTACTGGACATAGGCCTGTCCAGTTGTTCGCCACTTTGGGCAACCACCAAAAATTGCCACCCTGGGCACCCGCGTTGGCGATTGCAAGGCGTAACTCCTCGCTCCGGTGACTCTGATGCTCGTCATCGGCCTGTGGTATTCAGCTACGCCTTCAATTACAATGGTATACCGTCATCAGTCTGATGGTACCGCACGATGCAGCGCGAGCATCCAGCAAAAATCTCTTCACTCTCGCCTAGAAAATCAAAAGATTAGGTATAGCGCTACTTACGTCTTCCAATCGGACCAGTAGAACTTGTCCCCGTTGATGGCGAGTCCGAAGGGGTGGGAGCAGTTGGCGGCAATGACCTCTCGTTCCAGGCTGTCGATGCCCACGCACTTGACGGCGTGGAGGCCGGCGTCGGCGTAGCAGAGCCGGTCGCGCGCCCAGTCCACGGCCAGCGAGTTGGGCAGCTGCACGTCCGCCTGGTCCAGGAACACGCCCCGTTGGCTGCCGTCCATGTTCGCCCATTCGATCTTCGGCCCGTTGCGGTTCCAGTCGGACCAGAAGATTTTGCTGGAATGTAAGGTTGAACATTACCAGTAGGTTTTTTTTTTTAGTGGCTCTACAAATGGCTTCTCTACGCCTGATGGAAAGCGAAAGAGAGGCCCAAGTCGCTGTGACAACTGGCAAGTAACTGGTCAGTTACCTGCCAGTTGCCACTGCCATGCCGGCCCAACCCTAACCCCCCACGAGCTCCGGACACCAGCAGAAACACGACCCGAAGGTCATTTGGCTGCGGTATTTTATAGGGTGGAGGTCCTTCCCCGGACGGGCAGCTCAATTCGAGCGAAGATCTAGCCCAATGTTTCCCAAACTTGTCGGGACCGCGACCCATCTAAAAGAAAGATTTAAGTTGGCGGCCCACCTTGTGTCATGAAGACAAAAAAGCAGCTTGCTGCCGCTGTATTTACGCGTTTATTTTTGTCTTTGTTCACCACCATACTATCATCATCAGCCTATTGATGTTCACTGCTGGACTTGGGCCTTTTCTAAAGCTCATCACAACACCTATTTCAATTAAGGGAAGATCTATACGACAATCATGACCCACTCAAAATCTAACTTAGGGAAATACTGGTCTAGCCTTTTATGCGCCCAGTGCGAGCTTTCAAAACTGCGCCCCTGAAAAATGTGGGCTGGTCATTTCTGCGCCCTGTGCCTGACACGGCCCAGAACATTATTATCAGTTTTGTGGAACCAACTTCCTGTGACAGTCTTTCCGAACAGCTACTACTTGGGAACCTTCAAGAAACGAGCGTACCTATTCCTGTTTAAAATGCCGGCAGCGACCCCAGATCTCGATTTGAGGTGTCCATGTGCGGTGTCGTCTGCTTACCATCAGGTATCACACGTGCTCGTCTTGCCGCCTCTTCATAAAAAAATAGTTAGAGAGTGTCCACTAAACCCGACAAAGGTTGGCTTCGACACTCTTGACTGAGGGGCCCGGCCCGGTATGACAGGAGGGATGCGACGCAATCCTCCACCCAGCGGTGTGCTGCCTAGCGGTAAGAGCACACATGCCTAGGTCTCGGATTACTATGCAGTTTTATTGTACTCGTATTTTGTTATTGTACTTATGTGTATGAAAAGCTATTTTTGTTTTATCGGCATCATGCATCAGGTGTCGTGTAGGATGGATGTGTGTGGACTCACCCTCGTCGTGGATGCACGGCAATGCCTCTAGGGTTCGCTATTCCGTCGCCTCTGAACAGAACTTTTCTGACGTGCGTGTCGACGTTTGCCACTTCGATAGTGAATTTCTTCGAATCCGTCCAGAAAACGTTGCGGCCAGCCCAGTCAACAGACAATCCTTCAGGTGCCTTGACATCTGTAACAATGGATTAGATATATAAATTAAAAAAATGTTGGTTCAAACAGTATCTCATCATCAGTATCACGAAAACATTCGTTGGTAAGAGTCAAGTACTAACCATTTGATAGGAACTGTTCGAATGCCGAACCGTCGTAGGCAGCGCGCTTGATAGAATTTCCCACGACATCTCCCCAATAAATCCTTCCCGTCAGACAGTCCACGTCTATTCCAACCGCGATCTGGTACGTGACGCTGTTGAACGGAGTCGCGAACGCCCAAGGACTGGTCATAAACGGCACCCGGTAGACCGACGCCCCATCGCTGGCCACCAAGAAATTACCAGCCTTCCTGGGATTCAGCTCGCAGTAGCTCCCGTTCCCATTGTAGCCAGTATTACATTCGCATACGAACCCGTCGCTTCGCTTCAGACAAGACGCGTGTGGGTCGCACAAGTAAGGGTGGGAGCGACAGTTCACTTCTATCGTGCAAGTGTATCCGTCGCCCGTGTAACCTTCCCGGCATATGCACTGGTACGAGTTGTCGTACGGCGTGCACACAGCGTCGGGGCTGCAGTCGTTCGTGACGTCACACGTGTGCCCTTGAGGCAAGCACTGGAGTATGGCGTCGCCCTCGTACCCGGAGTCGCACTGGCAGTAGCTGACTTGCTCCGTGGCGTCGTATAGACAGGAGGCGTGTTCCGCGCACACGGCGCCGTTGCAGAGCTGGCCGTCGGGGACGCACGCGTCGTTTTCGTCCTTGATGTATCCCTCGACGCACTGGCAGACGTAGTTGCCGCCGGCGTCGGGCCGGCACTCGGCGTTGTACTCGCAGTCGGAGTTGTTGTTGCAGCTGAAGTTGGGGCGGCAGTCGTAGCCGTCGCCGTGGTAGCCGGAGTCGCAGACGCAGATCACGTCGTTGGCGGCCGTGTCGATGCAGTGCGCGTTGGCGCCGCAGCTGCACTCCGTTCCCGTCCGCTCGATGCATTCGAAAGCGTCTCCCTCGTAGCCCTCGGGGCAAACGCAGTGCCCGTATTGTTCACTTGGTTCGGAATACGCGTTCGGAGCGACATAGGTGCAAATGGCGTTGGGAGGGCAATCTGTATCACTGAAGCATCTGACTGAAAAAAAAATTAAGAGGTTTAACGATTCAATCTATATAATAGAGATACTTTTCAATAATTAATGAATTGGTTGGCATTTTTCTTAGATAATTCAGAATGGCAAATTATACACAAATGAGATCAATATAGTTGCGCGGGTGCTCTGAATTAATTTGATTGCAGTTACTCACTTGAAGTGTCGTTGGCTTCTGAAGATGGATTTGGTAGTGGAACAGAGTCTAGACGACACAGGTCGTTGTTTCTTTCGTCTCTATAGTTCGAGTAGCCTTGTGGGCAAGTGCACTGGTAAGTGTCGCATTGAGGCAACACTATGGTATCGTTGTAATCAGCTTCGTTGGTAGCCGGTTCTGTATATGGGGGAATGTAAGGCGTGGAGGCCAATGGTGTGTAACGGGTAGGCTGGTAATATGAAGGCGTTGAACTGTACGGGCCAGGCTGAGGCTGTGGATATGAAACATGCGGATGAGGGTTAGGCGGGACATATGATGGAGGCGTTGAGGGCTGTTGTATGGCTGCTGCAGAGTCTGTAGATGACACCTCGATATTTGCAACGCAGTTGTATCCATTGCCTATGTAACCTGGTAAACACTGGCACTGGTAGTTGTCTCTAACCAAGGCGCATGTAGCGTAAGGCGAACATTCGTCACAGATGAGTCTGTAGTCCGGCCAGCAGCGTTTGCCGTCGCCCGAGTAACCTTCGTTGCATATGCAGGACGGCTGTCCTCCCTGGTTCTCAACACATTGAGCGTTGGGCCCGCATGTGTCTCGGGTGCATTGCGACGACGATTGACAGCTGATGCCGTTTCCTTCGTATCCCTGTCGGCATCTGCACGTGAATCCGCCTTCGTGATTGTAACACTCGGCGTTGTTGTCGCAATTGTGTGTTCCGGTGGCACACTCGTCTACGTCCACGCAAATAGACGCTTCGTCGTGGTAGATGCTCGTGAATCCTGACTTGCACACGCAAGTAAACGAATTGCCATCCACTAAGCACGTGCTGTGCGCGCCGCATGAGTTTCTCCCCTGGACGCAGGGATCTTCTTGACCTAACTGTGAGATCTTATTGCTCGATCCGTATCTTACGATGTTATCTCTGGTCTCGTATCCCAAGTAGTTTTTGGACGTTCTCAACGTCACAGGAGCAACGTCTTCAGCCGAAGGTGGTGCGAATCTGCACGGGTTGTAAGTGAACGTTTGTGTTACGATCTCCTCATATTTTTCTCCAGTAATTTTGTTTACAAAAGTGCGTGTTGATTCTGATCGGATGACACCTGTGTCGACGAAGGAGAAATGTTCTTCGAATTCAGATACTTCGAGTTTCGTACCATCGGGCAAAAAAGGTACTATGCCGCGGATATCAGAATCTAGTGTAATCTGATCGAATACATCATGCCCCAGAAACTCCTGGTTTATCGTTACCCTGTCCTTTGTTTTTGGGAAATATATGTCGGCGGTGTGATTGAATAGCGCCCCGGTTAGCTGATATCCATTTTTGGTGTTGCCCGCGGGTTTGGCGAAGAGCCAACCGATCACTCCGCCTAGCACGTTCAGTGTCTGCAAACTGCTTCCTAGCGGGGGAGGGACCAGCGAGAGAGCGGTGTAGGATCGTCCCTCTGCTACTACCACGTAGGCTTGTATATCGACGTCGTTTATGTTGATGTTGTTGACTATTCCGTTGACTTTGCCGTGGACTCTCAGAGGGACTTCAATTTTGATGCACGACTTGCCGTTCCCGTAGAAGCCGTCGGCGCACTGGCAGCAGATGCCCTGCTGGTAGTCGACGCAGCGGGCCTGGATGTGGCAGACGCTGGGGCCGCTCTGGGCGCAGGTCTTGGACTCCTCTTCGACTTCCACCTCGTTCTGGTTGTACTGGTCGGGCACTGCGACGTTCCCTTCGTAAGGTATTTGGCCGACGCGGTATACATATTTGCCTGGCTCGTGGATGTTGGACCATCTGAAATTTTTGCGAAAAAGGCAAATTTAACGTGACCATTTTCACCTTAGTTTTGAAAAACTTTAAAGGAATAAAATCGCCCAAATCAGATAAAATCTTGAGACACGTTCTAATACTTTAAACTTCTTTATAATTTTTGTAGAGTTGCTTTCTTTTTTTGGTATAGAGGAGGGGTCCTTTAGTTTTAAAAGATCTGTTTGTACCATACTTCTTACTTTATTCTAATGAAGGTCGTCGAGAAGAGATCGCTATTAAAGACAATACCTATATAAGAATCGCCAGTCACTCCATTGGAATGTATTCGAAAGCGAAGTTTTATCAAAGAAACATATTTATACGTGGATTTTTAAATAAATTGCCTCTCGTGAACTTACAGAATACAAATAAGCGTAGAAACATATTCCAAACTCACGTGACTATATTCCTGATTTGGTGACTGCCAGACCCTCTCAGCGCGAAGACGCGGCCGTCTTCGGCGATAAAACCAGCCTGAGCCTTGGCATCCGGCAAGCTGCCGATCTGTGCCTCCTTCTGGATCCATTGGATCTGCCTCTCAGGGTACAGAAGCTCCACAAAGCTCTCAGTGCCGTTGCTGATGACGGCGACTTGGAACGTGTTCTTGCGTTCATTGTTGGGGCCGTTGTAAGTGACATCGATCCACGTGGTGATGAACACGCTGGTCGGTTTGAAATCTTGGTAATCGTGGAAGTTGTTCTGGATGCTCTCCTCGGCTTTTATCAGGACGTAGGTCTCGTTCGTCTCTCTGTAGTACACATCTCCGGAGGACGTGGTGTCCACGTTGGTGTAGAAGGCTGCTATGGAGGGGTACGGCAGCGGGAACTCGGTATTGATGAACGTGGGAATGTCCGCTCGGAAGGATAGTACTCCGAAGTTGTTTACCTGTGTAAAGAAAAAACAATAAGGATTATAATATTGGCTCGTTGGCAACCGACTGACGGCGGTAACCATTGTGATTGAAGGTAGCTAAATACCCGATGACGGGCAACAGCGTCACCAGAGCGAGGAGTTACGCCCAGCGATCGCCAACCCGCCTGCCCAGCGTGGCGATTATGGGTAAATCCTCCAGATGTTTGTTCAAAGCGGGGAACTGGAGTACCCACTTCCTATCACAATAGGCTGATGACTGTGATGATGATGATAATGGCACATTTTGCTGTAACCCCTGCCTTTTCCCCACTATCATGGGAGTAGAAAATTATGATGGATTAGGTACCTGGGCCAAAATACTTTTTGATGCCTAAAAACTGGTCCCTCCGAAAGATTTATTAATTTTATGAGATATTAGTGCAAAATTGCGCAAAAAGTATACTTATATCGCAATATAACATTATTTTCTAACGCAGAAAACAAGATTTTACCGAAAAAATAAGTTATTTATCTCAAAATTGCAGTAACAACGTTGTAAGTTTTGGTAACGCAGTCGTTCTTAGTACAAAATATTGCTGTCCTGGAGCACTGTGACAAGATGTACTTAGCTATTTCTCCCAATATTTCCTAGGTGGGGTTGAATCTTAAATGTCCTTATGAAAATGTAACATTTGAACCTCATAACAACGCAAATAGATATTTTTTACATTAAATATTTCATGGAATAAAAAAATATTTAGTCTGTGTCCCCAACAAAGAACAACATCGTAACTACCTTGCGTTGCTATATGAAAATAAACCTTAAAGTGAGTGTGTTACATTTTATTTCACTACATTTGGTTCGACTTATTGTAACTATTAGAACGAGTGAGAGCAACTGCGCGTGGGGGAGACCGCTAGTCGGATTTGTCGCATCACAGTCGTTGAGAGAGGTGCGTGTATTTATTGCGTGGCCACTGAGTTACCGCTGTCGAAAGGTATGTATTGACGATATTTACATTATTATTACTTTAACATGCAGTTAGTCATGTTTAGTTTCTGTCAGTGTTAGAATATTTGCATTTTGTTACTCTTTTTTAGTGAATATTTACAACGCAGTCAAAAATTTACAGCTGCGTAACTGCTACACTGCGTTACTAAAAAGTAACTCAGTTGTTGTAAAGGTAACGCAGTTGTGTTTTCTATTAATTTTAATGTTAAAAATATATTATTAAGACCGAAATACAAGAATACTCTTTCTTGCTCCACAGAATACAGGTTATTCCTCATCTTCTAACTCTGAAGACGAACCTTTAGCAAGCATTAGCCGGTCGAAATCGGTTAATAAACGAAATGCAGCTAATAGAAAAGGAAAATGTTCATCCTTCAAAGATATCTGACGGTGTCCATGTTTTAATAAAAGTGTTATTCTGTCAATGACAAACATTACACAAAGTGAAGTCGATGAAGAAGGAGACGTAAAAATTATGTTTTACAAGATGGAAGATAAAACTGGCAAAATATTCAAAGCAGTGGGTACTGATATTTCTTATGAGCCTTACGATAATATTTTGGAAATTGTTCCTCACCCTAAAGTTGTCGTAAAAGTTAAAAGGGTATATTATCGTCGTAAAGTTAATGTGTTTTCGCTCTCTGTAAAACAAAAACTATGGCGCGTACAGAAATGTCAAAAAGAAGAATTTGTGCAGAAAAATTTGGGGAATCTGGTTAGGTATTTAACTCCATTTTGGCCATATGTCGACTTAGTGACTTTTCGCTCTACGGCGACGATATTTTCATAACGATGAAGCAATTAACTTAGTATATGAAAAGTAAGACTGAATTATTTGTATTAAATTTACTAAGTTTGTTGATTTTGAAGTAATTTGAGTTACTTGATACTATATCACGTCATAAGAAGTAAAATTTTGGTTTGTTTTATCATTTTAACAGATCTCTATTAAAAGTACAAGGTATAGTAAGTAAGAAAATACTACTGTGTTACTAAGTTTACTACTGCGTTACTTTTGTGTCCCCCTGATTATTGTAGTTTTTTCAGTAACACATGGGCTGCTAGTGATCTTAAATGCCTTAACCTTTTATGTACGTATTATTAATCAAAAGTGGAAGGTTATGCCATTAGATGGTATTAAATATAAGTTGTTTTATGCTATTAATAGGAAAGTCTAAGTTTTAAAATGACACTTTAGTAACGCAGTAATCTTAATTATTATTAATACTCCATGAAACTGATAAAACCTGTGATTTTACTTTCTGAGAGCTAAATGTATGCGTTACAGTTTGAAACTGACATATTGAAAAGTCTGATTGTGCAATTTTAATTAATAAAGTTAATTTTGTAAAAAAGTAACGCTGTTGTTTAATTTCTTGACACCTTGACATATTAATAGCCAGAAATCAAATAAACTCATTAAAATTATCGCTGCTGAGGTATGTATATTATAAATCAAACTATAACTTATATAAATTAACCTAAAATTACAAAGAAATTTAACATTTTATTTTTATATTTTATCGAAATTTGAATGTTCGGATTAGGCATTAAAAAGTATTTTGGCCCACCTAGTATCGTGTTTTAATAAAACCCAACCGGAAATCGAACCCGTGACATTTATTTAATCTTTATTGCACAGTAAATAAGTGTACAGAAGGCGGACTTAATACCACACAGGCATTGTCTACCAGCCGACCATTGGGCTAAGCAGAAAGTAATAAGGTAGTGTTCCAAAAAGGTTTAGATCATCCACACTTTAGACGAGACGCTCTCTACAATATTCTAACGAGATCATCATTGCAATAGTAAATAACATTAGTAAGCAGAGCCATTACCAATGGGCCACCCATCCAATGTTACACATAGTTGGCGCTATCTTCGTGATTAAGTTATGTAAACTGGCGTGTGACCCGGCGGCGATACCTACTGATATTGGGCAGTTCTACGAAAGGTCTCGACTCTTGCTTAACCGATAAACATCCTAAGTTACTAAAGGGGCCACTTTATTTTCGATTCGCGGGAGTGCTGTTGAAGGAAGCCACGTGGTGCGATGCGATACCATCCATCCATGCCATCGTCAGATTTATTTTAGCATTCTACTTAAGAAGTCAAATTAATTCTGAAGTAAAATATTATTAAGTTCAGTAAATATAAAATTTAGTTTAACTGGCTCGGTGGGTTAATTGGTAGTGACTCCTGTCTTCTGAACCAAGGGCCGTGTGTCGATCCCCACCCGGGACAAACATGTGTGATGAACATTTGTGTTTGTTCCGTGTCTGCGTGTTTATATTTGTATTTAAGTAGATATATATATTTGTGGTAGGCAAAATCGTCGTTCTGATACTCGTAACACATGCTTGGATAAGCTACCTACTTACTTACTTAATAAAGCACTTGCTTAAGCTGCTTACAGACAACTTAAGCTGCTTACATACCTACATTGCTCTGATACTAAAGTATCGGAGCGAATGTATGTGATGTTTAGAAACCCTTTATTGTACAAAAACTCTGACATTACAGGAAAACACACTACAAACAACACAAAGTACAATCTAGGCGGTCTGGTCGCTTATGGCGATCTCTTCCAGACAACCTTCAGACAAGTCATTGAAATTGTTTTAGCACTCGAGAGTAGTCATCTTATCATTCATCATATCGATTGTCATCAATATGTTAGCTTGTTGTAAGCTACCACCGAACATATAAAATGATTATGTTCCAAGCTTTTGGTATGTTCAGCTTGTTAACCTAGTAAGCTGGAAAAAACTAGATAACTAGATAGAGAGAAGAGAGAACCTAAGCTATAAATTTTGGGCTTCACCATTTACTTTTCACAATTCCTAAAACATTACTGAATTTCGTAACGTTTGGATGAAAGCACAAGCACAGCTAGTGTTTAATAAAAGTATAAAGTTATTAAATTCCAATAATTTAAAGACATTTTCGATTATTTAATTGAGGCCCGCCATGATTCTATGGCAACCCGCGATGTAACGATCTCGAAGTAATTTACGAATTTTCATTTACTTTTAATTATCTGATATTGATCAACGAATGCCCAATTACCAGTCCCGATATTCCCGCAATATTAAACCCACAGGGATTAACGCGTACCTCGAAAGCGGTTGGGATTACGCAATTATTTTGTTTTAACTTTTACCGCGATGGATTTTACCAATAGGGATGTTTCCAGGGTTAAAATAATTACAATATATTTAGTCCGTATTTTACATCATAAAAATATATAGCAACGTATTTTTCCTTTTTTTCATTTAAACAAAAAATAACAAAGATACAAGGCAGTAAAATTTAGGGGTGGGACACTCAGTGCGAAAAAACTCCCACTCTTTGACGTCACGCGTAATTTTAACGGGCTATATCTTCGTTATTTTTGGTCTAATTTACAAATGAAAAAAATACGTGTTTTTCATTTTTAAACAATCTAAAAGACGGACTAATTAAAAATTTTTGGCAACAACACTAATATACTTGGTTTCAGACTAAAATTTTCTCTGCTTAGCTAACCTTCTCTACCTACTGACTATTGTTATCTAATATTTTCTACTTCGCCCTGATGCTGAAAAAGCGAGAGATTTCTCGGTTCTTGGCTTTGTTAATTCCAAGTTAGATCAATGGAAAGATTCTCCTAGGTTCTAGGAATTGTCAACATTTGGTTTGCTGAAATTCCTAGAGCAGCTGGGCTGACCAAAATAGAATAATTATCTTAGCTTTAGAAACTACGTAGCAATTTATCTGCCGTAGAAATGTCTTTATTAGCTTAGGCTTTGGCCGTAAAAACACAATGTACGTATTACCGTGTGTGACTGCCCTATTTTTTTCAGGCTTAGTATACGTTTCCTTGCACTATGAGTCGCTGGCTAAAGAGCTCTAACCTTTATCTTGTAAAAATCAAATAACAAAACAACAATATAGTCATCATCAACAATCATCATCAACAGCCTATCGCAGTCCACTGCTGGGCATAGGCCTCGTTCGTGTTCGCCACTTAAAGCATGACATGTCAAAGTAGTTGTTCCAACGAAGTCTGTCATTCAAACCATTAAGACTCTGTCATCAAGCGTCAACATGTCAAAATGGTTGTTCCAGCGAAGAGTGTCAGTCAGTGACCGCGGTTATCCTACATGCGCCTACGCTTCCTGCCTGCGCGTGCGCATGCGTTTCGTATCGGCTCGTATCTTGTGCGAATATTGTTGCACTTCGGACAGACTGCGTTTTGGGCACGGAATGATAGGATTTAGTTCAGATAATAATTGCATACCTACAGTATGAAGTAGCAAAGAATTGCTTCTATTTGCGAGTGCGTATATCTGTGTACCTATTTTGTATTGTGTGTGTATTCGATATGCGAATAGGTAGGTATTAAATAATATAAGTCATGCATTATATTAAGAGCATTGTATAGGTATTGTAATTGGGTATAACCTGTGATATTTGTTGATATTAGGTTTAACCCAAAGTTTAAAAATTCCCAATAACTACCTACTTTTAATTCGCGATTGTCATACGGAATTTCGAAGTTCAAATGGCAAGTAATTTTAATACCTAATTACCTATTTTTTTAATTTTACAAATTTGAATTGTTTTTTAATATGAGTAGAGCACCTAGGAAGTCATTTACAAGTCAAATTCAAGCTTAACCTTAACCTTATCATGAATTAAACAATATGGATCACTGTCGAAACTTTATTATTTCGCAACTTATGTAAGAATGTTTTATTTATGTAATTAACGAATCTATTGTTTTCGTAATACGTACCTATCGCTTTCAAGGTTGCATAGTTTATTTAAATCGAATTTCGCAGTAACTACTGGCCTACATTACCTAAAAGCACTTCGCTTTTGATATTGCATAAGTAGCTCGGAGCAAGTAGTACCTTTAGTAAGGAAGATACACTATGTACACGCGGTAGCATTTAGTATGTAAAGTATGTACCTACCAGGTACATACTTTAGGTACATTATACCTACTGTACAGTGTAGAACTACTTAAATATCACATCACAAAATCTATAATTTTTTCATTCGTAATGTTAGAATGTTGATTTCTAGAACATCTAGACTTTTAAGACAATTAAGTAAACCTTTGACAAAATTGTCCTACTGGGAATCGAACCTGAAACTTTATAATATTTTACATTTCGATTATTGTGTTTCTAACGTAATCGTATGTTTATTTTCTTTTGTTTATTCTTAGAGGTCGTTAAAGCAACCAAACCTATTTGGTGGCACCTGATAAGGGGCAGCGCAGACGAAAGACTATCCGTGACGCACTTTTTTGCAATTATATGCAGTACGACGCGCAAAAATCTGTCGCGGTCGCGGATATATAACAGACTCAACGCACACGACGCACATCTTCGATCATTCTGTCGGCAGACCTAATGTCTTTATTAGCTTAGGCTCTGATCTTAGGCAAATGTCTCAGACGCAGACTAAGTATATCGCACAATAAGTGTGCCGTCTGCTCTGCACCTAATACTTATTGTGTCTTATCTGATTATCTCACTCTTAGTAAGTATGTTCCGCCTTCTGGTGAATTTCTCACATGATATTCTCGGTTTTTCGGACTCAACTTTGCATCCAATCACTGTCCAATGCCCAATACTAACGCGCTCGATGTCTTCATTGTGTCAAAGTACCGATACACACATTGGTGCATTGGGCGCAAACCGTTACGTTGGTGCAAATATCTCCAATGTGTGGCCGCAGCATTAGGCACGTCCCGCCAATGACAATTATCATTTGGGAGAGTCTATGTCCAGCGACAATTTGCGCAAGATGGCTGGCAAGTGCTGCATGCGACGAGCCCAAGATTGATCAAAGTGGCGAAGAGTTGGAGAGGCCTATGTCCAGCAGAGGCCTGCGAAAGGCTGATGATGATGATGATGATAAAAACATCAAAGTGGACGTTTATATGCTGATGATGATGAATGTTTTTTTTTATAGTAGCTCTACATAATGGCTTCCTTTCGCCTGGTGGAAAGCGAAAGAGAAGCCCAACGGGCAAGTATTTTGTCGGTTACCTGTCAGTTGCCACCGCCATGCCGGCCCCCACGAGCTCGGGAAACCCTACTCACCGGCAGAAACACGACCCGGAGGCCATTTGGCTGCGGTATTCTATAGGGTGGAGGTCCTTCCCTGGACGGGCAGCTCAATACGAGCGAAGATTCGCTATGCCCTACCTACCTCTCTTAAATATTCTTATAGAAATTTGAAAAGTAACGTTTACTCACAAAGACACTGTCGTAGATCTCTCCATAGAAGATGATGGGCACTTCTAGCCGCACTTCGGGCGAGGCGACCTGCTCCCCGCGCGGTAGCCGCTGGTCCAGGCCATGTCCGTGCGGGTAGAACTGATCCGTTGTCACAGCAAGCGCGCACGCCGCTACCGCAAGCACTCCCGCGCACGTCCACATCTCACCGTATCGTGTACCGCACTACGAGCCGTGCCCGCTAGCGCCGGGACTTGGGACAATAAAACGCACCGAAAATAAACATTTTCATCGGCGCGTTTGGGGAAATGCGCTTTCGAAATTTTTTGTTTTTGGTCCTGATGCGTAATAGAAAATAACTTTACGGTTTATGGGTGTTGTGGGCTGGCGGCTCGATGAGTCAGTATAAAGCTCAGACGCTCAGTTGTTTTTTTTTCAGCAATTTTTTGTTTTTATTTGATTTTTTTACACTTTTATTATTATTTATTTCTATTTATTGGTTTTTTGTGCTATCGTTTTGCAGTATTTTATGAAGTGATGTTTAGCTGACCGCTGACCTAGAAGATAGATCGATGTGGACGAAATTCGTTTTATCTAGACTCAAGATAGACTCTAGATTCTAGATAGTAGCGACCCGCCCTCGCTTCGCGTTGGTATTATACATATAAACCTTCCTCTTGAATCTATTTAAGAAACTGCATCAAAAACCATTAATTTTAAACATTTATGCATACATAGAGACAAACACGAAAATCGACTTTGTTTTATACTATGTAGCGATTTAAAGTTTTAGACTACTTTGATGGCTTCGATGGCGCAATAGTTAGAGCTTTAATACTTCCTACGTATCTATGCGTTCCTGGTACTTTACTTACAGTTAATCTTTTATTGCTTACAGTAAAAATTTGGCATTTTGCAACCAAACTTTTTGATTATGTGGTTAATTTACCCGCAACGGGTAAGCTAACGTATTAATGAACAATGGTACCGGGCTCTTATCTGTCGTAATGACTGTTTGTTTGTTCTTAATAAAGTCGTTATGTAGGTAGACATATACAGTTGACGTAGAAATAAATTTAGATGTACCTAATTCGCTATATTGTGGGTTTTCCTTATTCGGATCTTGTATTTCACTGTGTCATTTGTTAATAATAATCAAACGCATCATGCCATACTTATTCTGCAGCTATGTCGTCTAAAACTAAAGCTTCATCTTGTAACTTAATTAGAGTACCTATTTATAACAGTGGTTCTTGAAATTGTGCTAGATTTTTAAGAGTTTCGGGACTTAAAGTTAACTTTTATATCATCATAATCATTAGCCACTATCAGTCCACTGCTGGACATTTTTTTTTATAGTGGCTCGACATAATGGCTTCCCTACGCCTGATGGGAAGCGAAAGAGAAGCCCAAGCCGCTGTGAAAACTGGCAAGTAACTGGTCAGTTACCTGTCAGTTGCCACCGCTATGCCGGCCCAACCCTAACCCCCCATGAGCTCCGGAAACCCTACTCACCAGCAGAAACACGACCCGGAGGTCATTTGGCTGCGGTATTCTATAGGGTGGAGGTCCTTCCTCGGACCTCCACCCTATAGAAGATTCGAGCGAAAATTCGCTATGCCCTACCTCTCTTAAATAAATAGGATATAGGCCTCTCTGAATGTCTAACATTCCAAATTGCGCAAATCGTCACCCCATCGTCAACAGTGTTTACATATTAAATAAATAAAATAAATAAATAACCCAAGACATGCCACGCTGGGTATACATACAGTGTGCATTATATTGTCCAAATGCATAGTCCGACTGTCCCGTATTCCTTGCAGCTGTTCATTCGACTGTGTTGAACCTAACGATAATGAAAGTAGGTTATTGTTGTACTCTCACAAGTAATTATAATTAGCTTATTGATTTGTTAACGTAAACAATTTAGTATTGTGACGACACAGTGTCTTTACGTAGTACCTAGTACTTGTAAGAGAATGAGTAGGTAGGTACAGTGTTGTTGAGGAAATAAATAAAATGAAAGTTTGAATGATATCAAAAATAACACTGGCCGATAAAAATAAAACCTTTTTTGGTGCATTTCAAATTTGTTCAGATTTAGTCTTTGACCGTATTTCTAAGACATTCGTACAACTGTCATATTTGTATTAGCTCTTATTTAGCAACTACCCTCAATTTTACAATTTCGTCACTTTTTTAACTTTTTTAAGCTTTTTTAACACCCGTTAAAAAGCGTTCAAATAATATAACAATTCATTTACGCGTTTTAAAAACGCTGTCTTAAAGAATATACTTGAAAATGCATTTGTTCCATTTGGACGCTTTTTTAACGAGCGTTTAAAAAGCTTCCGTGCGAATGAAGCCTTAGTGTCACAAGTTTTATATATTTTTTATGCTAAGTTTGGCTTATCAAGATATTGTTTGCCCTCGGGCTAAATGGGGTGACGACTTGCGCAAAATATCCATTTTCAATCCAGCTAACGAAAATCCGAGGATCGAAGCTAAAGGCTACTGATGATGCTGATGCGGATAGACTATAGGTAAGACCCACTTTAACACAATTATCAAGACAGGTGCATCTCTTAAATACCAAAATAAATAACAACAATCCGAATTAACAAAACAACAGATAAGTACGTTAAAAATTCGGTCGGCTCCATTAACAACGAGGATTTGTAGAACATTCACCTCTTAGAATGCACGTGAATATTTGGCAGTGTGCCGCGGAATAGCGCCTACGTTTGTTTCTGAAAACGCAGCTAACTAAATAGATGCCCGCTGCATATTTATAGAAACGAAATTGGTACACAACAGTTAATCGGCGATTAAGTAGTTATTTTTATGTTAAAAGTCGGATCGACCGAGTATTTTTCTTTTTGGGCAGCTAAATAAACAGTTTTATGGAATTTATGATCCATTAGAAAATTATATTGGCTGTCGAATGATGGGTCCCAACAGTTCTGTTCAGTTATGTTAATATTTATTACTAGTTGCGCCAGCGGCGTCGCACGGGTTTCAAAAATTTTCTCGTCTTCCCAACACTTCCCTTCATTGCTCTGCTCCTATTAGTGTATACTTTCACCTGACCATAATTAAAATTATGAAGAATAATTGCACCAAGTTTCGTTAAAATCCGTCGAGTAGTTTTTGTTTCTATACGAACATACAGACAGACAAAAATTTTACTGATTGCATTTTTGGCATCAGTGTCGATCACGAATCACCCTCTGATATTTATTTTGAAAATATATTTAATGTACAGAATTGACCTCTCTATAGATTTATTATAAGTAAAGAGAGATGGAATTCTGAACAACCGGTCTTCAAAGTTTTTTTATTGTGTATGTACAGACTTTTACTTTGGTTCACTTATGATGCAGTGAGTTTCTTTTTATATCAAACGTACCTACCTATAACGTTTTTGTTAATGTTGGTGTTAATCTTGTTGGTTGTCCTAATAAATAAATAAATAAGTCTGCACAGATAAAAAATAGTTTTCGAGAAACATGACATAACCTTAATCTACTTACTAGCGTAGCGAAGTGGTACATAATACACTAGTAAATAAAGTAAAATAAACAGCGAAATGTTCGCATGACCCGGCCCGGCCCGGCTGAAACTCATTTTCCGGCATTCGGAAATATTTGTTTCCCTACCGACCTGATGAGATTGATGAATTTCCGTCCTAAACAAACAAAAACAAAACGTTTGAACAAAACGGAAAAATTGGAAACGTATAAGGAACAAAGGTACGGTGGGTACTTATTACACCCTCCACTCGAAGGTTAGCGAATTTTTAATTGCACACACATAAAAGTTATACTAACATAGGTATAAATAATAAAATAATAAATAACCCAAGACATGCCACGCTGGGCCACACAGCGCCACCTAGCCCCAAACTAAGCCGAAGCTTGTACTATGGGTACTAGACAACTGATAAACTTACTTATATACTTTTTTTTTGTAAATAAATACATATTATACATAGAAAACACCCAGATCAATTCAAACAGACATGTTCATGCACACAAATGTTTGTACTGTGCGGGGATCGAACCCACAACCCTTGGCTCAGAAGGCATAGGGCACTACCAAATGAGCCACCGCCACCGAGCCTGTCAAAATAGTGTAAGATATCCCTCAGTCGATTCTTAAGACACTCATAGGAAGAAATGGAGTGGCAATTTGTACTATTTTCCATCACCAAACGAATGCTCTAACAAAGGAAGGAAACACATGTACTGAATTCTGACGGCTGGCAATGCATGCGTTCTCGCATCCATTGCCAGCCCATGATCGATCAAAGTGGCGAACATTGGAAGAGGCCTATGTCCAGCAGTGGACTGATAAAGGCTGATGATGATGATGTTGAGGTTACCGTGTATGATTGGCCACACTTGCGTTTAGTGTGAACGGGGTAGCGTTTTTAATGCGATTATGCCGCTGGAAAATGCTAGTTTGGTCGACGTTTAGTGTAAACAGGGTTAGCGCTTTACCGCTAGAAATCGTTAGTTGACCCGCGTTCTTTCATTTATCTAAGCGGTCACTGTTCCACCGAAGCTTAAAATACTATTCGTAACTAGTCTTATCATAGACAAATCACTTACAAAACGTATGATCCAAATTGCGTGGCCCGTTATCAGAGCTATGAGCGATGTCTTTGAACTTGTGTTTTGAAGGCGGAGGTATCGCCGAATCGGCGGGGCAACGGCTGACTCGTGACCTTCCCGGGCGGGTCATCAATCGGGATATCAGTAGCGTAGGAATTTCATTGAAACAGTATGCCGATAAAGCGTTTGAACGCATCCGCGAAAAGTTGTTTTTTTTTTATAATAATCATCATCATCAGCATAGGCTGCGATAGCGCAGTCCACTGCTGAACAGAGGTTTCTCTAAATCTGCATCGCATTAATGATAATATAGACAAGACAATACCCAAGACATGCCACGCTGGGCCACACAGCGCCATCTAGTCCCAAACTAAGCCAAAACTGTGGGTACTAGAAAACTGATTTAGGTGCAGCGCTGACGGCACACTTTTTGTGCAACAGAGTCTGCGTCTGAGACATTAAAAAAGAGCGTCTACGTGTGTCGACAGAATGATCGAAGATGTGCGTCGTGTACGTTGAGTCTGTGAAATATCCGCGACTGATTTTTGCGCGGCGTCGTGTTGTGCATATAATTGCAAAAGAGTGCGTCACGGATAGTCTGTCGTCTGCGCTGCCCCTCACTTCTGATACTTGTTTTTTTTTAAATGAATACACGTAATCTTGGTAAACCAAAATACTTAGACAGACCAATACTTACAAACAGACATGTCCACAAATGATTATAACACAGTAGTGTGAGGATCATTAATAATCGAATCAAATGCGCGCACCTGCGATCGCCAACGCGCCTGCCATCGTGGCGATCATGGGCAAAGCCAGATGTTAGCCTAAAGTGGCGAACAACTGCAGAGGCCTATCTTCTGTGGACTAACGATATGCTGATGATGATGATGATGTTGGATAAAACATTCCTAGTGAAAACAAGCTTAATTAACGTCCATTCGCCCTGACCCAATTGTTTGTCGGCACCCAAACGCAGTGACACGTTACGTCACAAAAATAGTGGCGGCACCGACGGTGCGGTTTAATTTACAGGCGGCAACGATATGCTGATGATGATGATGCTGTTGGTTATTCCAAACATTCCTAGTGAGAACAAGCTATATTAACGTCCTTTCGCCCTGACCCAATTGTTTGTCGACACCCAAACGCAGTGACACGTTACGTCACAAAAATAGTGGCGGCACCAACGGTGCGGTTTAATTTACAGGCGGCAACGATATGCTGATGATGATGATGATGTTGGATAAAACATTCCTAGTGAAAACAAGCTTAATTAACGTCCATTCGCCCTGACCCAATTGTTTGTCGGCACCCAAACGCAGTGACACGTTACGTCACAAAAATAGTGGCGGCACCGACGGTGCGGTTTAATTTACAGGCGGCAACGATATGCTGATGATGATGATGCTGTTGGTTATTCCAAACATTCCTAGTGAGAACAAGCTATATTAACGTCCTTTCGCCCTGACCCAATTGTTTGTCGACACCCAAACGCAGTGACACGTTACGTCACAAAAATAGTGGCGGCACCAACGGTGCGGTTTAATTTACAGGCGGCAACGATATGCTGATGATGATGTTGGATAAAACATTCCTAGTGAAAACAAGCTTAATTAACGTCCATTCGCCCTGACCCAATTGTTTGTCGGCACCCAAACGCAGTGACACGTTACGTCACAAAAATAGTGGCGGCACCGACAGTGCGGTTTAATTTACAGGCGGCTCGTAATGAAGGCACGAATCCGCCGCGGCCGCGTTACGTACGTCGTAAAACACAAATCGCATTAGCAAAGGGTTGGCCAACAAAACTGCGCCCGTTTGACGCGCCACTGTCGCCTGCGTGACGCGAGCGACAGGCGGAGGCGACAGCGTCGTTGTGAATAGCTAATGTATGTCCCATTGCTGGACATAGGTCTCTTCAGTTATTCGCCACTTTCGTCAACAAACATCTTGAGGTGTCCAGACCAAAATTGACCAAAGTCGGCCAAGGATGACCAAAGTTGACCAAGTATGACCAAAGTTGACCAAAGTTGACCAAAGTTGACCAAAGTTGACCAAAGTTGACCAAAGTTGACCAAGTTGACTAAAGTTGACCAAAGTTGACCAAAGTCGACCAAAGTTGACCAAAGTTGACCAAAGTTGACCAAAGTTGACCAAAGTTGACCAAAGTTGACCAAAGTTGACCAAAGTTGACTAAAGTGACCAAAGAGACCAAAGTTGACCAAAGTGGCGAACAACTGGAAAGGCCTATTTTTTTATACTACTAGGGTTAACAAAAGGGCTGCTGGCCCGCCTGTAGGTAAGCGGTCACCGCAGCCCATGAACGCCTGCAACACCAGGAGCAGACTGGGATAGGCTGATGAAGATGACCTATGAGTATGAGTATGATCCCACTGCGGGGCTCGAGTCTACCTAAGCTAGGGCGACAAGACTTACGGCCGTATTTACAAACGTTACTATGCGTCACTCGCACAGGTACCCAAAACAAAACCCTATTCATAGACAACACATGAGTGCCGGTCACCATTGTAAATGCCTTACTATTACTTCGCAAGTCATTCAAGAAACATTTAAAACATTTTAAACGAAATATAAATTTAAAGAAAGAAGTCCTTTTATCGTCAAATTGGCTTTATAAACGATCCTGGCCGAAAAAAGAAAACAACGCAATAAAAAAAGAAAAACTCCCTTGTCACTTTTCCGGATCTATGATCTATTCCGTCCAATCTCGCGCATCTCCTGACTTGCTTCGCATTAAGTGGGCGCTCGTAAACAGTTTACGACGCTTCCAGCGGTCGAGATTAAAATCATGCATTTATTTTATTCGTCATTATTCTGGGATCGCGCGAGTCGCGTCGGCTCTCACAACAATGAGTATGGTGCAATTTTGACAGTCGTTTATGAGTCGTAAACTCGACGGGCTATTAGTGGCGTAAATCAGATGCCGGGGCTCGCCGTAAAGCGATGTTGTTGTAGGGAACTATCAACTACTTAAATAGTTAAAAGTGGAATAGTTTGAACTCGGGAAAATGTGTGTTTACATAATAGAACTTGTCTAATGCCGAAAGTCATAAAACATATACATTCCACTTGTCAAATGTCATATATTTCACCATAATGTCTGGAACAGAGGTGGTCAACTAGGTCAGACTAAAAATAAATAGATATTCATTGCAGACCATACATTAAATTAACTTATGCCTGGCCGAATTAGGCCGCGAAGCAGTAGTTTTTTAATTGTGTCTAGAAACTCTGCAACTCCGAAGTGAAACCAGCAAAATTCTAATTCACGGCAGATTAATGCTCTAAACGCTTCACTACACTTCCAATCCTGTTTCAACCCTCGAAATCCACCAAAAGAACAGCAACGATCAAATCGCTCCTTCTAGACGCAATAAATAAGGGTGGCCACCGACCGGCAGCTATAAAGGTGCACAAAGAGTATCGTTAGCAGTCGCCGGAAGCGGGGCATCATTCGCGGCAGACCGGACGCACGCCGGAGACGCCGAAAAACTACCCGCACAGAAATTAATATCATTGCCAACGTAAAAACTCTGACGATAAATAATAATATTCAGCGGTTGGTGGGCGATGGCCAAGTTCTCAAACTAATTTAAGTAATAAACAATGTTTAGTAAGATATTATTATTGGACATTACAACATAAATCTACTCTCTGCATGACCTAAAGGTTAACTGGTAGAGAATGCTCCTAGCATTAAGTTCGCCTTTTGTACCATTTTGTGCTATTGCACAGGTTATTAAGTTTAGATAGTCGTGGGGGGTTAGGGTTGGGCCGGCATGGCATTGGCAACTGACAGGTAACTGACCAGTTACTTGCCAGTTGTCACAGCGACTTGGGCCTCTCTTTCGCTATTCATCAGGCGAAGGGAATTATGTCGAGCTACTATAAAAAAAAACAATCAGCATTTAATTTTTATGATACAGGGGGCAAACGGACCTGAAGGATATCTGATAAAGGTAGGTAAGTAAGTGCTTAATAATTATAATAAATTTTTTTCAAGAGCACACTTTGTAAAGACGTTTCTTTATCAATACACCACCGAGGTCGTTATTTTCATTAAAACCGTTAAGTCAACAAACATAACCAACAAAATATAAGATGGCTAAAGGATTTATGTGTGGGGTGAAAGGTAGTTGTCTACATTCAAGCGCTGTGTCTAGGAAGGATTACAAATGGCTCGCGACACTTGATTCGGGAGGGGCAGTTTATGCAAACTTGGCCCTCGCTCTGTCGTGCCCATAATTCAGCGGCGACGAAGTAATGAAAGGTTTTTGTCTCGGGAAATTCGGAGATCGCGATTGTTCTGAACGCCCTTCGAGGCGATTCCGTACAACGTTTGTGCTTAATTAATCGTGGGAGAAGAATTTTGATGAGGAAAATATTGTGATAAGAAATATTTTTTGGAATAAGGGAGAAATTTCTCGCTTGAGATTAATAAAATACTAATTTCAGATAACATCACATACACATGGAAGTATTAAGTAGGTTATACTTATTACTTCCATGCACATACATTATACTTATTAGTACGATTTCAATGGCACATTAACTCTGAAGATTCGAGGGTTCCAGGTTCATTGTGGTTCATGTGGTTCATCTTGATTTGAAACCTAATACCTACATTATTATACTTTGTTAGTTCCTGTACTTCGTAAATAAACCTTAATAAAATTTGAGAATATTGGATTTGGAGCCTTGCAAATTCTTAACTTAATTTTTTGACGCATTCTTTATTCAAATTGTAATATTTTTTTAAATTAATAGTCAGACCTCATCTGTGGCCAGCCCGGACACCACAAACTAATTGTACTAGACTAAGTAGGTATTCTGCGTTTGAAATATCGCGATGATTCCACGATGTCAAGTTTTCCGTTTATAGATTACAATGCAATGCACAATGAAGACAATTTTTTCTTTAAGATTATAGAGTTAAATAATTGTAGCCTTTGTGTTATGCGAAAATGTATAAAGTAAAAGATGCTCAGCCCTGTACAATCAACATTAGTACATATTATATGTAAATATCGTGTTGAATTTCAATAATATTATGAGGAAAATATAGTCAGTATCTAAGTAGTCCTCAATTCTACTCATTATACATAAAGAGACAATTTATTTTTTCAGAAAATGGTACATACCATCGATCCTATTATCCTTGTGGCTATGTATTTATAAGCATTTCAGACCTCATCTGTGGCCGGCCCAGCCCAGATGCCACAAACTCTTTTAGACTATTCTGCGTTTTGAAATATTGCGATGATTCCACCAATGTCAAATTTTCCGTGTAACAAAATTTGTCCAGTACACGGAGCATTGCTCCGAGGAACACTAATAATGATGAATAAATATTGTTATTTTCGGTCAAGCTGCAAAACTTTCGAAATGTTATAGAATAAATTAATACAATATTTCGTTTGTTTGTTTCAGCCCGGCCTCGTCGCGGAAGCCAGCGACAGCTTCCTGCGGCATCAGATTTAGAGCGGGCGCGGCCAAGACGCTTGTCACAGAACCATTTATTTCTTATTAACGTCCACTACCATTGTCTTTTACTACCCAGTCAAGTAATCTGTGGAAGGTATACAGTTGAAATTAAATATCGAAAGGTTGCCTGGCTAGACAATGAGGGTGTTTTAAAATTAAATCCTCGATAGATGGCGTTATGTAGTATGTGCTGTGGTTCAGCTATCATGTGATTGGTCAATATGTAAACGTCAGCGACCCTGTCAAATGTAACTACGATCTCTTGCAGATCCGTCAGTCGATCTTTATTCATTTACCTACTTAGTTCGTTTTCGTTTGTAACGAACACGGGAGTGACAAACAGGAGGGATTTATGGTACATTATTTTTATTTATTTTGCCAAACTAAAAAACTTGTATGTACGTATGGTATTTATTCAAAACCTTTGAAAATCTGAAGTTGCGGATACATACCACTGTCACATTACAAAGAAGAACATATTATGTATATCTTCAATCCATTTAGTTAAATAATAATTATACGGTAGTCAGAGAATCTTACAATGAAGGGCAAATTATTATCACAATCTCGTTGCCTTGTCCAGTCTAAGGTAGACACGCGAGCGTCCCTTAGTAGGGGTCACAGCGCTGCACATTTTTCATCATTTACCGCGAAGTAAGCGGGTTAGTGCGTTTCTCATCGCGCTGCACAATATATTTCCGCTAATAGTTTATTAGACAGGTCACTACAGTCCGCGCCTCACGCCACCGCCGCAATCAATTAGGATATTGCTCAATATCGGCCTTAGATGAAATATGACGCTGATATTTCTAGCTTACATACTAGTGCGATGAGTTTTCTAGGCAATCTTGTTCTTAAGAAACTGTTCTTTAGTCTTTTTAAAAGCTAAGTTCAAAAAATCGAAGAGTACCTAAGAAAATAGTCATTAAAAATAGACTTTCGGTAAACAACGAAAGAAGCTGTCAAAAATATTGTAACGCGATTGGAGATGGTGTAGCAATTTTGGTTTTTATAATTTTAAATTGTTAATCTCTTAAACTTTATAGATTACAATGCAATGCACAATGAAGACAATTTTTTCTTTAAGATTATAGAGTTAAATAATTGTAGCCCTTGTGATATGCGAAAATGTATAAAGTAAAAGATGCTCAGCCCTGTAAAATCAACAGCCCTGTACATATTATATGTAAATATTGTGTTAAATTTTGTAGCCCCTCAATAATATTATGAGGAAAATATAGTCAGTATCTAAGTAGTCCTCAATTCTACTCATTATACATATAGAGACAATTTATTTTTTCAGAAAATGGTACATACCATCGGTCCTATTAACCTTGTGGCTATGTATTTATAAGCATTTTATGTAAAATTGGGTCAAAGATGATCCATCCGTTATAGGGGCCGCAACGTTTTTAAAAATGAACGCAATTCAGACATGGTAAAGAAGCTTAGTTAATAAACATAATGAATTTGTGAAGATACAAATATAACACGAATATGGGCTCGCTCCTAATAAAAGTTGTGTAGGTCTCGTTAAAGGTAATCGGGTCAGTGGGATGGAAACGCGAGCTCCAAGTAGGGCTGCTAACACAAATAATATCGCGTGTTTTTTTTTTATAGTGGCTCGACATAATGGCTTCCCTACGCCTGCTGGAAAGCGAAAGAGAAGCCCAAGTCGCTGTGACAACGGGCAAGTAACTGGTCAGTTACCTGTCAGTTGCCAACGCCATGCCGGCCCAACCCTAACCCCCCACGAGCTCCGGATACCCTACTCTCACCGGCAGAAACACGACCCAGAGGTCATTTGACTGCGGTATTCTATAGGGTGGAGGTCCTTCCCCGGTCGGGCGACTCAATTCGAGCGAAGATTCGCTATGCCCTACCTCTCTTACTCTCTTAGTCTGCGTCTGAGACATTTAAAAAGAGCGTCTAGGTCTGCCGACAGAATGATTGAAGATGTGCGTCGTGTGCGTTGAGTCTGTGAAATATCCGCGACAGACTTTTGCGCGTCGTGTGCTTTACTGCATATAATTGCGAAAAGTGCGTCACGGATAGTATGTCGTCAGCGCGGCCCCTTAAGAGAATTTGTAGTCAAGCGCAAACCCACACTCAACATAAATAAAAAGATAGTTGTTAGGTATATTTTGATTAAATGGGGCGCCACCCCTAGCTACAGGCCGGCTGCCCAACAAAAGGCCTCTCTTTCAATGTTTATCGCCTTTGTTCTTACCACCTACCCCGCAACTTAAGGGAATATCTTTGTCTAGCGCTTTCTATAATAATAATATATTATGAAAGTTCTTTTTGAGGCGACTGTGGCTACACTCTATGGAGATTGAACTGTAAATATTGCATGTATGTGTGTGTGTGTAAACAGAAGTGCACTCTGCTCCACCACTCATAAATGAGACGATACACCGGAATGTATGAAAAAAAGCAACTAATTCTTTTAAATGGTTTTTATAATGCAAAACTTTGCGAGTGGTTTTTTTTATGGAATAGGGGCCAGACGAACTAGCGGTTCACCTGATGGTAAGTGATAACCCCGCCCATGTAGGTAGGTAGGTACATATGCAACATCAGGAGTTACAGCTGCGCTGCCGGCCTTTAAGGAAGAGGTATGCTAGTTTCTTGAAGATTTGGGGGTAGTAATGATCCGGAAATACCGCTGGCGACAAAGCATTCCATAGTTTAGTTGTGCGCGGCAGATAATTGCGCACAGTTGTGGACTGCCAAGTGTTGAGATGGTGTGGATGGAGAGTTTGGTTTAAATTAGATTAAGGTGTATTGGAAATCATATTCATGTTCTCGCTTGTTTTATTATTCGTACTAAACTCACGTTTTAAAACCATCTGGCTCGGCGTAAAACGTCGGGAAAAAAGAAATAAAAAAATTCGTTTCACCGTAATATAAATGACAAATCATTTATCTCCGAAATTAGGTAGGTACCCAAATGGATTCGCATTAAAAAGAATCTCAACACATTTTGTTATCATTTGTGCCGGCGTGTTATCTGTTTGGTTTGCTGGAAATGATATTTGCCTTCCATCGAGCGATGATTGGTTCCGACGGTTTGGCGGCGAAATAATTAACGCGATCCTGTTAAAAATGTGAGTTCATGTTTGATTTGTATAAAGGTCAATTTTAATGGGGCTTTTGATGAGTTGTGTTCGATATTCTTAATGAAATTTCATTAACGCCAGCGATAAAGCCATCCGCGTCTCAGGGTTTTGGCCTCACATTATATAGCAGGGAATGTGTCATGACTCAAGAAGAAGAAAAAATAAATGTTATTTTGGACAGAATATAATTATGGATAATCTGTAGCTGCCTATATTATAAGTTAATGACAACCTTTGAAACTTCCGCTCTTTCAAATGGAACAGTGTACCAAAGAGCCCAAGGTGTAAATAGAATGTACCTCTTCAGAGGTCCAGCCATAAAGCTAAGATCCATTTAACCTTAGCTTCCCGTAAGGCGCAGTTAATTGAAAGTGTCGTAACGTTAAGGCCGATCGCGGTCAGACCTGAGGGGCGCTTAGACCGGACGGTAATGACTATCACCCACCTTATCCTCGGCTTTCTTTGCTTTTATTTTCATCGGATAACCGACTTTCTTAAGCCTTTAGTTGCCGTGGAACCGGACATATTAGTATTTTTTGGGGGTCATCGGTGACGTGATTGCAGTTAGTTAACATGATAAGGTACAGAAATCACAAGAAATGCCTTACGATACCTACGGTTAGGAGACGGGCCTTGATTTATATTATTTATTCGTCTGATATGTTCTTTACGGCGTTTTCACATATTTCTGCTGTTACAAGTATGGTGTATAACATGCAATATAAAATATTGGACTTCATTGTTATGAAGTCCAACACCTTAGCATGTTGGCTCCTAAGAAGCATCTTTACATAAGAGTACCATATACTTGTATTTTTTTTCAAAATGTAACTATTTGTATGTAAGCATATACCTAAAACCAAGGGCTAACAAACAAAAAGCTAAATCCAAAGCTACCCCAGTCATCATAGGACTACTGCCCATCTTATGCATCCCATAGCGCCGTAGACCGGCGATCGAGCTTAATTATTTTAAGTAAGATAGCATTATTACTCCTCATAGGGTTGTTTTTCTTATTATTTTTTTAAGACCCTCTTAAATGACATTTGTAGGTCTAACCTGTAAGGAAATAAGAAGTACTTACATATAAGTATCAGATAATTTACAGGGACTTACCTATATGTAAGTGGTGTCTTCGGACAAAAATAATCACATTTATCAATTTTATCAAGCGTTTCCTAGCTTGGTTTCTAGCTTCAGTTCTCTGATTTATTCACATAAGTTGCCTGTTATCCTTACACAGTAGCATCCAAGACAACATCTGATCTATTAGTTGTGAGGGCCCTCCAGGTCGAGAGCCCTCCGTCTGTAGCAAGCGACATGGAGTGCCTGAACTCGGCTTCAAGTTGCCTCAAGTAATTTTAATCTCCCTCGAATTTGCGTAAGATTTGAGTGTAATTATAGATTCTTTGAGTTTAGTTACAGAAATGTTACGTGTTGTGGAAGAATGGAATGGATGTTGTTTTTGAATAGGCCACCCCATCTTTGACAGGCTCGGTGGCTCATTTGGTAGTGACCTCTGCCCTCTGAGCCAAGGGTCGTGGGTTCGATTCCCGCACAGTACAAACATTTGTGTTCATGAACATGTCTGTTTGTATTGGTCTGGGTGTTTTCTATGTATAATATGTATTAATTTACAAAAAAAAGTATCTAAGTAAGTTTATCAGTTGTCTAGTACCCATAGTACAAGCTTCGGCTTAGTTTGTGGCTAGGTGGCGCTGTGTGGCCCAGCGTGGCATGTCTTGGGTTATTTATTTTATTTATTTATTTATCTCATCCCCGTATAATGACGTCTAGGGAATATCTGGAAATGGGCAGCAGCGTTAGCCATTAGCTAATGTTGTGAACACAAAGACACAGAATAAATATCTTTCATTTTTATTTTATTCACTGGTAACTTGGAGCGTTTCGAAGTTCATCAAGACCCAAACCGCCTCAGAGAAAACACTCCATTTCCACATTTCACCACAGGTCAACGACCTTTTCCTAGCACTGGCCATTCCCAGTAATTAATGGGTTTGAGTGTTTGTATCCTAAGTGCGGTAATCAAATTATGAAGTAACAGGTAATGAGCTGAGCCCGGGCTCTCATGACGAAGGCGCGTCTGACAGGGGTCGCGCGTTATTAGCCGCGGGACGCCCGTTTGGGGATAGTTTTCGCTAATTCGCTATATATGTAGCGCCGGGTCTAATGGGGAATGAAAACTAATTAAGATGAGATACACTTATTTGCGATATAGCGAAATTTCTCTTAATGTTCGGTTCTCATTATTCCAGTGTCGTTTCTTCTCTTAATGACCGGTACAACACGTGCTGGACAGCGTTGTCATTTGCATACGATTCAGACAATACTGGCGCGCACCAAGAGGTTTAGTTCCTCGTTCCTGCTCCGTGTCATTAAGTCATGGAATGCCCTTTCGGCTCATATGTTTTTTTATCAGAGTGACCGTCTTCTCACTGACTGGAAAAATGTAAAGGATGACCGACTCCAGAACTGGATTAATAAGTTCATTTTGCTTCTCAAATAAACACTTGGTGAAACACCTGTGAAGTGACTTAGACCGCGTTTCGAGATCTGAAAATGACGGTCTTACGTGGTCAAAATCCCCTCAAATTCTATGCGCACATGCTCAACGGAGGCAGCCGAGAAATCTCAGGCCGTTACTTCATTGCATCCTCCGCAAATAGTTGGGCTCACCTTCAATTTGCGTATGAATGGTGGAGGCGCGACTTTGCCGTCGCCCCGGGCAAATGGAAATTAACCAGACTCCCGAGATGGCTCAAATCCTTAAACATACCCCGTCCCCCTCCCACAACCGAATCTGTAACTCAACAGAAAGGGACGGCCGTATTAAAATTCCCCGCAATGGGAAAATGAGAGGATTTGAGAGTAATTGAAAATACCTCGGTATTGAGTGCCGGTTTCAGTAATGGAGACGGCTGTACTTACTAGTCTTTTGTATGATTTTAATCAGATTCCGTAGACGGTATTTTGTTCGGTTAATTGAAATTTTGTATTGGCGAATGTATTTCTAGTGGCATTTTAAATAATAATGGTTGGAAGTTTTGATTGTGTTGTTTGAGTCGAGTGTGAAACGGTTCGCCAGCAGTCCATTGCCCCATGAACGTCAGACCAACTGAATCTTTGGCCCAAATACGACGAATATTTTTTTATGGCAGAGTGGGCAAACAGGCGTAAAGGTCACCTGATGGTAAGTGATCACTTCATCATATAGACACCGCAACACTGGAGGATTCACAGGTGCGTTGCCTTCGAGAAGTTTGTGGGCTGGCTTTTGGCCAGGCCCCCCAAGTCGTAGGCTTCCTAAAGCACACAAGTTTCTCATTTTAGTCCGAGATGATTCTATGACCGATCAGAATACCTAAATGAGCTAACTTAAAACAAATTCTTTTTACCTACTGGACTTGGCCGTGCATCAAGCAACTTATTTTAACTAATCAGTCCCCCTATTATGGTTTCGCTGAATTCTTAAAGGTTTGAGGTTTCAAATAACTTTAAGCACGTTGTTGCTAAACGATTTGGCGTTCCTTCGTATACTAATATCTCCTGCGCCTAATCTCCTTATAGATTGGCGTCGGTGGCCGAATTTCCGTCAGAGGAGGTTATTAAATCTCTTAATCTTACACCTCTATGTAATGAAAGCTTTAAGATTAAGGTCAGTAATGTGAGGGGTGGACAGCATGGGTTCTGGATTAGAAGATCTAATTGAAAGCTCTGCAAGGGGACTTCTCGTAGAGGTAAGATTGACAAAATATTGTGTAAATAAAGGTTTTAACAATCGAATTGGGATTTTAAAGACATTTTAACTTACGACTATATTCTTCGGTCTTACGGCCAGCCCAATCTCTATGAACATCTAAGCCTTTCTCTATGAACATGTAAGTACATATAGCTAAAGGTACAATATAGAATACTAATTATAGACACCATAATGCAAGAGTTAGTTACTAATAAAATTCTAACAAAACTAAAAAATAAAAACCTTATATGTTCAAAGCGATAATGAATCGGTATTTTATGGGTAAGCGCGCCCAATCGTAGGTTCCAAATTCACAATTGTGGCCGAGCGTAAAGATAAAGATAATTTTGTTTGTTTGAAACATGTGTACATAGATGTCAGGTCAATAATACAGGTTTCAAAATGTCGTACCTTTACGGTGTAAAGGTACAAATGCAAATCATAATCAAGGAACGGCTAAATAGGTAAATACCAAACTTTGCGAATGGTCAACAAAGAATTATTAAAAGCAATTAAAAAGGATTATTTAAACTGCTCCCATCTAACAGCTTCATTTAAATTGAGCTTCAATTACAAGTGCTCCTCAATGGGCATTAAAATACTTAACAACTCCACATGTCCGGTTCACACGTGTTGTCCTTTGATTATTTCGTCCGTCCACTGTCCGGAACTCCGGACACGGCAGGACACGGGCTAATACCTTCGCACCCTTTTTAGATGAATTAAATCGCAAACTTTACGAAGGTTTCGTTATAAAATGCAAATAGAAAAGGTGGGACCGCATCGCTAGGGTTGTGGAATGGGAACGAAGTTGCTTAAGTAATATCAGACAATACCACATTTACCTACCCGTTGAAGTATGAAGATTGAAGATGTTACTAATGGATGTTAGAATCAATGAAGGTACGCATAATATACCTACTTACATTTGATTTTTTAATGACAGAGCGGGAGAACTGTCCTGAAGGTTACCTGATGGTAAATGAACACTTTAGCCCATAGACACCGCAACACCAGGGGAGTCACAGGTTTTGCCGACCCTTGAGGTATTGGTAGGGTCAGTTTTTGAAGGTCACTATGTCGTATCCACTTGTACTCGTAATCATAATAAGATCGCGCATCTGATGCCTGCAGGCAGGCATCCATAGTCTGCGGTAGCGGACAGTAGGCTTCTTTGTCACTTTCTTCTTCTTTTCTAACCTCCTTTTCTAACTTAAAAGAATAGGGAATTAATATGACGATCTTTAATACTATCTTTAATACTATCTTTAATACTATAATACATTACAATGCCCGAAAAGGGCGACTAAGTTGTAAAGAACATAATATGACTTAAGATCTAAATGTAACACTTAGTCTGTAATAAAGAATTTGAATTTGAATTTGTGCTCTCCCACTGCTGGGCAAAACTCTCCCCCAAATCCTTCCAAAGTTTCCCCAAATCCTTCCAAAGGTACTTTGTAGCGTTAGCGGTATAAAAAAGAGACAGGCACGTTATGTAAAAGAGATCTAATTGGGATACTCGTATAAGTATTACAGTTCGGAAACGGTGATTACTTCTTACTGACCTTTCACAGTCCACTGCTGGATATAAGCCTTTCAATTGTTATCCAGTTTGCTCGACCTTGGGCATCCAGCACTTGCCAGCCGGCTTGCACATCGTTACTTCACCTGGCCTGAGAGCGTCCTACACTACGTCCTATAAGAGCTTCACTCCGAATGTAAGCCTGCGTGAATATGTATTTCCTTCCAAAAAGTTTTTCACCAGCCCTATACGGGCCGGCCCCCGCCCCAAAGGGCACATTGATAATTATTAGACAGTAGCGGGTCCGAGCCGTCTTGAGGGCCCCGCGGGGACGCGCGGATCATCCTATTAATTAATGCTGCAAGTGCCCTACGTGACTTAGTTACTTATTTGCGTCTCTGTTCAAAGATGGCTGTGAATTGGGTAACTCTACGTATAGTAAGTAATAGTAGTAAGAGAGATGTAAGGGAGGGACCTATCATCTTTTCGCTACAAGGCACCCCCACCTGCCCGTGGTGTATTCTGCCGAACATCCGAACAACAAAAGTTTTTGTTTTAATAGAGTGTCTTCTTATATTTGATTTAAACCGGTTCAGCCGTTTATGAGATTCTAGAAATCTATCTAATCTAGCGACGCGCGAATAAGTTGGAGTTTTTTTAATTTAATATACATTTATGGCCTCATTTGAGGAGCTCGGTGGGGCGTCGCGGTCTTGTTGCACAACGTTGCGACATTTAACAATGATCGCAACGTTAGATAAAGGCTAGGATGATGATTTCATCATCCTAGCCTTTTTCCTGATAGCCTTATGGATGATGATTTATTGCCTCATTATCTACAAACATCCGGACACGTACAGAACACTTTTACTACTGTTTTACTACATCGCAGAAGCTTACACGGTTATCTTTAACCCTGCAGAGACTATTCAAAACTACAATTTAGTTTTATGCGCCACTAATAGCTTGCTGTAACATCCATTAAGATTTGATGAGGATACAAAGTTTGACTAAGTAATGTCGCGTTTCATGTCACCCCATAAAGTAGGTTTGAGAGGGTCTCTCGGTCATCGGTCATAATTAAACATTTGACCATTTCGAAAATTTTGCACGAATGCGTAATTTGGAATATAGATCTTAATGGTGGGGCATAGGGTTGAATGGCGCGTGGCGTGTGCAAATCGCGGAATATACTAACATTAGGCGAGTTGTAACTTATGCTTTAGTTTGGGGTAAGTGAAAGGGATTAGCGAAAAATTTGGATGTTTTTACACGAGTAGCAGGGGAAGGGTTATCTCACATATTTTGTATGTACCTATGGCATGCCTCGTATCTTTCAAACAGCAGTAGTAAATGAATTTTGATAAATATAGCAGGTTCATCATCCTGCACACGTCCACTACTGGATATAGGCTTGCTAGGCTGGCAATAATTTGCCATTTTGATCGATCTTGGGCTTCTCCCAACCAGCACTTGGCAACCTTGCGGAAATCCTCGTTCCACCTGACCTGAAGACGTCCTACACTACGTTTGATGAAAGGGTGGTGTCGTAGAAGACGGCTAGGGGTATATCAGGAGACGGGCAGCAGCGTTTCGGTCGGTCGGTTCGCGGTCACCAATCTGCCTGCCAAGCGTGGTGATTAAGGCAAATCTTCCGCATAATGACAATGGGGGTTTTCTGTAAACCAGATTGCACAACTTAAAAGGCAGGTCCCGCTATCATGTGATTGGTCAGTTGTTATGTAAATGTCAGTGCCATGTCAAAATGAACCAATCACGTACAGTTAGACCTGTGGAGCCACCTGGTGGATTTCTTTTGTCAGAAAACCCTCATTGTCATTGGGCCAGACGTTTGTGTTCGACGTTTGTGGCAATTATGGCTGATGATGATGAAGAAATGCTGTTCCTCCTCCTCCTTGCGTCCTCAATAATGAGAGTCGTGATCTCCCTCGTGAAACAATTTCTCTTGGACGGTCTTTTTCCACCATCTTCTGTCTTTGTTGGCGTGGAGCGTGGGCGTGGAGCAGTAGTCAGAGTCGAGTGCGGTGCGGATCTGGTCGAACCAACGCATTGGGCTGCGAAAACGGGGTAACACCGTCTTAAATGATGTTATAACCCTCGAATGCTTGTGTGGAGATCTCTTAGGCCTAATATTTGCGCCGGCTTCTGGTCAAGTGGCACGCGTCATTAAGCCGGGTCACCGAGCGGGTATCAAACTGTTTTATTGCCGCGAGTATGATTTAATGAAATCTTTAATATTGAAGATAAGACGCCCCGCAAGGCTCGTAAATTGCCGCAGGGCAATATCGTCGGCTCTAATGCCTTATAGTCGCGGGGCTGTGCAACATTCTGCTACTGTTATAGAGTTATGTTTTCATCTTGTAGTAATAGTCCATAATGTTAAGTAATAGTCCATATTTTATGGCTTTAAAAATATATAATAAATTACTAATACAAATTAGAACTGAGCTTAAATTTTCTGTATTTAAAACCAAGCTGAAACAATTTTTACTATCAAAATGTTTTTACTCCGTGGATGAATATTTGAAGAAATAATTTTAATAATATTACTGTGACGATCTTTAATACATTACAATGCCCGAAAAGGGCGACTAAGTTCTAAAGAACCTAAGATTTATTAAGACCAAAATGTATCACATAGTCTGTAATAAAGAATTTGAATTATATTGTAGACTCTAGTACACCCTTGTATTATTTAATGTGCGCTGAATAAATTATTTTCTATTCTGTTCTAAATTTTTAAGAGATAGGGCATAGCGAATCTTCGCTCGAATTGAGCTGCCCGTCCGGGGAAGGACCTCCACCCTATAGAATACCGCAGCCAAATGACCTCCAGGTCGTGTTTCTGCTGGTGAGTAGGGTCTCCGGAGCTCGTGGGGGGTTAGGGTTGGGCCGGCATGGCAGTGGCAACTGACAGGTAACTAACCAGTTACTTGCCAGTTGTCACAGCGACTTGGGCTTCTCTTTAGATTTCCATCAGGCGTAGGGAAGCGATTATGTCGAGCTACTATAAAAAAACAATTAATATCATATTATGTAACTAAGCGGCGAGCCCTCGGGCTATTCGCCTTGAAAATATAATAAACCGCTCAGTGTCAGTACTTCCAGTCTGTTTCTTTATGTGTATTGTTCGTGTGTTATTGTTTCGTGTTCGCTTAATTAGTCTCGTCTCGATTTACCGGAGATGTTTACCATGTCGAAATGAAACGGACACCATTTTCTCGAAATCTTTTAATGGGATTTATTTTTGGCGTTAATTTTTAACGTTAATATCAGACAACAACAACATCACATACATTGCTCCGATCCCAAAGTAAGTCGCTTAAGCACTTGTGTTATTGGTGAACAACGAAGGTACCACAAATAAATAAATACAAATATAAACACCCAGACACGGAACAAACACAAGTGTTCATCACACGAATGTTCGTCCCGGGTAGGAATCGAACCCACGACCCTTGGTTCAGAAGGCAGGGGCCACTACCAATTGAGCCACCGCGAGCGAGTCAATTGAGCCACCGAGCGAGTCAATTGAGCCACCGAGCGAGTCAATAAATTAACATACTGCTTTTGTTATGATCTATTGAATCGTTTAGGTATACATTCATCATCAGTCTATTGCAGTCCACTGCTGGACATAGGCCTCTCCAGTTGTTCGCCAACTAGGACAAACATCTGGAGGATATACCCATAATATAATCGCCACGCTGGGCAGGCGGGTTGGCGATCGCAGGGCGTAGCTTCTTACTCCGGTGGTATACATTCAGCGTACAAAAATCGCACATTTTAAAAAAATGGTGCATAACTGTCACAGTTTATTATTTAGAATCAATTATTATTAGAATTTTGGTATTATTTGAAATGTAATGAAAAGGGGTACAAACGTTCAACTCATATTTTCTTTATTAGAATAACTAAAAAAATTACTCTTCCAAAACAACCTCTAAGGTTTCCTACCATATAGAAATAGCTTAACTGCTAGAACTTTTATAGTTAAACCTGTAAGAAATTCTCAAGAAGTCCCTAATCGACTTTGAAGACACGGAAAAAAATGGGGCGGTATTTTGTATTCTCTTTTGTCGCGTCACGGATCATAGTTTCAACATAATTTTGTTTTGATACATAAATTATTCATACGCATCTCGAGGCGTTACCCTTGAGGGTTACGCAAATGGCGCGGGACAAGAGGTAGGTAACAATTATAAATGGCCTATGCACATTATGAGTGATACCCGCAATCGCCGTCTGCGGTCGTATAGGCCCGCCGTCCGACGCCTTTGGGAATCTGGGGGTCGGGGAGACCCATGCCATAAGCGACGAGCGGTTAACTTTTTAATTATTATACAAGCTGTTTGGTGCATCGTGTACAAATTGAAATCAGTGACCGTGGGGGGTCCTTGGCTACCTCTTCACGCCCCTTAAGAAAGTCTTGGCCGAACCATTTTTCTTTCACACTTAAATTTTAATTTAAAAAATAAACTATCAAGTCTAGCTTAAATTTTCTCTTTAATCTTTAATTTGTAGGTAGTATACACTTCTATCGCTCTAAAATCACTCAGGTCACACATCTAGTTTTTTTAAATTGCCCATCAAAGTTTATTTTTGTAAAATGTAGGTAGGTATAAACTTGAACCTCTTTTCTTAAATTTTCGATATCAATAAAAAATAAACTAAAAGTGATCATGCTCTTCAGATTTAATGAAAATATCTCTGGAGTGTCCCCTTTCTAGTGGTGTGTATTCTTAACTAATATTATAAAGCTGAAGAGTTTGTTTGTTTGAACGCGCTAATCTCAGGAACTACTGGTCCGAATTGAAAAATTCTTTTTGTGTTGAATAGACCATTTATCGAGGAAGGCTTTAGGCTATATAACATTAAGCTGCAACTATTAGGAGCGAAGAAATAATGGAAAATGTAAAAAAAACGGGGAAAAAATTACTATTCCACGGGGACGAAGTCGCGAGCACAGCTAGTACGTTATGAAAAGTAACAATTTCTATCACTATTTTGCAATTTTTCTGTACGAGGTCGCATTTTTCTAGGTCTGAGGTCCGCTTTCTTACACAATCTCTTCTACTTACTTTGCCCTATCTTCGGCATCCTCTGGGGTGAGATTATTCTATGCCATGTCCGCTCTTACGTCATCCAGCCACTGTTTCCTGGGCCTGCCGCGTATTCTAGGGCCTTGGACTGTGAGATCATCTATTTCCTACTAATATTATTCACAATTTATATCTTACATAATCTTACAAATTGTACCAAACGAACATTTCTATTCGGCGTAGCGGCCCCCTAGCCGACCAGGGTTGAACCTCGGCCAAATGTCACCACACCTGGATTTGGTAAACAGGACCACTTTACCCAGACCTCTCATTCAGTTTCGGCTAGTAATCCACCGATATGTTCCCGTAGGTCAAGACAAGACGGTGGCCGATTCGTAAATCATAATGTCAGGGCAATTGCTGATGCGTAGGGTTGTCTTGAGTCGTAAGCGATTTTTGGTGGGATTGGGGATACGGCAGTCCTTACAAATACGGCATATTACAAAGGGTACAGTTACAAGTTATGGAGTTAACGTGAGGTAGCAAAAATATAATGAAACACAACAGAGCATAGTACCTAATTAGTAGTATTTTGTTGCAGCTGTGATAGAACTAGTTAATTTTTAGATGTTACATGAGATGACAATTATGTTCATTTAAAAAACAAAGTAAGTTGAGAGTTCTCAGGCAATCACCGTACCTAAACTCGTGTATAGTGAATAGTTGCGTTTCAGGTAAATTGGTGTGTAGTTGTCAGTTGTCTAGTACCCATAGTACAAGTTTATCAGTTGTCTAGTACGCATCGTACGAGTTTATGAGTTGTCTTGTACCCATAGTATAAGGTTATCAATTGTCTAATACCCATAGTAGGTTTATCAGTAGTCTAGTACTCATAGTATAAGTTTATGAGTTATCTTGTACCCATAGTATAAGTTTATCAGTTATCAAATACCCATAGAAGGTTTATCAGTAGTCTAGTACCCATAGTACGAGTTTATTGGTTGTCTAGTACCCATAGTACAAGCTTCGGTTTAGTTTAAGACTAGATGACGCTGTGTCCCAGCGTGGCATGTCGTTTATTGTTTTTTATAAATTTTTTGACTCTACGTTTGATTTTACTTTAAATGCCTGGTTTAAAACAAACCGGGCAACACTAGCAAAGCGCGCGGCAAATATAGATGGCTGATGGCTGCTCTGTTTCGGCGAGAGTTAAATATAGCGCAGGATCGATCCCGGCGCATGCAGGTAGGACGCGTATTCCGGGCCACTGTGCATACGGTTATTTTAAACTTTGTACGGCTTTGTTTGGCTCTGTATAAGGCTTTTTTCATCATCAGCCTATTCGATTGCCAACCGGCCTGCCCAGCGTGGCGATTATGGGTATATCCTCCAGACGTTTGTCCTAAGTGGCGAACAACTGGAGAGGCCTATGTCCAGCAGTCAACGTTTGCAGGCTGATGATGGGTATGTACTAACTTTAGTCGCCTCTGTGTTATGTTTTGTAGGGCGATTGCCTATCCTTCTGAGACCCAAATTTAATTTTTTTAGCAAATGTGTCTGTTAGTCCGGGTCTTTGAACTTTAAAGCAGGGAAAACTGAAAATATGGGGTGCGATTTTCACCCACGGTATGAATCTGGAAACGAGACAGAGATTTTTTTTTATAATAATTTATTTTTCGTTTAAAAGGTTACAATGTACAAAAAATTGGTCGTAGTCACCTTGTAAGCAAAAAATTCCTGAAAGAGATGACGTTTTAACATTATGTTTCTTCACTAAATTCTCGTAGTATAAAACGAAGTCGCATTTCGTGTCTGTCCGTATGTTTGCACATCTTCAAAACTAAGCAGTGGATTTTGATACGGTTCTTTTAAATAGATAGAATGATTATAGAGGAGGGTTTTATAATGCATAATACCGAAGCAAAGCTAGAGCGGGTGGTTAGTTTTATCAAAAAGTAAGCATCAGTATAGTATGTACACCTACTTTACGCGACTTTAAAAGACATGACAGAGTACAGTCTTTTTAAAAAGAAATAGTAAAATTTCCTACATATTCAGAGCGCCGCGTATCAGAATAGTAACGTCAGGCGATGCCCGGACACTCGTCCGGACGTCAATTAGGGCTCCCGGAGTGGCTCCCGCCACCGCCGTGACCGCTCATATCGACCATCTTCAGATATTGAGATATATAAAGAGGTAAGGCATAGCGTAGGATGTAAGGGATAATTAATTATTATCTTTTCGCTCCAAGCCAACCTCACCTGCCCGTGGTGCATCCAGCCGAATAGCAAACGAGGCACTGTGGTGACCAACTGGTGGCGGTATAACCATCACTATTGAAGGCGTAGCTAAATACCCCAGACCGGTGACGGGCAGCAACGGCACCGGAGCGAGAAGCTACGCCCCGCGATCGCTAACCCGCCTGCCCAGCGTGGCGATTATGGGTATAATCCTCCAGATGTTTGCCCTAAGTAGCGAACAACTGGAGAGGCCTCTGTCCAGCAGTGGACTGCAATAGCCTGATAATGTATGTTATGTAGGGCATAGCGAATCTTCGCTCGAATTAAGCTGTCCGTTCGGGGAAGGACCTCCACCCGTATTTCTGCCGGTGATGAGGGTTTCCGGACTTCGTGGGGGGTTAGGGTTGGGCCGGCATGGCGGTGGCAACTAACATGTTTAATCAGCTTATAGCAGTCCACTGCCAGGCCTCTTCAGCTGTTTGCCACTTTGGGAAAACATCTGGAGGCTTTACTCATAATCGCCACGCTGGGCAGGCGGGTTGGCGAACGCAGGGCGCAGCTCCTCGCTCCGATGACGCTTTTGTGCTGTTGGTCTGTAGTATTTGGCTACATCTTCAATCGCCATGGTTGTGCCGATATCAGTCGGTTGCCAGTGCCTCGTTTGTTATTCGGCAGGATGCACCACGGGCAGGTGAGGTTGGCTTGGAGCGATAAGATGATAGATTGTCCTTTGCCCATATGTTGATAGATGCCCCTATAATTTATATCACGTCGTATCAGTGCAGTGGCGTGCATCGCGACGTGACACCGGGCCGATTGCGTCCCGCGACGCAACCGAAAGCTGTCTCAGCGTATCAGATCGTCGCTTCGTGTTCGATGAACAGAAGCAGAATATTAAGCGAGACTTAATGCAAGTTAGTTTCGTGGTTGTCTTAATTTAGATGGGATGAGTTTCTATTCAGGATAGGTATAAAACTTGCAGCCGGTTGCTAATCTCCTAAATACGTCCGTAGGCGTATCTAAATACCACAAGCCGATGACTGGCAGCAGCGTCATCGGAGCGAGGAGCTTCGCCCTACAATGGCCAACACGCCTGCCCAGCGTGACGATTAGGAGTAAAGCTTCCAGGTATTTGCCCGTTGTGGCGAATAACTGAAGAGGCCTATATCCAGCAGTGGACTGCGATAAGCTGTTGATTATGTTGAATCTTTGTTGAGATAGTTGAGCCTGATGAACTGAAAAACGCCCGGGGAGCACCTTATTCCTCCCAGGAGCCGGGAGTAGGGGTATTTGCCCTCTTCGGACCAGGGGTGCCGGCCGCTTACCATCTGCTTGCTGTCCACTGGCGACACAGGGGGGTTTAGTGGGTATGCCCTCCCATTATGTGATGTATGAGTCCCACACATTATGCCGACTTCCCCCGGTATGATGGTGTCTAACGCATTCCCCTCTAGAAAAAAAATGATGACCTGAAACACGGGCATTCAATTGCCAAGGTCAGGCATCAGCCTCGTTACGCAATATTTCGAAGTATGTACCTTGTGATGAGAAAATAAATAAGAAAGAAAGAAAGAAAAGACGTTTATTCAGTGACTTACATAGAATAATACCTACAATAAAATTTCAAACACAATAAAATGTCACCAAAAGGGACAAAATGCTCAGCATAAATGTCGCGGCGACAAAAGACGCCGTGACGCTGGTCTTCCGCATATGTCCCGAAGGAAGAGACGCAACTGCGCGCAGCGACATCACAATTACAAAAATACTGAGTATGAAAATGAAATTAACAGCATAAATTGGTATATGTATAAAATACTATATGCGACTATGGGTATCGGCTTAATAAATAAAGTTTCAAAAGTAAAGTAGAGGGTAGAACATAATTTGATTATTTCTCCGGCCGGTTATAGTTGAAGTCTAATTAACATTAACAGTACATTCCGTTCACTCGTTCATGCCGTACCTATTGATCAGCTCTCATCAATGTTCCACGAACCGTATTGTCCCAGGGCCTGTTTAATAATTCCCTCTGCTCGGCGGATCGGGGTCACGGCGTCTGCACTGCATAATACATGGTGACGTTGACGCGAGTAATCCTGACGTCACCGTCACTAAATATTTGATTGCCATTAGTTTGTTGAATATAGCTACTGAGGTACGTACATAGCTAATGATCAGATAATACTTGCATTTATCGACATTCATACAACTTACAGAGCGGCTTTTTAACGTTCCCAGTGTTCCAAATGCGATCGCCAACCCGCCTGCCCAGGGTGGCGATTATGGGTATGTCCTCCAAGTGTTTGCCCTGAGTGGCGAATAACTGGAGAGGTCTGTGTCCAGCAGTGGACTGCGATAGGCTGATGATGATGTGTTCCAAAATGATCTGAAATGATGAACACGATGAGGGATGTAAAGGAGCGGCCCATCATCTTTTCGCTTCAAGCCAACCTCACCTGCCCGTGGTGTAGCCTGCCGAATAACAAACGAGGCGCTGGCAACCGACTGGTGGCGGTATAGCTGTCGCAGTCATCTGGTTGAATCTCCTATTCAATTGAATCGCTAGCGCGTTCATTGAATGACGACATTCAATTGAATGACTAGACCGAACGTTGACTAAACACGCGTCACTTAACGTCCAACTAGGTAGCGGATTGAAACATAGCCCTTTGAAAAGAGCGGACGTAAAAGCAGTCAAGTGATTGTAATTTAGTTCATTTTTTTCCCGCGCGGCGTTAGTAGTCACTAAAACAAATATGGCGTCGAACATGATCACCTGAGTGTTGATATTTTTTTGATTAGATTTACTTTAATCTGACTTATACGTAATAAAATAGTGTGACAGCATGGATTTACCTATTAATACGCCGCCTCCGGATACTTTTAAAGAAAAATTATAAACTAAACATTACACAGTCAGCTTTTACCCATTCAACAACTATGCTAAAATGACGTTCAGTCAAGACGTTGAACGTTTCATTCAATAACTTGACGAGTTGTCCTTTAGGCATTCAATTAAATGTCGTCATTCAATGAACGCGCTAGTCATTCAATTGAATAGCAGATTCAACCAGATGACTGCGACATAGCCATCACAATTGAAGGCGTAGCTAAATACCGCAGACTGATGACGGGCAGCAGCGTCACCGGAGCGAGAAGCTACGCCCTGCGATCGCCAACCCGCCTGCCCAGCGTGGCGATTATGGGTATATCCTCCATATGCTTGCCCTGTGGCTTGCCCTAACTGGCGAACCACTGGAGAGGCCTATGTCCAGCAGTGGACTGCAATAGGTCACTCCCTTATCACAAGGAAAATAAAGATTACTATCCGGTCACTAGGCCGTAGGGTCTATAAATAACAAATGCTGTCATTGAGTATAATGTCTTTTATCGTAGTGATTACTGCATATTTGACAAATCACCGAAACCTCTTAGATATTGATAGAAAAAATAACACGTCTTTGCTTCGTTCCTCATTGATGCTTGTGCGAATGGTTTAATTAGGGTGCAGCGCAGACGGCACACTTTTTGTGCGATAGAGTCTGCGTCTGAGACATTTAAAAAGAGCGTCTAGGTCTGCCGACAGAATATTCGAAGATGTGCGTCGTGTGCATCGAATCTGTGAAATATCCGTGACAGATTTTTTGCGCGTCGTTTGCGTTACTGCATAATAATTGCAAAAAAGCGCGTCACGGATAGGTAGTCTGTCGTCTGCGCTGCCCCTAAAGGCCGTCAACCTATATTAATTTCAAGGACTGCGATAGTTTTTTTAACAGTCACATAGGTAATATGTTTTAAAGACAATACAAAACCAAACGTATAAAAACATAGATTTATCATCAGCCTATCGTAGTCCACTGCTGGACATGGGCCTCTCCAGTTGTTCGCCACTTTAGGCAAACATCTAGAGGTTTTTCCATAATGGCCACGCTGGGCAGGCGGGTTGGCGATCATTATCGGCCTATGGTATGTAGGTACTCGTATTTAGTTTACGCCTTCAATCGTGATGGTACCGCCACTATTCGGTTGCCAGAGCCAGGCCCGCCGTAAGCGGGCGTGCAAGGCGTGCAATGCACGCGGGCGGCGCATTCAGGGGGGCGGCAAATCAGACAATCATCGACTAAAATTCAGACATTATCACCTCATAATACTAAAAAGATTATCCTTATGAAAATAATATGATGAACGGGCGCCCAAATATTTCTTTTATATCGTAGCATTACATAGCGCCATCTATTGAAATTCATGAGAACAAAGTTAATCCGTATCGTGCTCTACG